>OY728136.1:1292336084-1293586084 GCA_963277665.1 Viscum album
AATACCTTGATTTTAAGTATCATTTTCTAAAGGAAAAGGATGAATTGGGAGGTTTGAGAATGGAGTTTTTCAATTCCAAAGAATATATGGTTAATCTTTTTACAAAATATCTTACAAAAAAGTAGTTGTAGAAGTTCAAGTAATAAATATGATTGACTCGAAATCCATTTCACTCTGGTATGTTTTCGTTTGAGTTTCCTCCTCAATTATTTCTTTCTCCAATTAATGATGATTTTTTCATGGGGTGATAGTTTATTCCTAGGATATAAATTATTTTGATGTGTTTGATAAGTGGTGCAATAAAAACATATGAAAAAATGAGATGGATTTCCATGATGTCCTAAAAGGGTTGAGTTGAACTATTTTATGGAAAACATTTTTAATTGATTTAATGAAAGTTGTTTTCTATAATTAGATTTCTCACATATAATTCGATTTGGTTGATTCATGATTCAATTTCAATGAAATGTTGTGTCGATCAATTATAGGCACACTAGGGATTTACATTCAACAATGGGGTTAGATGGTTAGAATTTACAATAAAAACAAATGGTGAGATTTTTTAACCATAGAGGATGGTGATTTATTTCTTTTCAATACATTATTAAGTTTGAAAATTGATGTTTTTATATTCACGGTGTCTTGAAATGTGATGGAGATGTGGAAGCATAATCTATGACTGTTTGGAAAGAGTTTGTTCAGAATTTTTTTTGTATAGAATAACGTATTGTTGCATAAAATTATGAAATATTACCCAAATGGATCATAAATAATATGATCATGAAAAGAATCCATCCATGGAGTCCTGAGATTAATGGAAAATATGAAAAATCCTTGGATTTTATCTTTAAGTGATTGATATGGGATGATTTTTCTTTATTGAGGCCTATAAATCATCTATAAAAGGCTACATCTTAATGATGAAACTGTAAAAATATAATATTATAGGATTATAATAAATTGATCATAACTGTAAATCATAAATGTAAAGCTCTGATTGATTGTAAGGATTTTATCTGAGTTGGGAAAAATGAAAATTTCATGATCATAAGTATTTACTCATGAATTTTATTTCTTCATACTAATCCATTGATATGCCCACATGTCTTTTATCATAATGGTTATTTATTATAAGTCATCTTTAGATCTTGAAAAGTAAAAAAGGAATGTGCCTTTGTATTTTAATCTACTCATATTAATTTCTTGTATAATCATTTTCACTGGAGGTAAACCTTTGTGCTATCCATAAAGAATCATTAGTTAGATGGATTTTCAATGGAGCTACTATAAGAAAATTTTAGATGGATGAATAAATGTTACGAATATATAAAATAATAAATAACTCCTAAAATCAATTAAAATTATATCTATTGATTAAAAATAATTATAAAAAACATGATCATAATTCTCAATATTATATCATTTCTGTTGACATCAGGTAATTTTCTATCATGGAGGGTTTTTTATTTACTTTTCCTTATTTTATATAGATGTATGGATGGTTTTTACATTGTCAGGATTTTATATTTATGGTTTTGAAAATATATAATTTAATATAAATCTAAACTACAAGTTTTATACATCGATTCAACCTCATTGAATAAGAAACCACCTTTAAAATGCACTCCGTGTTATTATTAATCAATAAAAACCATGTTTATCACACTAAAAAGAAACAATTATGAAGTGCTTCACCATTAATATAAGGTTAAAAAACATAAAAACAATAAAATTAAAAAAAATATACTTTAAAATGTTGTATAATAGTAATAAAATATTTATAATCTATGAAATACATCAATTTTTTTGAATTTAAAAACAACTGATATAAAATAAATTAAACTCTATTGATTAAAAAAAAATTTATAGTTATTTTTCTGCATAATAATGTATATTATAATGAAAAAAAATAAAATATAAATGAATAAAAATGAGAATAATAATTTACTTAAAATAAATTATAAAAATAAAACATCTTTTTTAATTAAAAACTACATTTAAATATAGTGGAAAATGAATTTTTTTTAATATTATGATGAATAAACTACTTCAATCTATCTTTGACTTTTAAACTAATGAAGCACTAATACTACCACAATTGGAGAAATATGGGGAAAATGAGTAAGAATAATCTTTCAATCTCTCTTTAAAAAATAAATTTCCTGATTCTATGATCCTACTAAAAAATATACATTTACACACTATGAAAATCACCATGAATAATTGAGACCATTCTCCCTTAAAGAAATTTTACCACTACCCTTATCAACATATCTATTAAGATTATTTTTCCACTAATTTTTATCTATCGATCACTAATTAAACCCAAGAGTATTTCATTAAACTCCACTATCCATATCATGGGTTCCAAAAACTTATTTAGAAACTTTTGAATCACCTATATTATTTTGTTGTTTTTTTCATTCATTTTTTTTCATATCTCACTAAATATATTTTTATATCATGTTGAATATTTATTTTTTACTTTTCTCAATCTATTATGAATTCTATTGAGAATTATCTAAAACATTTTTTTCATTTTTTTACTTAGAGAAGCATAGTGGATGAATTTGGTCTTATATCCTTAGGATATTTGTTGTTATCACAAAAATATAATCACATTATTATATATTTTTTGTTTTTTATTTTTGTAAACAATGAAAAGGGAGTTTTTCTATGAATAAAAATTCATGCATGGAAGGAAATGAAATGATTTCCTAAAAAAATTTAAGTGAGCATGAAAAAAGCCACATAAAATAATAATATGGCAATGTTTAATCAATAAAAGCTACCAATTTATTTTTAATTTACAATTATAACAAATATTTAAATTCATTGGATTATTATCCGATAATATTTTCAACCCTTGTAACCTATATAATTTTACATGGAAACAAGGATGAAATTAAATGAACCCTAGATTAACTACAAGACAACAAATTGGGGATCCATTCTTTTAATGTGGTACCAATTAAAATTTATAATTTCTCTAACACTAGGAAAGAATATAAAACCTATAAATAAGAATTATTTTATTTTTTTGGATTAGATTAGAAACGTATAATTATGTCCCAAGTTAATTTGATTTGTTAACTAGATTTTTTGTCTCACAATTCAATAAATACTATCCTCATAATTTATGTGATTATCCATCGTGCTTCATTTAAAATCAAACTCAATTAATAAAAAAAAGTTTAAATTAAATTATATACATGGATTAAAAATAAATATGTTAAGGTATTACAAATTCCTTGTACAATGAAAAAGGAATACCCTACCGTGGGATAAGTTTTCATTATTAAGATGATAATGATAAAAAAATTAATGAAAGGGTAAAAAACAATATTGATTCCAATAATATATTCCTACCAAACAAAATAAAGGAAACTTTTTAAAATGGAGTAACAAAATAAGTTTTATTGATAAATAAAAGATATTACATGTGTAGATCAAACTGAATTTTTGAATAAAGTGATAGCCTTTTGGAAGAGTTCCTTGTATGAAAGTGTTACTTCCCCTAATTGGTTGAAAAAGATGAATATAACCACAATATTAGGATAATAACTCTATAATCTACAAAAAATACCCTAAAAATGTGAGTAATAAAAACTTATAAAGATTAATGGAGTCTAGGTTTAACAATATCATAAATAATTATAGAGAAATATTGTAAAAATCAATACCAAATTTAATGTCATGTCCTTGAAAATCATAACAACCAAAAAAATATTTCTATTTTATAATGAAATATAAATTTTTGATCCATATTACTCTTTTAAAAAATACATCCTAACAGGATAGTGGATACAAAGGTTATTGAAAAGACCCCGACCCTAGTAGACCAGTGTTAGTGCTTACATTATTTCATTATTTCTCTATACATGTGATCTCATCTTAAAGGACTGAATAATTTATTATTATTGGAAAACAATATACATACTATAATTTCACATTAATGTTGAAAAAATATACACAATATTATTTTCTTCAAGAAAACATCTATTAAATTTATCATATTGTTACATATCAATCGAAATACATTTCCTAGAATCCTAGATATAAGGAAACATAAAAAATGATTCATATTAGATGCTTAGTATGGGTATGCATATAAGAGAATATATCATGAATAAATAATTCATTAACAATATATAAAGTTGAAAATATAAAAATACATTCCATTTAATCAATTACTCTAGAATGAAGAATAATATGACCTAAATGAACGATAATAAAAAATACCATATAAATAATCACAGAAACATGAAACTTATCCTAGAACATCATAACTAACCATATAATATCATGGATATAAATTAATAATCTCATAATTAGGGAATTCATAATTATGGTAATCCTCAAAATACACTCAACTAATTGTTCCAAGATATCTTACATATATGTGTAAGGCCCTAGATAAATTCTCATGCTCGTTTGTCTCACGAGACATACCGATGCATCGAGGGGCTATAACAGGCCAAGTCTATGACACAATATTTCCAATTAATTACTCATATGAAATGGGATAAACATAATCAAAATAAATATTCATATTATAAAGGTATAACAAAAAATTTAATACTTTCCCTAAGAAATGGGAATAATCACAAACCATCCAGATTGACATAGAGAATGATTTCAAAATTGTTCATTAATAATAAAATTGATCATAAAACATCTATAATATTAATAAATATTTCATCATTACAACATATATCCATAGTTTTATTATTAAAACCTTGGTTTTTGTAATAATGAATAGAAATACCATTAAAATTTCATTAAAAAATTGTAGTTGAAAAAAACATTTTTACTTTGAAAATTGATTTTGAAAATAATATAATTCTAAAATATTAGGAAAACATTTATTTTAAATTAATCATGGAAAATTTTAAACATGCAATTGATGAAATTTTTGGTCATTATGGTGAAAAATTTCAATCGTTTTGAGTAAATTAGAAAAATATTTTATTATCATTTTTAGTAAAAAGTAAAAAAGGTATGTGTTCAGTAAACTCGTGATGACTAATTTTAAATCATTTTGTAAAATTTAAGGACATGGGTAAAAATTAATTCTAAATTTATAATGAGAATATTGAAAATATTATAATACCTTTTTATACAGAATGGATATAGAAGATAAAGGATTTTCAACCGATGAGATAAATGAAGTTTATTTTCCTAAAAATTTCATTCTTATAGTATATTGTGTTCGTAAAGAGAGTTTATTATAAGGAAAAAAATTTAATTTCTATAAATTACCAAATCTGAATGAAATTTATATTTTATCATATATAAATTTAAAATATTAGGATACTTTAAGAGAAATAATCACCAATAGTAATGAGATCGTGAAATAAACCCATACCACATTGCTATATTTTGAATAATAATACCCATTAAATAAAGAGCTTTAGATTGATTTTTATAAATCTTAATATTAATTATAAGGGTCATAAAATACATTCAAAACAATTATACACATTGAAACAAATAAATAATTGGTTCCTATGACATATGTCTCACGAAATTAAATGTGGGATGATAAACCCTTTCATCAAGTCTGTTTTCCATTGTATGTTTTTGAACATCGATTATATTAAGTATGGATTTATAATAATTTTTTTTAAATAACATTACTCTTATATATATATCATACAATATATAATTTAATTATAACTTTTTATCACTATTTAATTAACTACTATTCATTAAAATCACTATTTTGTGTGATAACATCTATTTTTTCATATTTTTTTTTGGTTTCAGTACTTGTATATTGATCATGGTTGAAAAATATCCCAGATATAAATAATTATTTAAACATCTCATATATTAAATATACACATATTTATATTTGACCCTAAAATCAATAGATTGAAATGCGAGTTACACAGTTCATTGAGATGGTAGGCTATACAGACGCCCGAACACCGTTTTCATTTTTCAATGGAAAGAAGTAAAAAAAGAAAAATAATAAATCAAATTTTAAGAAATATTATTATATCATTTATGTCATAAATTTTCCTCAAATACATATTTATTACCATCCATGTAATGTGAGAATGAAATTATAATCACATCACTTCATGGCGGAGGTTTTCCACATATACGCAAAATCAACATAATTGTTTACCAAAAGACCAAAAGGTAAGAAGATAGATATGATATTATAATTTAAAAATTAGAATTATTTCATATATATTATAAATATAAATTAAATTCATCATTAAAACTATATTTTATAGGAGGTATTGTAAACTTAATGTCATCAGTTAGTGAGATTATAGACCTTCGTACACACTATCGATAGTTTCATTTCCCATTTGATGAAAGGAGTGATGGATATAAGTTATTTCATTAAAATAATAAAATATTAGTATATTTTAAAAACTAATGTTATTATATTGTTATTATTAATACATGAGTGAATATGGTAAGGGAATAAGTCAAAATAAAGAGCTTAGTGAAGATAATGACATTATTTTAGAAAAACCTCATTTGGATATCTTATTATACACAGTAGGGTAGGGATTTTAAGAGGACCATGTAATCGATAATGTGCATGGGTATTTTGGGGAGAGAGTTTTTTATTCTTAAATCTATCAAAATAGATTAATAGGTTTCAATAAATGAGTGGAAGATGTTCCATTTTATATGTGGGGGAGGTGACCTTCTTGGAAACCTCCTCGAAATTTCCCAAAAGAATACAAAATAATAAACTAATTCCCATGAAAAATTAATCAAAATTACCTTATATTATAATTATGGATAGTTAAAGGTCAATATATGTTTATACAATAGGATTTTGACATTTTTCATTTATATTAATACCATTATAATTTTGTTTAACCAAAGTTAAACTCGTTTTAACTTTAACACAGGTAATTAATATTTATATTTTTTAAAATTCATTAAGAACAAAAATTAAGTTAAAACTATTACATAAATTTATGAATTTTTATTCCAAATATGTAATCAATTTTAGAAAATTTTACTCAAGAAGTGTCAAAATTTATTTTCAAATTAGACACGTAAATTCATAACAAAACATTTTTCCAAAGGAAAAGTTTAATTAATTACGAGAAGTTTTTATATTAAATAATAATATTAAATATAATTAAATTAAATAAATTAATATAAATATATTATTAATAATTATACTTTTAATTAAATTTAAATAATTATACTTTTTTGTGCTTTAAATGGAAAGGCAATTTTCATTCATAATTATTAATTTGTTTACTATTAGTAAAAAATGTAATATTTTAAGAAATGTTTTTAAAATATTTTTATGATAATATTTAGGTTATTATTTTAAAAATTAATAAATTTTTCAAAAATTCTTGAAAAATTATTTTAAAACATGTTTGAAAATTACCACGAAGCCACTTTTTAAAAAAACACAGTTTTGAAAATAAAAATGGATTTATTATTAACTCATGATTAGAAAAAATATTCAATGAATGATAAAAAATTTGAATTGATATATGATATGAAATTTCCATTAAACCATTCACCATTAATGATTAAATAAAAATTTTATGACAATAACACATTAGGCATTTAAAAATAATTTTTCATAAAAACATTTCAATTACTTTCATATGATTTACAATCTATTGATAATAAATTAATCTATTTTATATATCTATAAACCATATAAGTTTTGAAATTTATTTACTCTTATTCATACACACTACATAAAAGGATAGGTTATAAATGTATACTATATTACAATTCATTTAGATTTGGTATTGAATGTATAACAAGTTAGTGAAGATATTAAATTTATTGGAAATAGAAATATACCATAAAATATCATGTTGTTACATTCATCCCAAAAAAGTATCAGCCTATAAATATCCATAATATCACCACATGAATATTATTTGTTATTTCTTCATCCTAAATTCTTCTCGTTCTCATGTCACCTCTTCTATCTTATGATTTATCCAAATTATCTTTATTATCCAAGGCATCTGATTCATCAAAAATTGTTCGAATGTGTCCAAATTAAGGGTAATACCTTCAATATAAGATATATTAGGCTCTAATAATAAATCATTAGAGGTGAAAGTATGAATTGGTCTTAGATAATATGTTTCATCAAGCATGTTTATTTTCCTAAAAACTAACCAGGCTATCACGTGTTTCAAGGAAATCAATAAAATAAGATAAAATCATTAATTTAAATCAATCAGAAATCACTTTAATCAGTGATTTTAGTCATCCCCAATATTAGGATTTAAAACTTCCCATTTCATTTAAAAAACCAAATTTAATTGGTTTTTTTATTAAAAAAATCCTTTAAAAATGATTTAACTTCAAAATTATAAAACATTTAATTCTTTTATTTAAAAAGATAAATAATCAAAATAATTCATTAAATATTTTCTTTTCTATTAGGATCACGTTTCATAATTAAAAAACTATTTCAAAAGTCATTCATAAATGGATTTTACCACATACACAATTTAATTTTGAAAAGATTTATCAAAATACTCTAATAATTCATTATAAATCAAATTGAAATCCATTTAAAATGATGCATGAAATAAGGCTATCAATTAATAGGAATCATATTACGAAACCACCTACCTAAAAAAATGAATCATCAATCTCCAATAAAAGATCCTAAAAGGTAAAAAATAAATCTGGGAAGAATTGTGGAACCATAAATAATCAAATCAATATCTACATCCATAAAAACACAAGGATTAACCACTCTTGAAGAGTGATAGATAATGAAAGAGGAATTCACAATGAATTCAAGATTAAAATTTATAGAATAGATTCAATGCATCAATTGAAGAATAGATCAGTGGTGTATAAGTGGTTTAATGTATAAGAAACATCAAAGGAGTCTCCAAAGACAAAATGTCAAAATTAGGTTTGATGGATGATATCAGAGAAACAAATGAGGGTATTGGGTGGCATAAAAACAGAACAACGTTCTCATTAAATGCTCTAAACACTATCACTTTCTTGATGCAGGCTCCCAAAAATTAGTCAGTAGTGCTAGGATAAATGATTATATGTCTGGGAAACCTATAATTTTTCTATAATCATCCACTATCTTGCATGAAGAAATCTTGAATAAGATTTCCTATTGTAAACCTTCCTATGGTTAGCCGATAGTTATCCCAAACTAGCTGGTGGACCTGTAACAGCCTTTCGGACTACAAACTAATGTATTTCATTTTGATGAAACTCTCAGACACCTCCCAACATCCTAACATAGAAAAAAACCCACTTATAACCACTAAAAAGGATTAAAAAGTGACAAAACAAGGAATTAAAATGATTTACTGGAGATCAACATAAAAATGAGATAAAATCGACCCCAAATCATACCAAAAATCAAGAGTTGGAATGTTACAATTATTCCCACCATAAATAATTTCCTCCCCATGAAATGTTTTCAAGATGACTAGTCTACAAAGAGGTGATGTCGGTAATCTCTCATCAATTTATCATAATATCATGTCTCATTTTAATTAGAGCAATATTACCGTTGAACCTAAACTATCAGTATATACATTAAATGAAGAAATATCATCCTAAAATCAATAATCTGAACTTGATGCTCAGTCATAGAAATATCCGGTTTCACATCATGGTCCTTCATATGTAAAATATGTTATGATTTTAAATGATATTTTTTAATCCATAAAACAAGAAACACATCTGGGATCAAGATCAATGGTTGTAAAAACACGAAATTCATGTCCACCGACTAGTCCTTTCAACAACCTAAAATGTCCCCATATATCTTAGTGAAAACATATCACATTTTCTAAGTGAATATATACTTAATTGAGGAAGTACCCTAAAAAATATGGTATCTAACCAATAAATCCAATAGATATTGATGAATATCCATTTAATATTTACAATTGAACTATGTCTTCTTCATCCTATGTTGAATCTTTAGGGTTTTAATGAACTTCTCCAGGAACAAACAAGGTCCCACAAGGGAATATTCAAAAGTCTCTATCCCGTAATGTGGAGAATTAGATGGTTGGAAAGAAAAAGCAACAAAGGGAACCATCTTAATGGATGAATAATAGCTGATACTGTAGGAGAACCTGAAAAACCCTTAATGTGAATCCCATGTTTCTCCCAAAACAAGGATTGAAGAAATATTCATGTCTTATTAATCCTATATAGATATTTCTATCTTACCATCAATTAGAGGATAGTATATTGTGCTCAACCTATGTTGGGATTACATCCCCTCTCAGAGTCCTCTAAAAAACTACTATGTTATCTATGGATCCCTATCAGAATCAATGGATAATGAAACACCATGAAATCTAATGATCTCATGCATATACATATTTCTTATTTCCTCAAATTTGGCCATATCATTAGTGATAATGAAGTGACATTATTTGATCAATCAACAAGTAACCACCCAAATTTTGTTATTTCAGATAGGATTATATGAAAACCCAACCAAAATTTCCATCGATATCTCACACCACTTCCATTTTATAATAAGATGGGTCTAAATTAAACTAAAAGTAATTAAAATATTATCCTCAATTTGTTGATAGATATAGTAATATGAAACAAAATCAACAATTTAACATCTCAAACCAACCCACTAGAATCAATTACTTACCTAAAAAATATTTGTTGTACATGGATGAAGAACCACATAGGAATGATGAAACACCCCTAACACATCATTACTCTTTGGTGATGGAATGAAAAAATAGTTCTTATATCGTAGGATTCCCACTGAATATAGAGACCATTTGTTAATGATCTCCCTACCATATAATGAATTTATAATGAATCAGAATTAATCCTCAAGATTCTTATGTTGGTAGATTATTTTTAAGATATAGGATCTCGACCGAATGAAATCCAAAATAACCTTGGTCCAATCCTCATAGCCTCACAAATTCATTTATGCAAATAGATACTAGATATTTAATTCATTTAAAAATTTTATCATGTATTGGGAAGTAAGTTCCTTCTTAGAGAACCAACAAAAAAGTTCCGCCATATAGGGGTGTCTGAAATATTAAATTTAATATATTATACGTATTACAAAAATTTATTATGTTGAAGAATTAAATATTTATAGGAAAAGATATAACAAAACGTTTGGGGATTAGAATAAATTTGATACATTTCGTTGAAATGTTTATTTCTCTGACTCTTAAGAGTGTGAATCATAGCTACACATTATAGATCATGTGTGGTCTAGTTTTTCATGTAAGTTTAAATTAAACAATAACGATAAGCCACCATGTGATCATCCTACTTGAAAACCCAAATAGAAGAAAACACTAAAGCATAAAAAATGATAACATAGCCCTTAATTATTTATAGAATTGTCAACACTTTAGTTGAATTCAAACTATTCTTACAATCATTAAGTGAAGTCTTAAATTTTGAATACAAAATAATATTCCATCTATTCAATGTGTGAACGGTCAATGGAGAAGCCAACATTGTGAAATCATCCCTGAGCTAGTGGTAATACCATACCAACCCCATGAAGTTTAATATCTTAAAGGAATTCAGTTGTTATTTGCAATACATGATAACTTTCATATTATCATGAATGACTATGATTCCTTGTTTTGATATTTCATTCCCTATGAAAATCAATTCCCAAATCTAGAATTTTCACTTTTATATCTAGGCATAATGTTAGTGATTTCTCAATATATCCTTAACTAGTCTTAATTGAGTCACCTGATACTCCTCAATTTTATAATAAACCAATATTTCATCCATGAATACCAAATAAAAAGATTCAAGACACTGGTGGAAAATACTATTCCTAAACTACATAAATAAAATATGATAATTGGAAAATCCAAAGCAAATAAAAATATACTCACACTGGCCAAACCAACTATTAAAATAATCATTTGGGTTATCTGATTCTTTATTCATAAGCTAGTGATTTCCAGACATAAGATAAATCTTAGAGAACCACTTAGAAAAACTCAAATAATCAAATAAATCATTAATTTAAGGAAATAAGTAATTTTTCTTAACTATAACTTTAATGATATTTCAGTAACTGATATAAGAGTGAAGGGTTCTATGAGCAATTTTAGAGAAAAGTATTTGTTGCACATAAGGCAAGACACTGGGACAAATGATGCCTTTCTATATTAAAACATCTAAATAAGTCATTAAATCCCTCAATTTAGATAGTTCTATGGGGTAGGAAGGAATATATATCATCTGAGTACATAGAACAATGTCAATGGAATAATCCTCCTACTTATACCATGCTATTGAAAAATTTTCTAGAATGAAAACATTTGAAAAATCAAAATAAACTGGAGGAATATCAACACATGAATATTATTCTTCCAGTTCAAAATCATACAAGAATATAATACTACCAATACATGGAATAGGAGGTCTAGATTTTATATACATGAGGTCCTATTGTCCCAAATAATATGACAATCCCATTAAGGGGTAGTAACGGAGTCCCAAAAATGATAACAATGAACCCAATATTTTTGAGACAAAAACCAATAGTTTTCTAAAATAACCTCCAATGGTTCGTATATAAAACCAAATATTTCCCAGATATATTGAAATATGTTAAAGATAAAACCCAAGTGAGGAATCTGAGACCCTTCTCACACTTTATCCTATGAGGATTCACACTACACATCACATATGGTATGAGATCTAAAGAAATATTAATGAAATCTAAATTGCAGGTTGATATAAAATAACGAGAGGAACCAATATTAAATAAGCATGTCACTAATGATGATGCAATATAAATTGTAACTCTAACTATCATTGGACCCATACCATTTCCTGTTGGAGACTCATCAACTATATGATTTATATTCATTCATGATGCTTATGGCTGTAATTCCAATTAAGTTGAACCATATGACCACACAATAGATAATATGAGTATATTAGAGACCGGGTCACTACATAGAGCGATAAAAACAAGTAAAAAATATAAATTTTACTTAACAATATATAAGATATATTGATAATCAATTCCTCCATAAAATCATTGTTAAGTGACCAAATTTTCATCATTTGATCCAATTAATAGAACCATTATTAAATACCACTGATGGCTAAGACAATGTCTATTATTAGAAACCACCCTAACTATTTCCACCAAGAGAATAATTCTAATTTATATTTATATTAATTTATCATTGAAACTATAACTTGGAGTTGGAGAAACTCCCATCATCCTTATCTTATGTTCCATATGAATTTTTTCCTTTAGTGCCCTATCCTATCCATCAGAATATGAGGTAAAATATTGTATAAAAATCCAAGACCAGACAAATGAATGAAGATCCATCTTAATCCTTTAGGCCTTTAGATTAACTTTCAACACCACCTCTTGTGACAATTAATAAAGTTCATAATTATTATTGTCATACTAATTCACTATCCTGTAATCATGATAATGGTTTAGAAACTCCATAGACATAACAAAAATCATTTACTCTAAATAGTATTTCTCACTAATAAGTTCCTTGAAGTGTTTTCACACCAATACCACATCCATTTTTCCATAGAATATCACATCCCACCACCTCTTACTAGGCCCCTTGATCCTGAAGATGACGCACATCACATTACTATAATTTTGAAACTTAATGAACACAAAGAGTTTGTCAATAATTTTAAACAAGTCATATGACTTCTGAAGATCATTATTTCCCTATAAATATGGTGGGTTCTAATGAATAAATTCTTTGGTATGATATCTAATTGATTCCCTCTGAGGTACCACCTATGGTTACTGAACTTGTGGAGCTACAAGTAATATTTCAAGATCATATAAAATACACACAACTGAATCAATGTGGTTCTGGTAAATTGGATGGTTCACTTGTTTTGGTACATCGTAATCTCTATCTTGATGCGTGACTAAGATTATTTATAGGGGAATGGTACTACACAAAATTAATAAATAACAAGGAAACAACTTGTAAGAGAGACTATAATAATAAATCTATTGTACATAACTCAATTGGGGAATAAAAATATTTGATCAAATCATAAGAAAAGTATACGATCATGTCAAAAAACTCCTCAAAAAACTATTTCCCAACAATCCATGTCATATAAAAGATCATTATGATGGAATATATCTAAAAAGTCACTCATAACATACACTTTATGTCATAAAAATATTGTCTCATATATATCAATAGATCCCATACTTTATATCAACTTCAAAGAACATAAATTACCACTTTTGATAAAAATCTAACACAAAATAACCCTGATAACCCACCTAAATGGTACTCTAAAAAATCCTGATATACCCAGAAGTCCATTCCAGAACCCCACAGTCTAGAAACACTTTCCTTGGAACCTATAAAATAACTAGAGGGAATGATTTAAAAATTAAGATAACCAAATAAAAAAAACAACATAATGAGACAATAAAAAATCATTATGAAAATATATTAAATGAAAATAAAACAAACAAGGTATTCAAGTAATAAATAAAACATTTCAAAACCAATGATAACATCATTACAATATCTCATCACAAAATGTGAAACACATAATCCAAATATCATTTCTAACACCAAAGGTCCCTCTATCAAGAACACCCACCCCATCCAAGAAGTTATTTCCATTTTCCTAGAAGAAGAATAATAATGTCTTTAAATTCCAAAGGAATAAATTAGTGTGTGATAAAAACTATAAAACTAGGACCTCACCAATCATTCCACATTAAATTAACCAAATATGATCAATTATAAACATCACATAGAATGATAATCATTTTACAATACACTGTAAAACATTATTTTCAAATAATTCAAATATTGAGTGTAATGTTGATCAAAATTAGAATTTACATAAAAAAACACATATAAGAATCCTTATGAAAACATATATGAAATAATAATTTCACTAAACAAGATTGAATACATCATTTTAAAAACTTTTCTATGAAATAAAAATTTTTAATCCTAACACCATTGATATAAGCCTCAGGGGTTAGTTAGATGGGGTCATTATGTTACATAAAATCTTAATGAATTATGAATATTGGTATGCACAAAATTCATTATACCTCAATACTATAGGGAATATAAATCTATCCCAAATATGGACTATGATACCTCATGATAATTTGGTATCAATATCATCATAAATCATGTTCAAGGAAATTTTTTTACCCAGCATGCACTAGTACAAAAATGACCTTTAAAGGCAGCCAAATGTTGTCGCTAAAGGCCTATAGCGGCCGCCAAACGGCGACCACTTCTACCTCGTTGCTCTTACTATCAGTGACCGCCATTTGGAGGATGTTGTAGGCAAGCCGGGATGGGCTTTAGCGGTCGCCATTTGGCAGCCGCTATAGCCAAGACCTATAGCGGCCGCTAAATGGAGACCGCTATTACATTTTAATTTCTTTTTAAAAAAATTCAATTATACATTAATATACCC
Source organism: Viscum album (assembly GCA_963277665.1). Lineage (NCBI taxonomy): Eukaryota > Viridiplantae > Streptophyta > Magnoliopsida > Santalales > Viscaceae > Viscum > Viscum album. Next base: position 1,292,351,532 of record OY728136.1, read on the forward strand.
AAATAAATCCCAGATGTCATTTTCCAAGCTCCACATCCATCATCACATATAACTGCACAACAAAATTTAATAACAAACTTAGTACCAAATAAAACCTAGAAAACAAATATTTAACTTCAAACTTACTGTAACAGATCTAAAGTATTTGATTTTCAAAATAATATTCATAATTTTGATTACCGTTTTATAATTTTAAAATAATTAATTCTATTGTTCTAATTGGATTGTTGTCCTGTGATTTCAGGTCAATCTGATGCCATACGCTATGAGTTTGACCATTAGACGCCCGTTTTGGCCGTTTATGACACCAGAACGGCGTTCCCACTCACCGCGGGCACACGGCACATCCGATTAACGTTCTGTCTGCTCGACCACATCATAATTCACTAACCCTTTGATGTCATCCGATTTCAGCCCATTCCGACATCGTTCGCCCCGTTTGGACCCCCTACACGCGTTTATCAAGCACGTACAACCTTTAAAGAACGCATAATGATCCCTACGGCGCAGACCGCACGTCCGATTGACGTGCCGTCTATGCGTGTACGTCGCGAATAATAATTGGATTGTTTTCCTTTGATTTCAGGTCAATCTGATGTCGTACGCTATGAGTTTGACCGTTAGACACCCGTTTTGGCCGTTTATGACACCAGAACGACGTTCCCGCTCACCGCGGGCACACGGCACGTCCGATTGATGTGTCATCTGCTCGACCACATCACAATTCACTCAACCTTTGATTTCGTCCGATTTCAGGCCATTACAACATCATTAGGCCCGTTTGGACACCCCCCCACGCGCGTTTATCAAGCACGCACAACCTTTAAAGAACGCATAATGATCCCTACCGCGCAGACCGCACGTCCGATTGACGTGTCGTCTGCACTTGCACATCGCCAATAATAATTGGATTGTTGTCCTGTGATTTCAAGTCAATATGATGTTGTACGCTATGAGTTTGACCGTTAGACGCCCGTTTTGGCCGTTTATGACACCAGAACGGCGTTCCCGCTCACCGCGGGCACACGGCACGTCCGATTGACGTGCAGTCTGCTCGACCACATCACAATTCACTCACCCTTTTATTTCATCCTATTTCAGGACATTTGGACATCGTTCGGCTAGTTTGGACCCCCCCCCCCCCCACGCCCGTTTATCAAGCGCGCGCAACGCTTAAAAAACACATAATGAGCCCTTCGGCACAGACCGCACGTACGATTGATGTGTCGTCTGCGTGTGCAGGTCGCGAATAATAATTGGATTGTTGTCCTGTGATTTCAGGTCAATCCGATGCCGTACGCTATGAGTTTGACCATTAGACGCCCGTTTTGGCTGTTTATGACACCAGAACGGCGTTCCTGCTCACCGCGGGCACACGTCACGTCCGATTGACATGCTGTATACTCGAACACATCACAATTAACTCACCCTTTGATGTCATCCAATATCAGGCCATTCGGACTTCGTTCAGCCAGTTTGGACCCCCCCCCCCCCCCCCGCGCGTTTATCAAGCGCTCGTAATGCTTAAGGAACGCATAATGAGCCCTACCGCACAGACCGCACGTCCGATTGACGTTCCGTCTGTGCGTGCACGTCGTAAATAATAATTGGATTGTTGTCTTGTGATTTCAGGTCAATCCGATGTCGTACTCTATGAGTTTGACTGTTAGACGCCCGTTATGGCCGTTTGTGACACCAGAACGTTGTTCCCGCTCACCGCGGGCACACGGCACATCCGATTGACGTTATGTCTGCTCGACCACATCACAATTCACTCACCATTTGATGTCGTCCGATTTCAGGCCATTCCGACATCATTCAGCCTGTTTGGACCCCCCCCCCCCCCCACGCGCGTTTATCAAGCGCGCGAAAAGCTTAAAGAACGCATAATGATCCCTACGGCGCAGACCGCACATCTGATTGATGTGCCGTCTATGCGTGCACGTCGCGAATAATAATTGTATTGTTGTCCTGTGATTTCAGGTCAATCTGATGCCGTACTCTATGAGTTTGACCGTTGGACGCCTGTTTAGGCCGTTTATGACACCAGAACGGTGTTCTCGCTCACTACGGGCACACGGCACGTCCGATTGACATGCCATCTACGTGTGCACGTCGCGAATAATAATTGGATTGTTGTCCTGTGATTTCAGGTCAATCCAATGTCGTACGCTATGAGTTTGACCGTTAGACGCCCATTTGGCCGTTTATGACACCTGAACGGCGTTCCCGCTCACCGCGGGCACACGGCATGTCTGATTGACATTCCGTCTGCTAGAACACATCACAATTCACTCACCCTTTTATGTCGTCCGATTTCAGGCCATTTGGACTTCGTTCGGCTAGTTTGGACCCCCCCACGCGCGTTTATCAAGCGCGCGCAACGCTTAAAAACACATAATGAGCCCTACCGCGCAGACCGCACATCCGATTGACGTTCCGTTTCCACGTACACGTCACAAATAATAATTGGATTGTTTTCCTGTGATTTCAGGTCAATCCGATGCCGTATGCTATGAGTTTGACCGTTAGACGCCCGTTTTGGCCGTTTATGACACCAGAACGGTGTTCCTGCTCACCGCGGGCACACGGCACGTCTGATTGACATTCCGCCTGCTCGAACACATCACAATTCACTCACCGTTTGATGTCATCCGATTTCAGTCCATTCTTACATCGTTCGGCCCATTTGGACCCCCCCCCCCCATGCGCGTTTATCAAGCATGCGCAACCCTTAAAGAACGCATAATGAGCCCTACGACACCGACCGCACGTCCGATTGACGTGTCGTCTACACGTGCACGTCAAGATTAATAATTGGATTGTTGTCCTATGATTTCAGGTCAATCCGATGTTGTACGCTATGAGTTTGACCGTTAGACACCCGTTTTGGCCGTTTTTGACACCAAAACGGCATTCCCGGTCACTGCGGGCACACGACACGTCCGATTGATGTGCCATCTACTCGACCACATCAAAATTCACTCACCCTTTTATGTCGTCCGATTTCAGGCCATTCGGACATTGTTCGGCCAGTTTGGACCCCACCACGCGCGTTTATCAAGCGCGCACAACGCTTAAAGAACGCATAATGAGCCCTACCGCGCAGACCGCACGTCCGATTGACGTGCCGTCTGCGCGTGCACGTCACAAATAATAATTGGATTGTTGCCCTGTTATTTTAGGGCAATTTGATTTCGTACGCTATGATTTTGACCGTTAGAGGCCCGTTTTGGCCGTTTTTGACACCAGAACGGCGTTCCCGGTCACCGCGGGCACACGGCACGTCCGATTGACGTGCCGTCTACTCGACCACATCAAAATTCACTCATCCTTTGATGTCGTCCGATTTCAGGCCATTCGGACTTTGTTCGGCCATTTTGGACCCCCCCCCCCACACGCGTTTATCAATCGCGCACAACCCTTAAAGAACACATAATGAGCCCTACAGCGCAGAACGCACGTCTGATTGATGCGCCGTCTACGTGTGCACGTCACAATTCACTCAACCTAAAAAGATACAAATATTGAAAGAGTTATTGGGATTCTCCCGAGAAACAACTGTCTAGAGTTTCCCTCCATCCACTGACACACCTTCCTCTGAAATTATTTGACCCAATAACTATACGAATAAAATCAATACAAAACTGACATATATATAGCTTAACGTATAGTCAATAAGTGTAATCTGTATGATGTCAAGATGTTGGGTATGATCATAATCACTCTTGGAGAGCACGAAGATGTCATCCACAAATATTAAAACAAACTAATCTAGGTAAAAAGGAAAATTATATTCATCATGGATATAAAAAATTCTAAAGAATTCATCAAGACAAATGAAATTACCTCATGCATGGGGTTCATTATCATCTGGATCACCAATATCACTATGATGTCCACCAGATGTATTCAGAGCCTACAATATATATCAATATTATGTATCTTAAAAATATCAATAAAATTCAATCTGATTATGGTTTGTTTAATTGTTTACCTTTGGCCCCACTTGTTGCGTCGTCATTTCATCGATACGTGATGACATCTTTGACAACCTATCCTCATACTCTACACGTAACTGCTGAAAATGTGAATCAAAATTGCGTTGCATATCCTGCATGGAAGCATCTATCTCAGCCTGTGTGCGCATCCCTGACTCTCTGCATGAACTCATCACATCTGCTCTAACAACTGCACGTCATGGGACACCGCCACCATAAGTCAAAGAATAACCATGACCGTCACGCCCCACAACACAGTGAAATATTTCATCTCTACGCACAATACTACGATGTTGCTCCTATGGAAACTCTGCTAACTGAGCATCAAACTGAGCTTGTAGCATATAATGAATCAATGAACAAATATGAATAATTTATATAAAATAAAAAATACATTTATTAATTAGTAAATAATTTTCTTACTATAACACCGGCAACATCGGGATCACTCGCCCTACGAGTCCTCATCCATATAGACATCCGATCGATTGGCTCGCCGAGTTGGTGTAACTATAATAAAGGGTTTCACCATGTTATACTACAATATTTTTAAAATATGAATGAAATAGTGAATTCTGAACTTACATCATGTCTGAGCTATGACACATGTTGAGTGCCAAGTCTGGAAGGTGCGGCCTGCATCGCCCGATTATGTGAATGATGAGCAGACTCGGTCTACATTCAACTTATTTACTTAATAAAAATTTGAAAAATTAGTCATTTATAGATTAAAATTAATAAATCTTACCATCGCTGCCCCACTCGACCAAAACACAACCAAATCCTGCCACTGCGCAGGAAGAATGTCCGGAGGGACTCGCTGTAGAATGTCTAGCACACCCGCAAATGGTGTCCAGTGATCTCTCTTCACCCTTGACTTGTAATCCTTCCATAATTTTCTGCATTTCGACATACAAACAGTGTGAAACTCACCTGGACAGGATGTCAAATTATCCTGTTAAAAATATTGTCAGTAGATGGGACAATAATAATAACAATATCATGAAAAATTAAACATTGAATTTACCTGAACCTCCCTCCATAATCTGTCCATCGTATCCTGAGGGAAAGAACTCCAGTCACGAGTCGTCAGAGGGAATCTGTGTGAGTCTCGTATCATATGCCCAAACAGACGACTCAATGCAGTAGCACCATCTCCAACTGGATGAAATGTGTCGTCAAATAACACATCCAATCGGGCTCCAGAGTTCCAGGATCGAACCCCTCTACCAGGACCCCTGCATCTGCTGGAAGAAGTAGTATATCCTGATAAACATAAATTCATAATTCAATAACAATATAAATTAATGATTAGAAACTGTTAGGGAAATATAAACAGAAAATTTCAATCAATTGATTTATAAAAATGAAAACATACATACCAACAACATCAGGTGAACCACTGTGACCACCCTATGACATACATGCATTAAAAGAAATTATAGTTAAATCAAGAAATTTTTATACATATATAACTAATAAATATTTTTACAAATAATAACTAGGAATATAATTACAATTTCCACTAATCATGCAAGTCTATCGTATCTCCTTCAACCGTCTCTCTGGACCATTGTATATCTTCATCTCGTACAGCTACTATTTTTTGGTCAAGTGTTTGATCAGGAAATGCGACAACTTCAGGTTCCTCTTGCTCAATTAGAAAAACCCCCCTTCTAGACATTTTCACCACAACATTACAATCAGAATCAGTGCCGACAAAGTAAACTTGTTCTACCTGCGATGTCAGTATGAAGGGCTCATTGCTAACCCGGTCATCTTTATATAGCATATTGTTAAAGTTTAATAATGTAAATTGGAAGTTATCAACTTTCGTTCCATGAATTGGATCGACCCAATCACACCATAACAATATGTGTTTTAAGCCACGATCATAAATAACCTCAATAATATCTCTCAACAATCCATAAAAATAACCCGCACCAACAAAAGAACAACCAAAGCCACTATTTTGTGTGGATTGGTTCATGTCAACATCTCTAATACGAAATTGGAATCTATTAGCATCCAAAGACTTGTAGCGACGAGCTGTAATAAATGGACCATCAGCTAGTTGGTTGAGTTCTTCGCTCACATGCTGGGTTAAATCACGTAACTTTTGAATCTGAAAATCTCACATATATAGTTTAATGGATAAAGGATTTTGAAGATACAACATAGTTGCGCTATAAAAATATTAAATCAATTATACATAAATGAGTCATGAACCACTCATGAAATGTGTTGAAATGATGTTTTTGGATTTGATAATCAGTTGCACGGGGCCTTTCACATTTCAACTCAGCGATATGCATCCTAAATCACAACACAATATAAGGTAAGCAATAAAATAAATATAGAAACAAAATACACATCAACTATGAAACTTACTGTATCAAGGGAATAACTGATGGAGTTTTGAACAACACATATTGATGAGCTTGAACCCACTCGTCGTTCCTCATATCAAATGTTATTCCTTCTCCAATTGGACCCTCGTCAGTCTGGGACAATTTATCTATCTTTGTTTCAACCTCATCAATATATGAAGCATAGAAATTAGTACACTCATCCATTAAATATCCCTTGGAAATTGATGCTTCCGGACGAGCTTTGTTGCAAACATATCATTTCAATGTATTTAATTATCACTCTATTGGATACATCCACCTGAATTGCATGGGACCGCCAGCAATGACTTCACTAGTTAAATGCATGGTCAAGTGAACCATGACATCAAAAAAAGACAGTGGAAAGAGTTTTTCTAGGTGACATAGTGCAAGTACAATCTTATCCTGTAGCTTTTTCAAATCACTCATGCCATGATTCTTAGAACAGAGTTGTCTGAAAAAATTAGAAACTCCAATCAACGGCACAACAACCCGGGAAGGTAAGCAATCACAAATTACTATAGGAATTAACTGTTGAAGAAGAATATGATTATCATGACTTTTCAAACCCTGTCATGTCATGCTCGTCATATTCACGCGCTTCAAAATATTAGAGAAATAACCATCTGGCACCTTAACAGTCTTCAACCTCGATAGAAATGTTTTTTTCTCTTTTTTACTCATTGTGTACTGTGCAGAAGGCATGTATGCCCGATTACCTTCACCCAGCTGTAAATGTAAAGATTTTCTCAATCCCATTTCTTGCAAGTCACGTCGAGCATTAGCACTATCCTTTGATTTCTCCTTGACGCCTAAAATGGTGAACAAAATATTATCACATACATTTTTTTCAATGTGCATCACATCTAAATTATGCCTTAAAATATTATTTCTAAAAAGGCAATTCAAAAAAAAATACTTCATTTCTTCCAATTATGACTTCACTGTCTATTTGCAGTAGGAATAGAAGGCAATGCCAGAACCAATAAATCTTGAAAATCATACATTGTACGGATGTTTTCTTCATCATGTTGTTCACAAATTTCAACCCCAGACAGTATTTGTTGTGATGGGTCAAACTCTCTATTCCCATCAAATGATACGCGGTCTTTTATGAACCTGTGCAATGGAGGAAGAAAGAATCTGTGACCAAGATATGCCCACATTCTACAATGCTTAAGCCATATAGATTTCTTACTCTTATTACAACAAGGGAAAGAAAATTCTCCTTTTGTACTCCAACCTGATAAGTTAGCATACGCTGGGAAAACATTCATTGTCCATAACAAAGTGGCCCAAAGTCTAAACATTTCATTTGCTGCTGAGTCAAAAGTCATTACACAATCGGCCCAAAATTCTTGCAGCTCATCAATCAAAGGTTGCATATAAACATCGATTTTATCACCAGGTCCTCTCGGTCCATCAATTATAATTGACAGTAACAAAAAAGGTTGCTTCATACATACCCATGGGGGAATGTTGTATGGAACCAACACCACTGGACATGTACTATGTGTCGCACCAACCATGGACCTAAATGGGTTAAAACCATCTGTTTCCAAACCTAGTCGAATATTACGATCATCTCGGGAAAAGTCTGGGTGTCTCTGATGAGACTCTTTCCATACCAAAGAATCTGCCAGGTGAGTTAATTTATCAACCTCTTTCTTTCTCTCTGAATTCCAAGTCATCAATTTAGCAATTTTAGTGGACAAGAAGAATCTCTTCAGTCTCGGTTTCAGTGGGAAATAATGCATCTGTTTAGCGGCAACTTGTTTCCCTTGATTCAGGACTCTCCCAGGAAGAATCTGACTACCTTGATTAATCTCATTGGTCTTCCACCTGGATGTATAGCAAACAGTACAATTATTTAATTGCCCATTCTCTTTTCTGAACAACATACAATTATTGCGACATGCATCAATTGTATCATATGTAAAACCAAGATCATCGATTAGCTTGCGAGCTTGATAGAATGACTCCGGAATCATCGCTCCAGCAGGGAGTACCTTCTTTAATAATACCAAAAACTTGTCGAATGAGGTGTCTGACCACTGGTTCAAGGACTTCAGGTGTAACAATTCATCGATGAACGATAGTTTAATAAATTTAGGGCATCCAGGATATAATTTAGTATCCACATCATCAAGAATTTCAAAGAATTTCAATGCTTCTCCATCTGTAGAAGAACGAGGATTACTCAGTCCAACGTCGTCATTTACGACATTACTATCTTCAGATTGAAAATGACGCATCATATCATTCAGCATTATGTTCATCGGATCAACTGTTCCCAAATCAACATTCATATGAATATTTTATGAGCGATGAAATGAAATAGAATCTTCTCCATGACGCGTCCATGTCTTATAGTTTTTCAATAACCCATTGAAAAAAATGTTCTCTAACACTATCTCGTTTGATGAGATATCTATTTGCACATTTTCTGCATGGACAACTAATCATATCTCTTGGAAATTTTTTGGTGAAATCCATAAATCGCTTAATCCCCTCATAATATTCATCTGAAAATCTATCTTGCATATTAATCCAACTCCTATCCATATCTATATTTAATAGAAATCAAAAGTGAAATATCTTTTTTAAATTCTAAAAAATCACTTATCATTAAAATTTAAATAACAAATTTGGATAAAAAAACATTACCTACGGAGGACTCGACCACGGGTAACGGGGTCTGACTTGATTGCAGATCCATGACGGTGTAGTGAATTGACGACAGAGGTTCGACGGCTGGACTCGAAAGGAGCGGAACCGTTGGACCGCGTGGAGGGTTCTACACGGTGGGGCACAATGGACCGGAACGGAGGCATGAGGACTTGCCGGAGGGATGCAACGGGGCCGCGAGGGGATGGCTGCGGCGACAGGGTTGTCCAAAGGTGCAGCGCGGGAAGGGGTGGGGGTTGCAGGGTCGTAGGGGTGTCGGGGTCACGGGGGTGCAACTCGGAGGCAAGGCGGTGGGGGTCGCCGGGGTGCAGCGTGGGCAGGGGGTGTCGGGGTCACGGGGGTGCAGTGTGGTGGAAAGCCAGCGGGGGTTTCTGGTGGCGCAGCACGGAGGCAAGGGGGCGGGGATCTCTGGGGGTCGGGGTCACTGGGGGTCGGGTCGCCGGGTGTTGGGTCGCCGGGAGGTCGGGGGTCGGCGTCGATGGGGGTCGGGGTCGCCGGCGGGGTTAGGGTCTCATGGGGTCGGGGAGGGGTCACCAGGGTCGGGGAGGGTCGCTGGGGGTCGGGGAGGGTCGTCGGGGGTCAGGGTCGGGGAGGTTCACCGGGGGTCGGGGTCGGGGTCGTGGGGTCGGGGAAGGGGGGGGGGGGGGGGTCGCGGGGTCGGGCAGCGGAGGGAGGGTAGGGAGGGGAAATTAGGGGTTTTTTAGGAAAATTTTCAGCGGCCGCCATTTGGCGGCGGCTATTGATAGTATTAGCAGCCGCCAAATGGTGGCCTCTATAGATGCCCTGACTCTAAAGGCAGATTTTCTAGTAGTGAAGCATATCCTACAGTTAATTAACTGGGATCTCATGTGTTCTAAGGTAATGAGTCATACAAGGGGATATAATTTATTTTAATAAATAAAAAATCATTTTAATTAACCCTAATATCAAGTGTCATTAAATAATATTTAATTTAAAAAACACCATAAAATGATTTCCATCATATTTCCTACCTTTACAAAAAAATTATTTATTTTCAAAATAATATAACAATCAATGCCTTCATTTCTCATGAATTATCCTCAAAATAATTATTTAAATCATTCATTTAAATTCAATATGATTTTGAAATTATCAAAACATTATTTCTAAATCCATTATCAATGGTATTTCATCACACATTCCAGGCCATTTTGGAAGAATTTATTAAAATATTTAAATCATGGTTTGGAAATTAAATCAAAATACATTTCATATCATGAAATTAAAAAAATGTTTCAATTGATAGGAATTGATTTATTTAACAAATTACCTCAACCAATGTATCCTCAATTACAAACATGTGATCCTCAAAATATGATTAATAATTGATAGAATTAGTAAATGAATAATTATAGAACCATAAATCCTCAAATAAAGATTTAGATCAATCAAATACATAAGGATTCACCACTTACAGTAAAGGAGAGACTTTAGTAAAGTGGATTTCTCGACTAAATAGATATTACACATACTAAATGAGATTCAACACATCAACCACCACTTCAATCTATGAGGAATAATTGTCACAAGGTGAAAAAAACTACAATGAAGCCCTAGATGTTAATGTGGTGGAATTAGGTTCAAGGGATATTACTATAGAAAAAAAATTGGGGGGGGGGGGGGTTCAGGAGGTGAAAAAAATTCCTTAATCCCCCCACACAAAATGGAAATAAGATCTATCCACTGGATTCCAATAGATAACCAGTTGAACTAAGAAAAATTCCTATAGGTGTAGGCACCCCACTGGTTTTCCATTAGTGACAAGATGAATATATTCACACTGGAAAATCCCAACGAATGGCTGGTGGGATTTTTATGGGAATCACATGCTACCAACCTTCCATCGATATGTGGCTGACCCTCATATACATTCTCATGGACACCCTATATTCTTCTAATATATAGGTGTGAGTTAAACCATTTTATGAAACTCAATTACCCCTCCTGACCTCACATATAAGAATCAAAATTAGTAATGACTCCTTGTAATGAAATGATTTGAGCATGAAAATAGTTACCTAAAACAATAATATGAAATTAAATACGCAATATAATCCACCCATTAATTATACAATGATTAATATACCTTATATTTACATCCATTTAATTATGATCCCATAATCTTGAAAACTCATGAACCCTATAGTAGTCAACATTACCCCAATTATAGGATGAAATGAACCCATGGGTAAATTCAGGATATCCAATAGTGGCATCCTTCAATGATTGTAGACCCAAATGCATCTTACGATGAGAAGAAATTTGCGTACTATTTTTTACCCAATATATGAGAATCTAGTACATCATTAACATCATATCCCATATTCACCATAAAAATTCAGGTCAATATTGTTGTATTCAAATGAAATATGTATCCCAACACATGTAAAATTCATTATTATATTTTAAAATTAAAATTTTTGACATATAAAATTTGATATTAAATATAAATAACTGTATTTGAAATTGAAATAATAGAATTTCCATAAAATTTCCAAATTGATGCACTAATTAAAAATTATTAATAAATTATTAATTGAATCTTCGTATGGGATAATTAATTCATTTATTGATAAAAAAGTTCAAAAAGATCATTGTTTAAAAAATCTCCCACAGTTACCCACATTCACTCTTGGGAAAATTATCTAATATCGAGATCAAATTTTACATAAAAGTTAACAATGAGGGAATTTCATATGATCTTTCATGAATTGAATTTTATCATGTATCAACTATTATTTTTTTCCTTTCTTATGAAATTATTATTTTTTAATTTGAGGAATCCATCTATAACCAAATTATACCCCATGTTACATTGAAATATATTTCACTATTAACTCAAGAGTAATTTATTATAGAATTATGATCATACATTAAGTATGAACTTATAATAAAATGCATGATGTGAGTATCAAATAATTACCTTGTAATGAAAAAATAAAATTCATCTTTGAGGACATCAAAATAAGGAAAAAATAAGACCACGACTATGTTTAGGTGAGTAATTACATGAAACACAATAAATATTAAAAGAAGGTTAATTATAACAAACATTTCATGATAATGAATAACAAATATCAGTGAAATAACATCTAAAAATTATATAATTATCCACTTTCCGCAACTCAAATTAAAGAATCATAAATATAGAAATAAGTGCAATGAATGATACACCCTTATTTCATTTCTCCCACTTTCATTATATTGAAAGTAAAACTTCAAATAGATTTCACTCTAAACCCCAACCATTTTGGTCCCTCATTGATATAATAATTATAATTTTTATATGTGATTAAATGTTTATGAAGATTTGTATTTGACCCACCAAAGAGAAACCCAATTGTTTTTAATTGTTTTCATTTTTCTTCATTTTTTCTTTGTGGGAAAAAAATTGAATACAATGGTTAATATATCCTAACAATCTTCAAAATACTAATGAAATAATACCAAGAATTTTTAAAAATATAAATTATCTCCTCTCATCATGTAAAAACTCTCATCGACACCAATTCCAATGAATATAATGAAAAACAAATATATTAGAATAGTAAATATAAAATAATATTGTAATTTGGATTTTCCAATCAGCATCATTATTGGATTCTACCATCTTAATGAAAGATAAAAACATAAAGTTAAATAATAATGATAAGGTCCTCAAAAAAAATTCTTCAATTATATTAGTCTAACATTCTTCAATCATATCTTGGACATGACAAAATGAATGTTCAAGTAGAAAACCTTATTTAGTATATATCAAGAAATTGTTTTTACGTAGTATAATAAAGTTAGTTTAAAATACCCCATGGAATGGTAATAATATATGGGGATATTCTATATGTTCATAGATTGAAAAAATAATTCAGTATCATAAAAATGCTTGGAAAAAATCTATGATAATTGTTTCCAATGAATAATCATTTAAAATTCCTTTTATTCAAAAACTAATCGGATCCCTCAAAAATAAATTAAAGATACAAAAATGATAATTCATATTAATTGAAGCTAAAATTTTATAAAATGTTATAAAATAAAATGGAAAGAATCCTATTTATGTTAAAACTCCCACACATATAAATAAAATTTCCCATTAGAATTAAAGTTCTAGGAACAAGCTTAATGAAAGAAAAAAATAAAGAGGAATATTAACTGATTTAATTGGTAGTAAGTGTCATTTTGTTACTCATAAAATTAATATATTATATAAAATATAAACAAATAAGGAAGTACATAAAATTATATATAGTAGTAAATGAAACAATTAAAGAAAAAATTGGGTTATCCACCAAGAGGTACTATGTTTATACTACCCATAACAAAGAAATGTTATGGTTAACCCGAGAATGAAGGTGTAATAGGTTTTTTAGGAAACAAAAAATTTTATTTTTTGTAGTATCATTGAGTAGACACAAAGAGTTAATACCCCCATGAAAAGAGGTAAATGATCCCACTTTTTGATAGTGAAACGGTAGAAGTAATAATTCAACAACGGGGAAAGAAGGTAGGAGTAACCCCTCTAAAATATTTTGTTGACACACTTTAGTAAATTTGATATAAATGTAGATATGGTAATCACAACACCAAGAGCTCCATGATATGTTCTTCTTCTTCCTCTTCTTCGATAACCGCCACTTTTTTAGTTTGTTTTCAAATATCATTATCTACATTAGAAGGTACCAATTATATATGATATAAAATTAACAAATATATTAATATTTATATTTGATAAGAATTAAAACACAAAAAATTTAAAGATATATTATCATCCACATTTATATTAGTTTTCATGTCAATATGAACTTGAAAAACTGCTAAATATTATTCATCATTTAATTATTTCAACATCCTCTCCTTGATGGTGGTCACTTTATCTTATAAATAATTATTGTACATGGACATCATATGAGTGGGTTCTTTAAAACATAATTAAGGGGAGTGACTTGAATTGGTTAAAAATGGAGAAGAAAAAAATGAGATAATCTTGTGTTAATTCCATTCTCTTAAAATAATTAAAATTATGAGTTTTTTCTTCCTACAATAACCTTGGTTTCATTATAGTACATTGTGAGATATGTGGTCTCTTTAGATCAGTTTCTACTAACTTGATAACATCTTTAAAAGTTAGAGGTATGGTATATATATTTTTTCCAAATCTTGGTGGAACACTAAAATATCATATGAACAATATTTAGGATATTTAGAAAAGGATTATAGAATTGGTATATCAAGGTTCCACTTTATGTCATCAATTAGCTCCTCCAATTATATCTCCCCACTATTATATTTTTACCGACCTTATATCATCAATTAATAAATCCACATAGTTTCAATAATGGAAGGGGTGATATAAATGATTAATTAGATTTTTTCTAATTTTTTAATGAAGTGAAATATTTTTGATGATAAAATAATTAACGATTGATTCATTTTAATCCCCACAAGAAACACAAATATGACTAACACCATCGTATCCACTCTGAAAATCGATTAGTTTTTAATTTCTAAGTGAAACATTGAGGATATCCTACAAAATCCCTATAAAAGTTTTTTTCAATGGAAAAATACCCAAATCACATTTTTATATATATTTTACATATAGTTTTAGAAAAATAAAAATGGTGTTTTTTAGGAAGGAAAATTCATGCAAGGAAAGTAAAAAATAACATCTTGACAAATTAATGGAACCTACAAATAGTTAGATTAAAAATATAAATACAAATAGTCATATACGATCTAATATTCCCCATATTTAATCATTAATAAATATAAATTAGTATTAAATACATTTATGTATTATCCCATAATAAAACTAACCAAGAAAACCTTTAAAAATTAACATGACCACAATGATAGGAGTATATGATTCCTTGGTTTACTTCATGACATCCTATTAGGAAAACATAATTTGATTACAGTAAGAAATACATATTAGGTTAAATAGACAATTAGGATAGAATATCCACACAATAAATGATAATTATATGAGTTCATGGATTTTATTTTAACTCTACAATTCTATCCTAATTTGATAAGATTTATTGGTTGGTATTTTTCTCTCATGATTATCTCAAACACAACTTTTTAATGTACTTTTTTGTCAATTATGGTTATTAAAAAACATAATTCATTAATATTAATTTATAAATTATATAGTATTCATTGATTACAAAATGATTATGTGAAGTTATAAGGAATTAGATTGACTATAAATAAGAAATACCCTTCCTTGAATGATGATTCCATTATGAAGATGATTAAGATAAGAAAATTATTAAAAGTATAAAACATAATATCATCTCAAATCATATAATATATCCTAATTAGGTAATAGAAAAATATTATCATAGAAGAAAAAAAATATGTTTCATAAAATAATAAAAGAGAGTAAAAGTGAAAATATAATGAATTATAGAAGAAGAAAGTGAAATCCACTTTGAAGAGATCCTTATGTGCATGTGTTTCTTCTCCTAGTTAGTTATAATATTATAATATAACCAATATATTTGGATAATGAACAAATAATAAAATAAAAAATTCTAATATGGTTAATAATAGAAATCTATAAATTATAGGGGAGGATAGGGTAATGATTTTAATAAAACAGGATTATAAAAGTTAATTCCAAACGAGTTTCAAATTTTATGTTTTGTATTTGAACATCATAATGTCCAAACTAGAAGTCACTCCATTAGAATAAAATATTATTTTTTTAGTAATATAACTCTTGTAAAAGTTTTTAATAAATTTAATTAAGGATTATTTTTTTTCTCAAACTCTGAGGTGAGTATTGTTTTATCCAATCTAGTATTGTATTGAATTCAAGGAAAATACCTACATAAAAAATGTGATTTAGATCAAGGTATTAAAACTAAATACTCATACCAAAAAATGTAAAATTATTTCATAAAATTTATTTTAAAATATTTCATTAATAATATTTTTTTATCAAAAATAATGATATGATGTTTAAGGGTAAATACAAGAATTTCTATTCAATTTCCAAAGTCATATTATATTTAAATTTTTTTATTAAAAAATTGATTTAAACTCAACATAATGGAATTCATCCATTTATTATCAATAAAATATTTAATAAAATCATGGTTTGTCAATTCCTCAATGATAACTATTATTCATACATGGTGAAAAATTATATAATATCCCTATAAAATTTGACACAAAACAATTCAATTAGAATATTTTTCATAATAGTTGAAAAATAGGATATTATCATTCCTAATATATGTAAAATATTTCACTAGTTTTTATTAGGAAATTATAATTTTTTCAATCTTATGAATCCATACATGACCAAATCAAACCCAAACACATTTGTAAATTCATGTCACACTTCAATCAAGATAAATTTAATCCATTATTTTGAATATAATTGAAATTAATATCCCTAACTATAGGATTTCAATGAATTTAAAGCCACCACCTTATAATAAAAAATATAATCATAAAGTATGAATAATTTATAATTAGGATTAAATGACATTGAGGATGAGGGTAGTTAGGTAATTATATAAAACACAATAACAAAAAAAGAATTTTACTCTTAAAGAAAATTCATGATAATCAATAATAAAATTGAAATCAAACACCCTATTAAAAATATAAAATTTTCCATTTTACTAAACTCAAATAAAAGGATCAGAAGTATTGAAATTATTCAACTGAATGATTCATCCAATTTTATATGTTATCCATTTTTCACTTTTTTCAAAAGCTATACAGAGAACTAATCTCACAATCATATCCCGATCCTTATTTAATATCATCATAATACTAATTATAATACTTATATCTTGATAAATTGTTCATGATGTGATTATTTTGAATAGACCAAGAAACAACCCATTTTTTATTTTTATTTTTTTCTCTTTTTTCATATTTTTTTATTTTATGGTAATAATCGAATAAATTAGTAAAAAATCAAGAGGATCTCCTAAATTCCCAATGAAAACCCCCCCAAAATTATTGATAATAGTAAATTACCCACAATCATAATTTAATACATATAAATAATACTTATTTAAAAGTGATTCAATATAAAAAATAATACATTAATCTTATGATCTAAATAATAAATCACATAACACTAGCATATTACAAGGATCAAATTGTGATGTGTCTTTTAAACTAGTTACCTAAAAAATCATATTTTATAGAAATTTTATCCAATTTTAATTAAATTATATCCTTTATACCATTTTCTAGACATCTCACATGATGTAATATTCATCATAATGGTTGTAATGGAAGTATAATAAATGGGTGATCTCAAATGGCCAGTAATGGATAAAAAATATCTTAAAGAATTTTGTTATAATCATAATAATAATATGTGGAAAACATAAATATATCAGTATGAGATTATAATTCTATGTATAATATTAAAAAAATTATATTGCTACAAAATATCATAAATAGATCATTAAGGAAACATAAAATATAATATAAATAACATGTGAACATAAAATAGGTGAATGATACATGAAAAAGAATAATAATGAAAACATGAAATTCATTTGGAATAAAATGAATATTGAAACTTGTTATAACATACTAATAAAAATGGAATTGTGTCATAATGATATAAATAATAAAATGAGGCATATCTATAAGAATAGGAAAAAATCTGTGAATGAACCCATTATACCCAAGTATATGTGAACAAACTCATTATGTTTATTCTTGAAAATTTGTGAAAACCAATTATGCTTATCCCTATGTGAAGAAACCCATCATTTCAATGGCTAGATACCTCATGAGCTATAATTTTATAATAATAAATTGGATGGTGATATAGAAATCCCCCTCAATCATCCATAAATATGGGTGATTCTTGAAAATTATCATCATTATGAATTAAATAATCAATTAAAAAATAAACGGGTTTCATAAAAAACAACATAACATAAACGTAAGAAAACATTATATAATAAAATATCATTATCCAAAAGGGGCCATAATGTAATTAACACTTAAATACAACTTCATGATAAATATATCTTAATAATAAAATGTGAACGATATCTTGTAAAGAGTTTTTTTAAAAACATTTTGTATTCATCATTGTAAAAGTTATAATTATGAGATCCTTTAAAAAATTCCACTTTTTAAAATAGAAAAATTATAATAATACTCTACATGAAATTGATTTTTTTACAAAACTCTTTTCACTTTAAATAATTAAATATCATTATTCAAAATATAAAATCCTAGAAATATATTGTTTAATAAATAATTGTGTTACTAAAAGAAGGGATTTTGTGCTACAAATTCCCTCCCCTTAGCCTTGATTTTTCACAAAATGGCTTACCCTCATGCATCAAAAAGGTAAAAATTTCAATCACTTATTTCAGAATTTAATTCATATACATCTTTAATCATACTCTTAAATGATAAAAATACTATTCAGGTATTTTATTACTGTAAAAATATTTGAACACTAGGTGTTAATAATCATACTATTTGAACTCAGTTCATATTAGCGATGTCAATTTTCATTTTTATCCCAATGATCATCATTTAAAATTCATTAACGGTATATTAATTTCTATTTTATAAAGACATATAATTTTATTGTACCATTATATTGGAGTTTTATTTGAGTTCCATGGATTGGAAAATAGTAATGAACTAGTTTTTGGTCATTTATCAATATTGGAAGATTAGTATATTATGAAAATATAATTTTTTATCAAAAATCAAAAATAATAATGATAAATTTTATTTATATATATTATATTAACTCATCCACTATAATATAAAACCATTTTATGTTTGGATGTGAAGGAAACCAAAAAATGTTTATTATTGGAGACGGTAGTCATCACAACCCTTGATTAGAATTTTCGTAACATAATGAATGAGATGGGTGAAGGTAAATAGTAGGTGATAATTTTATAATAAAAATAGATAAAATAAATTATTTTAATAATTCAATACAGTCCTTTCGAGTGGCCTTGAGGGGTAGTTATGAAAAATTGAAATTGTCTCTTCATGGAGGCGGTTAGCCACACACAATCACTAACAACAATTCGTGTTTTTAGTAGTAGATAGAGGAGAACAAATAATTTTTGAAAAATTATTATAATAACATCTCAATAAATTCACTATTATTATGTTATTATTTTACTATTATTATAGATGTTTTATGAATAATTTAATATGAATGAAATGTTAAGAACTATGTAATACATATGTTGTGACCTTCACCTTCATCTTGATGAATTCCTTACATTTTTGGGACTTAGGATAATGTTTAATGAAAATGGGAACCAAGGAGTGTAAAGGAACTCAAGGAGAGTAAATTTTGGATGATTTTCAAGGTAATTTCAATATACTAGTGAATTATTGAATTGTTATAAGTCATCCCCATTTTATAAGTGGGGAGGAGGAACTTTTCCATTGAAAAGAATGGTAATTATAGGGTTATAATGAAAATGAATAAACTTTTGCTGAGTTTTGTGATTTAATTATGTTAATACAAATATATAAAAAATTAAAAATTAAAAATGTGTTCTATAAGGTGTAATGATCATGTTAATTTAATAAATTTTGAGTCACTGTATATTAATAATTTTTATCAATTAATCATTAATTATTTTAGTTATTTTACTAATAAAAATATTTGTAGACCCCTGTTACAAAATTTCAGAATACAGAATTATAATTTTGGGATCTATTTTTCCTCATTCATTCATTAAATTGAATAAAAATTACTTTTAATTCAAATCATATAATGTGTAAAAAAAGTTTTTTTCTAGAAAATGTCATTTTAATAATTAAGTGTTCTTTGATATATATAACACTGACTACCCACTAAATGTATGTTAGTTATTTTTTCTATATGTTGAAAAATTATATCATATATTTAATTTAAAATTTATTCATTTAATTTTAAAATTTATTGAATATTTTAAATATAATTATTCATTAAAAAAACTCATTTTACCTTTGTAACTTGTATTTTCACTGGGTAACATAATAATTATTCCAAAAAAATAATGTGCCCCATATTAGATGATTTGTACCCACTGATTCTATATTTAAATTATGATTAATTTTATTTAATTGACAAAAATTTATTTTAAAAAACTAATGTATAATATATTTATAAAAATTTTTGACATAATATTGCATAAGTTTTAAAATATCAAATATATGTTTGTTATACAAACATGATATATTTAAATATAAAATGATAATTAAAAGTCATATATTTGGTCAAGAAATTTTTTTTCTTTGTTTTGGGTTATGATTATATCCATGTGATGTTATCAAATCAATTGTATTTTCCAAAATTATATTTATGAATGTGCGCCTTAAAACTAATAATTTTATAAAAATTTGAAAAATTCATATGAAACTATTAAGAAAATGAAAAATACAAAAAATATTAATATTGAAAACGTAATCTTTTGAAAGGGTTAAAATTAATTTGGTTATATGAAAACAAAAAAAAACTTTAATAAACATATTTTTAAATGTATAAATTTTCATTTATTTTATAATAAACATTTATATTGTTTTTTTAATATGTTACTTATGAAGATACCTTATAATTTTAAAAAATATAACATAAATATGGTTATTTTTTATGTTTTATTTCACTATTAGAAAAATAATCACATAAAACATAACTATGGATAATTAATTACTGAAATCCTAGGATGTTACATTCTAACATCCTTAAAATATTTTCCACATGAAATTTTTTTAAAAGGAATGAAACCTGTGAGGGTAATTTTCTCTCCTAAAATCATCATATTTCCACATAGCCTCTTCAAACATATGATTTCTCTATATATTATTTACTAAAATTGTCAACCTATTTCACAACAACATATTTATTCGATCCAAGATTTTCGTCGATTTTTCATTAAAGGAGAGGTATTTTTATAGTCACACAACTTTTATGTATTATACATGTCATGGATTTTGAATGTACATATTAAAAAATGATACTTGTTAGACATCATGAATGTTGGATTGTTGAGGAGGGAGTGCTAAGTGATATACTACAACCCCGACATGTTCAAGGATCTCAAAGGGATGAATGTATCAAGGTATCAACATCCCTTTCTTCCCAAATCTCATAACCCATTTCCATACAAATATTTTTAAAAATAAATTATCATTAAATTAAATCCCTATACATTATCAATGATTATCTTCATAAACCTTTTAAAAAGTTTCACTTCTTTCATATGTTGTTGAATGATTTTAACCATCTCTATCATTTCTTGGACAAGCTCATTACCAATCAGTTTCCTCCCTCCTAGTTCATCCGATATTGTTGGAGTCCGAAATCTCTTCCCATAATGATCCTCTTATGGTTCCAAATGCATTCTAGAATGTAAGTTATTGTTATATGATAACTATACCTTGGGATAGTGTTAATCCCAACATGTTTTTAAATCTATCGAACAAGATCTCAAAATATCCACTACAGTTTGAATTTTCCACTCATACCAATGATTAGTATGAGTGTGATATGTAGAGAAAAAGCACTCATTTGTTTTAAAAAAAATTAGAAGAGTTCTCTAAAATTATGAGGTAAAGCTAAGAAACTGATAAGATAAAATTCATATTTGTACTCTATATAGCCACACCACTTCCCTTATGTATATCTCGATAAGTTAGCCATAAAATAAATTTTTTTTAATTGAAATAAAATGTATTGAATTATTACGATGATCTACTTCACCCCAAATATAATTATAAAATATAGATGTTTTTAGGATTCCTGTGATAAATTCTATGTTAATGTTTTTACATTTCTATACTGGTATGGGTAATGGTTATAATTACCCTTATAATTATATCCTTCCAACATAACATTCATGCATACCATCCATTGCGATACATACTATAAAATATCCTTATTCATACTATCCCATCAAATGTTTTGTTTCAAAACTATATACATATTCATACTTCTGAGATGTATTTTAAATGATGATCAATGTGTATCATCCAAATGATCCTTCATTAAATCAATATTTTATAGGACACGTAATTGGGTTCCAAACATTATAAATCTATCTTTATCAAAGTTTAACATTAGAATATTAATTAACTTTTTTTCTACACATCAAAATTATAATGTCTATTAATCTATACAAAAATAGAAGGATGACTAGTCAATTAATAAAATTGGATTTATCTCCATGAATTAAGACATCAGGATAAACCCTATAAAAATACATAAGTATTAGTTCTTTTCAAACCTCATTATGGATAATGTATCATGATGTTTCTTACTCAGAGTATCATCCACCTTATTTTCCTTCCCAAGGCTATAATGTATTGACCTGTCATAATATTTAATAAACTAATACTATCTCCTTTGCTTAATATTCAATTAATTCCATATGAATACATGTTTTTAGATATTTTGATCAGTATATATCTCAAATTTATCTGTAGATATAATGTTTTGAAATATTAAATTAAAAGTTCACTCCCTCCATCTATAAATCAGGTTTGAGTGAGTTTTTTTATGAATATTTAATTTATGAGAATGGTAAGTAATAACCACATTTTTTTAGGATGTTACACAAAAATAATTTCAATGGATCACTATATATTAATATATTATTCCCAAAAAAGGTAATATAAGTACATGATCATGAATAATCACTTCTTTAGTTACATTAAAATGGCGTCACATTCCTCTGTCAAAAATATATTTAGTCCCTTATTATTCTACATGGTTATAGGATTTCATATCTATGATTTTTTTTAATGATTTGGTAATATCCTAATATCCTAAGAAAACTATGGATCTTAGTTATAGGGTTATGTTTGGTCTATTTCTAGACCACTTCCATCTCTTATGGATTTAATGATGTGACCCTACATATGATTACATGATGAAATAAGGACACGTTTTATATTTCAAAATCACATATTAAGAGTTTATCATTATACTTTTCTTTTCTCAAGAAATATTACAAAATTTTCAATTGACCTCCATTTTTCTTCTTTTATATTAGAATATATAAGAGTATCATCTATAATGAAAATCACAAATTGATGAGGATAGTCTCAAAGACCATATTTAATATATCCATAATGACATAAGGGGAAGTAGAAACTCTAAAAAACATCACTATAAACTCATAGTGTATATACCTTGATTGGAAAATCATCTTAGATATATCCTCATTTCGAACTTGAATTGATGGAATCTTGATTGGTGATCAATATTATTTATAAATTTACCTTCTAATAGTTGATAAAAATATCATTTACACAGGGAAAGGAATACATGGTTTATAGAATGATTTTATTAATCTAAATATAGTCAATTAAAAACCAAATAAATCCATCCTTTTTAATGGATTGTAGTTCCCGCCATGGTGAAGCACTGGGGAATATCAAAACCTTTTCCATAATATCTTTTCTTTGTTTATTTTACTCCTCTAATTCAATGAGATCCATTCTAAATAGACTATTTTAGATAGGAATGGATCCTCTTATGATTTCAATTGATAAAAAATGTCACAATATGGGGGAAGACCATGATTTCATTCCTAAATACAATAGTTTATTCTCAAACAATAAGCATGTCACCAATGTTGAATTCATCCTAGATCATTTGATCTCGTTTTCCACTATATTTTTCTTAATATAACCCATGTTATATAATATTATTCCACATGGAATATATAATATTCCTTGCATAAATACATGATAATAAGATGACTTGGGATAATAAATGAGACTTCCTTATCCAAATAGATTATAATCTCATTAAGTAGGGAAATTAGATCTATATATAATATTATGTCAAATTTATCTAAAGGAATAATAAATAGGCCATATTGATGTTTCAACCCAATAATCTCAATCAATTAAAATTTTAAAATCATTTAAAGATCATTTTGACACCATGGGTTTTCTCAAGTAGATCAATATAAATTTCATAGGGCATGAAATAAATATTATTTGAAAATTTTTCTGACATAAAAAAATTGAGATGAAACAAAATAATGTATGGTATTCACATATCTAAAAGGGATATTAAGTATACCTTTCATCACTTAAATAGTGATATACCTCAGTGGCAGTGATAATAAATTACTATACTTGTTCTCTTTGTTTGGGAGGTATCTCAGGCCTCTTTTATTTATTATATAATGTTTTGGGTAATTGATTCACTCTACATCCAATAGCCTAGCACTAAAATCACTGTAGTAAATGAAGATAATTAAACATGAAATTATTATATTTTTTCTTTAATTAGTAATTATCTTAGAATTGGTTATAAAATTATTTGTATGGTGTCAAAAGTTACCAAAAATGAAAAAAAATCCCTTATCCTTTGGGGAAATTAACTATGTGCTTCCTCAAAAAATTATTACATATAAGAAATTAATATTTATTTTAACAATTATCTTATCATCATGGCTTACATGATATAACAATTTCCTTTTATCTTTCTTAAAATATTGTGAGGGATTCGTTTTCTAATCCACATTAAGAGCTCACTAAAAAATATATTCATTTATTCCAAAGTAGCTTATGGATTATTCCCAATTAAGATTAAACGTCAATCCAGAAATGAATTGATCAATTTTACTCATGGTATTAGAGATGAAATTGGAGGAATACTACAAAAATAATGTGAAATTTTTTTCATATAAACCTATAAACTAATTCTTTTTATATCAATTAGGAGAATACCAAATCCATTATTGTTGTAACACCCGAGACTTTTATGTTATATAAATCATCACAGGAATCTTTTTCTACACAACACTTATTTGGCTTGCTTTACACGCAATCGCGACCTTTCTCGATAGCTTGCGTCGTACGCAATACCGAGTTTCACTAAACAACAATATGCTATTAAAACTAGCCGTTATGAATAGTAATAACCACTTTTTGAAATTTTATAAATTTTATTTTTCAAAATGGACTTCATTTTTGGACTCAGAATATCGAAATTAGCCTAGGGTGAAATTTTGGTATTTTTCTGAAAACTTTCAATTTTTGATGAATAGTGAAACCACTGAGTGGTAGGTTAAAAACTGAATTTTGCATAAAACTTAATTTTACCTCTTCTGTGAATGGAATTTCAAAAATCCGACAGACACGGTTAATATCAAGGACTAAAATGTGGTTCAATGAGATGAAAATAATTTTTGGTGAATAGTAACTTTTTACTTTTTTTTACCACGGTTAATAGTAAATAGGGTAACTAAGAGTAAATATGATATTACTATTACCCTAACACGTGTCATAATCCTATTGGACAAGTTTATTTCGACCAAAAACAAACTTAGGAATAAAATATGACCATTTAGGCCCACTTGGGTTAGATTAGGACATTTATTATTAATTTATTTAAAGAAGGGTTAAAAGAGTTAAAATCAAAGTTTATTTACTAAAACATTTTTAATATGGGGTTATACATAAGATAAATTCGATTGTAAATATTCATTAGAAAGATAAAAGGATTTCCTACATGATGGTATTTTATTTGTAATTTTTAGACATCAAATAATTTAATTTATTTATGACACAAAGATGATGCAGTAATTATCTTGTTAACGAAATATTGACATAATTGATGTTATAAACACCAAAATAAATTTAATTTGAGACTTTTTATGAATTCCACTAATTTTATAGGTTACAATGATATATTAGTGTTGATTTAATCAACTTGGTTCGAACATATAATTCTGTTATGACTTTTACAAAAAATCATATATCAAATAGTGTCAACATTGACACAAAATAGTTTTTAAATCAAATATTATATTATTAATTGTTATTTTATTCCTAAAAATCTAAGGTTCGGCCAAATGACTTAGATAAGGATATATATATTAATAATAAACAATTTGGGGTTCGTTTGGCATGTTATAGTAAGTTTATTAACCATATAGTGAAAGAAAACAAAAAGACATGGTAAAAGTTAAATTATTTAACTTAGAGTTAAATCTAATTGATAAGGTTAAAATAATATCCTAAACTTGTCTAAATTCTATTGGTTGATAGGATTTAGACCCATCCCCACTTTAGCTTCGAAATAAGACCCTTTGGAACCATTATAAACCGATTTTTACGTTAATATAAAATAATATTTTGAGATATTCCTAAGGTGCCCCTCTCCTCCCTTATAAAAGGGCACCTCCTCCCCCTCCTCCTCACACCAAATTGAGCACTCAAGCTCGGCCAACCCCTGCCATTTTCTCCTCTCCACTTCCCTAGAATAATCCTAGAGGTCATGGTCTTCTCCAAAGACCAATCTTAGCTCCTTAAGTGGAGGATTCAAAGAGGCGTTCCAAAGAAAAGGTAATATCCATTACCGATCTTTTCAATTTCTTTCTTCTTCAACTTCTTCTTCTTTAGTTGTTTCATGATAAAGTAATAACATCAGTATTACTTACATACTGATATGTTATTATAAATATGAAACAACCCTAATTCACCTTCTATCCATCCTACGGAAAAATGAAATCACCGCGCGTGCGTACGTACGGAATACCGTCTCCACGCCGTGGTGTAATCTATTTTCCACCATCACCTTACAAGGATGGGTATAATGGTGTGATGAGTAACTATATATGATTATTATGAAGTAATATTGATACTGAAATAATATATATATATATATATATACTCCAATACAATTCCACGATCATAGGAACGATATCATCACTCGTGCGTACGAACGGAATACCGTCTCCACGATGTGATGTGACTCGTTCTACATGATCTTCATTTCATAATGATTATATAAATGAATTGAATGAATGAATATGGTATATACTACAATAATACCATTATGGAAATGGATTATCTATAACCTAAAGATAAGAATAAGAATTTATTCAACAAAACACGCATAAGAACAAAAAGTTATAAAGACCCGAGTAACAAGTAACAATGAAATATTACTAACAAGAAGCTAATAATATATGATATCATATCAATATTTATGATTCTGGAATAAGTCAATAACATTATTTAAACCATTATACAGGAGCTTCGGACACGAACAAAGCAAATCGGACCTAAGGTAAGGGAAAATATCACAATCTCATTTTTATCCGAGATTGTTTATTCGTAAGTATTTACTGGGGTGTATTTTATCATCCACATCCATGTTTCATCAATATGTAATATTATTTCTATCCACCTACAATTGTTTAAGTCCAATTTTACCCTTCGGTGAGTTTTTAGTAAAAGATATGAAAGGAATCTTTTGTCATTTTTCGTACGAGGTACTTTTTGACTTTTCCGACAAAAGTACGAAGAATGTTTTTTTTAACGTATATGGCATGAATGGATTCTTAAAACAAAATTTCCAAGAATCTTCCTTTACAAGTTTTCAAGTTTATTTTTAATCAACTTCTTTTATTTTAAAGTTGTATGGCATGTTATGAAAGGAAAAATGTTTTTGAAGAAGAAAGGATATTTTCCTCAAGAATGGAGTTCAAGTGTTTTATCAAAATTATTTTCCATCTAAGATAATAAAGGGTTCTGTTTTTATCCCTATTATTAAATTGATTTGATCATGTTGTGATGGAATTATTTTTATGAATTCCTTTATCTTATATGAGTTGTTTTATGATGTCATGTCGTTTAAGAATCCCATTTTTATTACATGGGTTATGCTATGATGTATGTTTTATGATTATGTGGCACACATAAGAAATGATTAATTATAAGATGGGTGGGACCTATATCTCCCTCCAATGCATTGGGTAAAGATTTTATATCTCATGAGATAGACATGGCTGGAACGGAAGGTTATTTCGGTTCAGTGATACAGGACTGAAACGAGGAGTGAACTCGGTTCAGAAAGGGACTTTCTCCACTAAGATAGTCTTGGCAATAAGTCATGACTAACAAGAAATGATTTTCCATGATTATGTGTGCATTCCACAAAGTTTCAAGTTTCATGTTATGATTATGGGGATCTCATTTTCACTTCTATGATTTATTAAGATTTTATGATCTCTTTTGCAGGTTATGATTTTAAAAAAGATATGATATGATTTTTATTTCCTTTATTGCCCTTGCTGAGCATTTGAGCTCACCCTTTTATGTTTTCTTATCCCCAGGTCAGGAAGATGGATATTAAGTAGAATATGCTAAAAGGGACCCTAGATATGATGAAACAAATGGGAGACACTGTAGAAGATTTATGAACCAGTTGTTTATGTTTCCCAGTTTCTAAAGACACTATACCTATACGGTCCTTTGTGGTTTTATCATATGTTGTAATAAGTGTGCTTCAATTTTGAAGTATTAACAATGTATGTAAAGTATGGGTCGTTATAGTTGGTATCAGAGGAAAGGTATAGTCAACCTTTGGAAACTAGGATGTGAAAGCCTTAGTAAGAACCCTAAGGATAAGTCTAAGCATAGAACACAATCTTAGTGTTTTAGAAATGGCCTTGAATAACCTAGGATAAGACCATAAGCATGAAAATTTTATTCTTGAATTATGTGGTTTCCTATTATAATTAGTGTTGCTCACACTATTCTTCTTGGTTTTAGTCAATGGCTGGAACCCGAAGGAACCGTGTTAATGCGGAATGCGATGGGCAATGCAATGATTGTCCCCCTGAGCAACCAAACAATATGGGAGATGGAATGCAAAATCTTGTATCCATGCTCACACAACTTTCTCAAGCTATGAATCATGCAGGATTTCCAAACGAGCAAAGGAGGGAGCAACATTCTGTTGAATCCTTCATGAGGCAGCGTCCACCTTATTTCAGTGGGTCTACTGATCCATTAGTTGCTGAAAAATGGATTAGTACTACTGAAAAGATATTTTCAGTTCTTCAATGTTCTGAACATGATAAAGTCATCCTAGCAGTGTATCGTTTAGAAGGAGATGCTGATCAATGGCGGAATCTTGTTAAGAATACGAGGCAAAGGGATGAAATTGAGTCTATGGAATGGGACGAGTTCAAGAACTTATTTTTTAATAAGTACTTCCCTCGTATTCTCCGAACAATGATGGAGAAAGAGTTCCTTGAACTGAAGCAAAGGGATGATGAATCTGTTAGTACCTATGAAGCAAATTTTACAAGACTTGCAAGGTACGCTTCTGGTATTATTATCCAACCTGAGAGTAAGATCGATCGATTCTTTAGTGGCTTAAAACCAAGTCTTCTAAGGGCGTTAGCCATAAGGGACTTCAATAGCTACGAGGAAATCGTTCGATGTGCTCTCAAAGTCAAGATGGAGATTGGAGTAACCCATCAGTCACATGGGTTTGATAAGAAGAGGAAGATGGAATTCAAAGAAAAATCTAAAGAGCACACGGAAAAGAAGATGAGCTTTTCCTTATGCTCAAAGTGTGGAAAGAAACATGGAGGGAGTTGTCTTAAAGGGACAAGTAAATGTTTTAAATGTGGAAAAGAAGGTCATCGGGCATTTGAATGCTGTGATAATGGGAAGAAGATGTCTAATGATGCAAACAAAGGAAGGGATACACAGAATGATCCTACTACACTTCAATGTTTCAAGTGCAAGGAGATGGGGCATTATGCCAATCAATGCCCAAATCCAAGGGTTGATGATGATGGTCGACGTCAACAAACTCTTAAGGCTAAAGACAAAGGAAAGTCACATGCAATTTCTATCAGCGATGTGGAGTACGATAACGATGTGGTGAAAGGTACACTTACCATCCACTCTAAAGTAGCAAATGTTTTATTTGATTCTGGATCCACACACTCTTTTATTTCTGAAGACTTTTCTAAGGGTATCACCGTATTACCTCAACAATTAGATGTTGAGTTAGCTGTGACAACACCTAATGGCACATCAATCGCATCAAAAGTTTATAATTCTTCTCCGATCGAAGTTTGTGGGAAAGGGCTTCCTGCAAATCTTGTGATCCTTCCTTTAGTGGAATTTGATGTGATTCTTGGTATGGATTGGCTTTCTCTACATGGAGCTCATATCAATTGCCAAATAAGGGAAGTCACATTTCATAATCCAGATCATTCTACGATCGTCTATCAATGCAAGGATGAACATAACCTTCCAGTGGAAATTCCTTCCATCTTATGGGTCATGATTCCACTAAATGAAGGTTATTTATCTCAAATGGTTGGAGAGAAACTTACGATTAAGAATATGCCCATTGTATGGGAGTTTGATGATGTCTTTCCGGAGGAATTACCGGGTCTTCTACCAAATCGTGAAGTTGAGTTTTCAATAGAACTCGTACCAGGTGCTTTGCCTATTTCAAAGACACCTTATAGAATGGCCCCAATTGAGTTGCAGGAATTGAAGAAGCAACTCCAAGAGAATCTTGATAAGGGATTCATACGACCTAGTGCGTCACGTTGGGGAGCACCTGTTCTATTTGTTAAGAAGAAAGATGGATCAATGAGACTCTGCATTGATTATCGAGAACTTAACAAGATCACTATCAAGAACAAATATCCTCTCCCACGCATTGATGACTTATTTGACCAACTACGCGGAGCTCAATACTTTTCCAAGATTGATCTTCGTTCAGGGTATCATCAATTAAGGGTCAAAAGGGAGGATATACCAAAGACGGCTTTCCGTACAAGGTATGGACACTATGAATTTATAGTGATGCCATTTGGTCTTACTAATGCCCCTGCTATCTTCATGGATCTAATGAATAGAGTCTTTAGAGACTATCTTGATCAATT
The DNA here is from genome assembly GCA_963277665.1 of Viscum album. Taxonomy (NCBI): domain Eukaryota; kingdom Viridiplantae; phylum Streptophyta; class Magnoliopsida; order Santalales; family Viscaceae; genus Viscum; species Viscum album. The sequence goes on from OY728136.1 coordinate 1,292,382,318, forward strand.
TGTAGTAGTCTTTATAGACGATATTCATGTCTATTCAAAGAGCAAGGAAGAGCATGAAGATCACTTGAGAATTATATTGAAGACCCTGAGAAAGGAGAAGCTTTATGCCAAATATACTAAGTGTGAATTTTGGCTTCAAAAAGTTGCATTTTTGGGTCACATAATCTCAAAAGAGGGGATATCTGTGGATCCAGCAAAAACAGAGGTTATCAAAAGATGGTCGAGACCAACAACAGTAACTGAGATCCGAAGTTTTCTTGGTTTGGCTGGATATTATCAACGTTTTGTAAAATATTTTTCACGATTATCTAATCCACTCACCAAGTTGACTCGGAAAGGAGTTAAGTTTGTTTGGACAGAGGAATGTGAAGAGAATATCAAGGAGTTGAAAAGAAGGTTATCCAGTGCACCTGTGCTCACACTGCCTTGTAGTGGAGAAAGGTTTGTGATCTACAGTGATGCATCCAAGAAGGGATTGGGGTGTGTTCTTATGCAAAATGATATGGTGATAGCTTATGCCTCACGACAGTTGAAAATCCATGAGCAAAATTACCCAACACATGATTTGGAGTTGGCTGCGGTAATCTTTGCATTAAAGATTTGGAGGCATTACCTTTATGGTGAAAGGTGTGATATTTATACTGATCATAAAAGTTTAAAGTATATTTTCACACAAAAGGAGCTGAATATGCGTCAAAGAAGATGGTTGGAGCTGATTAAGGATTACGACTTCTCAATCCATTACCACCCTGGGAAAGCAAACAAGGTGGCAGATGCATTAAGTCGACAAGACCATGCTAGTTTATCCATGATGAGGATCACAAAAGATCCAATATTTATGGATTTACAAAGGATGGATCTTGGAGTTATAATGGAAGGGGAAAAATCTTATCTTTCTCAAATGAATGTTCAACCATCTATACATGTGAAGATTAAAGAGGCACAGAAAGAAGATGTCGAGTTACAAAAGAATGTGAGAAATGTTCCTGAATTCAACCTTGATTGTGATGGGATAATAAAGTTCAGGAATCGGGTTTGTGTTCCTCCCATCCCCAAATTAAAAAAGGAGCTGCTGGATGAGGCTCATAGTTCATCATTCTCTCTTCATCCTGGAAGTACGAAGATGTATAGGGACCTGAAAGAGTACTTCTGGTGGGATGGCATGAAAAGAGATGTTGCTGAATATGTCTCTCGATGCTTGGTTTGTCAACAAGTTAAAGCTGAGAGACAAAAGTCCAAGGGGATGTTACAACCATTACCCATACCCGAATGGAAATGGGAAAACATCACTATGGACTTTTTCACAGGACTTCCTAAAACATCCAAAGGCAATAATGCTATCTGGGTCATAGTTGATCGTCTTACAAAGTCCGCACACTTCATTGCTATTAGAGAGGATTTCCCTCTAGATCAGCTTGCCAGGATATATGTAAAGGAAGTGGTAAGATTTCATGGAGTACCACTTTCTATTATATCTGATCGGGATCCGAGATTTACCTCAAAGTTCTGGAGAAGTCTTCAGCATACTCTGGATACAGAGTTGAGTTTCAGCACTGCTTATCATCCCCAGACAGACGGTCAGTCTGAGAGAACAATTCAAACCCTAGAAGATATGTTGAGAGCTTGCTCTATGGATTTCAAAGGAGGTTGGGATCAACACCTACCTTTGGTGGAATTTTCTTATAATAATAGCTTTCACTCCAGTATTCAGATGGCTCCTTATGAAGCTTTCTATGGAAAGAAATGTAGGACTCCAACTTGCTGGGATGAAGTTGGGGAAAGAAAGCTGTTAGGACCTGATCCCGTTAATGAAATGGCAGAAAAGGTCAGAACTATTCAACAACACATAAGAGCAGCTCAGAGTCGACAGAAAAGTTATGCCGACAACCAAAGAAAAGACCTAGAGTTTGAAGTGGGCGATAAAGTGTTCTTACGAATATCTCCCTGGAAGAGGGTTATGAGATTTGGAAAGAAGGGGAAGTTGAGTCCTAGATATATCGGTCCTTTCGAAATACTGGATCGTGTTGGGAAGGTAGCTTACCGATTGGCACTTCCACCGAATCTCTCTCAAGTTCATGATGTGTTCCATGTATCTCTCCTGAGAAAGTACATACCAGATCCTTCACATGTACTCAGCTCAGAAGTTGTACTACTGGAGCAAGATCTTTCTTATGAAGAACAGCCGATAGAGATTCTGGATCGTAGCGAAAAAGTCCTACGAAACAAAACCACTCGCTTGGTGAAAGTTTTATGGAGGAACCACCAACTTGAAGAAGCTACATGGGAGCTTGAGGATATGATGAGGGAGAAGTATCCTCATCTGTTTGTTACAAAGTGACCAATTTCGAGGGCGAAATTATTTTTAAGGGGGGTAGAATGTAACACCCGAGACTTTTATGTTATATAAATCATCACAGGAATCTTTTTCTACACAACACTTATTTGGCTTGCTTTACACGCAATCGCGACCTTTCTCGATAGCTTGCGTCGTACGCAATACCGAGTTTCACTAAACAACAATATGCTATTAAAACTAGCCGTTATGAATAGTAATAACCACTTTTTGAAATTTTATAAATTTTATTTTTCAAAATGGACTTCATTTTTGGACTCAGAATATCGAAATTAGCCTAGGGTGAAATTTTGGTATTTTTCTGAAAACTTTCAATTTTTGATGAATAGTGAAACCACTAAGTGGTAGGTTAAAAACTGAATTTTGCATAAAACTTAATTTTACCGCTTCTGTGAATGGAATTTCAAAAATACGACAGACACGGTTAATATCAAGGACTAAAATGTGGTTCAATGAGATGAAAATAATTTTTGGTGAATAGTAACTTTTTACTTTTTTTTACCACGGTTAATAGTAAATAGGGTAACTAAGGGTAAATATGATATTACTATTACCCTAACACGTGTCCTAATCCTATTGGACAAGTGTATTTCGACCAAAAACAAACTTAGGAATAAAATATGACCATTTAGGCCCACTTGGGTTCGATTAGGACATTTATTATTAATTTATTTAAAGAAGGGTTAAAAGAGTTAAAATCAAAGTTTATTTACTAAAACATTTTTAATATGGGGTTATACATAATATAAATTCGATTGTAAATATTCATTAGAAAGCTAAAAGGATTTCCTACATGATGGTATTTTATTTGTAATTTTTAGACATCAAATAATTTAATTTATTTATGACACAAAGACGATGCAGTAATTATCTTGTTAACGAAATATTGACATAATTGATGTTATAAACACCAAAATAAATGTAATTTGAGACTTTTTATGAATTCCACTAATTTTATAGGTTACTATGATATATTAGTGTTGATTTAATCAACTTGGTTCGAACATATAATTCTGTTATGACTTTTACAAAAAATCATATATCAAATAGTGTCAACATTGACACAAAATAGTTTTTAAATCAAATATTATATTATTAATTGTTATTTTATTCCTAAAAATCTAAGGTTCGGCCAAATGACTTAGATAAGGATATATATATTAATAATAAACAATTTGGGGTTCGTTTGGCATGTTATAGTAAGTGTATTAACCATTTAGTGAAAGAAAACAAAAAGACATGGTAAAAGTTAAATTATTTAACTTAGAGTTAAATCTAATTTATAAGGTTAAAATAATATCCTAAACTTGTCTAAATTCTATTGGTTGATAGGATTTCGACCCATCCCCACTTTAGCTTCGAAATAAGACCCTTTGGAACCATTATAAACTGATTTTGACTTTAATATAAAATAATATTTTGAGATATTCCTAAGGTGCCCCTCTCCTCCCTTATAAAAGGGCACCTCCTCCCCCTCCTCCTCACACCAAATTGAGCACTCAAGCTCGGCCAACCCCTGCCATTTTCTCCTCTCCACTTCCCTAGAATAATCCTAGAGGTCCTGGTCTTCTCCAAAGACCAATATTAGCTCCTTAAGTGGAGGATTCAAAGAGGCGTTCCAAAGAAAAGGTAATATCCATTACCGATCTTTTCAATTTCTTTCTTCTTCAACTTCTTCTTCTTTAGTTGTTTCATGATAAAGTAATAACATCAGTGTTACTTACATACTGATATGTTATTATAAATATGAAACAACCCTAATTCACCTTCTATCCATCCTACGGAAAAATGAAATCACCGCGCGTGCGTACGTACGGAATACCGTCTCCACGCCGTGGTGTAATCTATTTTCCACCATCACCTTACAAGGATGGGTATAATGGTGTGATGAGTAACTATATATGATTATTATGAAGTAATATTGATACTGAAATAATATATATATATATATATACTCCAATACAATTCCACGATCATAGGAACGATATCATCACTCGTGCGTACGAACGGAATACCGTCTCCACGATGTGATGCGACTCGTTCTACATGATCTTCATTTCATAATGATTATATAAATGAATTTAATGAATGAATATGGTATATACTACACTAATACCATTATGGAAATGAGTTATCTATAACCTAAAGATAAGAATAAGAATTTATTCAACAAAACACGCATAAGAACAAAAAGTTATAAAGACCCGAGTAACAAGTAACAATGAAATATTACTAACAAGAAGCTAATAATATATGATATCATATCAATATGTATGATTCTGGAATAAGTCAATAACATTATTTAAACCATTATACAGGAGCTTCGGACACGAACAAAGCAAATCGGACCTAAGGTAAGGGAAAATATCACAATCTCATTTTTATCCGAGATTGTTTATTCGTAAGTATTTACTGGGGTGTATTTTATCATCCACATCCATGTTTCATCAATATGTAATATTATTTCTATCCACCTACAATTGTTTAAGTCCAATTTTACCCTTCGGTGAGTTTTTAGTAAAAGATATGAAAGGAATCTTTTGTCGTTTTTCGTACGAGGTACTTTTTGACTTTTCCGACAAAAGTACGAAGAATGTTTTTTTAACTTATATGGCATGAATGGATTCTTAAAACAAAATTTCCAAGAATCTTCCTTTACAAGTTTTCAAGTTTATTTTTAATCAAATTCTTTTATTTTAAAGTTGTATGGCATGTTATGAAAGGAAAAATGTTTTTGAAGAAGAAAGGATATTTTCCTCAAGAATGGAGTTCAAGTGTTTTATCAAAATTATTTTCCATCTAAGATAATAAAGGGTTGTATTTTTATCCCTATTATTAAATTGATTTGATCATGTTGTGATGGAATTATTTTTATGAATTCCTTTATCTTATATGAGTTGTTTTATGATGTCATGTCGTTTAAGAATCCCATTTTTATTACATGGGTTATGCTATGATGTATGTTTTATGATTATGTGGCACACATAAGAAAGGATTCATTATAAGATGGGTGGGACCTATATCTCCCTCCAATGCATTGGGTAAAGATTTTATATCTCATGAGATAGACATGGCTGGAACGGAAGGTTATTTCGGTTCAGTGATACAAGACTGAAACGAGGAGTGAACTCAGTTCAGAAAGGGACTTTCTCCACTAAGATAGTCTTGGCAATAAGTCATGACTAACAAGAAATGATTTTCCATGATTATGTGTGCATGCCACAAAGTATCAAGTTTCATGTTATGATTATGGGGATCTCATTTTCACTTCTATGATTTATTAGGATTTTATGATCTCTTTTGCAGGTTATGATTTTAAAAAAGATATGATATGATTTTTATTTCCTTTATTGCTCTTGCTGAGCATTTGAGCTCACCCTTTTATGTTTTCTTTTCCCCAGGTCAGGAAGATGGATATTAAGTAGAATATGCTAAAAGGGACCCTAGATATGATGAAATAAATGGGAGACACTGTAGAATATTTATGAACCAGTTGTTTATGTTTCCCAGTTTCTAAAGACACTATACCTATACGGTCCTTTGTGGTTTTATCATATGTTGTAATAAGTGTGCTTCAATTTTGAAGTATTAACAATGTATGTAAAGTATGGGTCGTTATAATTGTGAAATAATTATATTGAACATAATTAGTGATAAAAATGTTATTGAACAGTTCCCATTCAATAACGTTTTTATCCCATATTCTATCATGTTCTTAATGAGACTCCACCACTGGTCAGCTTCACCATCTAAAAGAATGAAGGCCGAAATAAACTTCTCTGGGTCTGAGCAGTGGAGAATAGAAAACATGTTATCCATTTTATTGACCCACTAATAAGAAAATTGTGGATTATAAGAATGACTAAAATATGATGGATTTTGTCTTATAAATGACTCGAAAAAAATTTTCTGCCTATTTGGTGTGTTTGGGAACATAATATGATTTCGTTTCTTGATAAAAAATAGAGATAGTTGGGTGATAATTATCACAAGACTTTTTATTCAAACCAAAATATCATTAGGGTTTCTATTAGAAAAATATGAAAATTGTCAATTCCACCTTTTTAACTCACTTTTTAGAGTTCCCACAATTACCATTACTAAATGAAAAATGGGAAAGAGTTTATCTAAATTAATGATTTTACATAAATGTAATTTATTAAAATAGATTATTGATTTCATAAATGATATTTCAATATTAGACTACAAATCTCAAGGTTTCAATCAAGGTTATCCATGATTAGATGCTAACTAAACTAGTTATATATATTTAAATTCATTTTATTGGTTTTGTAAAGATAATGTGATTAACGAAAAAATTTTTAGGCTAGATAGGGTAATGAAATATGGTCTAGTGGGGAGGGGGTTGAATAGATCTAACTAGAATATTGATAAAATAAATTGTTAATTTAATTCAATTTGTATTTTTAATTATTTGAATTAATTTGATGATGAAAAAGTAAATAAAAAATATTATTTATATTAGTTCATTCCAAATTGTTCCTACCATATTCTTCTAACTATTTACTCGTTGAGGGATACATTTTTCACAAATATTATTTTTAAGGGGGAATCATAACCCATTTATAAAATACTTTTATAGTTGAGGAATTACCACATCATTAAATTTTTTATGGGGATCCACAACCACATTATGAAATGAATTTATACACTAAGAATAACAACCCAAATAATCTTAACATTATAATATAGGAGTCACAACTTAAGTAAGAGAAGAAGAAATTATTTGGTAAGAAAAAAAATGTTTGCGATGGGTATGAAGTAGTGTTACATATTCAAGAAACTAAATGATGTATATTTAATAATAAAAACAACACTTGAACTAGTTCATGAGAAATTGATCAAAACATCACATCACGGTATTAGATGTCGAAGAAGATGTAATACAAAAACTATAGATCATCTAAATGATGAACAAGGTATATCACATGAAATAAAAAAATTTACACAAAGATGATAGTTCACAAAAGTTTTCTTTCTTGAAGAAAAATAAAGTATCAAAGATGTTAATATGTGTGTTTGATTCATTTCAAGGATCCTCAATAACCCTTTAAATAGATAACTACAAAGGGTAACAAAAACCTTCCATGGGTGAAAAAATTATATAATTATAATAAAAATAAAAAAAAAATATTATAGATATATAAAAATTATCATTACAATACTTATTAATGTGAGGAAAAGTTATCATAGACAATAATTATAACATTAATTGTATGAATTTAAAACATAAAGACTAATTAATAAAATAATATAACAACTTTTCAATTGATAATAATAAGTCAATGGACTCCCATAATAATTTTATATTAATTTTAATGTTTTAATTCAAAAAATAATACATTTAAATTTAATGTGGTAAGCAATTTAAAAATTAATTATACTGCATTAAATAATATAAAATGTGATTGAATAAATACATTGTAATTAAATAATAATTTAGAGAAGAATAATTTTATGAAATTAATAAAAAATAATAAAACATAAATATTTCATAAATATGATGTAAGTGTACATATGAATGAAGAGTAAATTAATACAATTTTTTAAAACACTTAAAAAATAAGTATTAAAATTCTGTTGGATTAAATATAATATATTAATTTTTTAAAGAAAATAATTAAAATAACTAAAATAACTATGTAGTTTATCAAAATAAATAAATTAATGAAAACAGAGTGTTGTAAAATTATTAAATCTATAACTTTTTAACTAGCGGTAGAAAGAATTGAAACCCCTTGAAATAAAAAATTGATCCAACAATGATACAAAAAATTAATTCATCATTAGGAATAAAAAACAAATTCACTATTAGAAATAATAAATTAATTCACCATTATGAATATATAATTAATTTTACCTTTAAAAAATATTAATGTGTTAAAAATTATATTTTATTCAAAATATAATTATATGGTGGATTAAAAAACAATTAATGATGGTTTTAAAATAATTAATTAATTATTTTTAAAAAATATTATTTTATAGTTAAAAAAATTTATTAATGGTTTAAAAAAATTAAATAGTTAAAATTAATTAATTGAATGTTTTAATAAAATAGAAATTATCAATTTAAATAAACATATTAAGGGTTTGAAAAAAAATATGATTTTAAAAAAAATAACTATTTAGATAAAATAAATCATGGTTTAAAAAATTATTTGACGGTTGAAAAATTTGATAGTTTTTATGAAACAATAAATTTATGAATATTGAATTATTTCGAGTATGTGATGGACATAGAGACTTTGATAAATATTAAATCCATTCAAGGAATAAATTAGATTTTGTCCTATAATAATGAAATGAAAATAATTTATTAATATTTCAAATTAATCAATAATCTCATCAATATAACAAGTATGTTAAAATATCTAATCGAAAAATAGTGAAAAAAAGAAATGGAAATTTAAAAAAATGCTTAAATTAAGAAAAGTTTAAGGTACCAAAAGTATATATTTATTTATTCACATGTTATAAATAAATGAATGAAAACATTTTAGTTTTCTAATGAGAAAATAATTGAGAAAATACATTTTGAATTGAATGAGATATAGAAGAAAAAAATGATTTTAAATTCTAAAACCATCATAATAATAGAATTGTGTCAAAATATTAAGACATTCGAAACACCACATAAAAATAAAACAATGTATCCATTTATTATAATTATTTATATTTAAATGGTTTATCTTTAGAAAGGAACTAGTTTTGAATGAATCTAATTATTATTTCATATGTTATAATTGAAAAAATAACAAAAAATTTAATGTAGTTTATGATTATTTTTTTGAATAATAAAACTTTATTGTGTTGGGATCAAAATGAGAACATGTAATATATATAATTAGACTTTTTATTATTTTAATTATAGTTAGACAAACCTGTTATGTTTAATATGAAATTATAATATAAAAATTCGAATAACAACAACTCAAGATTTAATAAAAATACATTGTGGTTTTAAAAATAGTTTTTTCACATTAAATGATCAGGGGGTTTATGATATTAAAAAATATGAAATTTAATATTATCAAACAAAATAAATATAATCACACACATTCAAAAAACATCTCCCCTTTTTTAAATTAGGAAACCAAATCATTTAAACCCCATTTTGTCCAACTTTTCACAAATAAACAAAAAGATAAAAAAATCCCTCTATGTAATTGAAAATAGAAAATTATTTAGATTCCATAATCCCAAGATCAAATAGATTTTGTTTAATTATGAATTATCTAAAGGATTAGTAAATATGTCTTCTAGAAGATTTTCAGTATGGATAAATTCTAAAATAATATCACCCTTATTCACAAGATCTCTAATAAAATAAAATCTAAGATCGATGTTCTTCATTCTAGAATAATGAAATGGATTTTTATAAACTGAATTTTCAGAAATATTACAACAATTAATAGGAAATTTTTCATTATAAATAACAAAGTAACATAATATTTATCTTAATCTATTAGAATTCATCTCAAATAATTTTAGTAGACATATAATCAAATTATGATGTGCGTTTTATTTAAACTTTTCTTCTAGAAAGTATCATTGAGATAAAATTATGGCTTTGTTTTTTGATAATTTCTCTAGATTCATCCAACTATTTCTAAAGATTAATATAGTTACAATTACGTATACAACCTCAGAAATTTTACTAATGACTAAACATTATTTCTAAAAAATTAATTAATCTCATTTGGGATAGAAAAAATATAGTTATAATAATTTAAAGAATCATTAATATTATTAGGAACAATGGAAAAAGTAAAAGTATAAATAGAAAAAATTTTAAAAAAATATATATTTTGAACACCACATTTAACTTTAAAGTATCCTTTTTAGTAATATGATCTTTAGGAATTTTCTGTTATTTTGAATTAGTTTAAGATGAGTATTCTTCCCCTCAAATGATTCATTCGTATATTGTGGAATTTATTCACCAAAATTAATATATATAAACTAATCATCAAAAAAATTATAATAAAATTTTATAAATATTATTATTTTTATCAAACATAACAAGAGAAAAGTCATCAATAACTATAGTTATTTTATTATAAATTATATAAGCATTCATATTATTAGAATAACCAAGAAGAATACCTTCATAACTTTTAGCATAATTTTTTTCTAAATAATATGTTGAATTTAAAATAAAAACATTACAACCAAAGTCTCTAATGTTACAAACATTAGATTTTTTTAAATATTTAATAAGAAGATTCATTTAATAATAATCTATGAATAAACCAATCTGAAATATAACAATTAATAAAATGGCTTCATCCATGAAATTTATAGTAAAATTATATTCAATTAACATAGTTCGAACCATTTCAATGAGGGTTATATATTTTTTTCATTCCACAAAAACATTTTTATTGGGTGTTCTAGGATTAGAGAAATTTTGAAAATAACCATTCATTTCATAGAATTTTTCAATATATAATTTTTTATATTCACCTTATTTTACTATGAGTGGAAATAGTTATATTAGATATTTCATTTTGACACAAATTAAAAAAAATTGTAAATCTAAAAAATGTATCTATTTTAGGATAATGAATGTATACCCTGGTAATTCTACTATTATCATCAACAATAATTCAAGTATAATTCTTTGTAAAAAGGCTATAAATTTTAATATGACCAAATAAAACAAGATATAAAAACTGTAAAGGTCTATTAGAAATTATCTGATTGATATGTCTAAAAGAAAGATGTAATTGTTTCCCTTTTGTACATCCATAAAAAACATGAAGATATTCTTTTATTAAGGTTTTTATTTCTATAAAATTATAATTTTTATAGAACTTTTGTAACATTATTGAATTAACCTGAACTAAAATTTTATTCCAATGGATGTTATCACTCGGTACAATAGTGAAACACCTAACATTTTGAATTTTTATTATAGAAAAATAGATATTATACATATTTTCAATATGATTAGAATAAAATAATAATTAATAACTTTTAAAAACAAAATATTTATCATTTTGAAATTTAAAATCAATTCCATCATCACATAATTTTTAAATACTAATTATACTATGTTTTAAAACATTAATATATTATACTTTATAAATAAAATTAGAATTTGAAATAATGACATTTCCAAAACCATTTCGATTTCCATTAAAATTATTTTTGACTGTAAAACATCCTCCATCACATGTATTATATATTTCAAACATTGATGGGTCACTGAGCATAGGAATATTTAACCCACAACCCATCATAAATATATCATTATTTAGGTATCCAAGGTATTTTTCCTACAAAAATCAATTTCTTGAAAATTTAAGAACCCAATATACATTTGGTACAAAAGGACTAGTAATACAATTTCTAGATACCCATTCACAATTCATAGATGTATTGTATTGTTCTCATCATAGAAAGTAGTAACAAATATTTGTTTTTGTAAACCCAATTTGTTTTAGAAACTAAGATAAAAAATATTTTAATAGTGACATTCTGTGGAACATTTAAAAAAATAATAGTAGAAGTATAATTATTTTTAAATTTAACAAGATGTGTTTTTAACATTTGAGATAATCTTATATCATATACAAAATGGTATTTTTTTAATTACTTTATTAGAAGACATTATTTCATGATAATTTTCATGAGAGTGAATAAAATAAGTTAGATGTTGTTTAAGGCTCTCATGTTTATTTATCAAATTTTCATTCAAGTCTTGATCGGATTTCAAATTTTCAAAATTTTAGAATGAGAAGTAAAATCAGAATTCTTTAATTTTTATTTTTCTTTTAAAATTACATTGTTTTCATAAGTAAGTTTCTCATTAATTTACTTAATATTATTGGATAAATCCATAGATTCGAATAAATCATTTGTTAATAATTCAGATTCTCTATTAAATTTAGATACATTCTGCATTGCAGGATCATAGGCATCATCTAAACAACCATTATAAAATAACGAATCACAAACTTTATTGAGTTATTCCATGATGCACAAGATATCCATTTCATTTCCATTTTCATATTATTAACTAGAATATGAACTTTTGTACAACACCAACGGGTTTCAATATATTTTTATCAATTGTTTTTTATTTTTATTTATTCATTAGTTTTGGAATGTTAGATATAATATAACTCTTGTTTATACAATAATAAGAAGCTATATCTATTTTATTGAAACTCATAAAACATTTATTATCTCCCCTATGTTATTTAAGGTTATATTTTAAATGATTTATTTAATACATTCGTGTTCATTCATTTTAATCCCAAATTACATTATGAGACATATATTATTTTGAACTATCATGAGGATCATAATCATAAGAGTAATGGGTAACAAGATTCATTGATTTAAAATATACACCATTTCTTTTAGTTATTTACTCATTATATATGCTATGTAGTTTTAGTTTACACTGAATCATTGATCAAATCATTTCATCGAGGGTGTACTTTTTTATGTTCATTGATTAATAAATTTATATCTTCTTTGCACTCAATTTCATTAGTAACTCTTATAGGTAATTTTCATGATGGACTAGGTATTCTAATGCTTTTCCAAGTGAATTCATTCAATTAAAAATTCTTCGAAATTAGTGGAACATTTGGTTTAGAGTTTCTTCTGAACCCATTTTCGAGTCACCATACTAAATGAGAAGCATTATATGTTTGGTTTGGATTAATTGGTTTAAGACAATGTGACTGCCATATAAATTCTTCTAAATATCATGACACATCTTATAAGAAGACCCATGACTAAACATTTATGTCAATAGAACAATATTAAATTTTAACATAATTGTAATTTAAAAAATATCTGGTATCATCGTTTCTATTAAAGGAAACATGGTCAACTTCAAGTTGAGTGTACCATTTTTACATGATGCACCAGTGTTCAATGATCACATGTTTTAGGTGTTCCTTCATCCGGCATCTCCATCAGCCATAATCATTTACATCATTGTGTGGTGGGTTTTGAGGAAGCCATGCATCAATTGTGTTAATACCTTCCATCTAATAAGATATTCATCCATCAATTGTGAGTTCTAGGAATATGTTTGAAAGAATAAAATTAATACATACTATATAGAGTGATTGTTAAATTAATAAAAGAAATTATTTTGATATCAATATTTTGAATTGGGAATGATAATGATATAGATAATTTCTTATTAATATGTTTTTCATTTGACATCAATTTGTAGGTATAAGGTAATGACAGATAGTCTAGAGGGGTGAATAAATGAGTTTAAAAATTGAGTCAAATAAATTGATCACAAAATATAATAATTAATTTTAATTATTAGAGTAAATTTACTCTAGAAAATGTAAATAAGTCATGGTTGTTTTCAAATATTAGTTTGGTCTAATGTGGGTATACTCTAATCAAACACCTATTTACTGGGTGAGATATATGTTTTTCATTAATATGATATTTGAGGGGGAATCATAACCCTATTAATTAATCCCTTTCATGTAGAGAGATAAATATGGTGCTAAATATTGTATGGGGATTCATAACCTAATTACAACATGAGTTTAGACATTAAGAGTAACATCTTGAATAAAACTGATTTTAGAATCTGGGATTCAAAACTCAAGGAAGATAAGTTGAAATTTTTTTGAATGTAAAATCATAAACATAAAAATAGAGTGTTCATGAATGTTAGGTAGAAATGATAAAAAGCTCATGAAACCACATGAAGTATCTATAAGGAGACTAAAAAAGCTGCATATGATATTGAGAAATGGATTAAATCACTTCAAAAGGTAGTTAAAGTAAAATAGGACATAATTTGATATATGATAGATCTTCTCAATGATGATACATTGTATCACCCATGGCTTTAAAAATTATATAGTAGGTTGAATGTTCATAGTTTTTTTCTTTATTCATGAAAAACTGAGTATCGAAGATGTTAACTGATGTGTTTGATTCATTTTAAGAATCCTCGATAAACCTTCAAATAGAGAACTTCAAAGAGTAAAAAATAAATTTCATGGGTTCAACAATTTAATAAAATTAATAATAAGAATAAATATCATAGGGAGATTTATTTTTATCATTAAAATAATTATCTAAGATTGAGAAAGTTGTCACCCAAAATAATTATAACAAAAAATTTTCGAAAATTAAACATAAAAACAAATTAAGATAGATTTGAATTTTCAGTGAAGTGATAACAACATGCCAAAGGTATTCCCAAAAAAATATTATGTTATTTTTAATGTTTAAATTTAAATATATAATACATTTTATTATAAAGGAGTGAGTAATCTAAAAATTAAAAATACTACTTTACACACCATTAACTATGATTAAGTAAATTTAATTTAATTAAATAATAAATTAAAAATGAATAAATTAAATAATTTAACTCAAAATGTTAAAACATTAATATTTCAAAAATATATTGTAATTTTACACATAAATAAGAAATAAGTAAATTATTATTTTTTTGAAATAATTAAATAAAATTTGAAAAATATTTTCTTGTTTTAATATAATATATTATTTTTGGAAGTCAATAAAATACATAAATGAGTTATAATTATTATGTAGTTTACCCAAAAATATATAAAAAATAGAGTATTGAATTTTTTTTTGAACGAAAAATATTAACTAGCTGTGGCAAGAATCTGGAACTGTTGAAATAAAAAAGTGATCCACTTTTAAACTAAAAAATAAATTTAACATTAGAAATAAAAAATAATTCACTGTTAGAAAAAAAAATAATTCAACGATAGAAGACAATAATAATTCACCGTTAGGAATAAAAATTTAATTTGGTGTTTAAAAAAAATAAATAATGGTATAAAAAATTAACTTGGTCATTATGAAATTTAATATATGTTATTACAAAAAATTAAATTCAATACTTAAAAAATAAATTGATGATTTTAAAAAAATCATTTAATAGTTTAAAATATTTTATTATTGATTTCAAAAAATTTATTTGATGATTTTGAAAAAAAATTAATTGAAGGTTAAGAAAATAAATGGAATGTTTTACAAAATTTCAATTAATTGTTAAATAAACAATTTATTAATTGTTCATTATTTCATGTAATTACTAAACACACTAATTTTGGTGAAATTTTATGTAATCTGACCAACTGAATTAGAAGTATTTCAAGAATAATTAAATGAATATAATTTCAAGATATTTATATATAATCTATAAAAACTATAATCGGAAAAGTAAGTTAAAATATATGATTGAAAAATAGTGAAAACATGAAACCGAAACACGAAAGAAAACACTAAAATTTGGGAATTTTTAAGGTACCTAAATCGCATTTTTATATTTTTTATAGACTAATTAAATGCTAAAATGTGATATATTTCTCACCGAATAACCTTCAGGATATTCTAATGTGAATTGAATGAGATGTCGAAGAAACAAAGATGATTTTGAATTTTGGAAACCCTATAATTCCAGAACTATTTCAATATCGTCATAAATTCAGCACACTCCTCAAAAAATAAAATATTACTTCCCATTATTCCAATTAAATGTACATAAGTGAGTCTAATTTAAGATGGTCCAGGTTGTGTAAGAATCCAATTAGTATATTATATGTTATAATTGAATAATTAATGAAAACTCTGAAGAAGATTATAATGAAACAATTTCTGAAAAAAACACTTATATCATATATGGACCACAATAAAAAAATTAAAGAGTTATAATTAGAATTAATTATGATTCAATAAATATAAGATAATACTATTTTACTTCATATCAAATTTAATATTTAAAATCCAGATCACTACAACTCATTTAATAATAAGAATACAAAGTAATTTAAAACAAAGTTCTGATATAATGATTAGAGGGATTAGGATTTTTAAATACACAAAATAAAATACAATAAAAAAAATAAAAATTCATACATTCAGATGCAAAAAAGAATCATATCCCCTCATAGTGCCAAACATAGTTATATAAAAGGGTCTATTCATCGGGAACTTGAACGATGTATGGGATCTATTAGATAAACTCTTTTCATTGACTTCCCCTAGATGATTTTTTTCAAAAGAAAATAATATTTTAGTGTCTCGAAAGAGATTAATTTCTTTCCAAACTATATTGTAATTAATTTGTAGAAAAATTCAGATGTTATAATAAAATTAATCTCAATGTTTTTCCTAACATTCTTTAATAATGTCTCAAAAAAATAACATAAATAATTTCTAAAGTAAATATACCATCCTATTATACCAACTAAGGTTACTAAAGTTAAAAATAACATAAAAATTACATTAATTTCATAGTCTAAATAATATATCACACATCATTCCAATAATCCAAGGATCTTTAGGTATAGTGTCTAGGAAAATAGTTAAATAAATTTCTTAATTTATTTCACATGAAAACATATTTCCATAAATATGATTCTATATGAACATTACTAGAAATATCACATGATGTAATAATATTAATAAACCGTTTAAAAGAAACATAATAAATGCGTCATTGAAAATTAATAGTAATTGAAAATTCATAACATAAATTATCAGATAATAAGCATGGGATAAATATGAGGAAAAATAATTATTTAAAAAAGATTCTTTAAGACCATGCATGATAATCAAAAAACAAGATGGCACCAAATATGATCATATAGGGATCATTAAACAAACATAAAAGATAAAATAAACAACTTGAGAACATGAAATAGGTGCAGGATGCTTGAATAAAAATACTCATAAAAACATGTAATCTTTGGGAAATTAAATGAATCATTAAACATGGAATAACTTTATTAAGATCTTGTAAATGTGTTATAACGTTAAAAAATGAAAATGTGTCAGAACCATAAATATATAAAAAAATGTTTTTTTAAACCCATTATTTCACGGCCCATGTGAACAAAATAATTATTTCTACACATGAAAATTTGATGAAACCCATCATTCCCAATCCTATGTGAAGAAATCCATTATGTAAATGGATGAATATATCATGAGATATAATCTTATACTGATGAATTTGAGGGTGATATAAGACCCCACCAGTCATCAGTAAAACATATGTGTTCCACATAAATGTTATCATCATCATAAATTAAATATCCCATGGAAAAAAGAATAGGATTCTTAAACATATCACAAAACATGAAAATAAGAAATCATTGAACATAAAAATACCATTATCCAAAAGGATTCATAAAATAATCAAATAAAAAAATGAACTTCATTAGAGATAGATCATTTGAATATAATTAAAAATAAATCATGAAGAAGGGGTTTTTGGAAAAAAATTATTCATTATTAGAAATGTTATAGTTACGAGTCCTTTTTCTAAGAGTCCGATTTCATTAATATAGAAATTAAAATAGAACTATACATGAAATTTATGATGGTTTAAAAAATACTATTAACTAGAAATATGAAAAAAAATCCACAAAAATGTAATTTCTTAGGAATATTTTGTACAATATTATTGTTTTTAACTTAATGAATGGATTTTTAGTTACCATGTCCCTTACCTTTAACATTTATTTTCCATGAAATTCTAAATTCACATATATCATAATGGATAAATAAGATGAATAATTATTTCATAACCATATTCATATATACTTTTATTTAAAATCTTTATCTACCACAATTCAATTGAAGTATTATATTGTTGTAATATCTTTTCAATACCAAGTGCTAATAATCCTAACGTTTTTGAACTAGGCTCATAAAAATAGTGTTAAAATTCCAATTTATACCTAATTTATTAATTTTAAAAACCATTGAACTCAATTATATTGATGTTTAATAAATAATTATAGTTTTATACCAATAATATTCTAATATTATATTCATGTTTCATGAAAATGAAAATGGTAATGAACTAGTTTGGGGTTATTTATTAATATTTTCAGATTACCTTATAATGATCTTCTATTTTTGAATTGTCAACAAATAAGAATATTAATTATATATATTAACTATACATATTAAATTTCCTCATCCATTATATTCTAAAACCATTAATGCTTTTATATAAAGGAAAATGAAACCCATTTAGTCATGGACGTTATAGTCTACACAACAATTGATTAAAGTTTACATTACCAAAACAATGAGAGGGGTGAAGATGGATAGTAAGTGAACATTTACAAATAATAAATAAAATATAAAAATCATATTTTTTCATAAATAAAATCATTAATAATAACTGTTGTGTGTGGTGATGAAAAAATAAAAATGCTGGTTCGTGGAAGAGGTAATCGCCGAACATATAGTGATGATGATTCTTGTTTTTCTAAGTAGATATAAGATAATAAATAATAGTTTTACAAGTATTATAATAACATATTTACACACTAATAATTAATATACTACTATTATAATATAATTATGGTTTTTTGAAAAATTAGTTAATAAGAATAAAGGAGTAAAAAAGTTGTGATACATATATTGAGACCTTAAACAACCTCATGATAAAGAGAATAGATTTGTGGGACATAAGATGTTTGTGGTGACTAGGGAAACAATGGTGTGTAAAATAATTCAATGAGATGAAATTTTGTTTTGGCTTAAAGGAAATTCCAAAATAGTTTTGGTGTATTTAAATGTATGAAGTGATCCTTTTTTTAAGTGAGAGATAGATGCATTTCCATCATTATGAATGAAAAGTAAGGTGTCAGAATGGAAAATTATGAAAATTAAGTGATCTAGAAGAGGTAAGGTTCTATCATACATGTAGGTAAGTATTTAAAACCTATTTTTTCTATATGTTCTTTTGTTTATATAAATATAGGAAATTTTGAGCCACCTTAGATTAGTCTTTTTAAAACTTACTCCACATAATTAAATTTTAATCAAGAAAATAATTTTTCTACTTAAATTATAAGTATAAATTCACTACCGAATTTCGATATGATTAAAGTGATGTTTGGTTCTCTTTAAAATAATTAATTTTCCAAATAGTAGAAAAATAAATTTTGAAGGAAAATATAATATGTGTTGTACCTGTTTTATAGAAAAATTCAATTTTAATTAGTAAGTGTTTATAATATTATTTAACATTAAATAACCATTAAATTTTATTAAATGAAATTCATTATATTTTTAAAAAATATATTATATATTTTATTCTAAATTTATATATTTTATTTATTAAATAAATAATATTCAAAAAACTTTTATTCCTTAAAAAATAATTTTTTTACAGTTATAATTATTATTTTCCCATGATTACATAATATTTTTGTCTACAAATATAATGGCCATTATTTGATACAATAGAACCACTCATTTTAAATTTAAAAACCATTTCATTTTATTGAAATGATAAAATTTATATTTTATATAATAATTAATACAGTATTGAAAAGAATTTTTGAGAAAATATTGCTTATGATTTGAAATAAAATATATAGGTTTGACATTTGAACATGGTATTTTAAAAGATATAACATAACTTAAAATTATTATACTTGGTCGATAAAATTTTTTTATATGTATTAATTTAGTCTTATATACATGTCATGATTAAAAATACAAGGTATTTTAAAGAACAATATTTTTTCACTTTTCACATAAAATACATTTTTTCTAGATAAAATAAAAAACATTATTTTTAATTTAATATGGCCATGATATATTTAAAATTAATAATAATTTTTTGAAATTATACATTCAATGGTGAAAAAATTCATTTTGATAGAAGTGCATATGATTTCTTTATGAAACAGATATTTATAAGTATAAAATATTTTTTATTATACCTTTCTATATAGGTTTTCTAATGTTGTTAGTTTTGGTGGTACTTGCTAATTTAAGAACTGTAATAGAAATACATCAATTCATTTTGATTTTATAGTGTTTATTCCTAGAAAATATAATTATATGGTACTTAATTAAGGAAAAGTAATTACTAAAATCCTATGTCTTTACATAATCCACTAAATATCATGAAAACAACCAAGAGTTGTGTATCCCTGAAAAAATAAATAATTATTTGGAATTCCCTATCAAGGTAATTCAAGGACTGTACATGATTAGTGAAATAAAAAATGTAATGGAAGGGTTTATGGATAAGGGATTCAATGAAAAAATTCCTCAATCATAATTGTGTGACATTGTCAAATTATTGATTTGAAATTATTCTAAACATGTTGTAGTAGGATAAAATTCCACATTATCCATAAAGAAATTATTATTAAAAAAATTGGGACATTTTTAAAATAATATGAAGAATGGGAAAATTAATTTTAAATAGTGATTCACGTTAATGGTTATAAAAAAGTATTCAAACACATAAAATGTTTTAAAAATATTTTTCAAAGAAAAATTGACCATATCAACAATAATTTAAAAATATATTTCTTCAAAATTCGATTCAAATCTCTCAATATAATATCATGGGTGAATAATTATAATGGATATTAATCGAAGCTAAGATTTATTTAAAATTAAAAAAGGATAAGATAAATCATAGTAAGGTTGAGAACCACCAAAATTACAAAAAACCACTTATTTAAATTAATAAACCTGGACCATGTGTATGCTATGATGAAAATAAGCAGAATTACAACATATTTTATTTGGAATCTAGTTTTATTACATTATCCTTATAATTAATACATTTTATATTCTTAAAAATCACAAAAATTAATAGTATTTATTTAATGAAAGAAGTAAAAAATAAACTTGTGTTATCCCTAAATATGTGCAATGTTGATACCTATTATAGTCAGGTAGTGTTGTGGATAACCCCAGTTCAAAGATGGATGCAATTTCTTTCATAGGAGTCACCAAAATCTATTTCTCTTAAATTAATTGTGTAGAAAAAAATAGTGACTTATATTAATAAAATATAAAAAATGATTCAACAATCTAAATAAGAAGTCAAATTATGTAAGCATTGTAAGGATGTTATACAAGAAAGATTACTACCTATTATATTTTTCTATATCTTCCTATAGTAGACGAGCATGCAGATTTAGAGGAGGTAGTCACATCACTAGGAGATTCTTGATTTGGTATTCTTATTATTAAATCACCACATCATATTTGTTTTCTGTGGTAACAATTAAATCTAGTTTTAATGGTTTTAATTCTCTATGTCATGAATGTGAAAAATAATTTAACAATTTAATTTTATTATAGATAAAACATGAAAAATCAAATTTGCATGATCCTGCTCAATTTGATGGGATTTAGGGTTTATATCATTTAATCAATCCCATGAACTTCTTCATATAGTAATTACATAATTATACTCTCTTAAGTGGTGGTCACTTCATCCCCATCATTATCCCTATAATATGAAATAATAGGTTATTATTATTCAAAACATAAATATGGATAATGAGTTTTCACTGATAATATTGTAAAATAAAAAAAATAGAATTCATTTTTATGTCTAGTACTTTCATCATATCAACTACATGTTTGGGATATTCTTATAAGGCCATTAAGATGATTAGGTAAATGGGTGGGAGTGATGATTTGTGAAGTTATGTTTCCACCACCTTGCTAACTTCTTCAAATGTCGGAGGGATGAGATCATTAAGTGCCAGGTCCACCTCTTGTTGGAACTCTAGAAAGTAATATGATAATTATTTGATCTGTTTATAAAATGATTCGTTATGTGGTTGTTCAAGGTCCTCCTTCAATTCAATGTTGATATCCTTTAATTCTACATATCTATTGTTGGGTTGATGCACCCTTCAGATCTTCCATAAAAATAGATTTATAGTTTCAGCAATGATAGGGGAGAAGTAAACGATAATTTTTTTTATTAAAACATTTCAATGGAGTACAATTTTAAAACTGAACATCAATAATGAGTGATTTAATTGGATCCTTGATAATAACTTCATTTTGATGATCATTTTCACACATGATTTCAAAATATTTTCTTTTTTTCATTATGGATTTCATAGGGGATAATCAAGATCTTCAATCTCAAAGATATTTATCGATCAATGAATAACCTAATACAATAATTTCATTAATTTTTTTGTTTATATATAAAAAACATTGAAATATGATGTTCTAATTGTTAAGGAAAATGTATGCAAGGAAAATAATTTCTTTCAGGACCATATAATGTGATAATTAATGTTGTCAGTGAATTAAACAATAAAATAAGAATTAATTGATCTAATATACCCCTTCATTATTCATTATTCATTGTACCTTATATTTAATGAATTTTTTATAATGACAATATATTTTTAACCAATGAAACCTATTGAAATTAACATGATCACGACTAAGGGGAGAAATATTCCCTAGGTTTACTTTGGGATACCCAATAATGTCACTTGATATTTTTATATAATACATTGGTTTAGGGTAATTTAATATGATGATTTATGTAACTTAATTTATATTATATCTAATATTTTGACTATTTGACTTATTCGGTTTTTTCATACCGTGACATTCTTGAAAAGTGCGTCGCAACAGCCAACCAAAAAATGGAGATTCCCAGGATTTGGAAAAACATGTAATGACACTCATTAACATTCTGAGTATTTTAAATTAAATATATATGAAAAATAATCTATCAATATGTACTACATGATATTTAATCTATACATGATGTTATTTCATCAGGATATGTATAATTTTAGAACCTCGTGCTTATCATTACATGTCGTGTGACTAATACACTTCATGAACCAATCATAATGATTGTATTTTTATGCATTATACTAGGTTTATTTTACCATTGGAATATATATTTATCCCTTCATCCCCACAAAAAAATGTGGAGACCAAGATAGACTTTAACTGCTTATAGAGAAGCTCTTATATCCTTAGATACATGCTTCTACTGGTTTCTTTTTTCTCATGGTATCCATTATGGTAATTCCCATCTTGTATAGGATTAATAAGTAGTTATTTTTGTTTTAAGTGATGTTATTATAGGTGTGTAATTTTTTGGGATTTTTTATATAATCCTTTTATGTTTTGGATTTCTATATCTCTATTTCTCAATTACAATTCATTGTCTTTTCCGATTTCATGGAAATTTTTTGTTATTTTAAGAACTCTCATTTTATCATATAAATTAAAGTCTATATTCTTTTATGAGTATCATGAAATATAGGTTCATTATGTTAAAATAAGGTTTTAGGTCACAAAATTCTATGGGAACCTATTATATTACCATCTTAATTGTTTGATTAAAACAATTTGTGTAGGGTACCCAGAAAATGGATCCCAAAAAGATATTAGGCTATCACCAAACATGATTTAAACCAAATTGAATTGAATACCTATCAAAAAAACATGAAATTCGTTCTACCTAATACACATCCTATCATTAATTGAAAACATTTTTTCCACACTTTCTATCCCACTCCAAATAGTAATACATTTGAAATATCAATTGATTTAATTAATTTAGTTTAGATGGGTTGTCCTCATTTGTTCAATACTTTAGATTTTTTATTACTGCCTTTTTTCGATTATTTGATTTCTAAATATTAGTAAATTTGTGTATCCCCAAAATAATTTAATGACTCTATACGAGCTATAAAATCCATTTATTGATTATGGTGGAAAAGGAAAATTATGGTCATAGTCCAACTAGGTAATCATGTACACACTATAAATGATAAATCATTGAGTCTATAGATTATATACAAAACCAAAAAATTATATACCATGTTTTCTAGATTTTGTGATTAGTTTTTTATATGTTCATGATTCATACAAGATGGGAATCATTGTATATGTTCATAATGATCATGTTAATTATAAAATAAATATCAAGAAATTAATAAAAATTTATAAATTACAGTATGTTCATGGATTCTGAATATATATGTGAAATGTGTAGGAATTACATAAACTACACATGACAACTACTCTTTTGTGGGCAATGATTTCATCATTTATAGGATTATGATAAGAAAAAAATTGAAAATTTAGAACATAATATTATATTCACTATTATATTATAGCCTAAATAAGTAAAATATAATAATTAAATGTAATTTAGGATGACGTTTGATTGATGAGTAATAAATATTACAAAGGAAAAACATAATGATTTTTAGAATAAGAAAGTGAAAACCACTTTAAAATGATTATATTTTTATGTGGTCCTTCTTCCAATTGGATGGAAAAGTGGGATGTAATGACCATATTTGGATAATGAATCTTTTACCCACTAACTATAATGTACCAGGTTTGGTTTCCACCTAATAGTGCTATGAGCCCGGTTCGCCACATGGACTCAAGAACTTTTCCCCAAATGATAGAGGCTTTTGACTAGTATTGAGGGCATAACTATGATATTGGGGAAAATATGAACACATTATCAGGGTGTAACACCACATAAAGAAGAAAAACATAACGGAAACTATAAAATCATACAACAAAATTAATTAGTGCAAGAACGATAATACAAATGACCATGTTTCATATCATATAAAAAATGATGCATGTTACATGTTTATATGAAAAACATCCAAACATATAACAAGGAAATCACATACAATTCATGATCCAAAAGGTACAAAAAAGAACAAAAGTATCCTAGTAAAATCATAATCCTAGTCATGGTCCCACACTCTCCTTCTCCAAAACAATATATTATGTACATAAAATATAGAAATTTACCTTATCCACACCTACAACTATATAATCTGTTTGGGCCCAAAGAAAGACCAAAACATGGTGAGATACTAAATCATTGTAGGCAACCTCAAAATGTTTGTTCCAATTTTTAATGAGTATATACAATATGAAGTGTAAAATAGTAGAAGCATTAATATAGGAAATACTCAAAATTAAACATTCCAACATGAAATGTTTTCCATTTACATTACATTTATATTCATTTAACATTTATATTACATTTATTGAATAACTCCCGAGATTCTTCCTGTGCTCAGTGATCCCCCGTATAATAGTAAGAAGCATAGTTACCTCAGGAGGGAATCTAATAAATTATATGTAATGATAGTGGAAAAGATTGTTCTTTGGATTAGAAGATGCATCCTAAACCTTTCATTATCCAAATAGCCTCAATACTATACTTGAAATTTCTAATATATAATTCAAGGTTCACTCAAGGTGAAAACCCTTCAACACCCTACAAGCCAATCCCTAGAGAACCTCATAGAGTAAAATATAGTATCACTCTAGGGGTGGTATATCTTATGTCACTGATCCCATATTTGGAGGTTATATAGGGAGACCAAGTGTCAACCATGACATAATCCCTTCATATTGATTCCATCCATGGAATAATATAATTATATATGATTCACTCTGAATTTATATAGCCTCTATGATATCGTCTATTGCATCTATGTTTCACTCACATCATATAATATAATTAATAAAACCATTGATCCCATCCATGGTATTTCAGAGTATCCATGGTTTGCTGATGGGATCAAGGTAAAATATATATATTATCCCATCCCAGAAATTACTTCTGAATATATGATTCACCAAATTTTGTTTACCATTTAACCATAAAAGGTTCATTTAACAATTCTATTAGACATGCTAGGGTCAACACCAAATGAATTCAAAAATAAATTTACCACTATGAGTGTGTCAACTGGGACCATCCTCAATGTATAGGTCTGTCATTACTCATATGGGAACATTTAAGATCATAATCCAATCATTGAATCGAAATTATTACATGTAATTAACATAACCCAAATCATCTGGGAAGGTTCACAGTTGAAACTAAACAATCTAATCATGCTTTACCAATCATAGGCATAACATGGGTCAAAGAGTAAATTCATCTATCACATTCCTATCCAATTATAAAACCATCAAAAAACATGGTTAAAACATATAGATAAGAAGTTCCATTTTAATTAACCCACAAATTAGATTCAAGGAATTCCACGTTGGTATCATTTGTCCAAACAACCATAAAGCGGTCAAAATGGGTACTCACCCAAGGGGGCCTGAATCTAATTATAAAACCTAATACATGATTTAAAACACTTAAATAAACACCTAAAAATTATAGGAAACAACATGAATAATTTATAAATAAAAGAGTCACCCAAAAAATGGGTGTGCGACACTCCGACATATATAATCCACTTGACAATCAGGGAAAGACATGAGACCACCTACATTATGCTTGTTCTAGATAGATTGTCTTGTATGAGGCTCTAATTCTCCCCAGTTTGGGAGAAATAATAATAATAGATTAATAATGGGTAATTAGGGTATATGTTCCAAAATAAAAATATCACAAATGATAAGCATAATAATTGAATATGGATAAAAGGGAATTGAGGCATTACTATTGTGGATCCATGGAGAAAAACAACTGTCAAAACAGACCCTGAATGGAGAAGGGATTTGAAAATAAAGAATAAAAATCAAAGGGGAGACAAAACCATTGAGAGATACTGTAATATAAAGGATAAGAAGAAATATTATCTTTTAGACATTTCAAGAGATATTTGGTAATTTGAAACAAAATTATCTGGGCCGCACAGTTTCTGTACACATTTTTGCTAAATGTGTAAAAACCATGCTTAGATCACTAGATGTTTATGGCACATCGTACAGTTACTCTGCATGGCTTGAATAACCATGAGGTAACTATGTGAATTACTTTTTAAGGTCCACTAAAACTACAGACTTGTCCAATTGACTGTGTTCCAGAATCCACATGGTTTTCACTACCCGTGTGGCCTCCTCTTTTCACACAAAAGGTCTATTTTGGGATCCCGACCAGCCCCAAACACCTCATATCCCTCTATAAACCCAACAAGTATCCCCATTATGACATATTTAGTATATTAAATGAGGAATAAACTGAAAAATCATGATCCATACCTCAAAAAATAGTCAGGTTCTTACAGAAATCCCCCTTAAAGAAATTTGTCCCCAGATTTCTCTTCCAAGGGAGGTGTAGAAGTATTTACGAACAACACTTACCGATTTGATGTTACATCAGCCTCCCTATCCTAGGTCTTATCCTAAAATTGTCCATGCTTATATAACATATGTACTAAAGGAACGTACTGGCCCTAGGGAACCTTTTTGATACGATCCACAATTCATATTGGATGTTTCTCAAAATACACATCTACCTATAACTCATCCTCCTCAGGATGAGAGTAATGTGATAAGTCCTAATATTAATTCTAAAACTGGGAAACATGATATAAATCATACATATCCTAGTGCCTCTAAGTTAACTTCACTCTATAGGCAAATGGACACACCCCCTCCTGAATCTCCAACGACCCAAAATATCTTGGTGAAATCTTCCCCTACCTTCGGATCCTCTTATGTATCAACATCAGTGAAACAAGTAGAAAACCTGGTCCCCAACCTCGAACTCCAAAGGTTGTCTATAGAAATCACTGTATTATTTTTTTATGAGACTATGTAGTAGCCATCCACTTCTAAATCAACTTAACCTATTCAATGGTCTCTTGGATAAGAGGAGGTCCCTTATAGCTAAATATTCCACCTCTATCCCACACATGGGTGATTAGAATGGATGACCATATAAATCCTCATACGACACCATCCAAATATTAGTCTAAAAGTTATTTTTATAGGAGAAATCCACTATAGATATATGATTCTCCCAAGAACACCTTAAATCTAGGATAAATTCATGAAGCATGTCATCAAGAACTTAAATCATGTTATCTGACTGACCATTTATCTATGGGTGGTAATGCATTCCCCAAATCACATCAGCACCCAATGTCCTCTGAATCCCTTCATAGAAATGAGATTTAGAATGAGTGTCCCTATCTAAAATTATATAATTTAGTACCCCGTGCAAAAATACTATCTTTCGGATGTGCAACTTCCACTACTTGTCAACATTAAAGTTACCCTTGATTTGTAGGAAATGTGCAACCTTTGCGAGCCTATCAACGACAACTGAAATGATGTCAATAACTCAAGGTGACCTCGATAAACCTATCATGAAATCCATTATGAAATCATTCCATATCCACTAAGGAATGGGTAATTTCTATAAATGAACAGTTGTTCGTTGGTGTTTTCCTTCACCTGTTGACAAGTGGAGCACCTCAAGGCAAAACTGGCTACATCTCTTTTCATACAAGGACATCAATACTAACGATGTGAATCCAGATACATCTTGGTGACATTAGGATCCACTTCCAAGAGAGAGGAATGAAAATCATGCATCATATCCTCATATATGTGTATAGAAACCCACAAATTACAATTTAAATGCAGGATCTCATCCTAAACTATGGTCTAACCAGGAGGAGGGTCCTCATCGACCACACTCTCTCGTAGAACTAGGCCTTCAGAATCTGATATCTTTCTCATACTCACACTGTACAATATAATGGAGGTAATAAAATAAGGATGGAAGAAATGTATTCCCTTACTATTATGAAACTACAAATGCATCTCTGAGAACAAGGAAAGAAGCTACCACTCGTGACTAACCTGGGACACTGCTTGCATCTGAGTCCCCCTACACAAAGAATCAGCCACTTTATTACCTTTACCGAGTGTATAACCAATCTCATGGTCTAAATAATGAAGGAAATCCATTATCCTTTGTAATCATAGATTTTGGTCACACTATGTAGATATATAATTAGGCATTTTTTGGTCCATGTATAGAAAAGAACACTCTCCCAGTAAGCAGTGTCTCCAAAAATGTAGTGCATGAACAAATACAACTAACAAGAGATTGCGAATCAGGTAATTCCTCTCATGTGGCCTCAAATTTCTAGACCCATATGAAAAAAATTGATCCCCATTGATTAGAATAACTCCCAACCTGATACATGATGTATCATAGAACATGGTGTAACTTTTTCCTTTCACTGACAGAATAAGTATTAGGTCTAAATTAAATATCCATTTTATCTCCAAAAGGCCATCTCACAAGAATCTGTCCATACATACATAACACCCGTTCTAGTCAATCCCATTAGTGGTGCTTGTATACATGAGATGCCCTGTATTAGCCCAATTTAGTAACCAGTCATCACTTGGAAACTTTTCACATCAAAGATGTTATTGGGATGATCCCCAAATACTATTTCTCTCACCTTCTCTGGTTCTACTGACACTCTTGTCTCAGAGATGACATGACCGAGGAGTGAATATAATCCATCTAGAAGTTTAATTGTTTGATATTAGAATATATCTAAAGCTCTTTTGGTTTAATAAATACTATCTCATGATGTTAGGAATGGTTGTTTCGGCTATGAGAATACAACAAGATATCATCCACAAAAACCATGAAAAACAAGTCAAGTTAAGGATGGAACACACAGTTTATTGACACCATTAAAAGTGCTGGGACACTCATGAGATCGAACGACATACCATGATACTCATACAGACCATACCTACTCCAAAAGGTTGATTGGAGTATATATGATGATTTAACACACGCATAATGATAATGATACAATAATTCGATCTTTGAGAAAACATGAGATCTACATAGCTGGTCGAAGAGATCATCTATTCACAGTAGAGGATACCCGTTCTTAATCATCATCTGGTTCAGATTCCGATAATCCATGCATATCATGAGGGTACCATCCTCTTTTTGGTATGAAATACTAGCGAACCCTAAGGAGATGTACTCGTTCAGATGAAAACATTAGCTTACAAGTCCTCTAGAATCATTTAGAGCTCTTGAAACTCTATCATTTCCATCCTGTACGGATTTTTGGATAACAGTGTAGCTCTTGGATCTAGCTCGATCGAAAACTCAAACTCTCTCATTAGAGGAAAACTATAACGACCCAAAGTTTTTCAATGGAAATTACCTTTTTATAAATATGTCATAAAGTCACATGAAAAAAAAAACATAATGAACTACTAAGTGCTATGTGACCTTTAAACATATGTTTGTCACTTCTGTATTGGGAATTTTAAAAATCCGACATACACGGTTGTGTTCAGGATGATTTTCGGATTCTAATAAAACCAAAATAATTTTTGGTGAATAATAACCTACACTTACGAATAGTAAAATACCCTTATGAATAGTGACATACCCTAATGATTAGTAACCTTGCATATGATAGTATAAAAATAATATTCAAGTGAATGTATGATGTAACTATACTTTAGAATAAGTAAATGAATTTTTTAAAACTAGTTTTTTAATAATAAATTATGATTTTAATTAAATATTATATTAATCAGAATTAGAAATTTATTTTTGAAAAAATGGGCTACATTTTTGGATTATATGTGTCGAAAAATGGTTGGGGTAAATTGTTGGGATTTTTCTGAAATACTTAAATTTTTTGTGAATAGTAAAATACATTAATTTACTGTATAAATACATTATAATTTAAACTCACTATTCATGAAAAAAAGTAATGTAAGCACCCAAATCTTGAACTATCATTCCCTCTTGGATATTCTTTGTCATTTAAGACACACTATTCCTTGTCTTAGGGGAAATTAATAAACTAATGGATTTTATATTAAGGCAACCCCTCTCCCCTCCACTATAAATACCACCCTTCACACCCACCTTTCCTCACAACTCTCAATCTTGAAGACTTGTCTAAACTATGCCCAATAATCTTCCCTATACCCTCCACCATTTCCAAGTGGTGCTGGTCTCATCAAAAGACCATGCTTAGGGCCCTTAAAGAGAATCTCAAGAGGAGGATTCAAGAGGTAATTTCTCTCCCTCTTCTTCTTTAATTCCTTTTCAATTTAAAGTTCTTTTCTTATTCTCTCCCCACCTATCATTTTCCAAATGGTATGTTAGCTGTAGTAACATACATATACTGTAATTATATGATAATAAGGGGATATTACATCATCCAACCCCCTTTCTCCTCTTCTTTTTATTTTGTTAAAGAGAACATTGTTTGTGAGGTATTAATTTATCACCTTGAAGAATGACATGTCTTCTTCATCAATTTCTACATTCAGATCTGGTCATGAAAACATTTTTATGGATTAAAATGAATAATTTATATGTTTTATGTCCTATTTAATGTTTTGGAACTAACTTATGTACATATTAATAAGGTATAAATTAAAACAAGTTCTTTGGGATAGGAAAACCACCCAAATTAACCCAATGAATCATCGTTTCATTTTTATCTAATGATTCATCCACATTGTATATAATATAATTCATTATAAGATAATTTTAAATTATATAATGTCATTAATAACATGTTATATCCGTTCTGGATGTTTACCCATGTTCTAACTGAACATTCATTTAAGAATACGAGTTAACCACTCAAGAAGACCCTAAAAATGACCATTCCCGAATACAGTTTTTAAACACTAAAACTCATCAAAAGGCCCATAAAATGACATAATGAAACCAAAATGAAACCTATTCATGTATAAAATGTTCTATAATTTCTAATTAATTAATATAATGTCATTATATAGGACATTAAAGGGAAGGTAGCGTTCAGATACAAGGTAAGGGGAAATTCTCCAACCCAAATTTCATCCTTCAGGTTCTCCTACTTTCACCCCATTTTCATATGGTTACTCATAAAAAATAATTTCTACATCATTTTCTTTCATTTTATGGGATATAAATGTTTATCACTATTTTTTATGTCAAAATAAATGTTTTCCAAAAGAAATCATCTTTTAAGAACTCACATTTTACTTCTCATTAAAGGTTGATGGTTC
This sequence comes from Viscum album, assembly GCA_963277665.1. Lineage (NCBI taxonomy): Eukaryota > Viridiplantae > Streptophyta > Magnoliopsida > Santalales > Viscaceae > Viscum > Viscum album. The sequence continues at coordinate 1,292,414,305 of OY728136.1, forward strand.
TTGTATCAAGTATGTCATTCCCTATTTGTTTTTAGAACCCAATGTTTATTAATGTTTTCTTATGAAATTAAACCCATTCCATTACATGGGTTATTTATTTTCATTATTGATATATGTTCTATGTGGAAGGAATTATAATGATAATATTATGATGTGAGGGGTGCACCAAGAATTATATAGAGCAATATGAATGTTTGAATGTGACGGGTGCTCCCAGAATTATACAGCGCTCCAATGAATTGGGTAAAGTGATGAATCTCATGAGTAAATGTGAAATGATGTGGACAAGATTCTATCTTTGTTCAAAATTATGTGTGGTAGTTAACTACTAATACATGATGTTTCATTTTTATGCATTTCCACACTTCTTGTCTTTTCTTTATGCTTCCTCTCTTATTCATGATCTGTTTCCCATGTTATGATTATGCTCACCCCTTTCTAGATTATTATTACCTATCCTCTTACTGGGATTTTAGCTCACCCCTTTGGATGTATATCCTCAGGTGGCTATAGTTACTAAGGATAGGTCAAGTGACAATAAGAAGTTAGAGAAGAAGAAATTAAATAAATTTTTATGCTTGATGATGTAATTGCTATGTATGGTCTAAGTATTCCCAAGACACTAAACCTTTGGAACCACTATTTTTAATACTATTATTTTTTTATCTTAAAATAATGTAATATTAATGTAATAAAATGTTGGGCCTCTATAGTTGGTATCGAAGGCAATGTTTAAGTAATTTGGGAATTAGGATTAGTGAACCCTAGAGAAAACCCCTAGCATGGGACTAAGTACGAATATGAACATAAGAATCACTACATAGGAATCACATATGTTATTATTTTAGTATTAATTGTGAAAATTAATAAGTTATTTATTCATGAATTTTTAAATTATGTTTTGTTCTATCCTTTTTTATTTTATAAAACGGTGGGAACTAGGAGAAACCAAGCTAACAACTCTTGTGAGGGCCAACACAACGATTGCTTGAACGACATCCCTAAGGATTTGGGAGGTGTAGTTTAGAACATCACGGAGATGCTTATCAAATTATCTCAGGTTATGAACAATAACCATAGTAATGGGGAATGTCCTCCTTCACCAAAGAGAGTGAAACTGGCTATCAAATGTTTTATCCGGCAATGACCACCGACGTTTAGTGGATCTTCCGATCCTCTAGTTGTGGAATAGTGGGTCAACTCCATGGAGAAGATCGTTTTTGTGCTTCAATGTTCTAAGATGGAGAAGGTGACTCTAGCCTTTTAACATCTATATTGAGAGGCCGATCAATGGTGGGCTTTGATTAAGAACACCAAGCCAATTGTGGAAATTTAAGAGATGGAATGGGACGACTTTAAGATCATGTTTCTTAATATGTATTTCCCATGAACTCTTCGCACAAATATGAAGAGAGAATTCATAGAGCTTAAGTAAAAAGGAGGATAATCTGTCAAAACCTATGAAGAGAATTTTTCAAGGCTTTCAAGGTACGCTTTGAGATTTGTTATCAATAATGATAGAAAATTTGATAGATTCTTTAGTATATTGAAACCACACCTTCAAAAGGCTCTTGAAATTTTAGACTTCGGGAGTTATGAAGAAATTGTTCTGTGTGCTCTCAAAGTGGATATGATGTTTAGAGAATGGTACCATAGATATGGTGATAAGAAATGAAAGATGGAGTTTCAAAATGGTGGATCTAATGATAAATGTGGGAAGAAAACTTAACGACCCACATGAAAAAAAAGTGGGATGTTGCACCATGGGAACTACCTTAAAGGGAAGGGGAAATGCATCAAGTGTGGGAAAGAAGGACATGATGTTCAAGAGTGTCAAAAAGACATGAAAAATAAGGATAATGTAGCAGAAGAAAGGAGAGAACCACCCATGGTTCAATGCTATAATTGTAGGGAGCTAGGGAACTATGCAAGCCTATGCACTAAACCTTGATTTCTCAAGGGTAATCAGCGTTAGTAGCCAAAAATTCCAAAGGAACAAGGGAAGGCTTATTCCATCACTACTGCGGAAGTGGAGAAAGACAATGATGTTGTGCAAGGTAAACATCCTATTCACTCAAGAATAGAAAAAGTATTATTTGATTCTGGTTCTATGCATTCCTTTATATCATGTAAGATTTCTAGAACAATAGAATCGAAGCCCCGAATCCTTGGAGTAGAGATATCTCTAAAAACACCAAGTGGTGGAATCATTGCAACCCAAGTGTTTGACTCTTATCCTGTTGGCGTATGTGGGAAGATTCTTGTGGAAAATCTCGTAATACTTCCCTTGGTGGAATTCAACGGTATAATGAGAATGGATTGGCTCTCGACATATTGATCACATATCGACTATCGAGAAAAGAAAATGTCTTTTCATATTCTGAACCATCCCATGCTCCTCTACAAATTCAACGAAGATCATGAATCTCCTTTGAAAATTTCTTCATATTTGAGGATGTTGATTCCCTATAAAAAAGTATACCTCTCCCAAATGGTTGAGTCAACGGAAGGTGCCAACCATAGATAAATTCCTATTGTGAGGGAATACAGTGATGTATTCCCCAAAGAGTTACCTAGAATTCCCCCGGATCGTGAGGTATAGTTCTCAATTGAACTCATACCTGGGGCTACTCCTATCTCAAAGTGTCCTTATAGGATGTCTCCGGTCAAAATGGAGGATTTAAAGAAGCAGCTGCAAGAGCATCTAGACAGAGGGTTCATACAACCTAGTGTATCACCTTGGGGTGCGCTAGTGCTCTTTGTGAAGAAGAAGGATGTAACAATGCGACTATGTATCAATTATCGGGAACTCAACAAAAAACCATAAAGAACAAGTATCATTTTCCAAGGATTTACGACTAGTTCGATTAGTTAAGAGGAGCTAAATACTTCTGAAAGGTGGATCTTTGTTCTAGATGTCATCAGTTAATGTTGAAGAAGTAAGATATTTAGATGACTGCCCTCCGTACATGGTATGGGAACTATGAGTTTCTGGTGATGCCCTTTGGATTTACTAATTCCCCTATAATATTAATGTATTTTACGAATAGAGTCTTTAGACATTACCTCGACAAATTTTTGGTAGTGTTTATTGATGACATTCTCGTCTACTCAAAGATAATGTAGGAACCTGAAGAACATCTAATACTTGTGTTGGCGACATTGAGAAAGGATAAGTTGTACACCATGTTTAGTAAGTGTATCTTTTGTATGAATCAAGTCACGTTCTAGGGACATGTCATCACAAGTGAAAGAATTTCTATGGATCCTTCAAAGACAAAGGAGATTGAGGAATGGCCCAGGCCCTCTAGTGTCAAAGTAATCAGTAGTCTTCATTGAATTTCTAGGTACTACTGACGTTTTTTGAGAAACTTATCATGATTTCCAAGACCGCTAACTATGTTAACAAGGAAAGGGGTAAAGTATGTATAGATATAAGACTATGTGGGAAGCTTCAAGAAGCTAAAGAGAAGGATGATCATTTCACATGTACTCACACTACCAAAAAGTGGAGAGAGTTTTGTGATATACAGTGATGCTTCAAAGAAGGGCTTGGGTTGCGTACTCATGAAAAATGAAAATTTGATAGCCTGTGCCTCAAGATAGATGAAGATCCATGTGCAGAACTACCCGACACATGATCTAGAACTAACAGTCGTGGTTTTTGCCTTTAAAATATGGCGGCACTAGCTTTATGGTGAGAAGTGTGACATATACACCGAACAAAAGATCCTAAAGTATATATTCACAAAAAATGAGATAAACATGAGTCAATAGAGATGGTTAGACCTAATCAAGGATTACGATTTCTCTATTCACTACCATCCTGGAAAGCTGAAAAATGTAGCTGATGATCTAAGAAAAAAAGAACCCACTACTCTATCTATGTTACGATTTGAGGAAGAACCTATATTCTTATATATGCAGAGGATGGATTTGGAAATCATAATGGAATGGGATACATCCTAACTTTCCCAAATGATTGTGCAGCCATCCATCCAAGAGAAGATTAAGGATGCACAAAGGGATGATGTGGATATACAAAAGAGGGTGAATGCAGTAAATGAAGGGACGCTGCAACAATTCCATATCGACGATGATGGTGTGATTCAGTTTGGAATGCGGCTTTGAGTGCCTTCATCACCCAGGATAAAGAAGTAGCTATTGGACAATGCACATAGCTCAACATTCTCTATCCCTCCTGGGAGTACCAAGATAAACTTTGATCTCTAAGAATATTTCTAGTAGGATAAAATGAAGAAAGAGATTGCAGAATATATATCAAGGTGCTTGGTATGTTAGCAAGTTAAATCAGAGAAAAAAAAGTCCAAAGGGATGATGCATCCATTGCCTATACCCATGTAAAAATGGGAAAATGATACTATGGACTTTTTCATGGGTCTCCCAGAGATATCGAAGGGAAATAATTTGATATGGATTGTGTTTGACCGACTCACCAAGACTTCCCATTTTATCGATATTCAGGAAGATCTATCTCTTGAAAAACTTACAAAGATATATGTGAAGGTACTGGTGAGACTGCATGGTGTTCCAATATCAATTGTATTTGACTGTGAATCAAGGTTCACATCTAAAATTATGGAAGTTCTTTCAACATTCATTTAGTACTGAATTAAATTTCAGCAAGGACTATCACCCCTAAACTGAGGGCCAGTCTGAAAAGGACTATTCAAATGCTTGAAGATATGAAAAGAGCCTACTCTCTAGAATTCAAAGCTGGATGGGATCAACATCCCCCATTGGTTGAGTTCTCATTCAACAATATCTTCCACTCGAGTATTTTGATGGCTCCATATGAAGCTCTGTATGGAAAGTGATGTAGAACTCAAACTTCTTGGGATGAAGTTGGAGAAAGAAAGCTACTTGGGCTCGATCTTGTGCAAGAGATGACAACGAAGGTTCAAGTCATATAGAAACAAATCAAAGCTACTCAGAGTAGGTAAATGAGCTATGATGACAAATGTTGAAGGGACTTGGAGTTCGAGTTGGAGATAAATTCTTCCTTCAAATATCACCATGGCAGAGAGTCAAGCGGTTTGGAATGAACAAAAAGGTAAGCCCAAGGTAAATTGGCCCCTACGAGATCCTTGACCACATAGGATCTGTGTCCTGTCAACATGCACTTCCACTGAATGTGGCCCATGTTCATGATTTGTTTCACGTATCACTTCTGAGTAAGTACATACCGGACCCCTCACATGTACTAAACTCATAGGTGGTATAGCTGAAATATGATCTCTCTTATGGGGAGCATCCAGTAGAGATTCTGGACCAGTGAGATAAACTTCTACACAATAAGACAACCCACCTTGTCAAAGTGTTGTGGAGGAAACATAAGTTTGAAGAAGCTGCTTGGGAACTAGAAGAGGTGATGAAGGAGAAGTACCCTCATCGGTTTGTGTAAATTAAAATTTCGAGGGAGAAATTTCATATGGGGGAAGAATGTAACGACCCAAAGTTTTTTTAGTAGAAATTCCATTCTTATAAATATGTCATAAAATCACATGAAAACACAATATAATGAACTACTAAGTGCTAAGTGACCTTTAAACATAAGTTGGTTACTAATCTATTGAAAATTTTGAAAATCTCACATACACGGTTGTGTTCAAGATGATTTTTGGAGTCTAATAAAACAAAAATATTTTTTGGTGAATAGTAACCTACCCTTATGAATAGTAACATATCCTTGTGAATAGAGATATACCCTAATGAATAGTAACCTTAAATATGTTAATATAAAAACAATATTCATGTGAAAGTATGATGTACCTATATTAGAGAATAAGTAAATGAATTTTTTAAAACTAGATTTTTAATAATAAATTATGATTTTAATTAAATATTAAATTTGTCATATTTAGAAAATTATTTTTGAAAATGGACTTCATTATTATATTCTACACTTTGAAAAATGGTTGGGGTAAGTTTTTGGTATTTTTCTAAAATACATGAATTTTTTGTGAATTATAAAATACATTAATTTACCGTATAAAAATTTTTTAATTAAAACACACTATTCCTGACATCAAAAGTGATGTAAGAACCCAAATCTCTAACTCACATGCCCTATTTACTATTATGGGTCATTTAAGAATCATTATTCCTTGTCTTAGTGAAAATTAATAAACTATTGAATTTTATATTAAGGACACCCCTCTCCCCTCCACTATAAATACCACCCTTCAAACCCTCATTTCCTCACACCTATCAAGCTTGAAGACTTTTCTAAACTAATCCAAAAAATATTCCTTATCCCATCCACTACGTCTAAGAGCTTCTGGTCTCATCAAAAGACCAATAATAGGCCCATTAAGGAGGATCTCAAAAGGAGGATTTAAGACGTAATTTCTCTCCCTCTTCTCCTTTAATTCCATTTCAATTTCAAACCCTATTCTTATTCTCTCGCCACCTATCATTGTCGAAATGGTATGGTAACTCTAGTAACACACATATACTGGAATGTTGTGATACTAATGGGATATTATATCATCCAACACCCTTTCTCCTCTTCTTTTTGTTTTCTTAAAGATAAAGTTGTTCGTGAGGTGTTAATTTAACACCTTCAAGAATGACATGTCTTATTCTTCCATTTCTACCTTTAGATCTAGTCATGATATAATTTTTATGGTTAAAACAGGATATTTTATATGTATAATGTCCTATTTAATGTTCTGGAAATAACTTATGTACATATTACTAAGTGATAAATTAAAACAAATTCTTTGTGATCGAAAACCAACCCAAATTATCCCAAACAATCATCATTTAATTTTTATCTAATGATTCAACCACATGGTCTATAATATAATTCATTATAAGATTTTTTTAAATTATAGAATTTCTTTAATAACATGTAATATCAGTTCTTGATGTTTACCGATGTTCTACACAAAATTTCATTTAAGAATAGGAGTCAACCACTCAAGAAGACCATAAAATGAACATTCCCGAACAAAGTTTCTAAACCCTATAATTCATCAAAATGACCATTAAATAACATAGTAAAACCAAAATGAACCATATTAATGTATAAAACGTTCTGGAATTTCTAATTAAAGAATATAATGTCATTATACAGGACATTAAAGAGAAGGAAGCGTTCAGATACAAGGTAAGGGGAAATTCTCCAACCCAAATTTCATCCTTTGGGTTCTCCCTCCTTCACTACATTTTTGAAAAGTTTACTCCTATAAAATAAGTTTTTCATCATTGTATTTCCTTTCCTGAGATATACATGTTTACCACTGTTATTTATGTCAAAAAAATGTTTTCTAAAAGAACTCTTCTTTTAAGAACTCACCTTTTACTTCTCATTCAAGGTTGACGGTTCTTGTATCATGTTTGTTATTCCCTCTTTGTTTTGGGAACCCAAAGTTAATGAATGTGTTCTTAAGAGATGAAACCCATTCCTTTACATGGGTTAGTTATGTTCATTATTGATATATGTTCTTTGTGGCATGCATGATAATGAGAATATTATGATGTGACGGGTGTTCCTGGAATTATATAGTGCTCCAATTCTTTGGGTAAAGTGATGAATCTCATGAGTAAATGTGAAATGATGTGGACAAGATGATAAATTTGTTGAAAATTATTTGTGGTAGTTAACCACTAAGACATGATGTTTTATTTTTATACATTTCCATACTGCTAGTCTTTTATTTATGCTTCCTCTCTGGTTCATGATCTTTTTCCCATGTTACGATTATGCTCACCCCTTGGTATATTTTTCATATATATCCTAATACTAGGGTTTTTGGTAACCCCTTTTGATGCATATCCTTAGGTGGATACAAGTAATAGGTAGAGGTCACGTTCCAATAATAATATAGAGAAAAAAAATTAAAAAATTTTTTTATGCTTGATGATGTAATTGCTATGTATAGTCTAAGTTTTCCACGACACTAAACCTTTGGATCCTCTATTTTTAATACTATTATGTTTTTTATCCTAAAATATTATGTTGTTCGGAGTGGATACTCAAGAGGGGGAGTGAATTGTGTTCTAATTAAAATTTCTGTTAAAATATTGTCTATTAAAATCCCCCAATTAATAAAACAAGTTAAACTGTAGTGAATTTATACAGATTGTAAATGTTCACTTAGCTTCTCAAAGATTGATTAGGTCTCAGTTAATTTAACCACAAGATTAAACTATATTTTCAAACAAACCATATGATTTACAATAAGTTTAAACACTTGCTAATTTAACTATCAAAGTAACTTTAAAATGGTATTATATTTCAAAGTAACAACAGCAGAATATAAAAGATATATGTAGTATACTTTAAACATAAACTAAATATGCACAACAGATATAACAAGAGGTTCAGTCTTTTTCCAAGACTTAGTCCTCTCAAATTTATATAAATTTGATCCACACCCTGGATCGGGGTTAGCAACAGATTACAAAACTGTCCAGGCCACGTAGGGACCTCTACCACAGTTCTTCATCGGAAACAAAACAAAGACCAGGCTACACAAGGACTTATACCACAGTTGACGTGGGTAAACAAGAGTTAAGATTTTTGGAGTGAGGATTTTGATATCCTCCAGTTCAGTGCAAGAGACGATGTTTATGTGTAAGATATACAGAGTACACCACACTGCTTGAAATTAAATAAACTAGTCACTTATAGAGAATAGATAAGAGTTTATAAAGATCTAGTGATTATAAATGAAGCTCTAGACTCGCTGGATTCAGCAGAAAATCTTCTGAGTCCTTCTCTAGTTTTTCTGATGAAAAACAGAGTGTCGTAGTCTTTCTTGTGTTCTACGGGAGTGAAAAGGATCTCTTGATTCGTCGTGTGTTCTTCAGTGGTGTTGGATTTCACTCATGAGAGTTCATTGAAAGTCTATCAAATCTCTTTCTTGGTCAGGATTGTTCTTTTTGTTTAGCACAGTGCTCTCGGGCGTATGTAAGTTCTTCTTGTTGTATTGTCACACTTGTGCACGTGCACTGCATCTCAATATTTCTTATATTCCAAGAGTTTTGTCAGTAGAAATGATTCCCTTTTCATAGGTACAAGATAAGGTTTCCTGACATGCCAAAAACTATCATTAAATAACATTAATTGCATTAAAAACATCAAATATGACTGTTAGCATTATTTAATTAATATTGACGAAAAGTTAAGAAACAGTGTCACAATGATTATGTAAACGATGTCTTCTTCATGGTATGGTCTTCACGGTATGTGGTTCATGGTATGTGCTTCATAGTTTGTGCTTCACGTTATGTGCATCACGGTGTCTCCATGTCACGGTGCGAAGCTCACGGTGTCTGTGTCACGGTGTGTCCGTCACAGTGTCTGGGTTATGGTGTGTCCTTCAAGGTGTCTGGGTCACTGTGTGTCTATACTTAGACAAATATCTGTATTTATACATAAACAGTAATATGCAGAATATGGATTAAGCTTAACCATTAGAGAGTAAGAGAAGTTGAAATATAAATATAAAGGCTTGATAATATAATTGATGTTTGTGATCATGCATAAGACTTGTAAATAATAAAGAGAGTAATTAACATCAATAAGATTTTTTATCATTAAAAGATGTGTAGTTATTATTGAGACTGAAGAGCATTAGCAAGATGTGAAATTAAGATTGAGATTAATTAATAGTAATAGGATTTGTGATCATTAAAACATGATTAATACATGAGGAGTCCAACAATATCCCCCCTTCTGATGATCACAAATCATGTATAGTCAAAATATAAAAGAAATGCAACATTAAAGAAACTAGCATATTAGAATAGAAAAAAAATAGAGAATAATAGATTCGATAATAACATATCTCATTATATTACTGATACTTTTAGTTTTTTTCCAACTTTTGGGATTATCAAAAAGTAGAGAAAATGGCGTGAAGCATTGTGTTTTTATTTTAAAAGGTTCAAAAGAAAACCTAAAAGAGAAATACAACAAATGAAATCCCATAAAAAACAGTCCCTGGACTCTTCAGAGAGCCGCCATTTCCTTTCCTTTATTAGCAGTAGGAGCTGGGGCTGATGTAGAAGAAGGCATAGAGGTGGTAGAAAAAGAGTGTAAGGGTAGACCTTCAAAAACAGATGGAGCCAAAGTAAGAGCAGTAGAAGATCTAGGTTATGGTTGGTCAAGAATGATTGGCCAGATCTGAGAAAGAGCTTTGCTGACTGACGTGGCAGTTGAGGCTAAGGCAGGTAGACCAGGTCTAAGGGGTGAAACAGCTGGAGCAACAATAACAGTACTATGCACATGAAGATACGACTTCAAAAGATTTATGAAATCAGTAATAATTTCACCACCATATTGCATAGCTTTTTCAAAATTGTCCTTATTCTCCATGAATTTGTCCAACAATATGGTGAACTCTATAAGCTTCTTAACTTGAGCTTTAAAAGCTTGATTTACGGGAGGGATTTTCAGGTTTTCTACAAGATACATAAAGTGATTTGACATGTCACTTTTGGAGAAACTCTGGGCGAGATAAAAATATATTTTCTTGGTGATCTCTTGTTGAACATCATTGGATATCTTTGAATGAACTCTAACCAAGTCCAATTCTTGATCACTGTTCTTAACCACTTCTGACAAAGAAGACAGATCCAAGCCACTGAAGGTATTCTGAAGTTCTTCCATGATTATGGATCTCAGTAGAGAATCATCCAAAGGAGAAACAGAAGGTTGATCAGAAGTAGGAGAATCCTTTCCATCTTTGGTTAGAACATTGAGCTGTTTCAGAACTTTTTGCAGGCATCCGGTGTACTCATCTGTGAGCTTATTTAGATTTTATACAAGCTCCCTCATGCGTTACAGCATTTTTGTGTGTCTTTTTCCAATATTCTCATCAAAATATTATAGATATGGATGCACTTCAGACACAATCTATTTAGAAATTGTGGAATCATATGGATCAGGAGAAGTAGCAACAGTTGCAGGGGCAGAAACAGGAGCAGGCTCTAATCTCAAAGACAACTCATTCTGCAAGTTTGCTACTATACTTTTCAGGTTTGCAACATCAGCACTCAGCAGCTTATTTTCTACTCTGACTTCTTGAATTTCTCGGATCATCCTTGGTTGAATATGAAATATAGTATTTTCCAAGATAATTAATGCATATTCTTGACTCAGTTGAGTTACTGGATGAGGTTGAGTGGAGAAGATCTTCTCAACTCCAGCTAAAAGAGTCTCTCCAAAGACTTTCAGATCATATTTAGTTACAAAGGAGTGTTTCTCGGGTAAGAGTGAATGTAAAGGTAGTGGAGCAGGTTCTGGTTGCGGTTCAGATTCATCTTGAGACATAGATTCAGATTCAGATTGAGAATGGGGATCTAGTTCTGGTACTGGATGAGCTACATACATTAGTTGAAACATAGAAGAGAGATCCATTCCAGTTGTAGTCACTTGCTGTGACTCATTCACATCATAAAATCATGGGAAAATATATCAAGTGTACACATAGTATGACTTATCACTAGGTTCAGATTCAGATTCAACAGACTTGGCTGGACTAGTCTCAAGGTTTTGAGGTTCCTCCCCCTCAAATTGTGCTTCCATTTCAGAGACTATAGGCTCAGAAACATGGTCAAGATCTAATAGATCATCTCTAATCTCTTCAGTAAACTCTTGCCTTGGCAGCTGAAAGGCAATTTCCATCCTCTCTTCAGCGGAGGGAATTATCTTAGGAACCGACTGTTCCACAGGCAGTGCTTCCAGATTGGTTTTCTTTTCAATAGGGAGTCCTTCTACCCCAGTAGAGTCTTCCATGGCTTTTTGCTCTGATTCTGTTACTACAGAATCTCTTTCATCCTTAGATTGGATATCCAGATTTATAACTTCTCTAGAAGCAGGAGCTTCTTCCTCACTAATAACAAATGAAGGATCCACAGTACCTTCCTTTTCAATAACAACTTCTTCTATTTTAGGTATTTCAATAGGATCATCAGTAGGGTGAATAGTCCTTTCTTTCTCAATTGGAGCTGTTTCACTTGTGGTATTTCAGCCTCTTCAGTAGGTGGTACTTCAACTGCCACTTCCTCTTCTTCTTCTTCTTCTGAATACTTAGCCACTTCATCTGGTTCCAAACCATGATTAGCTAGGTTCTTAGGTCTTCTTGGATAATCAACATGATTAAAATTCTTATAAAATTAATCATTATCCTCAACCCATTGGTTCTTCCAGGGGTTCCAACTAATCTTCATCCTTATGATGATAGGCTTGGATAAGCAGAAATCAATGTCCTCTAACTTTTCTTCATTCGATCCAACCATCCCTTTGGAAACTAGCATGACTGAAATCATCCTTGAATAAAACTAGGAGGTGGATTTGGAAGCGACTTTAATCAGCTCACAGATATGGTTAATAACATACATTCATAGGTTGATCTTATGGCCATTCTTCAACAGTTGAATCAGGAACACATCCTTATACTTCATTACAGAAAAATCCCCTTTTCTTGGACTGAACAAATTCTGAACAAATTTGAATAGTCGTCTAGTTTCTCCATCTAGCTCTGTAGCTATAGCACTCCGCTTGGTTCCATTACCAGTTAAGGTTACCAAAGAATTTTCCAGACCGAAGATGTCAAATGATGGAGGAGGATCTCTCTGGTAGTCTTCACAAACTTCTTCATGTGGAACTCTTAGACATGTAGCCAATAGCCTCGAAGTGAAAGTACACATCTGACCATTGATCCAACTGGTCACCATAATTTTTTCTCCAAAGTCAAAGTAAAACATCACATATTGGTAGAATTGAGATACCAGTCTCGGGTAAATCGGTCTATCTAGTCTAGAGAACCATTCAAGCCATCCTTGTTCTTTTAAGACTTTAAAGACTAATGAATTTCTAGACACAAGGCACTCAGGGAAAATTTCTTTTTCAGGAACTATGGTACGGTTTACCAGGTTTGGGTTTAGAGGTCCTTTTGGAGCTATTCTCGGTATTCTCTTCGATTTCTTAGAGCAGTGCATCTCAGATGAGGGTGAAGACGAACGCTTTATCCTAGGCTTCCACTGAAGGTTCAGGTGAGAGAGGAGAATGTTTTCAAGAGTGAGAAGATTCAAGAGAGAGTTCGGGTAAGGAATCGAATGAAACCATTATGTTTTATCATTTGGTAATGTCAAACATCATAAAAACAAAACCGAGGTAATTCAAATAGTGGTGAAATAAAAATTACCGCGATACGGAATAAAATAAGATTATAAATAATCTTCACGGTGAGACCATGAGTAGGAATTACATTGTGATGAAAACCATTCATCATAGTGAGACATTTGGTGGTCATCACGGTGGTACAATGACCATTCTGTGCAGTCATGGTGAGACAGTGAGTTGACAAACCGTGAGCACAAGGTCTTAACAGTGACACTGTATGCATTAAACAGTAACTGTAAAACAGTGAGCATGAAACCGTAATGTAAAATACAGTAAAGTATAAAACATTAAGATAAGTAAGATATCTATTTATGATTAATCATACCAAGATCATGTGTTATGTAGTCTAATCCTTCAGAATTTAATGGTTTATGGAATATATCAGCATGTTGTTATTCAGTACCAATTAATTCCAAAGTGATATCACCTTTTTGATAATGATCCCTCAAAAAGTGATGTCATACATCAATATATTTTTGTCCTAGAATGAGAAATAGGATTCTTAAAAATATTAATAGAACTTGTGTTATCACAATTTACTGGGACATGTCTGAATTCATATCCATAGTCCAGTAATGTCTGTTTTATCCACAGAATTTGCACAAAACAACTGCCAGCAGCTATGTATTCAACTTCTGCTGTAGATAATGCAACACAATTTTGTTTCTTACTACACCATGATACTAGTGACTTTATTAAAATGTGACATGTTCCAGAGGTGATTTTACTATATAACATACATCCTAAAAATTAGCATCAGAATAACTAACTAATTAAAATGATTGACCTTCTGGATATAACATCCCTAAATTGGGAGTATGCTTGAAGTATTTGAAAATCCTTTTTACAGCATTTAAATGTGACTCCTTACGGTTTTCTTGAAAATGAACACGCATACACACACTAAACATAATATTTGTTCGACTAGGAGTAAGGTAATGTAGACTTCTAGTCATTCCTCTATAAGTGGGTTGATCAACAGATTTACCATCCTCATCAAGATCCAATTTATAGGTGATACTCAAGGGAGTGTCACTACTTTTAGTGCTATCCAATCCAAAACGTCTTAATAGATCTCTAGAATATTTAGTTTGAGTTAAAATAATTCCATCATCATTTTGAAATATTTGAAATCCAAGAAAGAATTTAAGTTCACCCATTAAACTCATTTGAAATTCATTTTGCATCATTCTAGAAAAATCTGTACATAATGTAGTTTTTGAAGATCCAAAAATAACATAATATACATAAATTTGTATAACTTAACCATCATTAGAAATACATTTTATAAAAGGAGTAGGGTTAGCTATAGATTTTGTAAAACCATTGGAAATTAGAAAAGTACATAACCTATCATACCAAGCTCTTGGAGCTTCCTTTAAACCATATAAAGCCTTTGATAATTTAAAAATATGATTTGGAAAATGGGGGTTTGTAAATCTAGGTGTTTGTTCAACAAAAACATCCTCAGCAATATATCCATTTAAGAAAGCACTATTAACATCCATTTGATATAGTCTGAAATTTATATGTGCAGCATAAGCAAGTAAAATATTAATAGATTCTAATCTGGATACTCGAGCAAAAGTCTCCTCATAGTCAATACCTTCCTCTTGACTATAGCCTTGTGCAACTATCCTTGATTTGTGTATAACTATGATTACAGATTCATCTACTTCATTTCTAATCACCCATTTAGTGCCTATGGTGAATGTGTCCTTAGGAATTTCTACAAGATTCCAAACATTATTTCTTTCAAACTGATTGAGTTCTTCTTGTATGGAAATAACCCAAAATCCATCATTAATAGCATCATCAATGTTTTTAGGTTCAAGTTGTGACAAGAAGGCTTGATGTTCAACCAGATTTCTAAGAGAAGCTCTAGTCGGTGTCCCCCTATCCAGATTTCTTACAAAAACATCTAAAGGATGATTCTTTAGAATTTTTTAACACCCCAAGATTTTATAGTGTGTTATTTCTTCAAAATAATTCAATAACTTGCACTACACGCAACACCGAGTTAAAGCGCCCCACGACTTACCAAACTAGCCGTTATAAATAGTAATACATACTTTTTGAAATTTTATAAATTCTATACCTCATAATGGACTTAAGTTTTGGATTTGTAATATCAAAATTAGCCTACGGTGAAATTTTGGTACTTTTCGGATAACTTTAATATTTTGATGAATAGTGAAAATTACTAAATTTTAATTAAAAACAAATTTTTTAATCAAAATAATTAATAGTGATAAATTATGAATTTGAGTGGTTTTAAAGTATAATTATAATATATTTTTACCATTTTATCCAATGGTCTTCATTAGAATTAATTTCACTTTGAAATTGGACCTAAACAATTGTCAATCTTTTAATATATATTATTTCTTAAAAACACGCTATTTGTTGTGACAACGGGAATTAATTATAAAATTAATTAATGCATCTTATATGTTCGTAATTTTGTAAAATAGACATCATTTTTGAATTTTGAATTTCAATTATAGCCTAGGGTGAAATTTTGGCATTGTTCTGAAAAACATCAAATTTTGATGAGTAGTGAAACTACTAAGTGGTAGTTAAAAAAACTGAATTTTTCATAAAACATAATTTTACCACTTCTGTGAATGGAATTTCAAAAATCTGAGAGACACGGTTAATATCAAGAAGTAAAATGTGGTTCAATGAGATGAAAATAATTTTTGGTGAATAGTAACTTTTTACTTTTATTTACCACGGTAAAAAGTAAATAGGGTAATTAAGGGTAGAAGTTATATTAATATTACCATAACACATGTCCTAATTCTATTGTAAAAGTGTATCTCGACCAAAAACAACCTTATGAATAAAATATTATCATTTAGGTCCACTTGGATTAGATTAGGACATTTATTATTATTTAATTCAAAGAAGAGTTAAAAGAGTTAAATCAAAGTTTATTTACTAAAACATTTTTAATATAGAGTTATTAATAAGATAAATTCGATTTTAAATATTCATTATAAAGATAATAAGATTCCCTACATTATGATAATTTATTTATAATTTTTAGACATTAAATAATTTAATTTATTTATGATACAATGATGATTCAGTAATTACCATAATAGTAAAAAATTAAAATAATTGATATTATAAATACCCAAATAAATATAATTTGAGAATTTTAATGAATTAAACTAATTTTAAAGGATAATATGACATATTAGGATTGATTTAATTAAATTTTTTGAAGTAATCATTCTGTTATGAGTTTCACAAAAATCAACTATTGAATAGTGTCAAAATTGACATAAAAGAGTTTTTAAAACAAATATTATATTATTAATTGATATTAAATTCCTAAAAATCTAAGGTTCGGCCCAGAGACTTATCTCATGATAGGTGTATCATTTATGGACAACTTGGAGGTCTCTTGGATGTATATAGTAAGTTTATTAACTATATAATATAAAAATACAAAGTGACACGGTAAATGTCAAACTAATTAACTAAGAGTTAAAACTAAAAGATAAGGTTAATATAGTAAACCAAACCTATCTAACTTCTATTGGTTGAATGGTTTTAGACCTATCCCCACCTTAACCTTTTAATAATCAACTTTGGAGCCATTAGAAACCGAATATGAATTTATTATAAATTAATATTTCTAGCTTTTCCAAAGGTGCCCCTCACCCCTCTTATAAAAGGGCACTCCCCCTTCTCATTACTTCACACCTTCAAAGCCTTTTAGTTCGGCCAAACTCTGCCCAAATACTCGCTCAAATTCCCTCAATACAACCTAGAGGTCTTAGTTTGATCAGAAATCCATCCTATGGAGCCCTTTTGATCAAATCAAAAGGAAGAACCCGAAGAAGAGGTAATGTTTTCACCACCCTTTTTCAAATTCATTTCTTCTTCCACTTCTTCTTTCGTTGTTATTACAATTATAAAATAATAACTCTAGTATCTTTTATATACTGTGATGTTATTATAAATATAGTACAACCATATTCAGTATTATATCCACCCTTTGAATAACATGTCACCATACGTGCGTACGTACGACTTACCGTCTCCACGTCGTGGTGTAATTGTTATTCAATATATTATTATTTGGATGGGTATAATAATGATGTGTAACTCATGTAAATAATAAATATCACATTATAATGATTCTGTATATATGATATACTATCCAATTATATATTATTTTAATATCAAAAGTATGATATTGTCGCTCGTGCATACGTACGGACTACCGTCTCCACGAACGCGATGAGATTCATTCTCCATCATATCCATTCAAGTATAATTATCATTTGATGATTTAAAAATAATGTTTAAGGACTTGATATCATTATGAATATGAAAAAGATACAACCTAACCATTACAAACATGGCTTACGTAACAAAACATATAAAAGAAAACGAGTAAGTTAACACCCGAAACGGCGATAATAATAAGATATTATTAACAAAGAAATGTTAAAAGATCATATATGATATAATATTAATATATATGATTCTTGTATAATTTAATAACAATTATTTCACCATTATACAGGAGGTTAACCTACCCTCAACCAAGGAAAAGTACGAGGTATTGTTTATTTCACAATCTTTTCATTATCAGAGGTTGTTTATACGCAATTATCTACTGGGATCTCTTTATCATTCACATCCATGTTTCTTCGAAATGTATTTCAAAACAAATTTTCTATTTAAAAAGAATATGTGTTAAATGAATTTATACCCTTATGTGTTTTTAAAGGAATCTTTCCATTGTTTTCCAAACAAGGCACTTTTTACCTTTCGACAAATTTAAGGTAAGAATGTTTTTTTAACTTATATGGCGGGTGCGGCTATTTACCGCCATTATAAAATAATCAAAGTTTCCCTTACAAGATTATAAGAATATTTTCAAAGTAAATGTTTTATTTTATAATTATGTGAATTTTAAATGATTTCAAAATGAATATTTTAAGAATTTTTGAAAGGTACTCTTTATCAAGATCATAAATTTAATTGTTTTAAAGATTTATCTTTCTAAATATTTTTAATTAATGTCCATGTTTTCAAAATGATTTAAAGGATTTATTTATATGGACATGAAGGTTTTGAAATGATATTTCTTTGCAATAGTTTCAAAGTGGTATGGGACACTGTGATTCAAAAATCTCTTTTAAATTACTTCCTTTATAAATGTGTGACTTTTCAATGATTTCGAGAAAAGAGATATTTCTCTCAAATATTTTTAATTTCATCTATGTCAACATCCTGTGATGGATTTTAAGCTTATTTGAAGTTGATTTATTATGATACAAAAATTCTATATTATATTGAAGGTTTTGTGATATGTTTGACTGTGGATGTGCTATTTTTATACCATTTATGGTTTATGGTGAAAATATTGACATTTCGTATGCTAGTTTTAATACGAATGTTTATGTTATGTTTAAAACTTTTCATATGGGAATGCATTGGACTTAATATGTGACGGGTGGAGCCTGCTATAGCTCCTCGATGCATCGGTAGGTCTCATGAGACAAACTAGTGTCTTGGCACAAGGCCTTGGAAAAATCTTATTTGTAGTCTTGGTACGAGGCCTTGTCTATGTGGTTATGATAGTCTGGCATTATGCATTCCATCATTATGAAAGTGGTTATTGATATTGCATGTGATTATTCGATTAGTAGAATATCCATGTGAATAAGTAAATGGAATTATTTCATTTTACATTTGCCATACTATGTTGAAGTGCATGTTTAAGAGGCTTTTGTTTTAGTTATACATTGCCTTAAATTTTTATTCTTATTTATGAAAGTTTCCGCTTTATTGTTATCCTTACTGGGCATTTGAGCTCACCCCTTTTCTATGATTTATTTTTCCCAGGATGTGAAGAAGTAATTTATGAATGACCTGCAAGGATATTATGTGAGGATATGAGTGTGGAATATGGAGACAATATATTGTTGTAGGTTTTCACTTATTGATGTAATGTAAAACTTTATGAATATATCTAGTGTTTCTGAGGCTACTAAACCAATTGGTCTTTCGAGATTTGATATTTCTCGTGATCATGCCAATGTTATGTAATAATGCACAGACTCTGGGTAACTGGGGTCGGGGCGTTACAATTTTAGTTGATCTATTAAAGGTAGGACTAGAAATTTTAGGCTCTTCTCTTGGTTCGGGTTCATTAGAAGCAGATTCTGTAATAAGTCCAGAACTGGTTGTCTTTATAGTAGGTTCTTTAGATTTTTCATTAAGGTCCAGAACACTCAAATCTTCTTCAAGATTTTCAAGAGAGGTTTTAGGCTCATGTGGATTAGTTTCATCGAACTTGATGTGAACCGATTATTCCACACACTTGGTTCTCTTATTGAATACTCTATAGGCTTTTCTAGTTATAGAATAACCATGAAATATTCCCTCATCACTTTTAGAAGCAAACTTATCAAGAGTATCCTTAGTATTATGAATAAAGACTTTGCAAAAAAAAAGACTCTAAAGTAATTGACTTTAGGTTTTCTATAGTTCTAAAGTTCATTATTGTTCTTCATTAGAATAGGTCTAACTAAGACTCTATTAATGATATAACAAGCTGTGTTCACAGCTTCAGCCCAAAAGTAAATAGGCAGGTCATACTAATTAAGCATAGTTCTAGCAATTTCTTCTAGGGTTCTATTTCTTCTTTCTACTACACCATTCTACTGATGTGTCATAGGAGCAGAAAAGTTATGATTATATCTATTGTGTGAGCAATAAGATTCAAACTCTTGATTTTCAAACTCACGACCATGATCAATTCTTAGAGTTTTAATTTTAATTCCACTAAGATTTCCTACAGACTTGGATTATTTAACAATGTAAGAACAAGCTTCACTTTGGTGAGCTAAGAAGTATACCCAAGTATATCTAGAAAATGCATCTACTAAGACATAGACATAGTGCTTCCCATTTGAACTAGAAACTCTAGATGGTCCAAAAAAATCCATGTGAACCAACTCGAGTGGTTGAGAAGTTGAAACATCTTTCTTCGATTTAAAAGAAACTTTATGTTGCTCTTCCCTTTTGACAGAGATTACATACTTTGTCATTTGGAAACTCAAGTTTAGGTAGGTCTCTAACCAAGTTCTTCCTAGTTAGTATTCTAAGTGAATGTATATTTCAGTGTCCTAATATCCTATGCCACAACCAAGACTCTTTATAAAAAGCATTTAGGCAAGTAACAATTTGTTTTTGATAGAGAATTTAAATCAACTACATAAACATTTTCATTTCTTAAATCAAGAAATACTAAAACATTTTTAGAGTTAAAAATATTATAGGAATCATTTTCAAAATTGACATTAAAACCATCATCACAAAATTGAGAAATACTTAATAGATTATATTTCAGTCCATCAACAAATAAAACTTTAGAAATTAAAACTGAATCAGTGTTACCAATTTGGCCTAGACCGATGATATTTCCTTTAGAATTATCACCAAAGGCGACATATCCTTCATCAACCTTTATTAAACTCTTGAAGCATGAGTAATCCCCAGACATATGTCTTGAACATCCACTGTCTGAATACCTTGTCTTCTTGTGGGAACTTTTCAAGCAGGTTTCCTACAAAACAGTTATAGATAGAATATGATTTTTGTACCCAGATCATCTTGGGTCTAGACAGGTTAGAAATCAATGATTTTGGTACCCAAATTTGTCTTGTGGGTTTCATATAATTTACATAATCAAAAGATTTTGAGAGATAAACTCTATTTGATTTATAACTATGTGAATAAATAGTTGAAGTGTATGAATGTCCAAAACTAGAACTCGCAGTATTCTGTCCAGATTTTGGAATAAATCTATTCTTGGTAATATGTCTCTATCCAGGTGTGTAGCCTATTCCAGTAGTGTATTTCGGTGCCACTTGCTTTCCTAGAATTTGAGTTAGTGTATCCTTTCCGTTTGTGAACTTCTCTAAGTCTTTTCTAAGTTGCTCATTTGAAATTTTCAGTTCTGTATTTTCCTTTAACAATTGAGCATTATTCTCTTTTTTTATAGTAAGTTCGATTTTAACAGTTTTAGTGAGAGCATGATGTTTCTTCAATGATTTGTATTTATCCTTAAGTTCATTGCATGTCTCTTCCATCATATTACAATATTCAAATAATCACTCACTAGTCATGTTTTCAGAATCCGAATCAGATTCTGCATCATCTCCCGAATAATAAGAATTTAAAATAGGAGTTTCTAAGGTTACCTCAGATGTGTTTGTCATGAAACACATGTTGTCATGATTATTTTCAGAATCAGACATTTCAGATTCACTTGTGCTGTCTTTAGAAACACTTCGGGTAGCCTTCATAGGTTTCTTGTACTTACTGTCCTTGTAATCATATTTCTTCTTGAATTTTAGCTTTGGGAAGTCTGCTTTAATGTGTCCTTTTCTTTTGCACTCGTAGCAAACAACTTCGTCAATTTTATCTGGATTTTTCCAGTACTTCTTCCAATGTCCCTTATTGTCATACTTACCCTTGTCATTTGTTTTTCTGAAAAATTTCTTCTTCCTATAAAATTTCTTAAAGCTTCTGGCTATCTAAGCCATTTCAGCTTCACTATCAGAGTCTGAACATTCACTTGTTGAATAGTCAGTTTGTATTTTAGTTTTTTCTTTTTCCTTGTTCTTTGAAGCAGTAGTCTTGAAAGCCACTGATTTCCTTTTTGGTTCATCCTCTTCCTCTTTATTCACCTTGAGTTCTTCCTCATACATCATAAGCTTACCAATGAGTTCTTTGACAGGAAGAGCTCCAATGTCACATGACTCTCTGATTGAAATATATGTGCCTATCCATCGGTCTAGTAGACACCACAATATCCTCATAATTTATTTTTTTGCTGGAACAACCTTTCCAAGTGAATTCATTGTATTGACTATCTCGTTGAACCTGAGATACATATCAGAAATGTGTTCATCAATTTTCATTTTAAAATTAAATATTTAATAGTATAAGTATTCAATCGCATTTCTTTAACATTAGTTGTTCCTTCATTAAAAACCCCTAAAGTTTCCCAAATTTCATATGTAGTTTTGCAAGAAGATATTTAGTTAAATTCCTCATCTCCTAGAGCACAGTACAAAGAATTCATAGCTTTACAATTATTATTGTAAGAAATATTTGTAGGTTCATCCCATGTTTTTCTTTCAGTTTCTGGAATTTTTTATTGAGATTCTATAGCAGTCTAGATATCAAAACCCATACTTTCCAAATGAATTTTCATTTTCAATTTCCACTGAGCATAGTTCGTACCATTAAAGAAAGGTGTCCTGTTAGTAGAAGCACCCTCTAGTCTATTGTCTATATCTAGATTTTAGAAATTATAATTAAATAGATAAAATTTAGAACTAACAGAAATTTATGATCATTAAAGATGCAACTAAAATCATAGTTGAAAACAGAGTATCTCAAAAATCCTTAAACAAAAACATCCTCTGATTCCAAATGTTGGTCAGAGTGTATACTCAAGAGTGGGGGGAATTGAGTTCCAATTAAAATTTATGTTAAAATATTGTCTATTAAAATCCCCCAATTTATAAAACAAGTTAAACTATAGTGAATTTATATAGATTGTAAATGTTCACTTAGCTTCTCAAATATTGATTAGGTCTCAGTTAATTTAACCACAAGATTAAACTAAATTTTGAAACTAACCTAATAATTTAAAATAAGTGTAAACACATTCTAATTTAACAATCAAAGTAACTTTAAAAAGGTTTTATTTTTCAAAGTAACAGCAGCTGAATAGAAAAAATATATGTAGTATACTTTAAACTTAAACTAAAGATGCACAACATATATAACAAGAGGTTCAGTCTTAAACCGAGACTTAGTCCTCTCAAATTTATATAAATTTGATCCACACCCTGGATCGGGGATAAAAACAGTTTACAAAACTATCCAGGCCATACAGTGACCTCTACCACAGTTCTTCGTTGGAAACAAAACAAAGACCAGGCCACACACAGATTTCTTCCACAGTTGACGTGGGTAAACAGGAGTTAAGAGTTTTGGAGTGAGGATTTTGATATCCTCCAGTTCAGTACAAGAAACAGTGTGTCTGTGTAAGATATAAATAGTACACCAAAATGCTCGAAAGTAAATAAACAAGTCACTTAAAGAGAACATATAAGAGTTTAGGAAGCTCTACTGATTATCAATGCTGCTCTGGACTCGTTGGATTCAACAAAAAATCTTCTGAGTCCTTCTCTGGTTTTTCTAACGAAAAACAGAGTGTCGTAGTCTAGCTTGTGTTCTACAGGAGTAAAAAAGACCTCTTGATTCGTCGTGTGTTCTTCAGTGGTGTTGGATTGCTCTCATGAGAGTTATTTGAATGTATTGCAAATCTCATTCTTTCTCAGGATTGTTCGTTTTGTTCAGCATAGTGCTCTCAGGCGTATGTAAATTCGTCTTGTTGTATTGTCACACTTTTTCACGTGTAATACATCTCAATCTTTCTTACATTCCACGAGTTTTGGCGGTAGGAATGATTCCATTTTAATAGGTACAATATATTATTCCTGACATGCCAACAACTATCATTAAATATACATAATTGCATTAAAAACATCAAATATGACCGTTAGAATTATTTAATTAATATTGA
The DNA here is from genome assembly GCA_963277665.1 of Viscum album. NCBI lineage: Eukaryota > Viridiplantae > Streptophyta > Magnoliopsida > Santalales > Viscaceae > Viscum > Viscum album. Next base: position 1,292,438,106 of record OY728136.1, read on the forward strand.
AAAAAACTTAAGAAACGGTGTCATAGTGATTATTTAAATGGTGTCTTCTTCATGGCATGGTCTTCACGGTATGTGGTTCATGGTATGTGCATCACGGTATGTTCTTCACGGTATGTGCTTCACGGTGTCTCCATGTCACGGTGTGTAGCTCACGGTGTCTGGGTCACGGTGTCTCTGTCACAGTGTATGGGTCACGGTGTGTCCTTCACGGTGTCTGGGTCACGGTGTGTCCTTCACGGTGTCTGGGTCACGGTGTGTCCTTCAAAGTGTGTGGGTCACGGTGTGTCTATACTTAGACAAATATCTGTATTTACACTTTAAAAGTAATATGCAGAATATAGATTAAGCTTAATCATTAGAGAGTAAGAGAAGTTGAAACATAAATATAAAGGCTTGATAATATAAGTGAGATTTGTGATCATGCATAAGAATTGTAAATAATAAAAAGAGTAATTAACATCAATAAGATTTGTTATCATTAAAACATGATGTGTAGTTATTATTGAGACTGAAGAGCATTATCAAGATGTGTAATTAAGATTGATATTAATTAACAGTAATAGGATTTGTGATCATTAAAACATGATTAATACATGAGGAGTCTGACATATTGTAATAGTAATGTAATAAATGGTTGGGTCTCTATAAAAACATAAAAAAATGATCCGGTAAGACATCCATGGAATGATCAACTACCGTAGAGAAATCCATCTGATGTGTTCCCCGGTCATCTAGATACAAGATCGAAATATAGTCTATCATCCCAGCCAACTGAGAATTCTCAGGTCTATCTTGGATCACTTAGTCATCCAATTATCCATTGTGTAGAATCAATTCCCCATCTCGTGGTCTGAAACACACCCGATGATGATAGGAATTGAAAAAGGAATGAAAGAAAACTAGTCAATCCATCCAGAGAAAAATGTCAAAAGTTTTCATTTATAGGACATATAGATACCATGAGAAGTGACACCCACCAACCTCTAGGGGGATCTCCTTGCACTAACACACACCTGCTGTTCTAATCCATAACGAAGTGTCTAGAGTCATGAAGTCATCAAAAGTAAAAACAAAAGCCCAAGGATCTCAACAACAGAAACATATATCAAATAATTTATGGACCACATATTAAAATGTGTAGAAGAAAAAATGGAGGCTACTAGAATAATACTTATGACTGTAGAAGTTATGAGATCCAATTTTTAATTTGGTATGTTTCACTTCATATGTTTGGCACGTAACATGGCCCTAAGACTTTGTCTGGATATAATGAGTTGATCCACAATACTATCTCTGTGAACATGGGGTATGTATACCATATCCCTGACCACCACCTCATCCATAACGTCCCAATGCATTCCAGTTCCCTTACTGGTTAGAAGCTAGAGTAACCGCTCCTGAATGAGGAGATGATATAGATCCTCTCTCACTAGCTACTAGAGGAAAATTCATACAAAAATTCTATAGATGTCCCATATTACCGCACATTCAGAACTCAACATGGTCTTGAAGACACTACATCCTAGTATTCCCTAGCTAGCCACACTGATAAAATCTCACATGTGTACTAGAAGAAACATTCAGACTTTTCAATTCATATAGAGGATGTTCCAAAAGATTTTTCTTACTACCTATCAAGAAAATACAAGAGAAAGAGGATGAACTGGACTATTAAACACCTATATATTCCCACAGATTGAGATTTGTGATTTGACTCTGATTCACTATAGCATATACAAAATTCAACCTAAAGGAATTTACCTGAGATAAAATTCTATATCTGAGACCATCGTCAAACCACCTTGCCATTGATAAAATTTCACCCATCAGGATAGGTGTGAATCACTAGAGCATTATGAAATGGGATGGGTATTCCATTACTGACAAAGAACTATGATCCATATGCATAAACACCCAATCATTATCAGCCCTCAACATATTGGGATAGTAGTAGCCATAAAATACTATATGTACATCTTCCCAATGCATATCTCAAGGATTATTTGTCCAAGTTGTTACATCCCAACATCTCTTGGAGGAATTATGCTACACATAAGGCTTGATCTTTACCCTTCTCTTAGGAGGCATCTCTAAATTCTCGAAGATATACAATATGGTCTCAATCCATGACTATACAACATGTCGTCCCCTATACCTAGAAAACATGGGCATATGTTCTGCTTGAACACATGCCTTATCTCTACCATAGACAAGGAAGGATGTAGTTATCCATGAAATGTTTTCATGAATTTTATAATGCCTTCACAAAACAATGCATCTGAACCTGATTCTAGTACAATAGGTGGTTCCATAACTGGCTCGATTAGAGGATCCACTACTTGACCATGGCCCACCCCTACAAGGGTATGATCATCAACACCCTCCTAGCGTACAACTAAAGGTCTTCATGGTCGAATGACTCTATACGGTCAATCACACACCTTAGTTCTATATCAAAAGAAAGACTTAGCTCAAAAGCATCAAACAAATAGGATATTTCAGAAACATTCGTCAAAAATACATCATGCTGCCTTCCCCATGGGTTTGGTCTGGGCATAAACCAACGAGAACCACTTTTGAGATCCCAATACTAAGGTCGGTTCTAGCCAAGTTCCATATAAAATGAAATTTAATTTAACTTATTTCAACCTTATTACACATTTTAGGCTGATTCTACATTCAAAACAATAATTGGAACTCATTTCAAGCCTATCACATTCATTTCTCAATGGGTAACAATTGGGATTCGGGATTCTGAAACCTGGGGTCCCATTCTCCCCAAAAATCAATGCTTTGCATCCAAGTATTGAACATAGTAGCATAGTTCAATATCAAACAAAAACATGATCCACCAAATTCAGCTCCAATAAGGCCCATAAAATGTAGATACCCAAGATTGAACTACATGAACATGACATATCTTTTGCAGAATACTTAATAAATGACACAAAAATATTCCCAAAGACCTTAGTAGTTTAGTGTATTTGGAAACTGGGAACATAATCTTCTAACATTTTGACTGATCTTCACCATCCCCCATAAATATTTTCCCTTTCTTTCCGACCTAAAACATTTCTTCATATCCTGGGGAAAATAAAACATTAAATGGGAGAGATAAAATTATTTTTAAGGGTAATCATGGAGAACATAAAGTAAACCCTGAACATTTTCACATAAAAACATGAACATAAAGTTTAAACATCAAAATCATGAGTAATGAAATAAATCTTGGAAGAATGTAAGGAATGAATCATAAAGGATCATTAACCATAAATGATTTTCATTGAAATAAAACATGTAACTTTGGAAAACTAATAAGCCCATAATTTGTTTTCCATATTAGGTAAGGCTATCCTGCAATGACCATCATAGTGAACATAGTCTATTACTTAACCAGGTTTACTTGTTATTCAATCCATGTATTACTGAACATGATTTACTTGTCATTATAACCCTGCATTACTGAACCAAATTTACTTTACATTACAATCATGTCTATCTCATGAGATATAAATAATTACCTAATTAATTATAGGGAGATATAGGTCCCACCCATCTCATAATGAAATAATTATTACGTGTTCCAAAAAAAATTACATCATTCATCATAGCATAACCCACGAAATAAAATGGGTTTCTAAAACATCATTTCATCATAACATAATCAATAAAAGATAGATAGACTGCATAAAAATAATTCTATTATAAACACATTCATATCAATGTAATAATAGGGATAGAGACATAACCCTATGTCATCTTATATGGAAAATAATTTGGACAAAACACTTGAACTTAATTCCTGAGAAAAATATCCTTTCTTCTTAAAAAACGTTTTCTTTTCTCAAAATGATGTGAAAGTTTAAAAGAAAATAATTTATTTGAAAATAAACATGAAATATTTTTATAGTAGGATTATTGGAAATTAGTCTTTAAGAAGTCATACTGATACATTCATTTCCTATAAGTTTAAAAAAATTCTCATTATACATTTTCTAAAAAAGCCAAAAAGTACCTACTATGGTAAACAAAAGAAATATTCCATCCATACTGTCTAGTAAAAGTAAAAAATGATTAAAAATGAAATTAAATATACTTAGAAGCATAATAAATATTTTATGAAATTTTTTTTATAAAACATGGAAATGGATGAAAAATATATCCTCAAAAAAATACTTACATATAAACAATCTCGAATAAAAATGAGATTTCATAATTAGTACTTACCTTAGGTATGATATGATTCATATATATCCAAACCTTGTATTTATTGATTTAAATAATGTTAATGATTTATTATATAATAATAATCAATTTTATGAAAACATATATGATCATATTTTCATCTGCTTGTTAGTAAAATTTCATTGTAACTTCTTATTCGAGTATTAACTAATTTATGTTCTTATGTGTGTTTTGATGGATAAGTTCTTGTTTATAATTTTAGGTTATATTTATATCACTTAAAGCATGGTATATATCATATTTATTCATTAAATACATTTTTATAATCATGGTTCAATGAATATTATGTAGAACAAATCACATCGCACCGTGGAGACGGTATGCCGTACATTAACACGAGTGCCGTTATCATTCCCATAATAGTTTAATGATATTGAAGTGGGTAGTTTATATTATATGAAAATTATTATAATTTAATAATAATAATATATATTTATTATTTACACCATTATACCCGTCCATGTAAGGTGGTCGTGAAAAACAGATTATACCACGGTGTTGAGATGGTAAGTTGTACGTACATACGTGTGGTGATATTGTTTTTCATAGGATGGATAGAAGGTGAAACAGTGTTGTTTAATATTTATAATAACATATCAGTATATTATTGATACTGATTTAATTACTTTATAATTAAAAAACTAAATAAGAGGAAGTAGAAAAGGAATGAAATTTGAAATAATCGGTAGAAGAGATTACCTCTTCCTCAATGTGTCTTCTTTAAATTTTTTCTTAGAGCAATAGAGTTGGTCTTTTGAGAAGACAATAAGATCTATAATTTAACTAGGGAAATTTGGAATTTAAATGGGATGGTTTTGGCCGATAATGAATGATCAAAATGTTGTTAACATGAGAGGGAGGAGGTTCCCTTTTATAAGAGGGGAGATGGGCACATTAAGAAAGTCCTAAAATATTAATTTATTATAAATTAAATTTAGATATAAAATGGTCCAAAATATATTTAATTCGATTTTCTGATGATTTGGGTTCTATTACCCATAATAGAATAATTTTTAGAAAAGTTGTATATATTTCTGTTTCTTTATATTTTTGGTTTGACCCTTATTTTTTCTTTTATTATCTTATTGTGATATCATATTTTTTATACATAGTGGGTCAATGTAATTAACATATCATGTAAAAAGTCCCCAAAAAAATATTTATGAAATATTTGGATGTATATTAACCATTTTTATGAATATTATATTTTTTAATTTTAATATATTTTGACAAACAATTTTATGTTTTATGTTATGAATTATGTGAATTTTTTAAACAATTAATTCATGACTTTTTTAAAAATTTATAACATCCTGATTACCTCAAACCATATGCATTAACTCATAAATAATATTTAAATTTCTTCCATCAAATTCGTGGATGGAATAAAAATTTTAAAAATAAATATATTTTAATATTTATACATTCATTTATTTGAATATTTCATTAATGGGGAAATCACTACATCATAATTGTGTCATAAATACATATATTTCACCAATGTCTAAATATTATAAACAAAATAAAATGATGTATTAAATCTTCTTATATTTATAATAAATATATATAGAAATATAAATCAGTAATATAACTCCATATTAAAATTTATTTAGTAAAAGATATATGTTTAGGTTATAATTATCTTTACTTTAAATTAATTCTTATAAAATATTATTTTCACATCCATGTGAATCCATGGGGTCCAAAAATTCTCCCAAAGATGCCCATGGTCGGAAATATCTCATCCAATAATATTTGGAAATGTGTTATGGTAATTTTATATTATTATAATATTATTTTGTTACCATTATTTACCCTTTAACTGTGGTAAATAAAATAATTTCCGAAATTACTATTGACAATGACTAAAAATAAAAGGTACCTATTTAAAAAATTTAGACCTCCTAATTCAAAATATGGAATCAATTCTTACAAATTCAAAACACATAAGTTTCAGTAATTAATTTCAAATTAATTTCTGTTGTCAAAACCAAAAAATCAGGTTTTTAAAAAGTAAAAACTATCAAAAGATTGACATGTGTTTACGTCCAATTTAAAAGTTGAATTATTTCAAATTACAAACATTGGATTAAATGATAAAAATAAAATCCAATTAAAATATAAAAACAATTAATAAATATAATCAAACTATATAAATAAATTATATGAAAATGCACTTTCGAATTAAAATACATTATTTTTCACTATTCTTTAAAATTTGAATTTTATCAGAAAAATACCAAAAACTCAAAAAAATAAATTTTTTTATACCTCTTCCAAATAAGAATTTTATTTTTTCAAATTTACATTAAAATTTCAAAAAATAAATTTAAAATGGGTAATCCATTAAAAGGACGTAATAATGCATTTTCTGGGAAAAAATACTTCTTTTATCCGAATATTTGATTTTTTTCTCAAATAATTTTCTATAAAATGTGTAATATTAATGCTAATGTTATTTAAATTTAAAAATGTGGTTAATAATATTCATAATAGCTACTTAATATCACATTAAAAAAAATATTTTAATAATATATCATTGTTTTTTGAAACTCTGTATTGCGTACAACGCAAGCTATCGAGGAAGGTCGCTCTGGTATGTAACACAATCCAAATTAGTTTTTCATATAGTGAAATCATCATTTGGTGTTGCGTATTGCATAATAAAAACATATTTTATTTAAACATTGAACAATATGTTTACTCATTATTGAATTCTATCAAAAGAACATGAAATTGTGTGCAACACAAGTCAAGAATTGTGAGGCATATAAATCAATCTAATCTTGGTGTAGCATAAAACACACGAAATCAAAGAAATTAAATTAATATTTCTCATAATATCGTGGGGTGTTACATTCCACCCACCAAAACTAATTTCTCCCACAAAATTCATCAGAGTTATAAATGGTTTACAACATAAAAGTTTCTTTCATAAAAACGCACATCGTAAAAAGGAATACTAAAAATTAATTTTAAAAAATGAAATTTTGAAACATAACAGTTACACAAAGTAACTCATCACTAGTTTTACACAATGGATAAAATAGGTGGGAAGTGAAAACATGGATATAGAAGAGAAATATGACCATCACGTACTGATGGATAGTGATAAAGAATAAGGTTTGGAGAAAGTTAACTACCAGAAAGCCATAAATTTGCCTTGATTTAAGGGACCATCTGATTAATCAGATAAGAAGGTAATAAGATAAATTTTTTGGTTTTCAAGATACTTTTCCTAATATTGAAGAAATTTGGTATGAGAATAAAAAATTACATGATTTTGGTACAATATCTTCGTTATTCGTGCCCTTGGAAAATTTCTAGTTCATCACTTATTTATTGAAATGATGTTTAATTATTCATTATTGAAGTTTTTGCAGATCATGTGATAGAATTATAGGTCATTCGATCTATCTCAAAAAAGGTCGTCATAGGTAATTAAATATGCATAAGGCCACCTATTGTGAGATGATACAAACTTCAACCAGAATATAACTTATACTATACATAAATGGATAACATTACAATCCTTCAAAAAACTAAAATTATATAACTTTATAAAGAGGTGAACCTAATTGACAAAACCTTTAACTCCGATATATTATAATGTAGTTCTGGGAAGTCACTTTATAAACATGTGAGTACCTTATTAATGTTTTCTCTTGAAACAAAATAAAATGAATTACCATAAAACCTCAATGAAAACATGCACTTGGTCAAAATTAGATATTTCCGCACACAAAAAATACCCAAAATTATATATACTCAAACCATGATATCACTTTTTCTTTTTATCAGTCATGAGATAATTAATACTATTAAACATATCATTATCTATTTATCCCTTCATTATGCGTATATCATGTTCTTTCAAAAAATATCTGAATAATATTTCATGGTTACCAGTACCATTCATCATATACTTTATGATACTTAAAGAAAAAAATAGTGTAACAATCCTTAGATGTTTATTTATTCCATGTTACCATTAAATTACCTATACATCATTACTCTTGATAAACATTCAATCATTCGACTACCTTATAAAACCTTTGATTGAGCTTCATAATTCTATTCCTCAACACTTCATTCATATATCATTTGTAGTCTCATCATCATCAACAACAAAATACTACCCATATGACCATGTGATTCTCTTCATGAGACTTTCCCTTAGGGAATCTATTTTCATAATTCCCATACATTACACATTCAAAACATTTAACAATTTTCGATGTCTTGGTAATACCATTATTCTGGTCCATTTTGTTAACGAAACCTTTTCCTTTGCAATTACAGGATTTGTGTCCTTCTTTTCCACACCCAAATCGTCTTCTAGTTCCATTGAAACATTCAATTTGGTGCATATTCCCATATTATGTACATTTGTAAAATTGAACATTCTTTTTACTATGATCACCATAAAACTCCATCATTCGCTTATTAGATGCTTTAGGAAATTCACCAAAGTTTATATTATTGGTAATATTATGAGAATTATGATTAGGAATAATAATGATGTTTCTTTTTCCAAATCCGATTTCATTTGGTTTCTCATGAAGAATATCATTTCATTGTTCATCATATTCTCCACTAACATTAATCCTCCTATTTCCGACCTTTTTTCTAAAACCCAAAAAAATATTGTGGGAGGAAAAAATCATACTTGGAAAACTATATAATAAAGGGGGATTACATTAAATCTCTAAAATTATAGGTTTAATCCATGGTTATTAATTATATTTACCACAATTCTAGGACTATAATATATATATAGACTTACTATTTGGGCCTTCCCTAGACATACTGTAGAAATATCTCTAGGGATGTCGCGAAAGTTTTTGCATCCTAGTTTCCAATGGTTGACTAAACCTTTGTTCTGATACCAACAGTAGAGATTCAAGCATGATGTATACACACATTACATTTATTTTGTGTAATTCTTAATACATGACACAAACAGATGCCCAAAGACTGTATTATTTTAGTGTCTTTGAAATCTTGGAATACAATATTCTATCTTTGTGAAAGATCATCAACATCTCCCATAAAGATTTTCCACTTTTGTGTTCTTACATTGAACCATTATTTATAACCTGGGGAAAAGAAAAAAATAAAAAGAGTGATATCAAATTCTTGGTAAGGGTAAACAAAGATAACATAAAATAAACCATAAAACTTTGTACGTAAAAACATGGACAGAATGTTTAAAAATCAAAATCATGTGTCGTGAAATAAATCTTAGCATTATGTAAGGCATAGATCATAAAAGTAACATTAACCATGATATAATAAAAATGTAATAAAAAATATAATTGTGGAAAACTAATAATCACATAATATTGTTTCTATAGTAACCCAGGCATTGATGCCAAGACCATCATAGTGTAAATATCCCATTACAGAATCGGGTTTACTTGTCATTCCAGCCATGTATTACTAAACCTGATTTACTTTCCATTCTAACCCTGCATTACTGAACTAGATTTACATTCCATTAAAATGACTTCTATCTAATGAGATATAAATCATTACCCAATTCATTGGGTGGAGATATAGGACCCACCAATCTTATAATTAAATCATTCATGCATGTTCCATAAAAACATAAATCATTCAGCATAGCATAACCCAAGAAATAAAATGGGTTTCTTAAACATCATTCAATCCTAACATAAATCGTGAAAGGTAAATGGACATCATAAAAATAATTCCTTTATAAACACTATCATATAAATGTAATAATAGGGATAGATACATAACCCTATTTCATCTTAGAAGGAAAATAATTTTGACACAACACATGAACTAAATTCCTGAAGAAAATTTCCTTTCTTCTTTAAAGATGTTTTCTTTTATAAAAATTATTTGCAATTATAAAAAAAAATAATTTAATTGAAAATAAACATGAAATAATGTAGATGAAGATTCATGAAAAATGCTTTAAATAACGTAAAAATATGTCAACTCCCTATAAGTTAAATACAATTCTCATCACAATTTTACCAAATAATTTAAAAAGTAGATCTTACAGTAATCAAAAGAATGATTCCATCTATACCATTTAGTAAAATTAAAAAATGGGTAAAAATGAATTTAAAAATAAATTGTAGAATAGTAAAAATTTTATGTTTTTTTATAAAACATGGATATGGATGATAAATATATCTCAAGAAAATACCTACCTAAAAATAATGTCGGATAAAATTGAGATTGCAGAATTATCCCTTACCTTAGGCATTAAATGATTAGTATGTATCTGAACCACCAGTATAATTATTTAAATAATGTTACTGATTTATTCTAGATCATAATCATTTTTATAACATTTATGACCATATTTTCATCCGTTTGTTAGTAACATTTCATTGTTACTTATTATTCGGGTGTTAACTGCTTTATATTCTTATGTATGTTTTTTCAAATAAGTTCGTATTCCTATTTTTATGTTATAGTTATATTATTGATATAATTTTATTATTATAATATTTATCATATTTATTCATACAATTCATTTATATAATCATGGTTAAATAAAAATTATGCAGAATAAGTCACATCACACCTTGGAAACAGTAGGCCGTACATACACACGAGAGACGTTATTATTCCCATAATTGTTGAATGGTGTGGAAGTCGATGGTGTATAGTATATCAGAATCAGTATAATTTGATAATAATCACATATAGTTATTATTTACACCATTATACCATCTATGTAGGGTGGTGGTGAAAAACAGATTACACCACAATGTGGAGATTGTAAGTTTTACATATGCATGCACGGTGATTTCATTTTTCATATTATGGATATAAGGTGAAATAGAGTTGTTTCATAACTATAATAAAATATAAGTATATGGTTGATATAGATTTTATTACATTATAATGAAGCATCTAAAGAAGATGATGTAGAAGTTGAAAGAAATTTGAAAAAATCAGTAGAATAGATTACCTCTTCCTCAATGTGCCTCTTTTAAATTTTTTCTTAGGGCACTAGAGTTGGTTACTCATGAAGAAAAAAACCTATATAATGTATATAGGTATGTTTAAAAGAGAGATGGGAAGTTTTTGGGTGATCTTGAAGGCTCAAAACTGAATTAAGAGGGGAGGTAGGATGTGACCTTTTATAAGAGGGGGATGGGTACTTTATGAAAAACTATAAATATTAAGTTATTATAAATTAAATTTCTATATAAAACGGTCCAAATCATCATTAATAAAAATATAATGTGAATATGGTTATAAAAATAATTATAAAAAAAATTTTAGACATGTGTTGAATATTTTTTTATCCTTATCTTTTTGGATTACCCCTAATTTTTCAATTTTTAATTTTACCATGATATCAATATTTATACATTGTGGGTAAATGTAATTACCATATCTTGTAAAACGACCCAGAAAAAGATATTTATGAAATATTTGGACTTATATTAACCATTTTTATTAAAATTATATTTTTAATAATTTCAAATAATTTGATAAATTATTTTATGTTTTATGTTATGAATTGTGTGAATTTCAGATACTATTCATACTTGACTTTTTAAAAAACTCATTACAACCTGATTCCTTCAAACCAAAGGCATAAAATCATCCCTAATATGTCAATTTCATCCAAAAAATTTTTGTATGGCATCAAAATGTTAAAATAATGTTTTTAATATTTAAAAATTCATATATTTGAATCTTTTATTAATGAGGAAATCACTACATCATAATTTTGTCATAAATAAATATATTTATCTAATGTATAAAAAATATAAATATAATTCCATGAAGTATGATAAATTTTTATCTCTCTAATTACTATTTATATACATATAGATCAACTCTATATCCCCATATTAAAATCAATTTAGTGAAAAATATATTTTTAGGTTATAATTATCTTTACATTATATAAATTCTTATAAAATACCATTTTCACGTCCAAGTGAATCCATGGGGTCACAAAATAGACTCAAGGATACCCATGGTCGAAAATATCTCATCCAATATGATTATGACTTATGTTAGGGTAATTTAATATTATTATAATATTATTTTGTTACCCTTATTTACCATATTTACCCTTTAACCATGCAAAGTAAAATAATTACTGAAGTTACTACTCATAAAGTCTAAAAATAAAAGGAATATATTTAAAAAAATATGGAAATACTAATTCCAAATATGGAATTCGTTTTTTCAAATTCAAAACACAGAAGTTTTTGGAATTAATTTAAAATGAATTCCCATAGTTAAAACTAAAAGGTGGCTTTTAAATAAGTAATAACTATCAAAATATTAACATGTGGTTATGTCCAATTAAAAACTAAAATTACTTCTAATGAAAAATGGATTAAAAAATAATAATTTAGTCCAATTACACTTTAAAACCAATAAAAAAGTTAATCTATCTATATAAATAAATTATATGAAAAGGTAGTTTTGAATTAAAATGGAATATTTTCACTATTCAATAAAAAATAAAATTTATCAGAAAAATATGAAAAATTAAACATAAGAAAATTATTTATGTCCCATATCCAAAGAATAAGTTTATTTTGTCATATTTAACTTGTAAAAGGGTCACTAACTTGATTTAAAATGGGTGCGCCATCAAAAAAAGGTAAAACTGTATTCTTTGTGAGAAATACTTCTTTTTTCTGAAAAACAGATTTTGTTCTCATATCATGTTCTAGAAAATATGTAAGATGAATGATAATTTTATATAAAATTTAAAATGTGTTTAATACTATTCATGAAATCTAGTATATAACCCATTAAATAATAATATTTTTATAATATATCATTTTTTAGTGAAACTCGGTATCGCGTACAATGCCAGATATCGATTACGGTTGCTCTTGTGTGTAACACAAGAAATGTTAGTGTTGTGTGTAGTGAAAGATTTCTTTGATTTAGTCTATAACATAATCCAAACATTGTTCATTTATAAAATGAAAAAAATCTATATTGAGTGTTGAATTCTATCAAAAGAACTTGACATTGTGTGCAACAAATGTCAAGAATAGTATTGTGTAAACTGAAATATAATACAATGTTGCATATAAAGAAATATAATCTCAGTGTAGCGTACAACATGAGACATAAAATAAATTAAAAATAATCACTCTCACAAAATCTCGAGGTGTAACATACATCTCATGGGAAAAATCTTGGTGTCCATCCAATTCAAACCATAACACATATGAATACACTTATCACAAGAACAGAAATATCTACCACAATACCAATCACAACATCATGCAATCAATAATTCTTCTATATTACATTGAAAGAATTCCTGGAATTTATTTATAATAAGTTAATGTATGATGCATGTGATGGAATATCAACATATCATCAGGTTTCAACACAATAAAACACACAATTGTAAAATTAATAACAACACAATACAAGTCTGTCACCCACCAATGATATATGGTCATCTATAATAGATATAAATCCAAAAATATGAATTAAATTCAAGGAAATTGGGATTTCTCCTTTACGAGGATCGCCTAATTCTAGGAATAGCTTATTACTAAATCCACATTCATTTATATCCCATTATATGGTCACTGAACAGTAAATAAAACAAGAAACGATCCTCTTATGATACAACATTGTAACATCCAAGGTCTGGATTCCACGTAATAGTGCTCCGAGCCCGGTTGGACACATATCCTCAAGTTCATCTCCCCAAATGATAGAGGCTACCGATTAGAAGTGATGTATAAGGTGTGATAGTGGGGAGTTATGTACTCATTATAAGAGTGTATCACATTTTAATGAAGAAACAAATAACAGAAACATTAATACCATACAACAGAAGTAAACAACGAAGGACTGATAATAAAAATAACCAAGTGTCATATCATATTAAAAATTATGCATGTCACATGTTTGTAAGAAAAAGAACCAAAAAATTCACAAGTATATCATATATAATTCCCTATCCAAAAGGTAGAAAAATAAGAAAACTATGAAAACAACATTGAAATCCTAGACTTATTACAATGCTCTCCTACTCATGAACAACATTTCATATACCTAAAGAAGGGATATTTCCCTTATCCACAACTACTAATAAATAATCAGTTTGGGACCAAATCATGACCCAAATAGGATGTGAAACTAAATCCCAGTAGGCAAACACCCTTGGTTTATGCCAATCTATCAGTGAGTATATATATATTGCTGTGTAAAACAGTGAAATGGTAAGCTTGGAAATACTCAAAAGTAAATAGACTTACTAAAACTGGTTTCCATTTACATTATGTTTATATTTAATTATAAACTCAATCAAAATTATTATGAGTATCAATATTTGGCTGAATCCCAGAGATCCCTCATATAGTAGTCTGCATGACAGATACCTCTAGAGACTATCTAAGAAAGTATAGGCAATGAATGAAAGCAATATTGTGATTTATCTTAGAAGACATATCATAAACCATTGAGCATCAAAGAACCTTGATTTTTTTCCTTGAAATTTATAAAGTGGAATTCGTGGTTCAATATAGGTGAAAATCCACCAACAACTAAAAATCTAGTCTATGGAAATCCTCATATAAGAAAATATGCTATCACTCTAGGTGTGCTACAACCTATGTCCCTAAGAACGTCCTTGGCAGTCCTATAGGGTTCCCATGTATCAATAATGACATAATACCTACATATTTAGTCTATCTTTGTCATCCTATAAGGATACATGATTTGATCAACATTTATAGAGCCTCTGTGAGCCCATCCGTGGAATCCATGGCTCACTCACGGTTTATCATTTAATTAATAAATACGTTGATCCCATCCAATGTATTTTAGGGAATAAAAGGTTTACTCAAGTGATCAAGGTAAAATAGACATACAATTCTCTCAATGAAATACCTTCAGAAACCACGATTCATGAAAAGAGATTTACCATTTAACCAAAACATGTTCATTTAACAATTCCATTTGACAAGATATAATCAGAACTAAAAGATTCTGAGAGTCATTTTACCAAAGAGGTTGTCTCAAAATGGAAAAAAATCAAAGGCTAGTCCTATCATTACTCATGTGGGAACATTTGACATCACTAGCATATAATTAAATATAAATATTTAAAGGCATTAACAGAACATAACTCACATGGATAAGTTTTTAGTTAGAACTAAACAGTCCAATGATGATTTACCAAGCATAGGAATAACTTTGGTTGAAAGGGTCAATACATTAATCCCACACCCTAGAAAACTCGAAAAAAATCTAAAATCACGGTAAAAAAATCTAAATAATAAATTCCATTTTAATTAACCCAAAAAGGGATTCAAGGAATAACACATAGGTATCCTCATCCAAATGACCATAAAGTGGTCAAAATGGGAACCCACCTAAGGGGTGGCCCTAATTCTAGGTATAAAACTTAATACATGAATTGAAAACATGATTAAATATCTAAAAAAGGTTATGAAAAAAATCATGATTTATAAATCCATGAGATGACCCAAAAATGGGTGTGCGGAACATTGACATATATAAACAGATTCATAATCAGATAAAGGTATGAGACCACCTACCTTATTCTCATGCTAGAAATATAATCATGTATCAAGATCTAATTCACCTTAGATTGAGAGAAATATGAAAAAAAACATAGAATTGGATATTAGGTCATATGATCCTAAATACAGATATTCCAAATGATAAGCAGAATAATAAAATATGGCTAAAAAGGAATTGAGGCATTACCACTACAGATCCTTAGAGATGAATGGTGGTTGAAACAGACAATGGGAATATAAGGGATTTGAAAATCAAGAATAGATTAAAAGGGGATCCAATGCTGTGTGGATATTCTATGAAATTCAGGTGAAGAATGAATTTTAACTTAAAAATATTTTAGGGGAAATTTATCAATTTTAACCAAAAATATCTAGGATGCACGATTTCTATGCCTGGTTTTCCTAACCATGTTGAAATTGTGCTTAGTCCATTGGAAGTCTGGGGAAAATTTCGTAGTTACCCTTCACGTTTTGGATAACTGTGTGGTAATCATGAAGATGCCTCTATAGATTCTAGTAAAACAACAGACATGTATTCATGACTGTGAGCCCCAATCCGTTTGGTTTTCACTAATAGTGGGGCCTCCTCTATTCACCAAAATCATGGGTTCCAAGCTCTAGACCAACCCTAAACACCCCATATCCCACTATGACCCCAACAGAAATTGATGTTATGCATAATTTAAGAAATTAAATAATAAATATTTTGAAAACTCACTATCCATACCTCAAAGAAGAAACAGGTTCATACATTAACCATCCCCAAAAAATATAAATAATGAAAACATATAGAGTATAAGGGAGGATATAGATAGAAATAACATACAATTGGAAAGTAAAAATGGGCTCAAAATGAATAATTTTTTTGTATCATGTTCTTGACCATTATAATGAAAATAATAGAAGATTATTCTATTTAATGAGATACTATTTATTTATTATTCTAACCAATGTAATATTTTTATCACAATAAAATATCTGAAAAAAATGTGATATCTGAAATGTTAAGGTAAGGCCCAATCTACTGAATCTTGTTTTTCGTTGACCTGTAGGCTCTTATTCTCCATCAAAAATTATTATCCACGATGGATATAGTGATCCAATCATAAAATAAATAGATATTACATTATTTTATATGAAAATTAATCTCTTTAAAAAATTACATTTTTGATGACTCTAATAGTTTATTTTCTCTGGAAACATGGAACCCAATATTTTAACTAGGTGAATGATCTTCAATGTTTCCACAAAAGATTTTCCCATTTATTAATACTATATAAATACATTCTTAATTACATAGGGAAAGAATTCATTAGAAAACATGATCTTTTATTCTTAGTAGGGTTAAATAATAGAGATATAGAAGCACAAAATAAGTGTAAATGTATTAGTACAAGATACTAACATTAGAAAATCATACATTGAAAATAAAATAATAGAAAATTAATTGTGCAATAAAGATGGGAATTTCATAAGAAATTAGTCATAAGGGAATAAATATCATAATCCATGAAATAATAACATATTAGAAATACACAGAATTGTGAAAGACACATAATCATATAAAATCATTCCCTGTAAGGCAAGGCCCATTGAAAAAAAATATCTGACAACCTCATGGGTCTAATCATACTGGTTGGTATACAGAACCATCCTTAATATTATCCCTTTTATTACAGTAGATTGGGTTCACTCCATAAATTATCTTACAAGTCAAGGATCACTCTAGAGAACATATTAGTAGAAACATTCAATTACATAACTAAGTTATCTCCCTAGTCTAAAAATTTATTTCACGTGATATATAAATAATTACCCAATTCATAAGAGGGAGATGTGTGTCCCACCAATCATGTAATTAAATCATAAATACATGTTCAATAATATAAAAAATTATTTGTGATATCATACCCAAAAAATAGATGGGTTTCATAAACATCATATCTTAACCATGAACTGAAATAGGTACTATAAAATTTTCATCATATTATAACCTGTGGGGTAGATAAATGATTCATAATGAGAGAATAATTCATGAAATGAAGTGGGATTCATAAAATTTTTATCATTGTATAACCCATGGAATAGAAACAGGCTTCATATACAACTTGTGATCTTAATTGTAAATTATTCAATGATATTACAAGAATGGTTTCTTTGGATCATATTCCTAGAAAATAAAAAACTATATCAAAGGATACCATCTTATATGGATACATATTTTGAATGATAACATGGTTCATTTATTAAGGGGATTAAATTTTTCTTGAAAATCATTTTTTTAACAAATAAAATATTTTATAAAATATTTTATTTGAAAACAACGTTGGAGACTTAAAAATTTTAAATGTTTTTGAGGAAAATACACTATTAGATTTGAATTTTTTAACATAAAAAATTTTGAAATCCTTTTTCTTTGAAAATAGTTTTGAAAACTAATAAAAGAATATTTTAAATCATTGAAATCATTTTATTTGAAAATAACCTTTTTAAAAAATATATTGGAAGCCTTGAAAACCATTTAAAATACTTTTTTAAACATAAATAATTTTTTCAAACCTTTTCACTAAAAATAGCGATATAATTTTATAAAACAAGATTTGAAATCATTGAAATCCTTTTTGTTGAAAATAACATTTTGAAAACTTATAATGAAACAATTGAAAGTAATTTAATTTTTTTAAAATAGAAATACTTTTTAAATACATTTTACTAGAAAATTTCCTTAAAATATTATTTAAAAATAAATTTTAAATGATTTTTGAAAAAATGATTTTTGAATATAACATATTTTCAACCAAACATAACAATATTATCAAAATTTTCATTAAAATATTTCATAATGATAATAAGTACCAAAAGGTGGATTTTTTTAACAATACATCTAGATATCATGAAAACCCATATGACAAGGAATGTCATGACATTTCATGAGATATAGATCAAAAAACTTAATCAATGGAATCATAGTTGTAAATAATCAATATAATGATGAGATTAAATAATAAAAACCTACTTATTAATTAATTTGAATCCTTATTAAAATGAGATAATTTAATTTAAAGAATAATAAAATATCATTAAAAGAATGATTTTGGTTATACAACATGTAAAATGGAATTATATAAATTTGTTAAAAGAATATAGGTGCATAACATACCGTGTATCTTAGTGGAAGAAAATTAAAAAAAATTACCTCACCAATTTGGTAAAATTTAAAACATAATCCCAATGAAATAGAGGTTCTAAAGTGGAGAAGTAAATAAGTAAAAACATTAAATATAATAATCAATTAAAACATTAATTGGCATAATATAACCCACAAAAAAGAAACAAGTGCTGAATAAGGCATAAGTCTTGCAGAAATAAAAGTGAGACAAGAAATTGTCTTACTACTTGGGTGTAACGTTTGAGTCATGGACCACATGAAAGAATAACCTAAATTAAAATAATTAATATCATTAAATAAGTTATATTCATGATATAACATGTCAAATGGAATTATATACACCACTTAAAAAGATTTTTGAATACGGGATGTATCCTATAGATATAAAATGTGAGATGAAATCTTTGTACCTTATGTCTTAACTCTCAACATTCTCATTAAAAACTATTTTACAATATATATAATTTTATTATACATATATTAAAATAACATATTCAATTATATCATACAATAAATTATTTTTTATAACATTTTATTAACTTTTTATTAATTATTTTCATGTTAATGTTATGTTCTACGTAATAACCTCTTTGTTTTTTGCATGTGTTTTTTTCTAATATTTTTTAATATTACTTATATCATGATCTCATAATCTATATAATGATAAAAATAATTTAAATAATATATATATTCTGGTTATATATAATTATTATATGCTATAAAATATAAAAATACTAAATGAAATACATGGTTTATAGAGACGTTATATTATACGTACGCATGAATGCAATTTCCATTTTGTTTTCATATTAAAATCAACAAGAGAAGTAAATGATGTTTATATATTATAATTAAATTAAAATTATTATGAAATATATATATCACATATTTTTATTAAACCCATCATTAATACTTTTAATAAAATGCATGAACAAATCATATTACTTTTAGGTGGTGGTAGTCCACACATCCACTAATGTTGTTATCGTGTTCTCACAAGAAGGAAAGAATACATGTAAGCATTATATAAATATTATAGAAGAATAAGTAAATAATAATTATCATAAATGTAATATAAAAATGGTATTTTTATCATTATTCCAAACCTAAAAAGATGGTGATGGTAGAATGAATGTCATTAGTTCATGAGGTAGTTGTCCTCTGTACACACAAATGATGATTGTTTATCTAATTTTATAGAAATGTGTGTGAGTGTAGGTAGTATGCATAACATAAAAAAATATTAGTATATTTATTATACATATGTTATTGTATTATCATGGAATAATAATGATTTATGCGGTAGAGAAATGAATAAAAAAATATTTGTTGAATGATATTAACTCTTCCTTGGGTAACATCTTTTGGCAGGAACCAAATGGATTAATTGGCTATATTTATTCCAAAAGTGAGGCATGTGGAATTAAGTGATTTAATTTTTAACATTTTTGGGTAGTTATTAGATGAACCAAAGGGCATGATATCAGTGAATAAGTGGGTGTGGGTGAGCTCCCTTCTATAGTAGAGAAGGAGGGACATACTTGATAATAAAAAAAATGAAAACACTATTGAGAGGTATCCATAAAATCATGTTCCACCAATAATGCTAAATTATAGATAAATGGGAGGATAAAACTAAATATCTCTATAAAATGGATTTTGTAAATTTTTTTAAGTTATTTTCCCCTTAAGTAATTGTTTATCCACTGAGTGAACTCATTTTCACCTTAATCACTGTAATAAATTTTAATAACAATATCTAATATTCCTGAAAAAATGGTAAAATTATAATAAATTAAAAATTATTAAAATTAAAAATATTAATCCAATTTTTCAAATTCGAAATACATATTTTTTGGAAATTAATTTAAATTTAATCGCATAGACGAGATAAGACAAAAGATTTTCAATGTGAAAATGATCAAAGGTGTGAAGTGTTTTTATATCCAATTTCAATGGAAAATTGATTATAACTTTTTAAATTGGATTAATAGATGTATAATTTATTTAAATATAATTTAAAACCAAATTATAAAATAATATCACTTTTTAAATAATTTATAATAAAAGTATGTTTCAATTAAAAATCATTATTTTTTACCTTTCAAAAAAATTATGCCTTCTCAAAAAAATATCAATAATTTCCCAAAATTAAATTTTGATAATCCAATTTTAAAAATTTTGTATATTATTTCGAATTAATATATTAAATTAGAAGAAATTATTTTTATAACAAATCTTTCGTTAAAAGTCAGAAGAAATAAATTTTATAAAAATATAGCTTCTTGTGCATAAAATTGGATTTGTTATTATTTTAATGACTATCAAAACTATTGGATAATGTAAAAAATTTGATTCAATTTATAAAATATAAATTGAATTAATATCTCTCATAAATATTTAGTAATAAAATTAATTATGATAACATGCCTTTGTGGGTATAAAAATTGTTTTCTTTCTGTAAAATCACTTCCTTTAAATTCAATTGGTTTTTATTTTCATTTATATTATATTAATAACAAAATAATTCATTTTTTATAAATGTGTAAATAGAATTTTCATAGTTTAATTAAAATTTTTAATAAAAAAATTCCAAATTATAGGTGTTTACTATAATAATATTTTCATAATATTATTAGTAGATTATTGTAGTTAAGTAAAACTTCTTATTTCATGTCATGAAAGATATTAAAGGAATTAAACATTGTCTCTAACACAAGACAAACATAATATCGTGTTTACTATAAGATAATCTAATTTTTGTGTATAAAACAAGATCAACGACATTTTTCTTAAAATGAAATAATATCTCGGTGATTTCGAATAACACAATGTATATTCAAAGATGTGTGAAATAAAAAATATCAAAATTCAGAGTCTTATATTGTACCACCATAGAATGGGTTTCTCCCTCAAAATTCATCAGGGTTATCAATGTTATAATAATTTAATGTTCTTTTCATTGAAAACAACATCGTAAAAATTAATACTATATATTATATTAAAAATGGAATGATGGAAACATAATAGTTAACCAAATTCACTCGTAAATAGCCTTCTACATATGAGAATAGAGGTGGAATTTGAAAACATGACATCGTATAGAAATCTTACTATAATGTTCTAATATATATTTATAAATAATATGGTTTGGAGAAAGTTAATAGTCACAAATCCATAACTTGAAGTGGCTTGGAAAATATAATTGATATCACAAAGAATGATGATAACGAGATAAAATTATATTTAAAGACCCTTTTCCAAAAGTTAATGAATTTTCATGATAAGATATACTTATTTGATTTCAGTATAATTCCATCCTTTATATTCTGTTGATCAATTTCAACTTCATCTCTTATTCAAAAAATAAGGTGAATTTCTCATTACCTATTCATTATTAGATCATGGGATCAAAAATATAATCATAGGTCATTCTATAAATTTTTATCACAACAAAATAGTAAGAACATTATATCTAATATGAATAAATCATCCAATGTTGAGATAATATGTTAACCTCTAACACCTCATCATGTATATAACATAAACATTGAGAAAATGGATAACCTTATAACCCTTATGAAAGATGAATTTTCCAAACATTAGAAATAATGTCACTAAATTTCTAATATTTAGCTTAACATTGATCTCAATATAATAAAACTTTTCTTTTATTTTTCATGTAAGAAACATGTGATTACCTTCATCAATTACTCTCTAGAAAGCTGGTAATAACCTGAAATACAATAAATCCTTATTAAAAAAATAAATGTTTATTTATTCTAAATTACAATTGATATATTCCATAAAAAACACCATAATCATCATTAATAATATGGAAATCAATAGAGTCAAAAACTATTGATTCATATCCATGGTAATCCATACAGTCTAGTTTACTTTATCTAAACAACATTATATGAACATCAAGAACATATAAAGGTTTAAATTTACATTAATCACATGTTTACCATGAATATCACTATTACATTAAATCGAAAATCTAGTCCATTAGAACCATTTAATATATTCAAGTAATCCCTTTGAAGAAAACAAAAAATTTAAAATCATTATATATTTCAGAATTTATATAAAAGTATTCAGGAATACAAATAGATTAAAACATAGATCATTCAACTTCAACCTTAATACATTAACAAGGATACCTCATACTATTACTTAATACCTATTTCATTTTAAATTTCACATTAAGTCTCATCATCAACACTAATATAACCACTTTTTATACTACCTCGATGATTCTCTTTGTGATCTTCAAAATTAAGAAATTGATTTACATAATGTCTATTCATTTCACATTCAATGAATTCAACCATAGAAGATGTAATATGGATGAAATTATTCTCATTTGTTTGGTTAACTGAACTTTTACGATTTCTACTTTAGTAACATGCATTATGTCCTTGCATTCTATAGTCAAAACATCTTCCCTATACTATAAGACCTTCACTTATGTGCTTCTTCCCACATTCTTGTCATGTAGCAAACTAAATATTATTTCCTTTTTGGTATCCATTACCCATGTTATCAGTGAACTATTTCATTCTTTGTATGGAGAGTCCAAAAGTTGATTAAGGTACACATTTTTAATCAAGTTCCATGAATACTGATTAGGCATGGTCACAACGTCCTTCACTATAGTGATCATCCCAATTGACTGCTCAACAAAAAATTGTTCTTTACATTCAATGTTTTCCCAGATATTTTTGTTTCCATCCATTGTCTAAAACTAAAAAGCATAGTGTGAGAAACACATATCATAGAATAAAACAATATAACCATGAAAAATCAATTATATAATGCCTAAAATATGAAAAATTATTTAATCTATAACACATTATCTTATTAATACTAATATTCTATTTAAATCACTCATGATGGTTTGTAAATAGTTTTTGAATTTCCAAAGAATATCCCATTTGATTGTAAAAATAGGTGTGGAACAAGGCCATTTCCCATGTACCAATTCCTGATCAAGACTAGCTCAATAAAATGTTTTTAGGGTTTCCACCACTATGTACATATGTTATAGAATGACATCCACTTGATGTATCTAGACATGGATTCAATTTTTGGAAAAACACCTACTCAATATTTTACCAAAATAATAGGACATTTTTCTTTCACATTGACTCATTTTTTAGACTTATCCATGTATGAATCCCTATAAATAACATTATAATTATAACTAGGTGTATAAAATTTAATTTATTATAGTTTTCAAAGGCTGACTAAACCATTCCTTTGATACAAAATATAGTAAACCATTCTTAAAAAACATGTATATTACATCATTTTAGATGAATATTCAAAAAATATATAAAAGTACATGCATGAGGACTGAAATAGTTCAATGCATTTAAAAGCACGGAACACAATATTCTAACTATGTGAAAGATCATCAAGATATCCTATAAATATATTCCCATTTAGTACTCATAATTAAAACTATTCTTCATAACATGGAGAATGGAAACAGAAGAAAGGGTTATCTCATATTCCCAATAAGGGTAAATAAAAGAGATCTATAATAATAAAATAAGAATAAGGGTATAAGGATATTATCATAACATTATAAAATCATACCATATATATAAAAGAACATAAAAATGAATCATTGAATAAATATTAGAATTCAATGGGACATTACTCTTAACGGAATCATGAGAATAATCCATAAATCATAATATAGGAATAAGACATGGAATTTTTGTAGACACATAAGAATATAAAATCATTCCCTATAAGTCATGTCTCATTGCAAAAACCTATTAGGGTACTTCATGGGGTCTACACATTCTGATCAAGACACACCACCATCCGTAGTCGCAACCCTTTCTTTATATTGTAATTACAACACTTCACAAAACTATATTTTATCCATGGATCACTCCAAAAACCATGATTGTGGAAAAAATAATTTAAAAATATGAGTTCAATCCACATTTTATTCGTGTCTATATCCAGATATAAAAATATTTTCCAAAATTATTGGAGGGAGATATAAGTCCCACCAACCTCATAATGAAATCATATAGATGTGACACACGATAAAAAAATATTTATAATATCATAACCCATAAAAAGTGATTTGTTTCATAAAAACATATAATAAGACATGAAATGAAATGGTTATCAAAATAATTTCATCTCATCATACCCTATGGATGATATAAATGTTTTATAATCATAGAATAACCCATGATAGGATTGGGTTTCATATGTATTTTATTATCCTATAACCCAAGGAAGAGAAATAAGATTCATAAATAATTTTTCAACTAGAGAATAAACCATTAAAATAAATAATACAAATTGGGTCCTTGCAACATATCCCAAGTTAATAAAAAACTATATCAAAGCATATAAACAATTATGGAAAAATATTTTTAAAGGTCACATTGAAAATTTATTATGGCAAATTACTATTCTTTGAAACTAAATTTTGAAAACATAAAAAGAAAATTTGAATTTATCTATGAAACAATCATTTAAAAAATAATATATCTATATATATATTCTTAAAGAAAATTTCCTTTTAACATCGTTTTTTAGAAAAAAACATTTTGAAATCGTTTTTCTTTTAAAATATAGAAAACTTATAAAAGAATATTATTAATAAATGAACTCATTTTCATTAATAATAAACTTTTAAAGACATATTATGAATTATTTAAATGAATTTTAAAATACTTATTAAGGATAAAAAAATTTGTGAACTAATTTTTTGTGAAAATA
Organism: Viscum album; assembly: GCA_963277665.1. Classification (NCBI taxonomy): domain Eukaryota; kingdom Viridiplantae; phylum Streptophyta; class Magnoliopsida; order Santalales; family Viscaceae; genus Viscum; species Viscum album. The sequence continues at coordinate 1,292,463,819 of OY728136.1, forward strand.
TAATTGAAAAACAAATAAAATAATATTTTAAGTCATTAAAATCCTTTTCACTAAAAATAACCTTTTGAAAACAAATAAAGGAAGCATTGAAAATAACTTAAAACAAATTTTTTAAAAACATAGAACATTTTTAAATCCTATTTACTAGATATGTATCTTATTAAATAATTAAAAATATTTTCTAAAACATTTTTGAAAACATGGTTTTTGAATAAAATAGATTTCTTCTCGAAGTGAGAAATACAATAATATTATCTTAAATACACTTTATTAATTATCATAAGTACCAAATGGTAGAATAATGATACTAATACATAATGATATCTTGAAAAAGCTGTTTATAATATATTTCATGGGATTTATTGATATGTGGATCATAATATTTCATCAATTGAATCATAATCGTATACAATCCCTATAACGATGAGATTGTAGAAATAAACTCTTACAACCCCGGTAACTCTGAATAATAATAACCATGAGATGATAACAATAATTTAATGTTAAAATATATTTAAAATAATTATATTAATTATTAAACATGACAAAGGGTAGTATGTGAACCTTATAAAATCATATTGGTGCATGATATAACATTGGTCTCAAAGAAGACAAATTGAGAGAAAATTACTATACGGATTTCGTAAATAACCAAAATTCCCATGAAATATAGGTCAGAAAATGTATAAGTAAATAGATATAAATTTAATTATAAAAATCATATAATACACTCATTGGATGTATACACAAAAAAAATTAGTGGTGAATAATTCTTAAGTCTCACAGAAATAAAAGTGTGAAAAGAAATCCACATACTTCTTGAGTAAATTTTTAATCATGATCCCCATGAAATAATAACACCTATTGTAGAATTTCTTATCAAAAAATATATGATTTTCATGATATAACATTTTATAGGTCATTATATACATAAAATAAAATAAACTTATGGTTAATATGGAATGAATCCCACAAATATAAAAAGTGAGATGAAATTCCATTACCCTATGTCTTGACTCTCATCTTAGACATTATATACTGATATATAATAAATATAAATTTATTATACATATATTAAATAAATATATTAAATTATAATATAAAATATATTATTTTATTATGGCCATTTATGACATTTATATTATCAATTCAATGATAAAATTTCATTTAGGGTAATAACATCTTTATTTTTTTCATGTGATTTGATTTGTTATATTCTTGGAAAATTACTTATATCATGTTCTCAAAAAATCCCAAATGATAAAATGATATAAATACCATATATATTCATTATATATGTATTTATAATAATATAATGAAACATAAATAGGAAATGAAAAAAACATTTAATGGAGAATGTAGGCCTAACGTTTTCATGAACGATGTTTCCAGTTTCTCATCATATGAAATAAATGATATATATATATATATATATATATATATTATCACTAATTTATAAATATTATTTCATATATATCAAATATTTTTATGAAAAATAAAATTAATACATTCCATTTAAATCGTGAATTAATCACTACACTTTGAGGAAGTAGTAGTCCACACGTCCATATACAATGTTATTGTATTATCATAAGATATAAATAATGATGGTATGTTTTATATAATAATTAATAAAGCATAAATACATAATAAATATCATATATATGATTATCAACTTTTAAATGTTTTAAAAGAATAAATAATGACATCAGTTCGCAATGCGGTAGTCGGTTGTACACACAAATGATAATTGTGTTTCCCATTTCATGATTGAGTGTGTGAGTGTATGTATTAACCTTACCATAAAAAATTGTAATTATATTATGTATTATTAAGTAATTATATAATAATTGAAGAAAAATAATTTATGGGTTGGAGTAATAAATAAAACAAATGTTCATGTTGAAGGATATTACCTCTTCTTTGGGTAACTCTATTTGGTTTGAACCGAAGGGATTACACGGTTGGATTTCTACACAAATTGAGTACTTTAAGATAAATTTATTGATGTTTTGACATTATTTTGAAAGTTTTACTGTGAATAAAAATGAATAATTGGTTTTTATAAGTGGGGGGGGGGGGGTAAGTTCCCTTTTTTAATGGATGAGTGGCATTATGGAAAATAAAAAAAGAAAAACACTATTGAGAGGTATCTGTTACATCATGTTCCTCCAATAATGATAAATTTTATATAAAAGGGATAATATTGTATAAATGTTCCTTATTAATCTATTTTGGACATTTTTATGGGTTTTCCCCCTTAATTCATTGATTAACCACTACGTAAACTTGTTTTTTACCTTCATCATTATAATTAATTTTAATTAACTTCACTAATGTTATTGGTCAAAAATAAATTTGACACTAATAGAAAAAAAAATTATTTTAAAAATATTTAATCCATTTTTAAAAATTCTAAACATATAAGTGGCATAAATTAACTTAAAACTACTCCCATTGAAGGGAAAAGACAACATGTTTCAAACATGAAAATTTCTTAAATATTGAGTTTTTCTATATCCAATTTCAATTTAAAATTGATATAATTGACTTAAATTGGAAAAACATATGTATATAGGATCTAAATATACTTTAAAACCAAATAAAAATTTATTTTATCTATATAAATAAATAAGAATAATAGTCAGCCTTTAAATAAGATTTTGTAATTTTATTTATTCATAAGAAAATGTTTCTTAGGAAAATATCATAAATTCAAAAAAAGTATATTTTCATATTACAATATAAAAAATAATTTTTCCACATAGAAAATTATAAAAATGTCAAAAAATTATTTTTAGAACATGTTTTCCATTAAAATGATGTGAAACTGTCTTTTAGAAAAATAGAATTTTATGGATAAAATTTGAATTTATCTTACATTATGCATTTCAAAATTATTGGATGAATTTAAAAAACATTTCATTGAATATATAATATTTAAATTTATTTAATATCTCTCAAAAATAATTATCAATTAAATTTATTAGCATAAAACACATTTATGGGTTATAAAAAATTGTTTTTTCACAAAACTGCATCCTTTATATTTAATTGGTTTTTATTTAATTTTATAATTAATTAATAACTAAATAAATAAATTTATAAAAATGTTTAAAAAACATTTTAAAATTTTATTTATTATTATTCATAACATTCATTACAATAGCTATGTGATAACTATAATTATATTTTTCTAATAATATTAATAATATATTATAGTTCGACAAAACATAGTCTTCTGTGTCACACAAGTTATTGAAGGAATTCATCAATATGTGTAAAACAAGACAAAAAAGTGTTATGTGTACCACAATATAATATGAATTTTTTTATAGCACAACCTCCACTTAGTGTTGGGTGTTAATAAATAATAACTTAGTGAATTCATTTAACCAAATATATATTTAGTGTTACATGAAATGAAAAATATCATAGATTAACACTACTACAAATACGGCCTTTATCAGCGCTAAAAATGGCCTTTATCAGCGCTAAAAATGGCCTTTATCAGCGCTAGAAAAAGCGCTGATAAAGCCAATGTAGATAAAGGGGTCCTATATTAGCACTTTTGTTTTAGAGCTGATAAAGGACCATTTTATCTGCACATTTAAAAAAGCGCTGATAAAAGTTAAAAAAATTAAAAAAATTTTAAATATTTTAAAAAAAATTTTAAAAAAATTAAAAAATAATGCGAATCGGGTGGGCTTTTATAGTGCTTGAGCCCCCCATTTTACAGTGATTTTCTGCCCCTGTACAGCACCCCACGCACCCCACGCACCCCCTTCACCCTTTAATAGCGTTTGCTACAATATTACCCCATGCACGTGCGCCCCTGCCTCCCACAGGATTTGTACTCGAGACCTCCCCCCTGCGCGCCTAAGCCTTTACCACTACTCTATTTTGATTTGTCTTCCAATTCATGATATCTCTCTCTATATATATATATTTAGTTATATTTATTCATATAGTAATATATATTTATATTAATATATATATAGTTATTAGATTATAATATATATATATATATATAGTTATATTAATATATATATATATAGTGATATTAATATATATATATATATAGTTATATTTATTCGTATAGTAATATATATTTATATTAATATATATATATATATAGTTATATTAATATATATATAGTTATATGAATATATATATATATAGTTATATTAATATATATATAGTGATATTAATATATATATTTATATTAATACTAATATATATATAGTTATTAGATTAATATATATATATATAGTTAGATTAATATATATATATATATATAGTTAGATTAATATATAGGTATATAAAAATTCATATATTGGTATTTTAAATAAAATGAATATTAGTTATTATTTAGATAAAGCTAATATATTTTATATGTAAATATGTTTAATTATTTATTTAAAAAATTTAATTTTTAGGTGCGAATATATAAAAAATATGTACATATAGTTATATATTTGATTATAAATAGCCGTTCATTATAAAAAAAGGATGAAATTTCAAATACATAATATCAATATGAATGTAATACCTTGGAATAAATTTAGTCCCCGCCAAAAAAAGCCAATAATACCCCCTTAAACGAGTTTGAAAATCCACAAAATGTTAAAAAATTTGGGTACCCCGACAAAAAACTCAGTTTTGGAGGCCTTTTGGGCCTTTTTTTGGCATCGAAAAACGCTCGACCAAGGTCACCCTACTCATAGAGACGCAGAGCTCGTCGCAGGCTTTGATTTGATATGTGGTAGAGCTCAAACGGACACCCGGATCAAGAGTTATGGCCGTTTGAAGTTTGACTTGCGTTTTCAAAATATTTTGGATCTTTTTTTAATATTTTTAATTTTTTTAGTCCTTAAATTGTTATTAAATGACTATTACTCCCTAATGATTATCAAATTATTAATTCAAAATATTTTTTTTATTTTTTAAGAAGCCATTTTCACTAAATATCTTATATATTAAGTATAATATGTGTAAATGTACATTTATACTTATCTAAAATATATTTAAAAATTATATATTATATTTTTATAACTATATAACTATATTTATATATTAATATATTAATATATTTTTAAATTTTTTTTGAAGCTGACTCTTTATCAGCGCTAAAAAAAGCACTGATAAAGGGGTGCCTTTATTAGCGCTTTTTTAGCACTGATAAATGCACCCTTTATCAGCGCTTTTTTGACCGCTGATAAAGGCACCCCCCATTATCAGCGCTTTTTCATTAGCGCTGATAAAGGGGGGGTGCTGCGAAAATCTATTTTTGTGGTAGTGTAAATTAAATCAAAAAAATTAATTCATAAAAACTCAGATTTTTTCATTTAGGTATTCAAATTATATATGTATCCCAAAATTAATAAAATTCATTCATAAAATCTAAATTAAAAATTTTATATGTAATAATTTATAGAATAAAAATACCAAGGAGAAGTTGGAAGGGGAAAAGTTTAATTTCTATGCCATTTCCAAATTCATGCTCTAATTGAATATAAATATTAAATAAGAATTTTAAAATCCATATATAAGAGTTAGTTAATTTATTATAAATAAAATATTTAGTAAAATAAATGTTTCTGAGTGTGGTAATTGTTTGTTGATTTATAATTGGATTTGGAAGAATCCTTTATCCTCATTGTTACATCTCAATTATTTATTTATAATTTTATTGCTAATTCAAGTAACTTCTATTTAGTAAAAATGAAGATAGAATAATACATGGACTGAAAATTTAATCTTCTCTGAGGAGATAGTTCAAAGGATTTTATTTTCTACTGCTTGGAATAATTATTTTCCAGCTACAATTTGATCTGTATTTTCTCTAATTAAAGAGATATATAATCGTACATGAGACATAATACCCTGATTCAATCTCACACAACTCTAAATATTCCACAATAACAACAATAGTAACATTAACAATAGTAATAATAGTAAAAAACCTGAAACAAAATAAAATGGGTTTGATTACATTGAAAAAATAGTACCAATTAGCTATTTTTATTATGATATTTTTATTGACATTATTTAGAAAAGTATTATCCAAAATGATTTATTTAAGGATTCTTTTAGGACCATCTTCACAAATTTTAAGAATTGAATTTGAAATTACATTTACCCATTTAACAGTTTCATCCCCAGTTGTACTTACTATTTTTTCAAACCTAAATAATCGTCACTAACTGTTCTTCTCATTAATGAGACCCTATCTAATATTCTACCTAAAACATTCATTTATAATATTATCCGACTTAGTGTTTCCATATGTTAATATTAGCATTTTAATCCCTACTAATTTATTTATTTTAAATATTTCTCACAAATAAAAAAGACACATTAGAATATATAACAGTTGTTCTAAGAATAGTCACATAAAATTTACCCTCCAAATCCAACTATGCATTGATTTAATCACAAGTGGTGGGATATTCTAAAATAATGGTTGTGGATTCCTCATAATTTAATCTCATATGTGTGAGTTTATATGATTTATTTAGACACGAGCAACCTAATCTTATATTATAGATTCCCATATAATTTTAAGAATATAGAGAAAACAAAAATCAATATCGATGTACTATTAATCTAATAAATTAAAATATAACTGTAAAATTAGCTAATATAAGTGTACATACATAAAATTATGATTAAAATAATATATATATAAATTATAAAATATATACCAAAAAAAATAATACAACATACAGATAAATGATAACATATTAGAATTAAAGTATGTTATCAATAAAAATAAAATTTAATAATTAAAATAATAAATTAAATTTAAATTATAATTTCATAAAATTAAAAATTATTTAAATTAGGTAGTAAAATTACTATGAAATAAATAAATTTATTTAACCAAATATAGCAACCATAAAATATATATTACATTAATAAGTATGTTAAACAAATAAAAAATTTCACTTAGTAAAACTTTTAGAAATATAATTCGAACATAATGGGAATTATCAACTCCCCGCACTTAAGATTAAGTAGGTCCGTATATTATTAGTCCAATACACCTATAAAATTTTTAATTTTACTTCCAAGTGGATGGAACAAAATGAAAAAAATGCATTAGCTTCAGAAATTATTCCCATCATAGAATAAAACTAGAAGAAATAAATTATCTCTTTCTCAAAAATAAATAATTTATTAGAAAATGGGTTCTAGTTTAAATAAAAGAAGGATTCACTTTTGAATATTTAAAATAATTAAACCATATTCAATCATTTTTTCAACTGATCCTTTAAGAATCTATTTTTATCCATGGAGAAACACACTGAAAACACAATAATTATTCAAAATCATTTCCTAAGTATATTTAATTTAATAACACACATGAAAAAAAGGTAGTTAAATAATCATAGGTTATAAATAATGCGTCAAAATAATTTTATTAAAATTATTCATTAACATAAAAAAACTAGAGATCCGAAAATTGAATAAGAGGTCATTTTAATGTATATTTGAATAGAAAAATATTAATTTTTAATTCAAATAAAAAATCACAAATTCAATTTAATAAAAAAACGTCCTTAATCTTTATCATGAATATTAGATTTTAAGGTAGAACATATGAAAAAATTTATAAATAAATTCCATATAGGAAATAAAATATTTATCCACTTCAAAGAAAGAAAAATAATAATTATTGTTGAGAAAAACATTTCTCAACTAAACATGAAAACAAATTCTTATGAAAAATTGGTATTAATAAAAATAATTTGAGTAAATATTGATAAGTACCTCATGAAACTGAGTTAAATAAAAATTTTTTTACTCCCTCACACTTAAACTCAAAATTTTCCACAATGATGGATTTTCGGTTTCAAGAAAATAATAAATTGAATAATTTTACAAAAAAATTATTATTCAGTCAAACTATTTTTCTAAAGAAATATTATATGATATGAAAAAATATACCTTATATTTTATACTCACTAAGGAAAATTAATTTAACTAAATGATTCTCACCAATTTCAATATGCTAAGGAAATATTTTGGAGTGAATACTATATGAAATGCATATGTGATTATGATAATAGTTTAAATTCTATAAATAAATACATTATTTCAACAACAAGGAGGGGAACATTATGATAAAAATAATATCAAATTCATTTATCTTATTCTATTTTTCTACTCCTAATATGATATAAATATTTTTGAATTATATATAAAATATATTCATTATAGAGACTAACCCAATGGAATGATATAATGCAGATTATTATTCCATAATGGGATAAAAAATTATAATTTTCATTTCAATATAAGGAAAAACTTGTTCAATATCCTAACTATTCAAAAAAACAAAAATCATGAACAATAACAATAAAAATAAACTATCTATTCAAAAAAGATGCATGATTAATCATTCCAATAGATACCGAGACTCCAAATTTAACTAAAATAATTAATAATGTATCTAAAAATAATGTATAATTTAATTTATATCAAGTGAGAATTAAAAAATAAAACATATTTTGTATGAAAAAATTAGTTAAATAAGATAAAGATAAATGTTACACATATTGAAATAATATGAAATTTTAATTAAATTCAAGGAAATTTTATAAATATAGAGTATCATAAATACATGATTTATAACTCTCACATAATAGATCTGAAATTCTATTATTCTCTAAGGAAACAATAGAAAAAATTATTATATATAAAAAGGTATCTAAAAAAATAAAATCTTAAAAACTTATTACATTTAATTTTTTTATATTTTTATGATTCATATAATTTTTTATTTTTTTATCATATAATTTAAAATGTAAGAAAATATATATTAACAAGATATATTATAAATACTCCCTTTTTAAGTAGATTAATGATCAAACAAGAATGTATAATAGTAAATAAATATTCTTTATGTTGTTTCTTATATGAAATTATAAAATAAAATAAACACCCACTCAAAATAAAAAATAATAATTTATGAGAACGAAAAAAAAATATAATGAAATTACATAGAGATAATGATTAAAAATTCAAGATACTTGTTTGTATCCAGATTCCTTTTGATCTTGGTCGATCCTATAAATCGTTGAACTAACAAAGGGAATGTTATGACCCATTTCTCCAAAATTATTCATTCAATGTTGTTTTTGAAAAAACGATTCATTTTCCAATTTATTTTTTCCCAAAAATCAAATTTTACTATAAATAACACTTGTTTTTCAATGGATGTAAGATTATTTTCCAAAATTATGAGAATCTGTTCTTCCAATTGAAAAATACAGAAAAAAACAAACATTCCACAATTTAAATTGAATTCTTCATTATCATTTTTATTCTAAAACACCATGCATCTGTGAAATAATAAATAAAATTAAATATTCTTATCGACAATAAAAATAATTTATATTATCAAAATATGGTAATACTCACATTAAATTTAATTAATCTAATAAAAAAAATAATTTTAGAATAAGTATCATCACTCTAACTTTCAATGTCATCTAATATAAACATGAAACTAAATTTATTGAAGGGAATTTTATGTTTCAAAATTATTTTTAAATTTGGTAAGTATGTTTTGTACAAAATTAATGTGAGTTTACTGTTTAAACTGATTGAAAGAAGAAATTTCAGTATCCATATTATATGAATGCACAAATTTTCAACAAAATTTTCAAATTACACATATTATGAATTAATTTAATAAAAAATTATTTATATAAAATATTAAAAAATGATTTTAATTATGATATTTTTAATTCAGTAGAAATTAGGACATAAAAACACATAAATAAAGGCTAAATATCCAATTCAATATGTTTATCATCATTTCCCTTCTGTTTTCATCACTATAACAATTAAGTGTACTTTATAAAAGATATTGAACCCTATCGTCTTAAATATTATATTTATAATAATTGAACATATTAATTTATGAAAATAAAATTCTTCACTAAAGTGAGTTAACAATGGGAAATTTATTTTTAATGGATTCAATCTTTTATTTTTTCACAAAATAACATTTTTAGAAGAAATATTTGGAAAAGGGAAGTACCATATTAAAATGTTTTGAGATATAAATTTGAAATAAATTTAAAAGGGGTGTAAAATTAAATAAATTCAATTGATGGTTTAGAAAAATAAATGTTATAAAAGATAAATCATTATTATCATAAATCATGAGAGACATATTTTTTACAATTTCATATTATAACAAAGAAATATCCCATTTTTATTCATTTTAATTAATATACAAGGAAAGTTTTTAAAACAATTCTTAGAATCTCTCAAGGAATTAATAATTTAATTTAAAATAAATTATTAATTCAAATTCATAGTATATGATATTTTATCATCACTAAAATAATTTTCAATAGTTTAGAAGAATTTTTTTCAATTATTCCATTAATTCCAAATGAAGGTGACGCCTAATTTGAATCAATGTTTTGATTTTCAGAAGTTATTAGGAAGGGAGTAATTCATCATAATTTTGGTTCAAATATAATTTAAAATTTTCATTGTCATTTGAATTCCATGGATTACCATAATTATATTTTTCACCAAAACATCTACCATATTCATTTCAAAATTAAGATTTTCTTCCATTTTAAAAAAATATTTGTTCTACATATTCCACCATTGTTTTGATTATAATCAAAAATCCAGTAGAAATTAAATATGTTATAATTATTCTTAACAAAAAAATTATTTTAGTTTTATTTTATGTTATTTAGACCTTTTTTTAGGTTTTAAATAAATACATGATGTATGTATAAATCATGGGAAGAAAATTATATGGACAAAAAATGAAGAAGATGAATGATATGAAATTAACATCAGTTAAGAATGAATTTTTCTCAGAATTGTTTTTAATATATTTAAATTATTTTTGTGTGGAAATAGAATGGATGAAAATTTACATCCTCATATGGGAGAGAAAAAAACAAATTATAAGAGTCAATGATTGTAATGAGTTTCTTATTTGAAGAAATAAATATGAGATGTACACTTCAATGACCAATGGGAAAGTAATCTGGTTCATTAAAAACAAGTCAAATTTTTCATAACCAGTTTTCAATACCTCTACAAAATAGAAATCAAATTATAAGCATAATTTTAACTCATCAATAAGATAATATAAAGAGATCATGATAGCTTATAAATATCTCAAGATGGAGGTAGTGTAGGATCCTATTGTTGTGACTACTATCATGAATATATCTAAGTTATATTGGGATTTTATGTATATTTCCCACTTTTTTATATTGATAAAAATGAAAGGGTATTATAATAAATTTTAAATATCATCAATAGAATAACTTTGAGAGGAATAGGACTAGAACACCGAGTTAACATCATAGGAGCCTGCTAAATTAGTTGAGTGGAAACCTCTATAATTTATTGAGAAATACAATATTAATTTATATTTCACCCTAATAAAATTATACATTACATGTACGAACAATATTTTTTTTAATTTCAGTAAATATTATAGTTTGTCGAGTCCCATAAATAATAAATATGAATATGTCATTCATCTTCATCCTTGTCATGATACTAGAGATTTCTCATTAAGGAATGTATCCATTTATAGGTCTCATAATGTTTTTGACATTTAATGGTGTAGAGAGGATTATTGTTATTTGTTTTAAGTCAATGGGTTCATTTTTTAATATTGGATGATTCATCTGTATCTAGGAATAGTGTTTTAATTATCAGTTATTTTGTTAGGGTTCACACTGAACTATTGATAATGGATATTCATAGGAAAAATATAAATTTGTAGTTATTTTTATAAGGTATTTGGTTATATTTTTTTATCCATTAATTTTTTTCAGTTAAAAAATTAATTTTGGAAAAAAATGATTTTGAAAAGTGCTCTAGTTTTGAAAAGATTTTTTATTTGAAAAATTATTTATTCTAAAGGAATGGTTATTGAAGTTAATTCAAAACTTATTATAATTACACTAATGAGTGTGATTCTTTTTAAAACCGCTATAATTAGATACAGTATAAGAATTATACATAATTAAATATGTTTAATGATAATTATAAAAATATTATTCAGTAAATATTTCAAAGAATTTGTGGTCATGAAATAAAAAAACGTAAAAACAATAAGAAAAAACATAGATAAATTTATGTCCACAAAACTAATTTCACCAGTAGTGGATAAAACATCACAAATGATATAAAATTGAAGGAAAAATAAATTATAATAATGATAAGCATTAAATTCATCACTATTTTTGGTAGGTTTTTTTTTATATGTATATATATATATATTCTATTTTTTATTTTCATTTTTATGGAAATATTACCTTAATAAAATTTTCTTAAAAATTTAATGTATAATAATTTTAATATGATTTCACAATCGAATAAATACCCTTTCCTCCTTAATATAAAACTGGTTCTAAATACCCCAACCCCAGTATCCCTGAGCTAGTGGTTAATTTATTACATTGGAACTAGACACAAGTGATTACATCCTAAAGGAGTAGACAGTGTAGTAGTGTTTGTAATCTAAATACATCCTTGAAAGTCATAATATATTTGTAAACATAAAATAAATACATAGTTAATGAAAACATCATTAATCCGTAAACGCATTCAAATATTCTTTCATTACATCATTGGGAAAGGAAAAAAATAATGTGGATATCAGATTCTTAGAAAGGGTTACGTATAGCAGAAGGTATTAAGGATAAATAATGTATAATAGACAATTAATAATAAATATAGAATGTTAAATAACTTAAAACACATTCCATTGAATTAGTAACACGATCTCAAGAATGAAACCATTGATAAAACAAACAAAAAAGTTTCATGGTTAATAATTAATGAATATTAAATAAAGTAAATGATTAATGTAGGATTCCATTATCTCATATATCATGATATCTACACCATCAACTCCTTCCACTAATACAGTTTGATTTATGTTCATGTTTACACAAAAAACCCATTAAATTGGGATAACCAATTGAATCACCTCATGAGATAATCGATGTATTAGGGGATATCTGTAGTAAGTCACCATATATCAATACATTTCCATTGCATTCCTTTTATATTTAATGATAAATTAAAATCATAAAAAAATTCTTACCAATAAATTTCTTTATTTGATCAGGAATAAAGAATATCTATATTTCCCTATTAAATCAGAGAAATTTTAAAGTAAAGTACTATTTATAGTAATTATATGTGTTTTAGGGAATATGCATATCCATGTTAATGACTATTGATTTGTAATGGAATTACAATGTCTATTTTTCACAAAAAACTAAATTCTTCATTGTAGAGTTAATGAATAAATAATTAATCCCGAAACATAATGTCAATACTTTACCGAATCAAATGAATCATAATCCATCTAAAGAAAGAATAATTATGGTATAATTAAAAAATATAACCACATGAGTATAATTAAAAATAATTATTTCTATTATTTATAAAATAAAAATACCATAAAATATCAATGAATATATTCCCAAGGAATATAACATTTTACACTTTGAATATAAATAAAACAACTATAAATTTATTAATTATTAGAATAAAATTTTCCTAAAAATTAATCATAAAATAATTTAATAGAATCCTAAAATAAATTAGTTCCCACGATAGTGGAAAAATTAAATTCACACGGAGTATGTTAAAACAATGTTTTCATTCACATTTTTAGAAAAATATTAAAAAATTACATGTTTAGGAAACAAAGGGAGGATTCAAATTAATGTTTTTGTAAAAAGTAAAAAATTTGAAATAAATTGTAAATTGATATTAGGATATGATTTTCAATATTATTTAAATCATTTTTAGAAAACATGGATATGCATAAAATCATTTTTGACCGAAAATAGAAAGAATGTTGAATTTTCATGAAAAAAAATATCCCCAAAAGTTTGACTACTAAATAGTACAATATGGTTATATTAAATGAATATTAAATGAATAAATAGAGTATAATAAATGGTAAGGGTTTTATTAGGCATTGGTCAAATTATTTCCTTCAATATACAAACAAGCATAAACTATCCTAATTAAAATGATATTAAAGCCTAAAATCATACTCCTTTGGTAAATTTTGAACAATAAAAACCATGAAAAAAATAACATAAAATGAAAAATATAATATAATGAATAGGAATATGTTCAGGATGTGACATATAAAATAGGTAGTATATAATCTTTATAAAAATAAATAGGTACACAACACCAAATATATCTCAATATATTTGAAATCGAGAACAAAATATATTACAAAGACCAAACATTTGAGGTGAGGATTAATAAATGAACTCATTATGTATAAAAATATAAATAATCTTAAAAAATTGTATAAAAATATTCAAATGAAATTACACATATAATTAGAGAATATCAATGATAATGAAGAAGTAATATAACCTAATAAAATGAAATTTAGTTATGAAATTCCCATCAAGTTGGTAACATTCAATTAAATTCCCCATTTATAATATAATTGAAATGGAAATATAAAATACCCTAAATTATCAATGATTCTTAATAATAAATTTAAATGGGAGATTATATTCAACAAATAAAAGAAATTTGGTGCATAATACTAAAATCTGCCACAATGAACAGAAATTGAGATGAAGTCCCTCACCGCATGCTTCCCTTCATTAGAACATAACATAAATCCATTTATAATTATTTTAGACATGTCACTAATTTTTATTATAATCGTATTCATATTTTTATTATCATAGATTACCTTCATAAAACATCTTATCACCCTTTCATTAATAAGTTTTTTTATTACCATTGTTTTATTTGTTAACTACTTTTTTTCTCACACATGTATCATCATGTATGTTATTCATATCACATATTTGAGAAGGATGCATCATATAAAGTATTATAGAAATGTTTTAAATAATATATTTATTTTTTATATGAATTTATTGATTCATTTTTTAAATTTATACATGGAAAATTAATCACATTATTTCGTGGAGATGGTAGTCAATATGCATGCATGAGCGATGATATTATTTCTTTAGTGGGTGAAAGGGAAAGTAATTGGATGGTATATTAATCTTAAATTATAAATATCATGTCATTAATGTGATATATATTAATTAATTCCATTATTATGACTATCCATATGAGTTGGTGATAGAAAAAAAATCACATTGATTCATAATGCAATAGTTCTCCTTACACACAAGCAACGAGTTTGTTTCCCATATGATGGAGAAGGAGATAAATAAATATTATGGATTCATCATAATAACATCACAATATTTGGGGAATTATTGTTTTATTATATTGGAAGTGTTATGACATAAATTCTTGTGGAAGAAGATGCAGCCTAGAGAAGATGATTACCTTCTTATACAAACCCTCACATGAATCACTTATAATGGACCCTAGTGTAAAGACTAGGAAATTTCAAGGGAAAAAATTATTAATTCTTTGGAATTTTACGAGTCCTCAGTTTCTGACGGTGCCTGATTCCGAGGCCCGGTGTGCCTAGAGAAATTTCTAAAGTTTTATTCATGTAAGTTTAGTAAATGTACATTTAGGTTTTTCTATCTTTTGAACCAGTGCTTGAAATTGAAATCTGAGGACCCTGATTGACTCACAGCACCAGTATTCGCTTAAGGGGACTTTTATCGCTGTTGCGTTTCATGCAGGTTGAAAGTTATAATTTGAGGATTTAACATAAATTAAATAAATTGTGGTGATACAAAATTTTAGTTTAAAAGGTGGTCATTTCCTCCAAGAGGAAGTTATGGGTGGGGCCCACACCCCACATAACCTCCCATGAGACGATTTAGTGGGGTTGGGCCCACATGAACCCAAACCATTTCACCTCCCCTCAACTTTCTTAAACTCACCATTAACACCCCCTTTATTTATTTTGATAACACCCCTCATTTATTATGGTGGATCATCTCCACCTCCCTCTCATTAAGTATGCCAACACAATTAATTAATGACTTCATTAATTAATTTATGGTGTCAACAATTCAGTTGAATTGTTTTGAATTGCATGACAATTTTATTTTATTAGGGAAGCCTTTCTATTATATTTGGCTTGGAAAATATTTGGTGGGGAAGCCCTTGGAGAATTGGAGGAGAGCTTCAACCCTTACCAATGAAGAACATGAGGAACGATATCATCTTGACGACCAAGGCAAGAACGTGAGGCAACACTCACGAGGAATGTCGTCATTCTTCTTCTTCCTCCGAGTCAAGGGAGGAGACATCGTCTGCAAGAAAACATCGACTACACTTCCTCCTCAAATGCACCCTGACATCAAAAAATCGACGTCGACTTCAGATCCTCTTCCGGAAACATGGAAAAGTGAGCATCGGAATCAAGTTATGAGGTTTGATATAATTTTAAGTGAATGAAATTATATTCCTTCCTTGGTAAATTCTTGTATTGTCTTCGATCAATTGATACCTCCTAACGCGGAGGGCGTGGGCGGAACAAACACGGCCTGACGACCCTCCAATGGTTCTTGAATATTTTGGCGGAAGAAATGGGAGGCAGTGGCGACCGGAGGGGGTGGCGACCGGAGGCGGCGGCGACCGGAGGCGGCGGCGACCAGAGGCGGTGGCGACCGGAGGCAGCGGTGACCAGAGGCGGCGTCCCTGCACCGACCACCTAGAGGAAACCGCGGCCCGCATCTACGGGCCCCTCAGAAGATGTACTTAACCGACCGAGATAGAGAACCATAGAGCCTCTTAGGCACAGCCCTGCAGAGAACCGCAGCTCGCGGGCCACATCAGCGGCGAACCGGTAGGCCGCCTGCCGGCCGGGTTGAAGGAGGCCACGACACCCGCAGGTACAGCGCGGGAGAACTGCATCACACCCATGCGGGCTGCTTGCGCCGGGAAGACACGCCAGCTTAGGCTGGCCGGACAGGAGGGGCGACCTCCCTTGGCGCCGCGAGTTTGGAAAATCAGGGGGGCGTGCCCCCCGCACCGGCTCGGCCAGCTGGCCCAGCCCGCGGTTTCACACCGGCTCGGCCAGCAGCGGGCCGAGCCGCCTTGCGCGGGCCTGGCCACCTGCCACTGGGCCGAGCCGTGCCTCCTCAAGTCGGGCCATGCATCACCGGGCTTGGCCAACCCCCATACCAGGTCAGACCCGCCAGACCAGGTCGGGCCGGCCAGCCAGCCCACTGGGCTTGACGGGCTGGGCCCGTTTCACTTGAACGTGAATAACATCCGGACCGCATGTCTGATTGACATGACGTCTACGGCACTGGGACCCTCATGACGAGGCGGTCCTTTTGTGATAATCTAAGTGAGTTTTGAAATAATTTGGATATGGTCTGGGTTTGGAACGAGCATAAATCCAACCGGGCCCCTAGAACGAAAATGCTAATAACTATCAGACAGGGTGTCCAATTGACGCGCCATCTATCGTGTTGGGTTCCTTTTGACAAGACGTTACTTTGGGATAAATAAACTCCAGACTTTGTTATAGTCGGTGCATCAACCCCCTTTGCTCAAGGAGCAGACCCTCCCAGAATCAAGCGTGTTGTGTGCGGGAACCCTAGAGCTGGCTTCGACTGCGATGACTACCGTACTAGAATCTTCCGTGGGTTTGAAGATGACAACAACTGTAATGGAATCATACATGGGTTCAAAATCAATGACTACTGTACTTGTATCCTATGTGGGTCTGACAGTTTTACTTCTATACTTGTATCCTGAGTGGGTTCGACAGAGTAGTTGGTCTAGTATCCTACGTGGGTACGATAGCTTAGCTGGTCTAGTATCCTACGTGGGTCCGACAACTTAGATGAATCAGGGACTACATCTATCATCTCTATCACAATACGAAAGATGTATACCTATGTGAGATGATTCTTGACATTCAATCCTTATCATTGATGTGATTGACTTACTATCCTGTGTAGACTAGGTAGTGATTGGACTAGAGAGTAGGAGTCGAACTGTGATTGATAACATAGGTGTATGTATTGGCATATACCTAAGTAGAGTTGGTTGATATTTCGTGATTGTATCCTAATTTTTTTTTATCCTTTGTGGATTCTAGGAGACCTTCGGGGGTCTCGGGGTCCCTAATGAGTATCGTATACTCACCCCTGCACGGGCTATGCCCGCACTACGTTGTGTTGGATGCAGATGACAGAAAACACTGATCGAGGTGGAGACTTTTGGAGCTGGACGGTACCCAGAGGTGGACCACTTGAAAAGACGTACACAGAGCGGACGGTCGGACCTGAGGTTCTGAGGAGTCCATCTGTACCCACCCTTCAGGTGCGATTTCCAGAGGATGACACAATGGTTGCTATTTTACTTTACTGTAGTTGTACTAGATTTTTAGTTTTACTGTACTTACTGTTGGGCTTGTATTTCCAGCCCCTTTCCATTCAGCACTTACTTTTGTATTCAATATTACTTAGTTCTATCTTCTATTATTTACTCTGTTGTGTTATTTACTTTCATAAAGGCAATTCCTTCCATTTTAACAGGATTTATGCATTTGGTGCTAGTCGCCAGCCCCTGGCCTATGGAAGGGGGGCTTGGAGTAGTCACAGCACGGGCCCCGAGGCCGGGTCGTGACAAATTGGTATCAGAATTGTAGGTTCTACCGCATAACTCAGGAATCTGATCATTATATTATTTGAAGCAATTGTGTTAAGAGTATCGAGTGTGGTTTTCAGTCTAGGGAATCCAGTGTTGGTTTGGAAGCCGACGTATCCATACACCAGGACCCAGACCTCAGATTTCCGACTCAGTGCACAAAAACACTGATTGCATGTGTGTTTCAAAAGTTTTCTTTGTGATTACTTTTTTTCAGCTCACCAGGTATAATGTTTTGACAGTGGTGCACTTGTATCTTTTTAGGATGGCCCCAAGAAAGCAGATAGCTAGGGTTCTGAGTTACGTACGGGATGGTAGCCCACCGAGCGACGAGGCCTCGGTGCAGGGCCCCATCACAGCGGAGGCACCAATGGTACCACTACCCACTAGGCCACTGATACCACCAGTCCCAGTAGAAGAGATTTCACGCCATATGAGTGCATTGCATGAGTTCCAGCGACATAGGTCGCCCAGTTTCTGCGAAGAGAAGGACCCACAGGCAGCTGAGGATTGGATGGAGGATGTCGTCAAGTTTTTCAGATTGGTAGGGACACCATCCGACCTTATGGTGATTCTTTCCATGAGTCTTCTGCATGTAGCAACAAGTAGATGGTGGAGCTTGATTCTCTAGGTGCACGAGGAGGCATCTTTACTCTGGATGGACTTCTAGAGTCTCTTCCACTCGGAATTCATTCCAACCACCCTCCGTGATTTGCAGATTTCTGAGTTACTTCATCTACAGCACAGAAGCATGACGATATCTCAGTACATAGCGAGGTTCACTGACCTCTCATGCTACTCCACAGATATGGTATGGGACTCGTTCGTCAAGGCCCGAACCTTTGAGAAGGGACTGAGGCATGAGATCAGGGCTTCTACGATTTCCATCAGCATCCCGACATAGGCGGGGGTGCTGGAGCGAGCCGTTCTAGTGGAGAGTTTTCTCGCTGAGCAGTCACCAGCGGTGAGACCCACCACAAGGCGACACATAGACAAGTCTTCTGTAGTAGGCAGTATACAGTTGATGCAGAGGTCCAAGCAGACCAGTCCATCAGGAGGGAGACCACAGGTTATAGGTTTGGTTGTGTGGGGAACATGAAATAGAGCCAGTTATACAAGGAGTAGGCAGTGCTACACATGTGGCGGGCATGGTCACATGGATTGAAACTATCTGAACCGCCATGCGGACGAGTAGCAGGAAGTAGAGGGACCTCCCAGGTAGAGGCACAGGTTCGACCATGGTGATCCGCTGGGAGCAGGCAGACGTGGCAGAGGAGATGGTCGAGTAGCAGGTGGTTGACGACATTTCGAGGCTCTACCTGCACCACCACCAGGAGGTCCACCCCGACGACAGGGAGCTAGCGGAAAGAGGTGGGCTCTGCTCCATACAATCGAGTCCTATGACCACCGTGCACCTGAGATGATTCTAGGTACTATATTTTTCTACTCTACCCTATCATCAGTGCTTATAGACTAGGTTTAAGTCATTCTTTTATTTCCACTGCCCTTGTTCGGAGCTAGGAGATTCCGACGGAGCTGTTGGCTCAATCCTTGTGTCTAGAGACACCTACGGGAGCAGACTCGACAATTGCGCACTGGTGCCAGAAGTGTTATCTTACTATAGGAGGCAAGAGCTTCGGCTGGGATCTTCTTGTAGTAGCGTGGAGGCCTTTCGACGTCATCCTGGGTATGGACTGGTTATCTACAGTTCATGCTCAGATCGGCTGTATTAGGTGCAAAGTGTGGTGTGTCCACATGGATGAGAGCACATTCACCTTCACCAACAATGAGGGAGCCATTGCAGGGCAGGATGGACTTACACAGAGGAGAGGGAATCTGATCACACATCAGCTTTCTAGTCTCATCCTTGGAGCAGTTGATGTGCGGAGTCCGAGTTTTCGTGTTGTGGTGGATCAGTATGCGGACGTTTTTCCTAACGGCGTTCCAGGACTACCTTCTCATAGATAGGTAGACTTCTACATAGACATGTACTCCATGACAATACCGATATCTACTCCATCTTATCGGATGGCTCCCGCTGAGCTTCGTGAGCTACGAGTATATCTGGATGACTTGCAGGGGAAGGGATTTATCCAACCTAGTGTTTCACCCTGGGCATAATTGATTTTGTTTTTTTAGAATGCGTATGGGAGCCTGCGACTGTGTGTCGACTACCGTCACCTGAATCAAGTGACCGTGAAGAACAAGTACCCACTCCCGAGGATTGATGACCTCTTTGATAAGCTCAAGGGAGTAGGTTGGTTCTTGAAGATAGACCGTAGGTCAGGCTATCACCAACTCAGATTTCAAGATGAGGATGTGCAGAAGACGACCTTCAGGTGACTGTATGGCCACAATTAGTTCTTGGTTATGACCTTTGGCGTAACCAACACACTAACATTGTTCATGAGTCTCATGAACAGGATCTTCCAGGCTTACCTCGATCGATTTGTCGTAGTCTTCATCGATGACATACTGATTTACTCAACTACTGAGGAGGATCACGCCTACCACTTGTGGGTTGTACTGGATACACTCAGAGAGCACCAGCTTTATGGTAAGCTCTAGAAGTGTCAGTTCTGGATTTGAGAGGTTCACTTCTTGGGACACGTCATCTCGGAGGCTGGAGTTGCAGTCGATCCAGCGAAGATCAAGGCAGCACTTTCTTGGGGGAAACCAATGAGAGTGACGGAGGTGCAGAGTTTTCTGGGACTAGCTAGGTACTATCATAGATTTGTACCAGAATTCTCCAGAGTTGCAACACCTCTTTCAGCCTTGAAGTGGAAGGGTAAACCCTTCGTGTGGTAAGATAGATGTCAGTAGAGCTTTCTGGAGCTGAGGTAGAGATTGATCTGTGTGCCCATTTGGAGGCTACCAGAGGAGGGTGTTTGGTACGTAGTTTACTTCGACGCAACTGGGATCAGACTCGGGTGTGTCTTGATGCAGGAGCGAGTAGTGATCATGTATGGTTCACAGTAGTTGAGGCAGCACAAGCAGAACTACACTACCCATGACCAAGAGGTAGCAGTAGTGGTCTTCGCCTTGAATTTGTGGCGGCACTATCTAATGGGGGAGCACTTTACAGTCTATTCTGACCACCAGACTCTCATTTACATCTTCTCACAGAAGGACTTGAACCTGAGACAGCGGCGATGGATGGAGTTCTTCTAGGACTATGACTTTGAGATAGTCTATACTCCTGGGAAGGGGAATGTTGTAGCAGATTCTCTCAGTAGGAGATCGGGCATTTAGCTTCTAGGAGAGGCGACAGAGCAGCTTGCCGCATTGCAGATATCCTTTGAGGAAAGAGATAGGGTAGCTTTTTCTACAATCTCCCATAGTCACTCCTCCACTCTATCAGCGAGTCAAAGAGGCACAGCGTGGGGACATTGACTGTGAGACATGACGTGCTTAGATATCTTCAAGACAGACACCTGAAGGATTTTCTAAATGAGGGGAACACGTCATACTCTTCAGGGGACGTACCATGGTACCAGTTTCACTACAAGAGGAGGTGCTAAGGGAGTTCCACAATTCCCCTCTAGTGGTACATCCCGGAGTGGTGAAGATGTATCAGGACCTCAGATGACAACACTGGTGGCCGGGTATAAAGAAGTCAGTAGTAGAGTTCCTTTCACGATGCCTCAGTTGTCATGAAGTGAAGGTGGAGCACCAGCTACCAGCAGGCTTGGTGCAACGCTTAGAGGTCCCAGAATGGAAGTGGGATGAGATATCCATGGATTTCGTGATGGGGCTTCCATGTACATCCAGAGGGCATAACTCTATTTGGGTGATCGTACACCGACTCACCAAGTTGGCCCACTTCCTACCGATCAGAGAGTAGTGCTCGGTAGAGAGCGTGGGACACATCTACATTGAGGAGATCGTACGACTTCATGGTGTTCCATCGACTATAGTCTCTGATCGAGATGCTCGTTTCACTTCTGGGCTTTGGAAAGGGTTACATGAGGCTTTTTGGACACAGCTACATCTGAGCACCGCCTTCTATCCTCAGATGGACGGTCAGACTAAGAGGACCATTCAGACTCTCGAGGACATGCTTCATGCTTCTATCCTTGACTTTGGTCGTAGCTGGGAGGATTACCTACCCTTGGTGGAGTTTGCATACAAAAATAGCTACCACTCCACCATCAGGATGACCCCTTATGAGGCATTGTACAACCGACCTTGCAGATCACCTATGTGATGGACTAACCTAGGAGAGTCAATACTTGTAGGACTAGAGATAGTTCAGGCTATGACGGAGAAGGTTCAAATCACCCAGGAGATGATGAAGACTGCACAAATCAAACATAAGTCCCATGCTGATAGTAGATAGAGACCACTAGAGTTTAAGGAAGGAGACCACATATTCCAATGGGTCTCACCTCGATGAGGTCTAGAGAGATTTGGCCGAGATGGCTAGTTGTCTCCTCAATTCATCAGACCTTTCCAGGTCCTCAGTAGAGTAGGCGAGGTGGCTTACCGCCTTTCCCTTCCACCTCAGTTGCATCAGTTGCACGAATTCTTCCACATATCTTAACTAAGGAGATACGTGCACAACCAATCCCACATCATCGATCACGGGGAGCTGGACATTGATGACGAGGAGAAATTCACGGAGGTCCTGGTAGAGATTGGGGATTGACAGGAGGTGGTCGTACATGGATGTTCTATTCCTCTAGTGTGTGTTTGCTGGCAGCACGAGAACCTCCAAGAGAGCACATTGGACCAGGAGGCTCAGATGCGTGCTAATTCCCCTCTTTTGTTTTCCAAGTGTATGTTGTATCTTTATGGGGACGTAAATCCTTGAGGTGTGGGTAATGTAAAGTCCTAGAAATTTCATGGAAAAAAATTCTTAATTATTTGGAATTTTAAAAATCCGTAGTTTCTAACAGCGCCTGATTCCAAGGCCCAGTGTGCCCGGAATCAATTTCTGTAGTTTTGTTCATGTACGTTCAGTAAACGTACGTGCGGGTTTTTCTATCTTTTGAACCGGTGCTCGGAATTGAAATATGAGGACACCGAAGGACTCGCAGCACTAGTATTATCTTAAGGGGACCTTTACCGTAGTTGTGTTTTATGCGGATTGAAAGATATAATTTGGGGATTTAAATTAAATAAAATAAAATTTTGGTGATACACAATTTTATTTTAAGATGTGGTTATTTCCTCCAAGATGAAGTTAGGTGTGGGGCCCACACCCCACATAACCTCCCATGACAGGATTTAGTGTGGTGGGGCCCTCACGAACCCAAACCCATTCACCTCCCCTCTACTCCCTTAAACTCCCCATTAAAACCCCCTTTATTTATTTTGACAACACCCCTCATTTATTATGGTGGAGCCTCTCCACCTCCATCTCATTAAGTATTCCAACACAATTAATTAATGAATTCACTAATTAATTTGTGGTGTCAACAATTCATTTGAATTGTTTTGAATTGCATGACAATTCTATTTTATCGGGGAAGCCTTTCTATTTTTTTGGCTTGGAAAATAGTTGGTGGTGGAGCCTTTGGATAATTGGAGGATACATTCAACCCTCACCAATTAATAACACGAGGAACAATATCCTCTCGAAGACCAAGGAAAGAATGTTAGGAGATGCTCACTGGGAACATCGTCATTATTCTTCTTCCTCCGCATCAAGGGAGGAGACGACGTCCGCGAGGAAACATCGACTGTGGTTCCTCCTCGGATGCACCCCGACGTCAACGAATCGACGTCAACATCAGATCCTCTTCCCGAAATAGGGACAAGTGAGCATCAGAATCAAGGTAGTGGGTTTGATATACTTTTAAGTGAATGAAATTATATTCCGTCCTTGGTGAATGATTGTATTGTCTTTGGCCAATTGATATCGCTTAAAGGAGAGGGCACGAGCCGAACGAACACATCCCGACAACCCTACGAT
Organism: Viscum album; assembly: GCA_963277665.1. Classification (NCBI taxonomy): domain Eukaryota; kingdom Viridiplantae; phylum Streptophyta; class Magnoliopsida; order Santalales; family Viscaceae; genus Viscum; species Viscum album. Next base: position 1,292,488,342 of record OY728136.1, read on the forward strand.
GATTCTTGAATATTTTGGTGATGGAAACGGGAGGCGGTGGCGAATAGAGGCAGAAGCGACTGGAGGGGGCGGCTGCGCAACGGCCACGTGGAGGAAACCGCGGCCCGCATCAGCGGGGTGCTCGGTAGATGGACCGAACCAGCCAGCCGTAGCTGGCAGAGATGGAGAACCGCGGCACCTCTAAGGCACCTCACTGCAGAGAATGGTTGCCCGTGATCCGTGGGCCGCTTCAGCGGAGAACCGGCCGGTCGCCTACCGGGATGAAGGAGGCTGCGACACCCTCAGGTGCCGCACCGGAGAACCGCGACCTGCTCGTGCAGGACGCTCGCGTCGGGAATACCGGCCGGCTTCGGCCAGCCGGACAGGAGTGGCAGCACGGCCGTTTCGGAAAATAGGGTGGGGGGGGGGGGTGGTGCCCCCCGCACCGGCTCAGCAAGTTGGTCGAGTCGTGGCCGGCCGCAGGCCGGGCTGCCTTGTGCGGGCTGGGCCCCCTGCCGCTAGTTTGGGACGCGCCCCCTCGGGCTGGGCCACAGGCGGGGCCACCTGCCACCAGGCCGGGTCATGCCTCACTGGGCCGAGCTGCACATCACCAGGCTCGGCCGACCCCCCAGCTGGGTCAGACTCACCGAACCGGGTCGGGCCGACCTGCCAGCCCACTGGGCTTGACGGGCCTGACCCGTTTCACTTGAACGTGAATAACAGCAGGACCGCACGTCCGATTAACGTGCCGTCTATGGCAGTGGGACCCTTCTGATGAGGTAGTCCTTTTGCGATACTCTATGTGAGTTTTGGATGCCTTTGAAAGAGACAGGGTTTGGATTGAGCGTAATTCCAACCAGGCCCCTGGAATGAAAATGCTAATAACTCTCAGACCGGGCGTCCGATTGACACACCATCTATCGTGTTGGGTTCCTTTTACCAAGACAGAACTTCAGGATAAATCAAATCTGGACATCGTGATAGATGATGTATCAACCCCCTTGGCTCGAGGAGAAGACCATCCCAGAATCGAGCGTGCTATGTGTAGGAACCCTAGAGCTGGCTGGGACTCTGAAAACTACCGTAATGGAATCCTCCGTGGGTTTGACGACAACGACAATTGTACTGGAATCCTCTGTGGGTTTGACAACGATGAATACTATAATTTTATACTAAGTGGGTCCGATAGTTTGACTTCTATACATGTATCCTAAGTGGGTCCGACAGAGTACCTAGTCTAGTATCCTATGTGGGTCCGATAGCTTAGCTGGTCTAGTATCCTACATGGGTCCGATAGCTTAGATGAATTACTGACTATATCTGATCATCTCTATCACAATACGAAAGATGTATACCTGTGTGAGCTGAGTCTTGAATTTCAATCATTATCATCGATGTGATTGACTTACTATCCCGTGTACAGTGGGTTGTGATTGGGCTCGAGAGTTGGAGCCGAACTGTGATTGACAACTTAGTTATATGTATGGGAATATACCTAAGTATATTTGTTTGATACTTCGTGATTATATCCTTATTTTGTGGTTTATCTTTCGTGGATTCTGGGAGACCTTCGGGGGTCTCGGGGTCCCTACTGAGTATCGTATAATCACCCCTGCACGGGCTATGCCCGCACTACATTGTGTTGGGTGCAGAAGACAGATAACACTGAACGAGGTGCAGACTTGTGGAGCTGGACGGTACCCGGAGCTGGACCACTTGGAAAGATGTACACGGAGCGGACGGTCAGACCTGAGGTGATGAGAAGGCCATCTGTACCCACCCTTCAGGTGGTATTTTTGGAGGATAACTCAATGGTTGCTATTTTACTTTACTATAGTTGTACTTGCTTTTCAGTTGTACTATACTTACTATTGGGCTTGTATTTCTGGCCCCTTTCCTTTCAGCACTTACTTTTATATTCAGTATTACTTATTGATTTCTTCTGTTATGTACTATATTGTGTTGTTTACTTTTATAAATGAAATTCCTTCCCTTTTAATGGGATTTACGCCTTTGGTGCTAGTCGCCAACCGCTGGCCTATTGACGGTGGGCTTAGGTTAGTCACGACACGAGCCCCGAGGACGGGTCGTGACACCTAGGGTTGGAATTTTGGGAAGAACATCATCTATGTAATTTAGATAAAGATGTTTAAAGGATTTGTTTTCATGACTTCTTCTTTCAAAATGTCTTGAGTTGTGGGAATAATTGAGGTAGGGGGAAATATTTTATAATTATTGAGGTGGCGCATTTCTGTAAATACCCAAAATTACTCAATAATGTATAGTCGAACTCAACAGATTAGATTAGAAAATTGATTAATAAATGGGTAATGGGAATCTAATGTTTATCTACATCTCCACTAATAAATTAATATTTTTCTAAACTTTTCATTCCCTGTTATTCAATGTTAAACAGTTTTCACTAAGGTAACTAGTTTTATTTTAACCTAGGTAATTTATCATCTAATACTAAAATAAAATGATAATTATTTGATATTTTGGAACCAACTATTATAAATTTTAAATAAAATTTATCCCATAAATACATTGTGCTTGTGAAAAATAAAATTTAACACAAGAACAAATGACACACAAAATCATGTTTAAACCATTACCTTGGTCATTTATTTTTTATGTTTTTACTATTAATTTTGAAAATACATTAATTTGAACAAATTAACTAATATTAATTATTATGAATAAAAATATATATCACATTTTATGAAATTAAATTCCTACAAGTTAAGGAATTCAATTTAAGGATAATCCCACAAAACGTTTCGAAAAATAGTTTTTATGAAATGAATTTTTTCAAGCATAAGATGGTCTTACGTTAAGTACAAGACTCAAAATAATAATTATATTTATTTAAATTAATATATTTATCTATATAATTTATAAATTTCATATAGATATTTACTTATTAGTGCTTATTTTAATTATTTAAAATGGAGAAACATTCTTCACTTGAAAATAATTTTCAAGAAAATATTTATTTAAGCCCAAAAATAAACATATACAAAAATCCATTATAATATTGATTAATATGTAACTAATTATATTAAATATTACTAAATAATACTTAGTTTACTTTGAAATCAAATATAAATCAAAATAGTACTTTCAAATTTATTAATATATCGAAAACAAATGACTATTTACAGAAGTGGTATTTTTTACTAATCACTGGGAAATAACTTCTTAAAAATACTAAAATACGAAACTAAGTTAATTTTGAAATGAAAATTTTAAAAATTATTCTCAATTAATAAAATTAAATTTCTAAAATATTAATAAATTATTTATATTATATTCTCCAAAAAGGAAATTAATACATTTTTTGATTAAAAATATATTTTTAGCATGTAAAGATATTACATGAAATTGTGACCTTTAAAATAAATATTTATATCATCTAATAATTTTTATATTTTTTTTGAAAAAGTGGTAATTCCAATTCAGAAAACAAAATATAATGGTCTGGGCATAATGATATTGTAAAAATAATGCATCATGATTCATTTAGGCTCCGTATTTCATGTCATTTATACTATTGAACATAGTATTAATTTTGAAAACATAGGATGCTACATTATCCACAAATTCAATAAATTTCATCCTAAAAATTTTTTTTCTTGCACTTGAAAAAAGGGTTTGTCATTTGAAAATTCCTCTATGACAAATCCTCTAAGTAGCAATGTTCATAAAACATTCTCTTAAAAATAGGGGAAGGAGAATTAAAAGGTCATATATTATAGAACAATACTATGTTTATAAAAAAGATAAAATTATTATGTAGTGATAATATCAACATGTAGGAAAAAAATAACAGCCATGGACTAATAGGGTGTGATGGAGAATTTTTTCTAGAGAAATTTAACTAGCATTAAACTATAAATTTACGAGGGGCTAAAATACAATTGATTCATCTGATGTTATGTTAATAGGATACTTGTTATATTTCATGATCATTTTCGTATATTTATTGAATTTCCTTACTATATCGATTATGAACAAAAATAAATTTACTTACTTAACAACTAAAATTATATCCTTAAATAAAATTTCACTACAATTTCATCTGTTTCTCCAATCAATGATTATTTATAAGGAATATTATTCATACCTAAAGCATGAAAATTGAATTATAATAGGTCACATGATTTCATTATAACATCTCAAGATATTCCTATTATATTTATAGAATAAACAAAAAATGGATAGTGCAATGTAAGACAATTTCCCAAAATAATCCACCTTAATATTAATCTCCAAATCCAAAGATCATCATAAATAATTCCTTAAATAAAAAACCATATATCCAAAAACACCCCAATATTAAAAAATTAAGTTATGTTATTCCCAAATAATCATTCATGTTAAAAAAATGTTATTCCGAAAGGTTACATATTACAAAAACATATGAAACATTTCTCAAAATATCATTAATCACCTCAAATTCAAAAGTATTTTATCTTATAATACGTTTCCAGAAATCAGGTTAATATTCATCTATCAATCCATTTACGTAAATACAATTTCATATTAACCAAAAAATTATATAGGCTTTTGATAGGAACCACAACAATGTCAGCCTTTGGTTATAGTTTTAAGCCATGGGGTATTTTTAGATTCCACAAGTTTTCACCTAACATGCAGGAAGTCCTATTTATAAAAATAGATTAAAATAAATCCTATAAAATTAATAAAAATACTATGAACATCCTTGATATAAAGTTAATCATCAAATAATTTTTTAGCCAATATGGTTTTCAATAAAAAAAATTCCCAAAAAATTAATGAATCTAAATTTACTATTATTACTTTATCATTAATGATCAAATTAACCATAAATGTTATAAATACCATTGAACATACTTCTACAAAATATAAAATCATTTCCACTCAGATAACCTTCTCACTGAAAATATATTGATACATACGGGTTAAAAATACCTCAAAAATCTATTAAATTCATATAGATTCCGCCTATATACTAACAAAAAAATGTTGAAGTGTAATCCTCTCATGGAAAATTATAATTAATATCAGGATTATTAACCTATCACGGGGACTACAAAAATTAAACTATCCTCATCTGAATCATAAAATTAATTACTTTGGGGATATTTTTATTTTCTCTTCATTAATAATGGTTTATAATGAAAATGTTAGTTATCTAAATAATATCCCCTGTGAGTGTCTAACAAGGATTTTAGAAATTCCTGTTGTCATGTACCAAGTGGTGATCGATTCATATCCCAATGTACACTTTTTCGATTTAGTACTCCTTAGTACAACTCTTCTCAAGCCACACCCACTTATAGTACTCATACAAGGATTTACTTTCTTATAAATCCCACATAATATCTTCTTTACCAATATTTTTGGATGTTATTCTACAATTTAACATATCATCTATGTCTATAATAGGGTTGTGTTACCTAATCTATTTTTTCTTAAATTTAGTTCCATACTATAATTTATATGATTCGAACAATAAAAATGGAATAATAAATATGTCAAGGTAAATAACTGATGACACATACCATTTAATTGATAAATTAATATGATAATGAAACCATGGATAATACAAATTCAAAATTCAAATTGATAAAAAGAATTGAATTCTAAATATTTTTTTTATTTTGGACATCATAATCTCAGACATCATGATATATATACCCTCAAGGCATTTTAAAAGGAATGATTAATTGTTGGGTATGTATACAAAAAATCCAATTGAAGTTTTTGAGTGAACTAATTATCCTCATAAAATAATGGATTCTTTGAGGGGATATCTTTTACTACTCCTACTAACCACTTAATTCCCAATAAATTATTCATATTTTAAAGGACTAATTCAATTAATAAATAATATGAGTTATTAACAAATTCCCATATCAGAGAAAGAATATGTAATATAAATATTTCCATAATCAATTAGATAAATTTAAAATTGAGGAAAAATATGTAGAAAATTTATTGGTTTTAAGAAGAAGTAACATCAATGATAATGAATATGGATTATTAAGGTAAATCTAATGTCCAATTATCATAATAAATATAAACCTTCAAGGTAAATATAATGAATAAGAGAATAATTAATAAATTTAATTGTTATAACTTAGGTGGAAAAAATAACCATAAAACTTATAGAGGGAGACTAATTATGGTATTATTACTTCATATACTTGGTAGAGTATATTTATAATCAAGGGTTGGTGTTGTTGACGAATATAAATATCATAAAAAAATCATTAAATATTTTTTGAGGAAAATATTTTTTTTGAATTTGAAAATAAATTTCAAAATAGATAATTTTCAATAATATTAGAGAAAAATATTCCTCAAAAATAACCATGTAAATATATTATGGATTAATAAATCATATGATTGGTTGTGATGCCAGAAAAATTATATTATTGTTAAGTATATTGTAACAAATATTCCATTCTCATATTTTGGTAAAAGTATAAAAGTATCTTAGATAAATAATTTCAGGAAGATTTTGTTTAAACATTTTGTAAGAATTCAAACATAGGTAAAAAGTATATCAAAAAATCATAGGATATTACCATGAATATTATTGAAATCATTTTTTTAAAACATGTCTATAGATGAAAAATCATTTGGTACTAAAAAGAGAAATATTTTCTTCCATATAAAAATCACTTTCTCAATAATTTTAGGTTCCAATGAAGGGGAAATGGTATAATTACATGAAGTTTTCATTAGTAAATTTAGGAAAATAAAATTAATTGGGTTTATTATATAATGATTAAATAATTTCCTTTAATGTAAATTCAAGCATAAAAAATACTGATTAAAATGATATTGAAGTATAAACTCTTATATAGTAGGTATCCTTTGAATCAAAAACTAAATGTATAACGAAAAAATGAAAAAATCAATATGATTTGTATTAATAAATTCATGATATGAAATGTTAATGTTGAAGTAGATGGATCTTATAAAAATAAATAGGTTCATATTACCAAATATATCTCAATAGAGTTGAAATTGAGATGAACTATCTTACAAAGACCATACCACTGAATTGAAGATTAATAGATGTAAATAAACATAAAAAATATTAAATATCCCATAAAATAAACAAAATAAACTAATCAAATAATCATATAATATAGATGATAGTGAGGAAGTTATATAACACAATGAAATGATATTTAGTTATAAAATTCCTTACCACTTTATAAATTTCATGTCAAATACCCATAGATGATATAATTAAATTGAAACATGAAAATATTATTGATTATAAACGATTATTGATATTAAAATTAAAATGGGAAGTATATACACCATCTAAAAGAAAATAGGTTCATTACTTATAAAATTGTCCACAATGAAGGGAAACAGAGATGAAGTCCCTTACCTCATGTTTCCCTTTTTCGAAAATCTATCAAAATACAGGATAATGGTATTATATATGTTATAAATTTATAATAATTTTTTTTAACTTTTAAAATGTCATATATTATCTTCATATAACATCTTATCGCACATTTATTAATAATATTCTATTATTACCACTTTTTCTGATGTCAACTGTTTTTTTTTCTAATTCATGTTTGATCATAGATGTTTATGTTCATGTGTGTATGATATAGTAACATAATATACAGAAATATAATAATGTCATAAATAGAATATCTATTCATTAGAAATATGTTTTGAAGCATTCTTGAAATATGGACTTGGAAAATGATTCAAATCATTCCATGGAGATGGTACGTCGTACATACACATGACTGCCATTATAATTTCCTTAATACTTTAGTGTGTAAATATGAGAATGATATACTAATTTTATAGAATCAAAATAATTTCAAATTTATCATATATTTTCATTATTTTAATCCGTATTACTATCCATTTGAGTTAGTGATGTAAAATAAATTGTGTCGGCATGTGAGTTTGTAGTTAGCTATACACACGAGGAATGGTTTTATTTATCATTTGATGAAGAATGAGATTAAAAAATATTTTTACATAAACATAATAACAACCATGATTGTAGGGGATATTTATTTTATTAAATTGTAAGTGTGAGTATATAATTTTTGGTGGAAAATAATAATTAAATAGAAGGATCCCAAAGATGATGATTACATTCTCTTAGAAAAATATCTTTTGGATCTCTTATTAAGTGACATAGGGTTTTTATTTTTGGAAGTACATAAGATATAATGTGTATAATAATTTTCAGGTTATATTTTTATATGTTTTAGTAGAGATATATTTCCTGAAAATTGTGGATATGTGAGGTTAGGTAGTGACATTTTATAATTGAGGAAGAGTAAAATATTTATAAATATCCAAAACTATTTAATAATAGGAAGTCAATCTCAACCCATGTGCCCTACGAATTGATAAATATATAGGTATAGGGTAGATAATTTTTTTCCAAAACTAAAAAATAAAGTAAAAGTGTTTTAAACATGTTATTTTCATTACCCACATGGTTACTCAATTTTATAATTTTGGGTTATACCATTTTAACTAGTTTTCTCAACATTGTTAATTTATACATTAAGAAAAAATTAAATAAGACTTATTAGATAATTTGAAACAAATTTTTAAAAATATTTAACAAAATTTATCAAATAAAATTTCAATTTTTATGTAGAATTAACTTTAACATGACTTCATGTATCGCAAAATACCCCATTTGAACATTAACCATATTAATTAATTTTTTCTATTTTTAAATTTAATTAAGAAAAAAATATCTTTTACTTATTGAATAACGTTAATTAAGATGATTTCAAATATTTAATAACTTTCATCATTTTAAAATATCCAATGTTATAAAATATATTTTCATGATATCTCCAAAAAAACATGTTCAAAATGGGTTTTCATGACGTTTATTTTTCAAGGATAACCCAGTCTCAAATGAAAAATATGACTAAAAAAAATCATTATATTGATTTAATACACATATATAGAAATATTATATATAAATTTCATATAAATTGTTCCTTATTAGTGCTTTTTTATTTACTAAAATGGAAATACATCATGTACATTATTGTTTTTAATAAAAATATTTTTCTTAAAACTATAAATAAACTTATTACAAAATCAGATATAAAAATGATTAAAATGAAATTATTTTTATTAGATATAAAATTATTTTTATTATTTTTATTTTAAATCAAATTGAAAGAATAATGGGACTTTTTATTACATAATTTATTGAAAATAAAAGATAGTTATAGAAAAATATGTATTTTTTAGAATTCATGAAAAATATCCTTTTTATTAAAAAACCAAAATTTTCATCTTATGTTAATTATGGAATAAATATTTAAAAAATTTTGTAAATTTTTTTAAATAAATTTTTTTTAATTATAAAAATATAATTACACTATTTTCTCATAGAAATGAATTATAATATATTCTAATGAAAATTTTATTCTTGAGGCATATAAAAATAATACTAAAAATTTATTCATTATGGGACAAAAAATTTTAATCATAAAAAATATTTATATATAATTATAAAAATTGATTATTCTTACACATACCACCCATTTTGAAGGTCTGGTAAAAACTATTAGGTTTAAATAATATATTGTGGTCTATTTATTCTAGTTGTTCCAAGTTTTAAATGCTATCAAACAATTTCATAGATTTAAAAACTCATTCTATTATATCAATGTTGATCTCAAGTAATTCTCTCTGAATAAATAATTTTTATTCCCCTTTAATAATGTTTTATTGTCAGAAGTATGGTTATGAAATATGAGACATTTAGGTTTGCAGCATTTAAATTCTATAATGGAAACTGGATAAAAATAGTAAAGAAATAGCATTGATTCATCTATAAATAATTGAAAAAATATCTTTAAATTAAGTTTAATGTTTATACTAATCAACGAAGAAAAAATTTATCGTATTACCAACATAAATATTCTGCACTATTTCATATTTTATCGAGTTTTAGGAAACAACAACACACTAAGTTAAACTCATGTTAACAAAATATTTAATATGTATGAGTAAAACATTGATAGAATCTCAATAATCAATTAGAATTTTTCGTTATTCCATTTTTATTACCAAATGACATAAAACTAATTAATCTCGATTTACTAAACCAAAACTCATAAAGAAATCCAAAAATATAACGAATTTACAATACATAAATTGATTTTAGAATGAAATCAAAAAAAATCAGGTGAATTAAATTGGGAATTAGATTTTACTTACTCTAAACTGATAAATATGACAAATATACTAAATTTAATAACACTATTTACTATTACTAGAAAAAGTTACAATTTCTTGAAATCATGATTAAGAATGTAATTTAATAAATCATCTATATAAAAACACCTGAAACACTATTAATTCTACCCAATATATGGGGGGAATATAGTGAAGAATATTATTCAACTATATCATTAGACTACAAAGTTTGAGCCCCTATTTCTATATTAAAATCATCTGGATAAAACTATAATACCCCCCCTAAAAAATTTAACTCCTTCTCAATTTATCTAATATTACTACAAATTTTATCATCTTATCTGATAATATAATATATTTAAATCGTCATTATTAATCATTCCCCAGTGATACTCAGTAAGACCCTTTCAATATTTATCTTTCTTGTCATGGGTTCTAGAATATTCTTCTTCAAATCATTGGTCATCAGTTTTGTTTGATTACATTTTTTTAATGTTTTCCTTAACTAACCCTACAAATTTTAATTAAATATTTGTTTATCTATTTAGATTTTTTTGAATGATGTTATTGATTTTTGATCAATAATTACCTTCGAATGTCTTTGGGTGACACATCTATGTATCTCAATTTCTGGTTTATGATTTCATTCTCAATTCCAATAAAATTTATTTATTCAAACAAAACATATTTTTATCCTGTAACTACATATTTAAGCCTTCATTCTAATATAGGTATAATTATTAAATCATACAAAAATTCTCATTAATATCTCACTGATCTAATTTAATCTGTTATAGATTTGATTGAAGATGAATTTAATCTTATATAAGTCCAATCACTTAAATTTAACATCCAAAAACTCCTAATATCAATTTATTTTATCATAGGAGAGATTCATGTTTAATCTCATGTGAGTCAATGAATTTTATTTTAATCTCACATGAGTTAATTCCACTATCCTATTCCAATTCCATGAACATTGTTTTCTATTTTAAAAAGAAACACTAATTATGTAATATTTACATTATACTAATTTGAATAAAATTTAAAACAAATGTAAAATAAAATAAATATTACAACATATATATCTAAAAATCTATTAATATATTATTATATTACATATAAAATAAATATTTAATAATTTAAATAATATATAATAATTGGATAATAAATTCACATTATTTAAACCATATAAAAATATTATACAATTAAAAATTAAATAAAATTATGAAATCATAAATATCGACTATAAAATTTTAAAATAATTGGAAATTATATTTAAAAAAAGAAAAGAAAATAAATAATTAGTAATAATGTAATAAAAATAGTAAGTAAATTGGACATATTAGTATCTTATTTATTTTAAAAAAAGTGATGGTTTCTTTAGTACAATATGTATCCTTCATCCAACATTGATAAATATAGGTATGATCCCTATTCATGGAGGAATTATTACATCACAACATGCCAATTTCTATAGATAATTATTTTTTTACAATTATATGAACTCATATATATTTTCAACTTTTTGATAGGGGTTCATTAGTGGAATCATTTTTGGTTTCATACTCTCATCCTGTTTGTGAACCTTAGTGAATGTGCATACATTATTGGTAGAGCTCTATGTATGAGGGGGCCCCATATTTTCCATATAAAAGTATAATGATATTATCTTATGGAAAATGGTCATACTATAATATACTTTTATATCGTTTTTAGTGGATACTCATTTATTTATTTTTTCATTTTTGGATATGATATTTTAATATATCACCTGTGGGGATCGCCTTTTTTTACTATGTATGATGATTTGTTTAATTTTTTTAATACATTTTATCTTATTTATATAGTTATCATATAACCATGACAAAATATTTTATCTTAATTTCTTAATTATTTCTTCCCCTTAAATAATTACTTGTAGTAATACTAAGGTAATAACCTCCAATATAAATGATTATAGTAATCACCCTAGTTAGAAATCCCATTAATATAAAGAGGAATGTGTGAGTCAATGTATAAATTTATCAGAACATGTGAATAGGTATAAAGTGTCATATACGTTTAATGGATGTATTAATAAATATATGAAATGTTTAGGAGAAAGACATGGAATTTTGGGAGTATTTATTAGATTAGTTCTCTATAGTTGATATATGAGGCTTTTTAAAGATAAGAATCACTAATGTAGAAATTGTTTAATTACACACAATTTTTTATTTTTATTCAATTTAATTTTAGATAACTTCTATAATTATGTATATTTTTACAGAATAAATTATTTGTAGGAGTCTACGAGGAGAAAAGTTAGAAAATGATAAACCAAATTGTTTAATTGGAATGTTTTGATCCCATTAAAACTCTGATGGAAGGATGCTAGAGGTATACTCGGTCAGATATATACATCCTTATTAAATATATCCATAAATGTTTATACCATACCCTAGTATTTTAATTTTTAATAGTAGAATTTTTGGTAATTAACATATTCAAATTTAAAATTATGGGTAGGTGTATTCAATTAAGTTGTATCTATCTTTAAGAGTAATCAGCCATTATTCTTGAACTATCCTTATCTAAATTGGCCAGGAATTTATTCCTTTCTGAAAAAATATTCATCCACCTAAGGAATAGAGTCACATGAATCATGACTAACGTATTTATAAAAATATTTTTTAATTTATTTATTCTATTTAGAAGCGATTTGTTATAAACAGTGTGATATATCATTTTTCAGTTCTATTTGTAATTTTCTTATCAATGTTGTTTCAAAAAGTAAATTTTGTTAGAGGATCTTCAATTGAGACTCTTATAAGATAATGATTCTATATTTGTGTTTTTATTATGTTTTTTCATTTGTATGAATTCATGATGATTGGTAAAGGGACACATAGGAAAAAAAGAGTGGCCTAAATATTTATAAATTGATAAGTAAATTCATAAATCCATTTAGGGATGATCATATCATTTTTTCCGAGGGTTGGTTCATATATGGGAAGTATAATGACATGGTTACAATAAAATATATTTTTTTAAATAAAAATTATATTAATATTGAACCATTGGTGTTAAAATATAATGATAAATTTTTATTCTGACAATTCAACTCCAATTAGTGTTTTATTATGTCTTTATTTTTTCTTTCAAGTTGCAGTGCACAAGCATGGGTATATTAATTCATGTAATTAAACTATTTTATCAATATTACTATAAAATTGATATTGTTACCATAAATATATTGACCATTTGTTTTAGTGAGTATGAAATCCTTGGGATCATTCTATATGATACCAATGTGGAAGTTATATATGGTATTATTAGGGTTAGTGAGTATGCAATAATTAGGTTCATTAGGTATGTCTCCATTAGGGACATTGTGTACATAACCATCGGCACTAGTGAGTATGTGAAAATTAGGATCATTATACATGTGACCATTGGGTTTAGTGAGTATGTGATCAATGGGATTAGAGAGTATGCAACAAGTGAGGGTCTTATGTATGTTAGTATTGAGCTGAATGAGTATGTGGTCACATGGTTCATTGTGTTTGTGGGATATTGTGGTTGTTGTGTGTATAACCATTGGGTACATTGAATATGTAAAAAATGTGATCTTCTTTATAGTGGACCTTTTTTAGATAAAATTATACCCACAAAATAACTTACTCTGAATAATACACTAATATATTCCTAAATTGGTAGGGTGAAATTTAATCATGTCCTCGTTAGAAAATGATGAATTTATTTGATTTTTAATTTGTATAATGAGTTATAACATCATATCATATACATTAATTTTGTATTAAATGATATTTTAGAGGTTTAATTGTATTATCCTATTGATTATTTTAACTCACACTCTAAAAATGCACAATTTATGTGTATATTAATTCATTATAGTTAATGATACGAGTTATGGAAAGGGCCCTCTGATAGGTGATACTGAATATTGATGGGACAACATGGAGGAGAAACATAACTAGTCAAGCCACAAAACTCATAAAATATTTTATTCGTATATATTTTTTTAATAATCATATGTTTATATCCACATGGTGATATCATATAATACTCATTTAATGTTTTCATGGGATAACATTAGAGAATATAGTTATGTGTATTTATCAGTTTTTAGTATGTTTTTTATTGTAAATATTATGTTTTATTATTTTAGAGATTACCAATTATTGTTATTTTATATATAATTCATTGGTAATGATAATGATAGAATATTCAACCTATTGTTTTTTTAAGGTCTCACCATTAGCCAATAACCTTTAGTGTACATTAAGGTAGGCCTAAAATCATGGGGCATGCTAGCATAGATTTTGAGTTATGTTTTCAGGTAATGAAATGGTATATCAATTGTGGTCGAATGACTACAAAAATCTTAAAAAATATAAAAATATAAAAAAAAATTCTCCCATTACTCGATTAATATAAAACATATTTTTATAATGAAGCTAATTTATGATATTCAACAATAAATAGTGACAAATAATAATCCAAAATAAATTTAAATATCTAAGAGTATTCATTTTATATACTAACTGAAAATGTGAATTTTATTATCTTTTATCAACCATAAAAAAATAAAAATTCTAACAGGGCTATCCATGATGAAATTACGAACAATATATCATAATATGACTATCATTATCAACTAATAATTTTTAGCATGATTTTTTTAAGAGGGACAAAAGTATAAATGTGTCACTATTTATGGAATAACTTGAAATATATGATATCACATATTAATTCAAATGTTCTCCTATTTTAAAGATATCATGTGATATATATTATAAGATAAATCATTATGTATTTGTGAATTTTTTTTAGTACTTAATCAATAAATATGTTGAAAATGAATTCCACTATAAAAGTTTTAATATAATTCATTACAATGGTTTTAATATACATTAGTACATTATTTTTTTTGAAATGGTGAAATTAACATAGAATCCTAAAAGGAAAATTTTAGTAGTATCCTCAAGGATTATAAAGTAAAGTTAGTCCAAGTGGGTAATTGTAAGATGTCAACATTTTTCTGGGGTGTAGTAGGATTATATAGTGGGTTCTAGTGGTAAAACAAACTTGCATAATGGACACAACTCAGGCCGTGATTTGTTTTGGGTAGACTCTATTAATTAAATTCATGGTTGAATTAGTTCACAACATAGAAATTTTACATCACTCTAAATGTTTTTCACCAAATTTCAAGATGTCACAAAACTCTTTTTCACCACATGTTGACAAGTCAACAAAACTAGTATTCACTACATATAATGAAACTCCTCTGCTCACCTCTCTCTTGGACCAAAGATCCTCCATGCACCACCAACTTCGACTAAAGACCCTCTACACAACTCCCAGTGGGGGGGGGGGGGTCTTGTTCTCATTTAGATCCATCTCTCTCTTTTGTTCCTCTTTCAAGATATATTGTGGATGGTTATCCGTTGTAGGATATATATTTAGATCTAGGTTTGATAGATCATGATTCATTAAATATTGAACATATGAATTGAATCCATAATTCATTTTTTGTTATTATTACATTGATATTATGGATTTCTAATGGCAAGCATTCAACATCACTGATCTTGAGGTAGGTGATCTATTATGCAAATACAATTTTCATGATTTTAATTATGTGTATGTAATGGAAATATTTATAGAATTTGTTTAGAAATTAAATTTCTGAATTTTATTAAATATTTTAGAATGTTAATTATTTAAATAAAATGAATTATATAAATATATTTTGATCTAATTTATTAGAATTATTCATATCATGAAATCAAGTATTTATTAATTAATTATTTAATTGATTATTGAAATATTTATTTTGTGTGATTTGAGGAGTAATTAATTATTGAATTAATAATTGGGAGATTGAGATTATTGAAATTTAAAAATTAATTGTTGAAGTATTTTTTTTATATTAAAACTAGTAAATAGGGATAAAAATTTTCAGAATTAATTAAATGATAATATTATGATTATTGAATTAATTTAAATTGAATTATTATTTGATAAATTAATTTGGGCAATTGAATTTTTTAAGTGGGGAATAATTAGTTGATGAGATAATTGATATAGTAATGTTATTATTTAATTGAAAAATTTAATAACCTGATTGAATAAATAAATTAATTTTATAAATAATTTATAAGTGTTATCTAATTATCTGATTGATTAATTAAATATAGTGATTAATTAATTAGTGAAATAATTATTTATAGTTATTTTATTATTTAATTATTAAATTAGCCAAAGGGATTAATTAATTTATTAATTAATTAAGTTATGTGTTTTTTATTATTTAATTGTTCAATAAAATAAAGGGATTAAATAATTGATGAACTAATTAATGAGAGTCATGTAATTATATATTTTTTGGATGAAATAAAGGGAATAATAATATTATACATTAATTAATAGCAGTATGTATTTTATTTTTTAATTAAATAAAGGGATTAATTAAATTTATAATTAATTATTAATAACTAATTTGATTATTATATTGATTAATCAAATAATAGGATTGATGATATTAATTAATTGGTGAATAAATTAATGGGGATTATTATAACGATGCAATTGAATGAGTTATATTAATTATTTAATGAATTAATAAATGTGGAATATTTTATTAATCCAATTGAATGAGTTTGATTAATTAACCAGGGATTTAATTAATGGGGATTGTTGTGGTGGTACAATTGAATGAATTTGGTTAATTAATTGGTAAATTAATTATTGTGGATTATTGGGATATTTAATTGATAGAATTAGATAAATAATTTTTGGGTTAATTATAGGACAATGAAATTTGTAAATTTGACAACTAATTATTGAATTAGTTATGAGATATGGAGATAACCGATTTGAGATAATGAATTGCAGAATTTTTATGAGATATTTCGATTGGTGATTTGAATAATTAATTGTTGAATTAATTATAGGGTATTGAGCCTCTGTATATTGATTAATTAATTGATGAATTAATTAATGGTTTTGATGTTCTTAATTAATTGGGGAATTAATTAAGGTGATTTATGTGATAATATAATTTAAGAATAATGAATGAAATTTGTTTGATGAGTCAATTATTGAATTGAATAATAGAATTGAATTGATTAATTAACTATTGAATTAATTAATGCGAACAGGGTGATTAGATACATGTTTAATGAACTAATAAAATTTATTAGAATAATTAATTGTTATTTTAGTTAATGTAATTTATTTGAGCAATTAATCATCGAACCAATTAATGTTGTTAATATGATTAGTCCTTGGTTGATTTAACTAATATAAAGATATAATTTAATTAGTAGTTGGTTTAAATAATGAAATTTTTGTGATTAATTAATTAGTGGACAAATTAATGATATTGATGAGAATAATTATTCATTGAATTAGTTAATGGACTTGGATTAATTAATTGAATAATTAATTAATGGGGGATTGTGATGGTGAAATGTGACAAGATGATTAATGTTGACTAATCTTGATTGATTTGTTACAGTGATACATGTGATTAAATTTATATTCGTGTGTGGGACAAGGCCCCCACATCAATATCCCATAGTTCTTAAATTTATATTCATGCATGAGAAAACTTCTCTTGCATAAAATTAATATAGTGATTAAGTTGATATTAATGTCTTGAACAGGGCCTGTTTTGTCAAAATCCCATAGTGATTAAATTGATATTCGTGTCTGGGACATAGTCTACTATATCAAAATCCCATGGGGTCATAGGCTTGGTGACCTTAAAGGAAAACATTATCATTGGACTATGGTTACAATTAGAAGTATTTTAAATTAAAATGATATAGATAATGAAAGACCATTTTTCAAATGAATTATAAATTTAATATGTGAAATGGTTCAAAATCAGGCACGATATGAGGTAGGTATTGAGGTTCAGTGTCCTTGGGAATGCGGGGGGGGGGGGGGGGGGGTATATGTGGTTAAAAAATGATAATTGAATAAATCTAATGTATTTAATTTATTAAATGTATTTTATTCATTATAAAAATACAAGAACTATTATTGTATGGATTTGTTTTAGACGTTAGTGGTGGTGTCCAACTAAGTTGTAGTAACATCCTACACGGGCTGCTTGATCAGTTTCTGAGTAGGCTTTGTGTTTAATGGACATTTTAAGGGAAAGGGCTCTGTGTTAGATGGCATAGTTTGGGATTAAGCATTGACGAGGGAACCAGATGTGGTTTATGGCCTTTTTATGAGTTTTTAGAGACTTTAATTTTGGGTTTTCATTTAACCCATGTTTCATAGAAGACATGGCATATCTATTATTCAGTTTTGATTTTTTATTTCCAGTTTTGGATATCATGAGTTATTTTTATTGTTTATGATCATATGCATCCACTATTGGTTATTATTTTTATTGGTGTTTATTGTAATTTACAAAAAAATAGTGTATTGTCTCACCATGATCTATAATCGTCCCTCAATACTATTTAGAAGCCTCTACCATATGGGGTGGCATGCCTGAGGTCATTTTGTGAATCATATCGAGGTACTAGTTTGTAAAACCTAGGATGGGATGTTACAATGTGGTATCAGAGGTCCAATTTTATTTTCTTCTACTTTTTTCTTACTGTTTGGGAAAGGATGATAGGAGACTAATAAGAGTCTGGTCTCGGTTATAAGCCCGTTCATGGGAGTGGAATCCCATGTATGGGGTAGAACCCAAGTACCCATCGTGGGATTCTTGTTATTGTTGTTTTTAATTATTGGTGAATATTATTTCCCCTTCAGTGACACACCATTTGGGTGATGTTATTATTGATGTTGTGAATTTCTTAGAATTAACTCATGGTATGGTATGGCATGCGAGTTGAGTAACATGAATCATTCTAAGAACTCAAAATTATTGTGAATTGCATCATTTTTAGAACACAGAAAAAATAGGGTTTTGGTATGTTGAAGAACGTGAAATATTTTTCATTTTTTTGAAAGGTGAAATTAATTTGTGTCTATTGTGAATTGAGAAAAATATTAAAATGATGAAATATGAGAAAAAATGGACTTCTTAATGAGAATATTGAATAATGATAATGTTAATACCATTATTAAATAAGTTCTAGATATATTATGGTTAAGGGTAGAGATAATTCCTCGGTTATGACCGAATGATGGGAAAAGGGCTAAAGACTCTATATGGTTTTTTCTAAATCAATCATGATAACTAGGTTAATGTTGTGAAATGAGGACATATTATTTTTTCCCCTTGTTGTCAGTAGTTTGTGTATTAGGAATTCCCTATTTTTAGAACTCGATGGTTTTTTGTAAAAGGGACTGACTGGTTTTAGATTAGTGTGTTGTGATGCTGACAGGATGGGAATCCTAAAACATTCGGTTGTTTAAGGTGTTTCCATTCATGGAGGTAAAATTGGTTCAGGAGTAATTTTTATTGTGTTCTCCAATGAATTCTAAACGTAATTTTAATTAGTGAAGATCATGTACCCTACTTTGTCTTCGTCCTAGGTAAACTGAGAAATTTATAGATTTATGACTAGCTTCCTAAATGCATTTTGGTAGGATATGGGGCCCCTTAGAGGATACGCTTTTGAAGCAGTATAACTGTAGATGGATGGTGAATGGTATTCCATCGATAGTTTATGTATATGGTTCTGATGAGGGACTACAGTTCAATAAATACCATGGACCATGGGTGGTGGTGGTTGAGTTACATGACAGGTAGTGTAAATAATGATTCTATGGTGGTGAGATATGTGTTAGTACTAGAATTGTGGAGAAAGACCTTGAGTTAGAAGTAGTTACATCAGAATTATAAAGTGAAAACTCTGAGGTTCATGTTTGAATTCCATAGGAATTGTTATGTGGGTCTTGTAGGTGGTGGATGTATGACCTTTCCAGGCGGGTTTCGATCGTAAGGCTAAGTGGAAATGTTGGATTGTGTTCCTAATTTTTTTAGGATGAGTGAGTTGGGAAAGGCGTTGGGTATGTTGTGGAAGTTGATCTTGATACAGATGTGTTCTTTGGGAAGCATATCATATGTGTTCTAGATTATAGTGAATGGTTTTCGGGGAATGGTTGTGTTAATCGTGCGTTTATTGTGGAAAAGTGGACTTGTTCAAGAGGAAACATTGGACAGAGATGTTGATGTGAGGGATCAGTGGCCTGATCTTTTTTGAATCAAAATATTTGAGGTTCATATGAGTACATATCATGGAAAAGCAGTTATAAGGTGGGGAGATTTTCTGATCCAGTTTTTTCCAAGGGTGTAGATGGATTTAATGGTGAGTTCTAGAAGTTGAACAAATATGCATCTTGGACCTAATTCATGATGTGAATTATTTTTTTTAGACTCTATGAATTTAATTGATTGATTAAATTAATTTAAAACATTGAAAATTTAAACCCCATGTTAACGTTTTTCACCACATATTGACATTTCAAAGAAGTATTTTTCACCACATGTCGACACGTCACAAAAATGGTTCATACCACATGTAAAAAAGTTTTGAAAATAAATTAAACAATGTGTAATTTATATTTAATGTTTTTAATAGTAGAGTGACTGTATTTTTAGGAGAAAATAAAATAATAATGGGATATTATCTGTCTCTCTCATAGAAGCTCTGCCTTGGACCGAAACTCTTCCATGCACCTCTATTTTGGATCGAAACTCCTCACTGCACCACCATATTCAATTGAAGACATTCCACACACCTCCCAAGTATGGGTGTTCTTCTTCCTTAGTTTAATCTACCTTTTACACTCTTATTACCATATAAAATGGGGTTGTTTATCAATTTTCAGATCATGATGGAGAACCAGGATAGTTAGATATTGATTCATTTAAATTTGGGATCAAGGAAATGAATCAATAACTCATTCTATGTCATTATTCAATTGAAATTGGTTTTGTCATTTGGTGAGAATTCATCATCACCATTCATGAGGTAGTTCATCTATTATTTAAATCCAACAGTCATGATTTTAATTAGATGTTTTTAAATTTAGGATTTTTAGAGTTTGTTTAGTAATTAGATTTCTGAATTTAATTAATCATTTTCAAGAGTTAATTAATTATGAAAAAATGAATTGTATAAATTATTTATTGAATTAATTTATAAAAATAGTTGAGAAAAAAAGTCTAGGATTTAATAATTAATTGATGAATTGATGAGGGAAATATCTAAATTGTGGTATTATAGGAGTAATTTATTGTTGAATTAATTATAGGGAGATGTAGATTTTTTAAATTCAGTAATAAATTGATGAATTAAGTATTTTTACATTGATGTTGATGAATAGGGAAAATTAATTGTAGAATTAATTTTTGGAGACTGTTATGATTATTGAATTGACAGAAATGGAACAATTGATTGATGAATTAATTACAGTTATTTAATTTTTTTGCGGGATATAATTAATTTATGAATTAGTTAATGGAGTGATGTTATTATTTAATTATAAAATTAAATTATGTAATTTAGGGGATTTTTTTGGTGAATTAATTAATGAGGTTTTTATTATTATGTAATTTTTTAATTAAATAAATGTATTAATTATTTATGGAGTTAAATAATGATAGTTATGAGATTATTTAGTTCTTGAATTAAATTGTCGTATTAATTTGTTAAATAATTAATTAAGGGGAGTAATGTGATTATTTAACTATTGAATTAAATAAAGGGATTAATCAATTGATGAATTAATTAATGAGAGTTATGTGAAATTTTAATTATTGAATTCTATAAACATATTAATTAATTTATGAATTAACTAATGGGAGTATATTTTTAATTCTTGAATTAAATAAATAGATTGATTAATTTTGGAATTAACTAATGAGGAGTAATGTTATTATTTAATTGATGAATTAAATAATGGGATTGATAAGAATAATCAATTAGTGAATTAATTATTGGGCATTGTGGTATTGATTCAATAGATTATGTTAAATTAATTAATTAAAAAATTAATTAATGGGGATTGTTTTACTAATGCACATGAATGAGTTAGCTTAACCATCAAGGGAATTAATGAATGGGGATTCTGGAGATGGTGAATTTAAATTAATTTGATTAATAAATTTGTGAAATAAATAATGTGGATTGTTTGGATATTGAAACGATAAATTTGGCTAAATAATTTTTGAATTAATTATGGGACAATGAGATTGGTAAATAAAACAATTTATTGTCAAATTAAATATGAGATAAAGAGATAATTATTTTTAGATAAGTAATTTCATAATTAAATATGTGATATTGATATTATTGATATGAATAATTAGTTTTTGAATTAATTATAGGATATTAATATTATGGATATTGATTAATTAATTTATTAATTAATTAATGTGTTTGACACATATAAATATTTGGGGAATTTATTATGGGTATTTATGTGATTGTCTCATTGATGAATTAGAACTGAAATTTCTATGATTATTAAATTATTTAATTGACTAATAGAATTGACACAATTAATTAATTATTGAAATAATTTAATTATTTAATTTGATTATCTATTTGTTTAATTAACACATGATCTTTCTATGATTAATTAATTATAAAATTAATTAATGTTATTTGAATGATTAATTAATTTTCTAACTAATTAATCATATTGATATGATTATTTATTTATTAAATTAACAAATGGTTTGATGTGATTAATTAATTTTTGAAATAATTAATAAAATTATTGTGATTAATTAATTATTGGATTAATTAATGAGATTGATGTGATTAAATAATTGATGAATTAATTAATGTAATTGGATTAATTAATTATAAAACTAATAAATGGATGCTTATTGTTGTGAAATTTGATGAGAGGATTTATGTTTATTAATCTGGATTGATGTGACATAGTGATACATGTTATTATATTGATATTTGTGTGTGGGATAATACTTGTTATATCAAAATCCTATAGTGATAAAATTGATATTCGTGTGTGAGGTAAGGCCTGCTACATCAAAATACTGTAGTGATTAAGTTGATATTTATGCCTCAAACAAGTAATTCTATGTCAGAATCCCATAGTAATTAAATTGATATTAATATGTGGGACATGGACTGCAGAATCAAAATCACATGGGGTCATAGGCATGGTGACGTACAACAGAAAAAGTTGGCATTGGACTATGGTTTTAATTAACCATATTTTAAATTTAAATGAAATGGATAATGATATCACATTTTTTAAATGGATTGGGAATTAAAATTGTGAAATGATTCATAATCTGACACTGGTCAAGGTAGATATTGGGCTTTGGGTGTCCTCATGATCTCAAGGGGTTTATGAGATTAAATAAAGGATAATTGAAAAAATGTATACAATTTAAATTATTACTTGTATTTTATTTTTTATAAAACTGCCTAGAATATTATTGACTGGGTTTTTAATGTCGTTGTTGGTGGTGGGCTGCTGATTTGTATCAAGCCCTACTAGAGATTTCTAATATGTACGTATATAGAATGTATGTTTTCAGGATTGGTTTAGGGAATAGGCCATATGTTAGATGTATATGTTTGGATAGATCATGGATGGGATAACCACACATGGTTAAAAACCCTTTTGGGAGTTCTCAATGACTTTATATTTATGTGTCTGTTTTACACTTGAAATTTATTTAAAATAGAATATTTACTATTCATTTTCGCTTCATTAATTCCAGTTTTGGTCATCTTGAGATTTTAGTAGTGTTTATGATCACATAATTCTACTATTGTTTATTATTTGTAGTGGTTCTTACTTTAATTAAATAAAAAAGAAGGTGTGGTCTCCTTATGATTGATAATAGACCCTCATTGCTAGTTGAAAGCATTTAGAATAAGGGGAGGCACACATGAGGTCATCTGGAGAACCAGATTAGGGCACTAGTGTGTGGCACCTAGGATGGTATGTTTTAATAATATACTAGAATAGTGAGATATCTCAATGTCAATTCCCTCTTACTTTATCATATCCCTTTAAAAATAAAAATCAAGTAGGCAATGGGAGTTTTAGAAATCCTATAAAGAACTGTTGTTAGGGATTCATATAGTCATTTTACTCCTTTATAATTTTTTTCTATTATATGCTCCTAAGTGACCTCACACAACTATTGTTAATAATTTTTTAAAAAAATTAAAATAAATAAATTTCTTCATATTTGTATAATCCATCTAAAACACTCATGATAAATATTTTGGAATAGGGAATCATAATAGTTTTACACTATTTATGGTCTGTATATGTCCTTTAAAACATCTAAGAGGCATCATAGAAACATTTAGTTACATTTAAATTAATTTATATTTATAAATAGTTGTCTTCACATAGATAATTATTTTCCATTCACTATTCATTCTACGGGAACAATTGTATAAGAAAACATTGTTCACAGTTATTGGTCATTGATCACTACGAAGTGAATAAAATTATGAGATAACACTTCCCACATCATATTTTTATCCATTAATTAAACAACTAGCTTCATAATGCTTTAGTATAATAAAAATTTTGTTACCCAAGTTATAATAAAACATTTGTCACCAAGAAAAAGAGGAATTCAAATTTATGATCTCAATATCTTTTTCAATAGTAATTAAATCATCAGTAATAGTTTATGAAATTGGTGGGGGTGTATTTTAGTGTTCTTTCAACATAATTTCGATAATTATTCTGATATCAATATTATAGGAAATGTCATCAAGAGTTTAGAAAATGGAATATAAAGAATGAATCATGAACAAATATATACATTTTATATTTATAATAAATTTTATTTCAAATTAACTATGAAAAGACTTTAGATAATTATATATTTTAATACCATGTAAATGAAATCCCAAAAATTATCTAATATATTTAATTAGAGACTTTTATTCTGGATGCTTATAAGAAGTATAAATAAGAATAGTTATATGATTGTACACTTATGGTAGTTTCTATGGAACTAAAGTCACAAAATAAATATGATAATTTATAAGACTAAAAAACAATATATTACTGTATGCGATTCTATTGGGAAAATTAAATTCAATGTATCATTTAGATTCTACATGATGGAAGAACCTTAGTATTTATACATATGATAAATATGAATGTGGTATATAAATGAATTTGAGTGGTTTATATCTCATATAAGTCTTGAATTTTCTATATATTTCTTTTTGAAATCATTTTCTAGATATTTAGATAATTTATTGTTAATTATAATATAATTTATTTTGAAAAATCCTATCCTAGTATCTTCAATATGTTAAAGGTCATTTATAAGGATATGATAGGCGCTAGATCAAGTGATGCGATGAAATTTTAATATTTAAAAAGAAAAAATATAAAGTAATAATAATTATATTGGAGGGTATACTAGTAAAAATGGTTCCTTAAAACACAAGGTATGTGTCAATAATCACGGAAAATGTTTCCATTGTTAAAAAATATACACGTTGGAGATTAAATAACATATAATCCTCGATGCAGCATAATAATGATATTTTAAATACTATACAATTTATTAATGTTATCAAAATATATTAATAAATTTATGAGGAAATTTATTATAAATATTATACTATATAATTATTTTGACTATCAATAAGAGTTCAAAATAAAAAAAATTATTAATGGAATAAGTGACGAGTTGATGTGTATGTTGTAAGAAAAAGTGTATTCTCTATGAGAAGATAAATTGATTCATCTCACTAGAAAATATTGTATGGAATAATTTTTTTACAGTCTTTTTTATGTTATGAAAATTTAATTCAATGTAAAAAGTTTATATATAGTCAAATATTGTCTAAATTGACAAACATGGGTTTTTTTCTTACTAAATTAATAACATATCAAATCAAAAATATGTAGATTCAATTAATTTTAATTATATTGAAGACTTTTTTTTAATTTGTAAAATACGAAAAATATTCAATATTATTTTCATTTCCATATTTATTCTATAAAAAAACCTACAAGTCCCATAAGAAAATCATATAAGATATTATTTAAAAAAATATCCTATAATAGAAAAATATAAGCTATTATTTTCAAACAAAAACATTATTTGTATAATATAGATAATATAATTGAAAATATGTTTGTAATAAAATCTACGTAGGAGTTAATATCTATCATAAAATAGTTCAATATTTTATAAAATAAATTTAATAAAGAAAAATTCATATTTTGGTGATACTAGTTTAATTAAAAGTTAATATCATTAGAGAAAATATGATTTTTTTTCATATAATTAGTAAAATAAAGAGTATTAATAAAATTATATATTTTTATAAATTCCAAAATATCATAAATAATGTTTATATTTGTTGAATTTTTTATAATTATTTTTCAAATTGAAACTATGTTAGTTAAAATACATCATTAAATTTGATATAATATAGCAATGTTATTTTTTATAAAATATTAAAAATTAAAAATATAACATTTTAATCCTTACCTAACTATTATATAAATATATTTATAGATGTTATTCCACTAATATATTTAATGGGATATTTTTTCAGTGGATGTATGGAGAAATAATAGAAAATACATATTGATGTAATTGGTGTTATATAAATATGTAATATGTATTTATAAACTAAAGAAAGAAACTAAACATATGGTCATGGAGGCCCTTAAATGTTTGGATATGGAGGGATTGATACTCATATATATTTACTGTTTTAGTATTTTATTTAATTTTTTTATGATTATACAAATCATTAGGTTATATAGAGAAAATTTCCCATCATTTATTCATGAGTAATGCATAAATTGAAATGATTGGAATGATAATTAACCCATTAGAGTTAAAACTATATGTTTTATGTAGTCGATGATCATGTAAATATCATGAGTTATGGAAATATTGATGATCAACATGATTTAGGTCTCATATAAATATATAGGGTTCACTCTTGTAGTAAAAAAAGTGTTTTAGGGTTTATAGTAGCACCCAAAAAACTATATTGAATATTATTCATTATGCCACACCATTATAAGGATTAATGTTTGTTAGTAATCGAAATTACATGTTGTTAATAATTTACCTCACCTAAAATAAAAAATACATTGATTCCTTTTTTATGTTATTTGTGAGTCTATGATCATCTAGGTGTGTTCAGTTATGTTGATGAACATGTAGTAGGTATTTTTTTTAACTAAGATGCTATTTTTTCTCTTATATTATGGCCAATATTATTGAACCATTGATTCTCTAACCCTATAAATGTATATAGACATTAACAGATAATTCAAATGATATTCACTTACATGTATTGGTGAATGAATTGTGATATACTCATATGTTTTGGCGAATAACATGAGATTTAATCATTTTTCTAATTTTGATGTTACTCTAATATTGTTGAATATAATAATTTACTACATGATATTAACATGATTTCTGTCTCATGTTTGTATTAGATTTCTTCTAAATAGTGTTCATACAGTTATGCATGTTGTATGATATACATTTTGTAATGGCCCGGACCTCTCTGGTCCATTACTTTGTGAAATGTTGGTGTTGGAGGTGTTCCGGGAGGTCAAGGGGACTTATCCCCAACACTTTGCCAATTTTCCAGTTCTGTGAACAGTGTTTCCAGTTTTATGAATAGTAACAGATCGGTCTCACCGATCGGTCTGACAGATCGGTCTCAGAGATCAATTTCATAGATCGGTGTGACAAATCGGTTTCAGAGATCGGTCTGACAGATCGGTTTCACATATCGGTGTGACAGATCGGTGTGACAGATCGGTCTCACAGATTAGTTTCACAGATCGGTGTGACAAATCCGTTTCACAGATCGGTCTGACAGATCGGTTTCACAGATCGGTGTGACAGATCGGTTTCACAGATCGGTCTGACAGACCGGTTTCACAGATCGGTGTAATAGATCGGTTTCACAGATCGGTCTGAAAGATCGGTTTCACAGATTGGTCTGACAGATCGGTTTCACAGATCGGTGTGACAGATCAGTTTCACAGATCGGTGGGATAGATCGGTTTCACAGATCGGTGCGACAGATCGGTTTCACAGATCGGTCTGATATATCGGTTTCACAGATCGGTCTGACAGATCGGTTTCACAGATCGGTGTGACAGATCTGTTTCACAGATCGGTGTGACCGATCGGTTTCACAGATCGGTTTGACAGATCGGTTTCACAGATCGGTGTGACAGATCGGTTTCACAGATCGGTCTGACATATGGGTTTCACAGATCGGTTTCACAGATCGGTTTCACAGATCGGTTTCATGTACAATAACAGTGCGTGAACAGTGTTTCTAGACTCCTACAGTTTTTCCCCTTTTGACGTTTCCTTTGACGTAAAATACATTTAAAGCCTTATTTGTAAGGGCTCTTAAGGCCGTTTAAAATGCCATAAATCCTATATTAATTATTCCTAAGGCTTGGACTGTTTTACTTGGTCAAACCGCGTGGGTTAATGCGATCCGTTTTTAATGGAGAAT
Source organism: Viscum album (assembly GCA_963277665.1). Taxonomy (NCBI): domain Eukaryota; kingdom Viridiplantae; phylum Streptophyta; class Magnoliopsida; order Santalales; family Viscaceae; genus Viscum; species Viscum album. The sequence goes on from OY728136.1 coordinate 1,292,517,018, forward strand.
TAACTGGATCTTAAATCGTTGCCCCATTTAATCTTCAAAAAGGGACGAGATATCATTCTCCCTTGTTCTTTCCCTTTGTTCTCAACTAGGAGGCACTAAAACCTTTCAATCCTTTCCGTAAGAGTTTCGCAATCAATCTTTACTCCTAGGATTGGTTCTGCTCTGTTTTGGATGCAACTGAGCCGTGTCGATCAATCATCGATATAAGGTATGTTGTATCATCGTTCTTTTGGGGTTCATCTTCTCCTATCCTCTTTTCCATAATTATACCATGTAATTTCCAAGATTCTAATGGGTTTTCTTGGGGTTGGTTGGTACTGTCGTACTGCAGCATCCTCCGGTGGATGCAGTTGTCGCGAGGGGAGGATCGTGACCTGTTGTGTGGATAAAGAACGTGAGGAACTATTTGAGGTAGGGGATTCATGGCTTCTCTAATTGTATATGTGCAATCATAGAATTAGCATGATTTATCCCTTTGGATCACAATGAAATTGACCTAATTAAATACTTGAACCGGATTAAAAGAATTGGTTGATCGCATGTTGTTGCTTTATACCGTGATAATGGTTTGCCTCATGTTTTCCTAGATATAGTGATATCTATGTTTTCTTTGATTTTTTGTTCGTTCATGATAGAAATTGATAATGAATGTAAAGACGGAATTAATTGTTAATTAATTGGTTAAAGATAAAAAGGCATGTAAATTAATCTGGTTATTGTCGTTGTTGTAGTTGTTCTAATTTCAGGATAATCAAATTAGGGAAGTAAGCATGGTTATTTAATTGGGATAGCTTGCTGATTAGGTATCCGTGATTGGAACCTATGAATAACAAATCTGCCAATTCAATATGGATTAGAGAACAGATTATGTGGGAATTTCTAAAAGGGTTCTGAGTTACCCTCTTGTTTGTTAAAGGGTCAAGAGCCTATGATGTGATGTTTGTTTTCCTGCTTTTTGTGTTGTGATGTGAGGCTGGATGGTTGTTGTGATATGTGGAGGCATGGAGGCCTTGTGGTTATGGCAACAGATGTCGCCTAGAGTGGCGAGATGCATCAGTTTATGCATGTGGGTGTCGGGGAGGACACCAGGGGTGATGGAATGGGATGGATGTGGTTGCTGGTTGCTTGTGGTTTTCTTGAATGTTAATCTACTTTACTTTTCCCCACTGCTCAAGGCAGCTGGTATTTCTACCCTTCTTCCGAAAAAGGCGAAGACGCGCGGGGTATGCCACGTGCTTTCCGTGTTTAGCCTCTCGAGGGATAATGGGTATATGCTCTTTCTATAGGAGGCAAAGACTCGACGGGTTGTATATCTACTCACCGTGTTGAGCCTCCTTTGTGTTTAGAAGCATAGAATTCTTTTCTAGAATGCCTGGGAATGTGGAAAAGTAATTCTGTAATGAATGTTTGATTAAATGGTGAAAATCCACGGGGATGGAGATGCTGAAATTTAATAGTGGTGTGAATCCTAAAAAGGAGAAGATTATGAATGTGATTCCAATTTAGTTTAATGTGGTAAATTGTTCATGGTTAATTAATATTTAAAGAATTAATTAACATACAGTGGAACTGATAAAATGAGAATGGAGTAATATAATAAAGCTCTTCAATTGGTTGTGTGCTTATAGGATACCTAGTCTTAGAAGTAGCAGCATAGAGTCTGAGAGACATTAGCTACAGTTGTATCTAAGACTAGGTAATTCCCATAGTGTGGATGTGAGTTACTTATATATTCTGTACTTTTTGTGTTTCTATACGCTACTCCACCCTTTCGGTAAGGGCAACTGACACCCCGGGGATTCTGAGCCCTGGGGGGTGTTTTCCCCAACATTCTGATGGGAGGTTGAATGGATGACTACCCCCCTTTGGCTCCGCTCTCTTCTCTTGGTAGATACTTGTGCCATGAGACACAGCGGTTAGTTACCCCATATATGTGTGTAGAGGGCTGTAATGGCTTGTGGTTATTCACACACATATATTCTTGATATAGTATCCTACGGACTACTATAGGTGTAACGTGTATAGGCTATGATGGCTTGAGGATCCTTACTCTGAGTATGGGATGTAATGGCTTGAGGTATTATACCCGACGTATGATACACGTTATGCGAGCTGTGGTGGCTCCCGGAAACTACCTGGTTACCTTTGGTTGTGAGGACAGCATGGTGCTTCGCCCAGGTGTCTGCGGGCAAGCCTATGTGGTGCACGAGGTGCAGATTGTGGAGCTTAGCCCAGGTGTCTGCGGGCAAGCCTTTGGAGAGAGATGCACAGGACGTATGTCATGGGGGAAAAGCGGCAAACCAGTGGGGAAGTAGTAGTGGGGTACCCTTGATATTCTTTACTATATGCTATATTCTTGTATGCGTTACTTGGTGAGAGTAGCCATGGTGAGGTTGGGAACATAGTATAACTGTTTAGGTGACGAGTTAGTTTCACTTGTTGTTCACTGGGCTTTAGAATGCTTTCTTTACCTTTGCACGAGAGGATTGGGGAGGATCCTACTGAGTATACTGTTATACTCACCCTATGTACATATAAACTGTTTTTCAAGTCACTTGGAGCAAGTTGGAGATCAAGCGGGTTACTACTAGCTTGTGGTTGGAGGAGGAGCTGTTCGGGCTCGTGGTCCCTGTCGTTTTTCTTTCTTTTGGGTACTTTTAGTTTTCCCTTTCAGTTGTAGTACTTTTGTATGAAATTTCATATATGTACTTGGGTTTCTTTTATATTTCAGTTATGAGTTGGAGTTGGTTGGAGTCTATTCTATCTCTCTCTTCTGCATGTGTTCTCTTAGAGGGTAATGCCTCCCATTTGTATGTTATTATACCCTCAGTGCTAGTTGCCAACCCGGGGCCTACTGGAGGCGGGACTCGGGGGTCATTATCTCCCTTTTCACATTGCCGGCCCAGGAGGGGTACACTTTGTGGGGAGGGGGTCGTGACAGAGTGGTATTAGAGGTCTGGTTGAGGGATAGGATGATGTTTTGAGTTAGGCACAGGTGAGGATGCATGGGATGGTAGGGCAATGGTGTCATTCATGTTTAGCAAGTGGGGTAAACACTGGAGACTGGCAGAGACATAGGCGTTCAGGGCCCCCTATGATCTGTTGCATGGACCTTTAAGTTTACGATGGCTACTAAACAAAGTGATACTGGTTGTAGGGTAGAGACCTAGGAAAGGATCATGAATCATTATTCTTTGCGCCTGTGTTTGAATGGGTAGACCTTGGGATAGGTAACCTGAAATTAATAAAACAAAACAATTAATTAATTAATGTTGAGTCTTCCATATTCCAGGCTTAGGATCTCCAACGGTTGTTATTTTACAGGTATGGCTCCAGGTCAACGTCCTCATCAGGTTTGCGCAGAAGATGCCCAGCAGGCTGTTCCAGCAGATCACCGCCGAGTAGAGGTTGACGAAGATGAAACTTGGAGGAAGACACTTCGAGAGTTTCAGCGCCAGAGTCTATAAAAGTACGAGGGCTACGTTTCATATGCAATCACAAATGACTGGTTGGAGGAGATCGAGATAGGATTTAGTTTGATTCGTGCTCGGAAGGAACACTGGGTGTCCTTTGTTGTGACGATGATGCGTGGAGCAGCGAGGCTGTGGTGGTTCTTGTTCCTCGGTGATCGTGAGGAGTCAGCAATCTCATGGGAGGAGTTACGAGACAGGTTTAGAGTCGAGTTTCTTTCATCGACTGCGAAGGCGTCCAGTCGCCAGGAGCTACTCACCCTTCGACAGGGGAGCTCCAGTGTTTGAGAGTTTGGAATCCGTTTCAGGAACCTTCTACAATATGCTTCAGAACTGTTACCAGATGATGAGGCCAGGGCGAGGCATTTCGAGGAGGCTTTGCATCCAGAGATCCAGCGCCAGATCACCCCATTTATGCTAAAGACATATCTTGAGGTGCTGGAAAGGGAAGAGGTTGTTGAGAGGACTTTGGCTAGGACCGGATCATCACGATAGGGGAATCGTCGTGATTCCTCACGAAGCAGAGCTGTGGTCCGGGGTTCCCGGTTTTCAAGACAGAAGTGTTTCCGTTCACCTGGGGGTAGGTCCCAGCCCTTCCCATCTCGTTTCTCTGGAGGCAGCAACTCTCAGGCCTATTCCAAGGGATCAGGCGCTTGTTTTTCTTGTGGTGGTCATGGTCATCAGCAGCGGGAGTGCCCGACTATTCAGAGCATTCATCGTGCACCAGGCGCTCCACTCTAGGTTCCTCCGTTGAGGCAGTTCCAGCCGAGGCAGCAGCAGCAGGTTGCACTAGCTTCAGATCACCAGAGGGTAGATGGAGCAGGAAGAGGACAGCCCCATGATGCTCCCCGTCCTCAGAGAGAAGAGCGCGGCCGTGGTGGTGGTCATCATCAGGGCCAGAGAGGCCGTGGAGGTGGTCGTGGTCAGCTTCATGCTCTAGCGTTGCCAGCTCCAGGCGAGCCAGACGTCATCTGAGGTACCCTTTGCTTGTTTTCTACCTTGGTGTATGCCTTGTTTGATTCAGGCGTGACACACTCCTTTATATCCCCTACCCTTGTCCACGCTTTGGGACGTGAGGTAGAGAGGCTTCTAGTGCCCTTGGCGTTGACTACGCCAGTTGGAGGTCGAGCTAGCTTGTTTGAAGTATGTAGAGACTGTGAGCTAGTGTTGGGGCAGCACCGCTCTTGGGGAGATTTCCTATGTTTACGAATACAACCATCTGATGTCATCCTCGGCATGGATTGGTTGTATTCGGTGCAGGATATTATAGATTTCTATAAGAAGAAGGTCGTTTTCTTTGATGAAGATGGAGAGGAAGTACTGTTTGTTGGTGAGAGAGATCCTCGGATGAGTCATAGACGAGTTTCATCCTTATCATCCATGATGGCTGGGATGATGCTGAGTTCTTCAGATGTTCAACAGTTGGCGTTTCCTAGGGTCGTAGAGGAGTACCCTGACGTCTTTCCAGAAGAGGTTGTATCCTTACCCCCTCGACGAGAGATCGAGTTTGGGATCGAGCTACAGCCAGGAGCGTCTCCTATCTCTATGTCTCCGTATAGGATGGCCCCTTCTGAGTTACGAGAGCTACGTATATAGCTCGATGGTCTGTTGCAGTGTGGTTTTGTTCGGCCAAGTGTGTCACCGTGGGGTGCACCAGTCTTGTTCGTGAAGAAGGTCGATGACAGTTTGCTGTTGTGCATCGATTATTGTCGATTAAACAAAGTGATAATAAAGAATCGCTATCCTCTTCCACAGATTGATGACCTATTCGATCAACTGAAGGGTGGAAGTTGGTTCTCAAAGATCGACTTTCGGTCAGGATATCATCAGATGCGTGTATAGAATGAGGATATCCTGAAGACTGCTTTCCGTTTTCGTCATGGGCATTATGAGTTTGTTGTAATTCCATTCGGCGTGACGAATGCACCAGCTGTTTTCATGGGGTTGATGAATGCTGTGTTCCGTGAATTCCTGGACAAGTTTGTTGTGGTTTTCATCGATGACATCCTTGTGTACTCCACATCTGAAGAAGAGCATGCAGAGCATCTACGAGCCGTTTTGGGAGTTCTTCGCCAACATCAGTTATTTGGGAAGTTGTCCAAGTGTGAGTTCTGGGCTCGAGAAGTTCGTTTCTTTGGGCATGTTGTGTCCCAACAAGGAGTAGCTGTGGATCCTTCGAAGATAGAAGCAGTAGTGTCTTGGGCAGCCCCCAAGACTGTGTCAGAGGTTCGAAGTTTCCTTGGTCTCGCAAGCTATTATAGGAGGTTTGTAGCCAATTTCTCCCGAGTTGCGACTCCTCTGACAGCTTTGACCAAGAAGGATCAACCGTTCATATGGACTGATCAGTGTCAGGCAGCTTTCGAATATCTAAAGGAGAAGTTGGTAAGTGCTTCAGTCCTTTGTCTTCCAGCGGAGGGATTCTAGTTTGATGTTTTCTGTGATGCTTCACATCTGAGGCTAGGCTGTGTTCTCATGCAGCAGAGGTCAGTTGTTTCTTATGGGTCTCAGCAGTTGCGTCCACATGAATGCAACTACGCCACCCAAGATCTTGAGTTGGAAGCCGTGGTGTTTTCTCTGAAGTTGTGGAGACATTACCTCATTGGTGAGCACTTTGTTGTTTTCACCGATCATAAGAGTTTGAGGTATGTTTTCTCCCAACGTGACTTGAACTTGAGGTAGCGTCGGTGGATGGAGTTCTTGTAGGAATACGACTTTGAAATATCGTATACACCTAGAAAAGGGAACGTTGTAGCTGATGCACTAAGCCGAAAGTCACGTAATGATGTTGTGTGTGAATCTGGTTATTCCTGTAGAGTGATGGAAGAGCTAGTAGCTTTTCATCTTGATATGGAAGAGGTTGGAGGTAGAGGTTGTCTTTTCCAGATGACGGTGCAGTCATCTCTGATGCAGAAGGTGGAAGAGTCTTAGTTGGGTGATCTAGAGGTGGATGTTTGGAGAGACAGAGTTTTGTGTGGTGAGGCCCTTGATGGTTGGTCAAAGGATGAACAACACCGAGTGTTGTATCATGGAAGGATTTTTGTTCCCATGGCGATGCGCGAGACAGTTCTCCGAGAGTTCCGTAGTTCACCCTTGGCAGTACATCCTGGTGTGACGAAGATGTACCGATCCTTGAGGAGTCAGTTATGGTGGTCTGGGCTGAAGCGTACAGTTGCAGAATGTGTGTCTCGATGTTTAGTCTGCCAGAAGGTGAAGGCCGAACACCGTGTTCCTGGTGGTCTTGTCCAACACATAGAGATTCCTCAGTGGAAGTGGGAGGACATCTCAATGGACTTTGTTACAGGTTTACCTCGAACTCCGGGAGGACATGTTGCTATATTGGTGGTCGTGGATCGTTTAACTAAATCGGCCCACTTCATAGCAATCAAGGAGTCGAGCTCAGTGGAGGTTTTGTCGAGGCAGTATCTAGAGGAGGTGGTGAGACTTCATGGAGTACCTAGGACGATCATTTCTAATCGAGACCCTCATTTTACCTCTAGGGTGTGGAGAGGTCTCCAACATGCGTCTGGCTCTCAACTGTGCCTTAGCACTCCTTTTCATCCTCAAACGGATGGTCAGACAGAGTGAACCATCCAGACTCTTGAAGACATGTAGCGCTCTTGTGTTCTTGATTCTGGAGGTTCATGGGTGAATCACTTACCCTTGGTAGAGTTCGCTTACAATAATATTTTTCACTCTACCATCGGTATGGCTCCGTTTGAAGCCTTGTATGGCCAGCCATGCTGTTATCTGTTGTGCTAGACTAGGGTCGGAGAGTCAGCAATTCTCGGACCAGAACTAGTGCAGAATACAACAGAGATGGTACAGGTGATTCGTGAGAGGATGAAGACAGCACATGATCGTCAGAAATCATATGCTGATCAAAGAAGGAGACCGTTAGAGTTTAATGTTGGGGATCATGTGTTTCTGAAGGTGACTCCCCATCGTGGGCAGCGAAGGTTTGGTCGTGGAAGTAAGATTTCTCCCTGGTTTATTGGGCCTTTCGAGGTGTTAGCTCGTGTTGGAGCTGTGGCATATCGAGTAGCACTTCCCCCTCAGATGAGTCGGATACATGATGTTTTCCATGTATCGCAACACCGTCGTTATCTTCATGATGAATCTCATGTTATTGATTGGGGAGAGATCGATATTGTTGATTATGAAACCTTCGAGGAGCGACCTGTGGAGATCCAAGACCACAAGGAGAAGGTGTTGCATGGGCGTTCTATCCCCTTAGTTCGTGTCTTGTGGCGACACGGTGGCATGGAGGAGAGTACCTGGGAGCGTGAGTCACAGATAAGTGCTCAGTACCCAGAGTTGTTCAATGTTTAACTCCTTTCATGTAATGATGTTTCCTTTATGGTTAGACCATTCATGTTTTATTTATATACCTTTGATGTGATGTTATGAATGAATTGTTTGGGTATGGATTGTTTGTTCCCGAATGTCATAGTTTTGTTCCAGCTTTCGAACAACTCTTGGTGGTTTTCCCCTGAGAGGTATCTTCTAGGGTGGTTGTTCGGACCCCTCTTTTCTTCTGGGTTGGTTTTTAATTCTCGAGGACGAGAATGTTTTGAGGGGTATCTAATGTAATGGCCCGGACCTCTCTGGTCCATTACTTTGTGAAATGTTGGTTTTGGAGGTGTTCCGGGAGGTCAAGGGGACTTATCCCCAACACTTTTCCAATTTTCCTGTTCTGTGAACAGTGTTTCCAATTTTATGAATAGTAACAGATCGGTCTCACCGATCGGTCTGACAGATTGGTCTCACAGATCAGTTTCACAGATCGGTGTGATAGATCGGTTTCACAGATCGGTCTGACAAATCAGTTTCATATATCGGTGTGACAGATCGGTGTGACAGATCAGTCTCACAGATCGGTTTCACAGATCGGTGTGACAGATCGGTTTAACAGATCGGTCTGAAAGATCGGTTTCACAGATCGGTGTGACAGATCGGTTTCACAGATCGGTTTGAGAGATCGGTTTCATAGATCGGTGTGACAGATCGGTTTCACAGATCGGTCTGACAGATCGGTTTCACAGATCGGTCTGACAGATCGGTTTCACAGATCGGTGTGACAGATCAGTTTCAGAGATCGGTGTGACAGATCAGTTTCACAGATCGGTGCGACAGATCAGTTTCACAGATCGGTCTGATAGATCGGTTTCACAGATCAGTCTGACAGATCGGTTTCACAGATCGGTGTGATAGATCGGTGTGACCGATTGGTTTCACAGATCGGTTTGACAGATCGGTTTCACAGATCGGTGTGACAGATCGGTTTCACAGATTGGTCTGACAGATCAGTTTCACAGATCGGTTTCACAGATCGGTTTAACAGATCAGTTTCACAGATCGGTTTCACAGATTGGTTTCACAGATCGGTTTCATGTACAGTAATAGTGGGTGAACAGTGTTTCCAGACTCCTACAGTTTTGCCCCTTTTGACGTTTCCTTTGACGTAAAATACATTTAAATCCTTATTTTTAAGGGCTCTTAAGGCCGTTTAAAATGACATAAATCCTATATTAATTATTCCTAAGGCTTGGAATGGTTTACTTGGTCAAACCGTGTGGGTTAATGTGATCCGTTTTTAATGGAGAATTTACCGGATCATAAACCGTTGCCCCATTTAATCTTCAAAAAGGGACAAGATATCATTCTCCCTTGTTCTTTCCCTTTGTTCTCAACTAGGTGGCACTAGAACCTTTCAATCCTTTCTGTAGGAGTGGCACAATCAATCTTTACTCCTAGGATTGGTTCTGCTCTGTTTTGGATGCAACTGAGCCGTGTCGATCAAACTTCGATATAAGGTATGTTGTATCATCGTTCTTTTGGGGTTCCTCTTCTCCTATCCTATTTTCCATAATTATACCATATAATTTCCAAGATTCTAATGGGTTTTCTTGGGGTTGGTTGGTACTGTCGTACCGCAGCATCCTCTGGTGGATGCAGTTGTCACGAGGGGAGGATCGTGACCTGTTGTGTGGATAAAGAACATGAGGAACTGTTTGAGGTAGGGGATTCATGGCTTCTCTAATTATATATGTGTAATCGTAGAATTAGCATGATTTATCCCTTTGGATCACAATGAAATTGACCTAATTAAATACTTGAACCGGATTAAAAGAATTGGTTGATCGCATGTTGTTGCTTTATACCGTGATAACGGTTTGCCTCATGTTTTCCTAGATATAGTGATATCTATGTTTTCTTTGATTTGTTGTTCGTTCATGATAGAAATTGATAATGAACGTAAAGCCAGAATTAATTGTTAATTAATTAGCTAAAGATAAAGAGGCTTGTAAATTAATCTGGTAATTGTCGTTGTTGTATTTGTTCTAATTTGAGGATAATCAAATTAGGGAAGTAAGCATGGTTATTTAATTGGGATAGCTTGCTGATTAGATATCCGTGATTGGAACCTACGAATAACAAATCTTCCAATTCAATATGGATTAGAGAACAGATTATGTCGGAATTTCTAAAAGGGTTCTGAGTTACCCTCTTGTTTGTTAAAGGGTCAAGAGCCCATGATGTGATGTTTGTTTTCCTGCTGCTTGTGCTGTGATGTGAGCCTGGATGGTTGTTGTGATATGTGGAGGCATGGATGCCTTGTGGTTATGGCAGAAGATGATGCCTAGAGTGGCGAGATGCATCCGTTTATGCATGTGGGTGTCGGGGAGGACACCAGGGGTGATGGAATGGGATGGATGTGGTTGCTGGTTGCTTTCGGTTTTCTTGAATGTTAATCTACTTTGCTTTTCCCCACTGCTCAAGGCTGCTGGTCTTCCTACCCTTCTTCCGAAGGAGGTGAAGACGCGTGGGGTATGCCACGTGCTTTTCGTGTTTAGCCTCTCGAAGGAGAATGGGTATATGCTCTTTCTATAGGCGGCAAAGACTCAACGGGTAGTATATTTACTCACCGTGTTGAGCCTCCTTTGTGTTTAGAAGCATAGGATGCTTTTCTAGAATGCCTGGGAATGTGGACAAGTAATTCTGTAATGAATGTTTGATTAAATGGTGAAAATCCACGGGGATGGAGATGCTGAAATTTAATAGTGGTGTGAATCCTAAAAAGGAGAAATTTTTGAATGTGATGCCAATTTAGTTTAATGTGGTAAATTGTTCATGGTTAATTAATATTTAATGAATTAATTAAATTACAGTGGAACTGATAAAATGATAATGGAGTAATCTAATAAAGCTCTTCAATTGGTTGTGTGCTTATAGGATACCTAGTCTTAGAAGTAGCAGCCTGGAGTCTGAGAGACGTTAGCTGCAGTTGTATCTAAGACTAGGTAATGCCCATAGTGTGGATGTGAGTTACTTATATATTCTGTACTTTTTGTGTTTCTATACGCTACTCCACCCTGTCGGTAAGGGCAACTGACACCCCGGGGATTCTGAGCCCTGGGGGGTGTTTTCCCCAACATTCTGATGGGAGGTTGAATGGCTGACTACCCGCTTTGGCTCCGCTCTCTTCTCTTGGTAGATACTTGTGCCATGAGGCACAACGGTTAGTTACCCCATATATGTGTGTAGAGGGCTGTAATGGCTTGTGGTTATTCACAAACATATATTCTGGATATAGTATCCTACGGACTACTATAGGTGTAACGTGTATAGGCTATGATGGCTTGAGGATCCTTACTCGGAGTATGGGCTGTAATGGCTTAAGGTATTATACCCAACGTATGCTACACGTTATGCGAGCTGTGGTGGCTCCCAGAAACTACCTGGTTACCTTTGGTTGTGAGGACGGTGTGGTGCTTCGCCCAGGTGTCTGCGGGCAAGCCTATGTGGTGCACGAGGTGCAGATTGTGGAGCTTAGCCCAGGTGTCTGCGAGCAAGCCTTTGGAGAGAGATGCACAGGACGTATGTCATTGGTGCAAAGAGGCAAACCAGTGGGGAAGTAGTAGCAGGGTACCCTTGATATTCTTTACTATATGATATATTCTTGTATGTGTTACTTGGTGAGAGTAGCCATGGTGAGGTTGGGAACATAGTATACCTCTTTAGGTGACGAGTTAGTTTCACTTGTTGTTCACTGGGCTTTAGCATGCTTTCTTTACCTTTGCATGAGAGGCTTGGGGAGGATCCTACTAAGTATACTGTTATACTCACCCTATGTACATATAAACTATTTTTCAGGTCACTTGGAGGAAGTTGGAGATCAAGTGGGTTACTACTAGCTTGTAGTTGGAGGAGGAGCTGTTCGGGCTCGTGGTCGCTGCCATTTTTCTTTCTTTTGGGTACTTTTAGTTTTCCCTTTCAGTTGTAGTACTTTTGCATGAAATTTCATATATGTACTTGGGTTTCTTTTATATTTCAGTTATGAGTTGGAGTTGGTTGGAGTCTATTCTATCTCTTTCTTCTGCATGTGTTCTCTTATAGGGTAATGCCTCCCATTTGTATGTTATTATACCCTTGGTGCTTGTCGCCAACCCGGGGCCTACTGGAGGCGGGACTCGGGGGTCATTATCTCCCTTTTCACATTGCCGGCCCAGGAGGGGTACACTTTGTGGGGAGGGGGTCGTGACACATTTAGTTGATGGATTTTGCGAAATACAAGTGTATTATAATGATAATAAAAGATCTCTTTTATTCAGGAGTGACACCAATTCATTATTAAAGTATCTTCCTTGGAAAAATTTATGGATTAGTAATTTATAAATTATTTCAATGCTAAAAAGTCCAACCAGATAATATGTAATGGTTTTTTAATGAGGGTCAATTTTGTTACTATGTTTTTTGAACAAAACATTATGAAATTAATTATGGAATCTCTATTAAAACGTTTTGATGTAGTTTCATAAGATTTTTCATGTGATGTTTTATATGGAGAATTGTACATAATATCTCGGAGGATTTAGATAAAATTAGTGGATGAAAGAGTTATGTTTCATGATTTTATCCAATGAGGTCCATGAAGTTGGTGAGAGTGAGTATATTAAGAGGGGGGGGGGTTTAATTGTGTACCAAATTGATTTTTGTTAGTTTTGTTAAAACCCCTGGTTTATTTAAAATGACCCAATTAATCAAAATAGAAGGTTGATATAATTTATGATCTTTTAAAATATTTCTAACAGAGTTATTATGTATCAGTTAATATAATATTAAAACTATTTATCTTTTAAAATAATTTTTTAAAATCAAAATATTATATAATCACTAATTACGATTTTAATCAAAATATAGGTCTTATTTAAAGTTTCAAAAAAAGTCAGTTTAAATCTAAAAAATGAAACAAAACAAAATACATAGTGGAATTAAAACAAGGTGTGAAGTCTCAAGCTAAGACATAATCCAATCCTCTTGGAAATCACCTATATCCTAGTATATTGTATATAATAATCATGATCCACAACATAGATCAGGTAAACATATAATAGGTAACCAACCATCAAGGAAACACAATGACCTCTTCTTTAATAACCATGGAAATAAAACAAACACAAGGTATAAAATACCTCTTTCACAACACTATATGAAAACAACTATTAAAATAATGTAGAAGATGTCTTGTATCTTCTAGTCATATTGCATGAGTAACTGTGTATTTTATAAATAGGGTAAACCACACACTGATCACAAATAAATGAAAAAAACTGAAAGAGAGGATGTAAAGATTTAGAGAATGTTGTTTTTCTTGATGTGACGTTCTCTCAAAACATTATTCTCGTCATATGTAGATTTAAGATTATCTCAATTGATTTATCATTAAAACTTAGTAAAACAAAGCATTTTAAGACCTCTTTTTTCTGATTATAGGGATGGTTCTAAATGTACATATGTTCTACTCTTCCATAGTCGTTTGTAGGTAAGGATGTATCATGAAAGATCTCTAGAATTTAATACACTTCCCAACACTATAATAGTTTGTACAACATTATTCCATCTCTATTATCATGCACATACAAAAAATGATGGAGTATAATTTTTAATATATATAAGAAATATAAAGGAGTATCCATTTGGAGAACAATAATCTAGATCTTCTTATCCTCTTACTGAACACTAACAGAAACATTATAGTATACCTATAATATTGATTAAAAGAAATATAAAAAATTCCATTTCATTAAATTTAATAATAAAGCAATTAGAAATGATTAATTTTAATTAATAAGAATAATGATAGGGACTCTTCTTCTGGCGAGACAACTATAGTGGTGAATTAAGCTGGTGGTGAGTTAGGACAACGGTGACACAGACCAGCAGTGATTATTTTCTAGTGGCAGGTCTATTCAACACTTTTGAAAATATATTATCAGTGGTTAACTTCTGATGGTAGGGAAACATCAATGGTGACTCATGATCAATAGAGAGTCATTTCTGGTGGAGATTCATCCCCAATGATTACTCATTTTCGGAGGTAGGTGGTTTCATCACACGTCCTAATTTCGATCTCGAAATTGATTTAACTATAATGGTAGACCATTCCTAGTGGAAAGAAAAGATATTCGGTATGAATATTTTTCACATAGAAAATATTTCTCCCAAATACCAAATATTGTAAAATTATTTCATCACGAATAAAAGCCATTAAAAACAACATTAACATTATTATTTATTATTAAGATATAGAGGTTCTAAAAACATATCCCTCTTTGAATATCAAAAATCAAGGGCTTTTATAATTATGTAATGAATAAATTTTTTGCTCAAAATAGATGTGGATGGAAAAGTAGTTTTATCCTCTAAAAAATATATTGGTAATGTGAGGGTTGAAAAATAACAATTAAATTGAATGAGAATGGTATCAAAGATACTAAACAAAAATGATATTTAACTGATGAAGGAATCAAATGATAACATAATTTTTAATGTAATCTATATTGAATCTCACCATTTTGGATTATTAAAAAGTGAAAGTAGAATAAAAAATGAAGGGAATAAAAATATGAGTAATAAGATAATTTCCATTAAAAGAAAAAAAATTAATTTAAGTACATAAAAAAATACCACAAAACTCATAATAAAATCCCTATCAAATAAAAATCTTAAATTCAATAATTTTGAGCATGGGTAGAAGGAAAAATATGTGATTTTCCTTTTCCCCTGTCAGTCATAGAGGAAAAAATGGTAGAAGATGATGACGTAGTTGCGGTGGATGTTTGGACAATAGGTATAGAAAGATTTTTATCAGATTAAAACATCCCTTCTATGATACAAAACTGCTCTTTTAGTGGGGCTGAAAGGTTGTAAGTCTGTTTGTAAAAGAGAATTAGGGTATCATGTGGAAACTTGACCCCAGAAATCTTGGAGCTAATGTTTTCTATAAATTAAAATTGCATGATTATGTGGAATAAAATCTCAATAGACTAACAGTTATTATGCCTGTTAAACCAGATACATAAATGAAACTTTTATTAAAAAAATTATTAAACTAATTACAACATAATTGTTTTCCTAATTAAATAACATAGACAATAATAACATCAATTATAACATTATTTCATCTAGTATATCCTTGTATATATTTCAAATTTTTCTTATTTGATTCATCAGGAAAGGAAACATAATAATAGTTAGATAAATTTATCACTAAGGGTAATTAATATGGGAATAAAAAATTAATCAATGAGAATAAAAATCATGGAATAGTAAATTACTCAACATAGATACCATGTAATAAATAATCAAATAAGTAAGTGTATAAACAAAATGTAAAATTAATATACGTTGAAATAAATATATAATGAAAAATAAATTTGACCCGTTAAGAAACTGAAACACATGAAATTAAATAAATGAATTGAAAATAAAAAGTATCCATAGACATTTCGATGAAAAATATCATTTATGAATAATAACTGAAACTAAATGATGGAAATTCTTGATTAAAAGACATCGTGTTTCATATAAACATAATTCTTTTACAATAAAGACAGTTTAAAAATTACCGAGTACAACACCATTAGCATAGGCTTGAAAATTGATTTCATCCCATGAGACTAAAAATGCTTCTCAGGTATTTTATTAACTTCTACTCAACCCATATATATTTCATTAAATGTTCTCCAACATGTAGGTCTTGCATTATCATGTTCCCAACTTGTATAATGCATGTCAAAATCATTTAAATTAAGAAAGTTCCTCATCAAATATTTGTATTTAGTAAAGGATACAAACTTATCAATACATACCAAAATAATAAACTAACATTAAATGTAAACACCATATGAAAAATGGCATGTTGTTCATGTAATAATCATATCCATGAATATGATATGAATATTCAGGGGAAATAAAATATTAAATGATCAATGGAAATTGAATACATCAAGGGGAATGAAAGGAATTTAAAAACTGAATGTGAATATTATCTTTATACAAATCAGTCATAAACTATCTAAAAGAAGATTCAAAATGGTATCAATACAATATATCTCTTGTTGACTAAAATAATAGTTTATTGTCATCGATGACTGAAAATGTTATAAAAATGTATTTGGAAAACATTCATGTGTAAAATTTAATTTTTCATTCAAAAAAACCATTTCATTTAAAATTGTTTTTCAAAAAAATTTCATTTAAAATTAATCATTCAAACATCAAAAGGATTCATTGATGAAAATATGGCGGTTAAATCTATACATGTTGCATGAGTTAAAATAACATTCCTTTTTCCCTGTAAAAGGATAAAAAATCACTATCTAGAAAGCGAAAAGAATATTCCATTTATAAATTTATTAAAAGGCCAAAAATTTAAAAATTCTATTTCAAAATCATTTTGAAAAGATTAAAAACATTTTTGATAATAATCTTTTAAAATAGTGTTTTAGATTAAAATTGGTTCTCTAACTAATGGGAGAAATAAATTTGGGTTTTCCTAAAAAACATTCTAATACATTTAAGTACCAATGAGTAGAAAATAGTACAAGTTAATAGTAAAGGTAATGGATAACTTGAGGAGAATATAACTAAAGTGTTTATTGAATAATGGTCTTATAATTTCCTTCAATTGATACACAATTGATAGATCATTTTAATTATTCAGAGGAAAATAATCTATAAACATTCCAAAGTGTCAAATACCACATTAAAATAATTTAAATCATAAGCCTCATGAATTAATAAGATTAAATGAATGTTATAATATCATCAGAGTAAGGTAATTCATGATATATCATTTAAAATGTTACTATATACACCATATAAAAGAAATATTGTGCATAATAAAACACAAGTCTCAATGGAATGTAAATTGAGACAAAATCCCATACCTAGCATCTTATTTGTATCATGTGTCTTTATATTCATGAATAAAAAATGTGGATAGATTTTAACATTATTGGTAAAATATTTCATGTTTCTCATTATTTTTATTTAAATTTTCTACTATGATTCATACAAACACTTAAATTATTATGTTTACGTTAGGTATTTTGACAAAATTTAGTTCATGATTTCAAAACAACATCGGTAGGAAAACTACGAAAAAGTGGATATTATCTAACATATACAAAATAATTATCATGAAATAAGTATCATATTTATACATAAATTATACTTTTAAAACAAATCATTAAATATGGGTATGAAAAATAAATCTATATAATAATTATGGAGACTGTAGACTGTACATATGCAAGTGTAATGTTCCCATTTTTTAACAATCCTTATAGAAAGAAGGTAAGTAACCCCATATTGTTTGAGAATGATAATTATGATAGAAATAAAATGTTATTTAATAAAATATAATTATATATATAATTATTGTAATATAAAAAGAATCACATTGTGTCAAAGAGGCTGAAGTCAACACATCCATGAATGGCGTTATCACATTTTATGTGTCTGAAAGGGTAATAAAGAAATTGATATATATTATATTTTATGAAAGGTGATTATGTATTAAATATAATATATAGGTTCTTTAAGTGACATATTTTTAATTAAAAAAATTAAACATTCCATGTATATTGTGAATGAATCACATCACTTCGAGTATTTGGTTGTCAACATATCCACAAATGATGTTTTCGTATTTATAAAATATTGTAAGTGTAAGGGTATGTGTTATAAAATAATAAAAAAAGAATAAGGAATAAATAAATATAATATATAACATATATAAACCTAGTTTCCCTCATAATTCCATCCATGATATATGGTAAATGAAAAATGAACAGTAATCATTTCTTGTGGCAGTAGTTCTCCAGAGACAAAAACCGTATGTTTGCTACCCATTATATGGAAGTGTGCATAAGTGTAGATAAAAATTTTAATAAAACAATATCAGAGTATATTTAAAATTATTTTTTATATAATCTTCATTTAAAAATAATTTAAAGGGTGGATGAGTAAATGAACGAAAATATATCGTTGGAAAACGTTAACTTAACAATTGGGTAACTCCTTTTTGTTTATACCAAAGGGATTCCTTGGAAGGATTTATAACAAATGGTAGGCATAATAGTATAGGTGAGGAATTTTTGAAACCTATATAAAGAGTTATTATCCAAACATAATTGGTTTTAGAAGTGTGAGTAATGGGGAAAGTGGTGGCCTTTTATATTGGATGAGGAGTGTCACTCCTGTAATATTTTGAGAATGGAATTCCTACAACATTTTTCATATTGAAATTCGATCCAATAATGGTCCATTTTTAATAAATTATAGGACAAGGTTTAATTGATTCCGTATAATAGATCTTTTAAATGATTATTGTTTATTTTGGGCCTTATGGTTAAGGATTTTTCACTTATTATTCTTAATTTAACCTTACTAATTGTAAATAATTTTAATCACCGTCAATAATATTATGGGTCAAAAAAGTTGGACTTATTAAAAATTAAAAATTATTATGATTCCAAATATGGAATATATTTTTACAAATTCCAACTATAAAAGTAGTAGAAATTTATTTAAATTCCATCCTCCAGGCAGGATCACAATGCATTTTTTTAATGTAAAAACATCTAAATGTTTGCAATATTTTTATAATCAATTACAAAGTTAAATTTATTGAAATGAAATAAATTGTATTTATTGATAAAAATATGATCAAACTAAATATTAAATCAATTAAAAATTATAATGTTACCTTATAAAGAAATTATATTAAAAAATAGTTTTGATCTAAAATTCCTTATTTTTAACAATTTATTAAATATGACATGTTTATGAAAATATATAAAAACCACCCTTACCTAATTTTTTTGTTTCTATTTCAATTATTATGTTTATTTTGACATATTAAATCAATTAATATGTCAAAAGTTATATTTAAAATGGTGTCTTCACTAAAATAATGTAAAATCGCATTTATAAAAATATAGGTTTTTATGTGTGAAATTGGGTTTGTTTATATCTTATAATTATAAAACATAATGGATGAATATAAAAAACAATTGATTGAATATATAAAATATTTATTTCATTAATATAATTTAATAGCTATTATTAATTTTGTTTATTATTACACAACATTATTTAATGTTTAAAAATAATAATATTTCATTTTATATCCAATTGGTTCTTATTTACATTTCTCATTAATAAGTAACCAAAAAATTCATTTTATGTTTATATAAAACATAATTTTTTTATAGGATAGTTAATAATTTTAATAACCACTAACAATGTGGATAAGATATATAATATTATATTAAATGATAATATTTTAATAATTCATTTTTAATTGGGGGAACTCAGTCTTCCGTGTAAAAAAAGATATCGAGGAAGGTCTCTCTTGTGTGTAACAAAAACTATCAAAGAAGGTCACTCTTTCTTGTCATTCAAGTTAACATTGTGTTTTATTCTTTACAAGCTATAGAATATATTATATTTATTTATGATTTTAATGAATTCGGTTAATATATGCTCCTTTTTACACATGGTGTTGTGCATCATAATCACTATTGAATACAAAGTTGTACTTTAATATTTTGGGGTGTTATATCATGGGCAATAATATCACTAAAAAAATGTACAGTAGTGGCTAGAAGAGTGAGATGATCAGTCAATAGAATAACATCATTAACTACCACTACATTTCTAGACACAAGGATAAAGGGATTCATTATATTTATGAAGTCCATGATAATATTTCCTCCTCTTTCAATGGAACTAAAAAAGCATTTTTTATCCTCCAAAAACAAATTTAGAACCAAGGCCATCACTATATTATGATTGAGCTATTATTTAAAGGAATGAGTAACTACAGTAATTATTAGGTTCTTAGCCATGAAATTAATGATAAGTTAATATAATGCTTAGTGAAAATTCATGACAGATAATACTTGATTGAATTTTTAATGGTATCTCTATCATCGCTAATTTATTTGAGGCATTCTATTACCATCTTATATGAATTTTCACCATTATTCCTAATTTTTCTCACACACACCCGATTGATATCTAGGAAATATCTAGAAATACATCTATGTTCCTCCACAACCATAGATATGATGATCTAAATGTCCATATAATAAGGTCGATCACAAGAAGTATATGTTTTTGAAGGAATCCTCTCTAACATCTATAGGATGAAATCCATACTGGATTTAAAGGAGGTATGAATACCATACACCATGGATATCAAACACTTTTTATCATTTGGAAGTCTTTTTTCTCTATATCCACATCTTTATTGTGATTCTTCATCTTTGTGAAGATGTGGTGTATCACAAGTATCTCGAATCTTCTTCACTAATCATAGTGACCAGAAGTGATTGATTTAAAAACAAAATTCCAAAACTAGTTAGAATACTATTTATAAGGACATAATGTTAGACTTGGAAACATTTTTTATTGGTACTCAGATAAGGGAAGCGATATGTAAGGGAACATAAGAAATAATATGTGGCAGAACAACCTCTACGGGCTCAGAATTGGTATGATAATCTAGAGAAATAAATATATAACTCCCAAAATACATCAATATTATCCACCATTGATCCATTAGGATCAATATATAGACAATATATGATATAATGTCTCTTATCATTAGAGTTAGTATATTCCAAACCAAGTATCACGTAATCATGGTACTTCTATAATTCCTCAAAATCCATGCCATCTTGCCTAGATAGAGACAAAAAATCAAGCTATATAACTATTGGTTTAACCATCGTATTCTCATCAACAATATTCTCATCAAAATTAAATTTATCAATAGTTGGTTCAGAAAGTTCTACATTGATAGGATTAATGTGGTGACTAATAAAGAAATGGGATTCCTCCCCCTCCACATCTTTTTCAAACTCATCTATAGAGGTTATATGAATTTGTAAATCTATGAATGGTCTCTGATCAGACCCAAATGAATCAAATAATTTTGATGAAGAAAAAAGTATATGGGGAATTTTAAAATAATCCACATCAATACATTCAGTAGGACCATCAGTGAAAAAATCACTGTTATATCCATTAACATTTTCTTCATCTTTTCCATGTATATTTTCCATATGTTTTCCTTGTTCTTGATTTACATCTCCTTTTTTTCCATCATCATCTCCATTTTCTTCATCATCAACATCATCAGCTTCTTTTTCCCCCATTCTCTTCATGTTCTTTATCACTTCCATATTCATCACTATTTTCAACAGATGATTTGGATGATAATTTATAGTGTTCTTCTCCAGATTCATCAGTTCCATACTCTTCAATTATGTATCATAAAGAGTCTCCCTAACAGGTAATGTTCTAGGAGGAATAGGTGGAACAAAATATATAGCTACATGACTCATGGGAATGTCTTGATCCCTACCTTTATCATCATCAATGTTAAAATTTTTGTTCAAAAAAAGATACAAATATGGAGAAACCAATAGCTAGCAGAGAAGAAATAATGACTGACAAGAGCATCGCATCAAATTATGTTCACCGCCTCTGGTTTAAAATGAGAAACATGAGAGAGATAACTGACCAAGTTACAAGGGGTCGCTATAAATCCCAAGTAATCTCCCACCTTGTTTGCCTCTCTCCACTTATGGGTGAATCTTGTATTACAATCAATGAGGGATTTCTATTTCCTAATTAAGTATACAATATAGCATTGTATGGTACCATTCACATGCAAGGCATTGTGAATAAGCATTGAATCAGTCTCAACTTGTTGAAACTAAAGCTCCGTATTACTATAGAGAGTAATACCTGTATGAACCGCCTATTCCTCCACCTGAAAATATTTTTCATTTCCATAATATGTCATGATTTCGAAAACCAAACTACCCTAGAGTTTTGAACCATTCCCCCACAACGCATTTCACCAATCAAGTAGATACCATCTGTATTAAGTTTGAGCCCAACTTTATGAGGGCTCCATCGAACAAATTGCCCTGATTGCCTAATACCTGACTATTGTACCACAACTTGAGGCCCATACATCTTACAGAGAGAGGGAGTCTATGAAGAGTTTCCATCAATTCCATTAAAATCAATAAGGATTCACCTTACCGTGGAGATTATGTTTCTCCCCATAGAAGAGATCCCCTCAATCCTATCCCGGTTCATTGCATTCGATAAAAACCAACAACCTATGTTGAATATGATGGATCTCTCCATTCTTATACTCTCAGATCTTTCCGATCTGAGAACCAACTCTCCATGATGGATTCGAAGCTCGATGCAGAGGAGGAGTACCCTGTAGAATCCCCAATGAAATCCCACACCTAGTGGTCCCAGTCACCTTAGAAGAATATATAATTAATATTATCTTTACATTTTTTTCACACAGAAATGGAAGCAAGATGCCATACTGATTCTGATCTTTTTGATGTTTTCATCAGCTGGTAGGACGTGGTTTAGGATCCTGCATGTTAGGAAATTGAATTTAGTAGGTATCCTCTTACAGCACTCCAGACTGTACAGACTTCGTTACTGGACCTTTGGAGAGAAAATCCAATAGAAATACTTCGCATTGAACATGGCCAAGGTGGAGGGATTGAATACGCACTAGATCTGTTCTATGATCATGATAACATAGTAAAAAATTTTCTTCTGGTTTGTATCCTGGATTTCGTTGAAAAATTGAAGGAACTGGCTCACCTCTCTAAAGTTAATCATAGGAGTTGGGAACCTTAGAAAGACGATGACTCTTCCCGACCAATTGTGATACCAAAACAAAATGTTAACCTACACAATAATCCACTTCTAGTTATGTAGGATGTTTGGAATAATACTGAAAATTGGGGACCAGATCAGAGACCCACTCCCTGGTGAATATTTTTCATGTACCCCATACATGCAGGACATTAGCTTCACCCACAATGTTAGTTTTTTAATAACCTTCCATTCCAACTTTGTGTGCATGTAATGAATAGTGTTTTTTATTATTTTAACATTGATCTCTCCCTCCAAAATGGGTCGATCCATCTTCCCCCACGATACCCGTTGACTCTTCCACCTTTTTGGGCGATTAACTAGATTATAATCTTCATAAATCATGAAAGTATCAAAAACACACTTTCATAACCTTGGGATCCAAATTAATTTCATTATTTTATAAATGAATCTTGTCAGGAGAAATCCTCCACATTTTACCTTTTCTACTTCATCTACGTCTACCAATATCATTTCCTCTAGTATGTATGGATTGAATTTTGGGTAGATAAGTGAGTTTGTTATGAATGATCCCATATACATCATTATTAAATGAATCACTAGAACTTTTCATAAAAAATACTTTTTATCCTCTCTTTAGAATAAATAAGAAATATACATCTTGGTAACTCATTGTGCTAAAATCAAATATCCTTAGTAATAGCATATTATGAATAAACAGGATCATAAAATTAAACTCACCTTCTAACTCTATTGTAACTTGTTATCCTATAAATCAATATATAGTAATATGTGTTAAATCTTCCTCATACACAAAGGAATCAATAAAAATAAGAATATATCCTTGATAATTTTTGGAGATACATTCACGATGCACATTCAAACATCTAGAACATTTTCTTGAAAATAAAGCAACCTTCAACCCATTTGTCATGATTTGAAACTAGTCTTTTTATTCTCCAAAGAAAAACTAAACAATCTGAGAAAACTAATACACTAACCTCTTATTGAATGACATATAATTGTTTGAGAACCAATATAACCATCCTTGGTCTTCAATTACATTAATCACAATATATATTCTTGAAAAAATCCACTATACATTTTTAAAATTCTTAAATAATACTATTCAGTTCGTGAGATGTGAGTTTTGCGTATTGACTATAGGATTTCTCACATATGATTTCTAGTTATTTAATGTATACTACTTTTTCCAATATGAAACTACTACTGGATTGAATATTACCATTTCCAATAGTTTATAGGGTTCAAAAGAGGATGAGGGATGGTGAAAGGTTAGTAGAGAAAGGTAGTGGGTATGGTTTTGGCATGAGATAGGATGAGAGTTCAAATTAGAAAAAGTCCTCATTTTATATAATTTTAGGTTTTTTAAATCAAAAATAAAAAAAAATTAAAAAAATATTAATTAAATTATTAAAACATAAATAGAAATTAGTTATGTGGACATAAAACCATTGATGAGTTGTTCCAACAATGTTTAAACTCCAATGCTGGGTAAAATCCAATGGTGGTGCCCTAGAAATTAAGCTTAACCAAAAGTTTTCATGTTTAATTCATGTTATAGGTTGTTAATTTTCTCATAATTAAATGGATTAGTAAAAATATCAGATAGTTAATGTTCAATACCAATGTATTGAATTGTTATATCACCCTTTAGAAAATTATCTCTCCCAATGTAATGTCTTATATCATTGTGTTTTGTTATTTTGTGAGAAAAATGATATTATATTTTATTATAGCACTTGGTTTTTAAAAAATTAATGTTACATGATTGATTTCATATCAATATTCTAGAAAAGTTTATTTCAACCACAAAATTTTTAGCACAATAACTACCTTCCACTATATATTCTTCTTCACCGGAAGACAGTGCAACTGAATTTTTTTACTACAGTAAGATACTAGATACCTTCCCAAATTGTGAGATGTTCCATAGGTTATTTCAATATCTAACATAAAAATACAAAAATCAACATCAGAATAACTCACTTTGTCAAATGATTGTCCTGTAAGGTATAAAAATGACAAATTAGATGACTATTTTCGTTAATTAAATATATTTTTTGTATCAAGTAAGTGAGACTCTTTTGTGTATTCTTTTAAATAGGAACACACACACCCAATAAATTGAACGTAATGTTTTATAACAGTTAATTTGATAAGACTCCCACTTTTACCTATATAACTAGTTTTATCAATTGATCTTCTAGCTTAATCAATATCCGACTTACAGTTAATACTCATAGGATTGTCACTACTGTTTGTGCTATCTAAATTAAAATGTTTTAAAATTTATTTTGTCTATTTATTTTTATTTAAAATAAATAATTATTTATTTAAAAAAAATGAAAACACATAAAGAATTTATAGTTACCCAATAAACTCATATAAAATTCATAGTGCCTCATCTTTGAAAAAGTAGTACATAATGAATTTTTAAACGATCCAAAGATAATATCAACTATATAGATTTTAACCACGAAAATATATTTTTAAATTATTTATAAAAACATTATAGGATTATCTATACCTTCTGAAAATCCTCTAGAAATAATTAGATAGATCATCTTATCATACCCAGTTCTAGGAGATTGTGTTAAACTATAAATAGCTTATGTTAAGTTAAAAACCTGTTTTAGAAAATAAGTTTTTTGAAAATCATGGTTTCGTTCTATTAAAAAATCTCAACTATATAACCATTCAGGAATTAACTTGTAACATCTAACTTAAATATTTATAAATGTCGATGTTCTGCATAGGTTAGTAGTATTATATGGGCTACAAGTATATTTTCTTGTTAAAATGATTCGTCATAGTCTAAACCCTCTTCTTGACTATATGCCTATGAAACTAGTCTGGAATTATTCATTACAATTTTCATAGATTCATCCAACATGTTTCTAAAAAAAACATTTTGTTTTTATAGTTAATGTGTCTTTAGTTCTATCAACAAGTTCCCAAAATTGTGTATATTAAAATTGATTACATTCTTCTTGAATTTACATTCACAGAATTCATCTTTAACTTCATCTTTGATGTTATTAGATTCAAGATATGATAAGAATTCATGATGTTCAAACAAGTTTGTTAGCCAAGATATTATTTTTTATCTCTATATAGGACTCAAAATACATCATATAAACAATGGTATTTAAGAGTACTAAGAGTTCTAGAAAATGAATGCCAGATCACATCATGTTCTTTTATAGGTATTCATTCTGGTTCTGAAAGATCATCATAATTGGATAAACAGTTTTCATACTTAGGCGCTATCGAAAGTGGTAGAACTTATGTTTAAAGTTTATATATCATCCTCGAGGTTTTCTAATGGGTTTTAAGGTTTATCTGGACCCATCGCATGAAACAGGGCTTGGATATACTCTTGCAAAATATTGGATCTCTTGTAAAAGACATAATATGATTTAATTGATGTTGAATAACCAAATAATATTCCTTCATAATTTTGGATGAAATTGTTTCAATATTATCCTCAGTGTTAAGAATATATAATTTACAACATAAAAAATATAAAATAATTAAACTTAGGTGTTCTATTATTAACAATTATAAACAGATTTTTCTTCATGATATGTCTAATAAAAAATCTTTTGATTATATAGATGTATATTTTCACAAACTATTCCCAGAAGTAGAAAGGTAATTCATATTCATTTATAATTCTCTAGGATATATTTTTAAGGGTTATATTTTTTCTTTCTATAACTCTATTCTATAGAGGTGACCTAGGGTAAGAGAAGTTATGGTTATTTCCATTTTGTGAGAAAAATGACAAAATGTCTTTATTTTCAAACTCATGGGCAGGGTGAAATCTTAAGGTAATAAATCTATGTACACTTAATATTTCTATAGATTTATAATACTTCATATTGTGAGATAATTATTCACTATTGCAGGGTAAAAATAATACACATTTATACTTAGAAATTTCATCTTCATAGACATAAACACAGTGCATCCCATTTAATATAGATACACTAGATGTACCAAACATGTCTATGTGAACCAACTAAAGATGATTGGAATTTTGAACATAATTATTTAATTTAAATGTTATTTGGTGTGTTTTCCTTTTTTACAAGGGTTACAGACATTATCACTTGGGAAATAAGTTTTTGAAAATCCTTAACTAACCCTTTACTATGATTATTTATATGTGATTGGATATTACTATAGCCTAGTCTCCTATTCCCAATCCATGATTATCTATGAAAGGAACTTTTTGAAAAATGGAAATTAAAGATTCAATATTAATAGCATAAAAATGATCAGTTTCCAAATTAATATATAGTAAATTATTTTTATAATTAAAACATTGAAATAATAATTTTAAAATTTCACATACAAACTATCAACACATAGCTCTGAGATGATAAGTATTTTATATTTCAATCCATTAATAAATAGTACTTTTATAAATAAAACTGAATTAGAGTTAATATGTTGGAAAAGTCCAAATATTTTTATATTAGATGTGTCCCCAAAGGTGACTGGTCCACCATCAACCATTACTAAGTACATGAATATTGACTAATCTCTTATTATATGTTTGGAACAACTATTTTCCATGATATTTTTAAGAATTATCCCTACAAAAAAAATTATACGAAAAAGTATTTTGGTACCCATAATTTCATTGGTCCAAAAATTTATGTAATGAGATATTTAAGAACCATATTTTATATATAGTTTCCCTATAATAATATTGTTATCATTATGAAATAAAATCATTATTTAGTACACTTGAATAATATCTAGTATAATAATCTCTATAATTGTATTTAGGAACAAAAATTTATCTTAACTATTATTTTACGTCTGTGATGAGGGGCTATATCGGTAAAATACATAAGTGATATTTTCGTACCCAGAATTTGACTGATATTTTATCTTATATTTGTGAATATCTCTAAACCATTCCTTAAATTATCATTTGACAATTTCAGTTCAGTTTTTTCGTTCAACAATTCATAATTCTTTTCCTTTTCCATAGTAAGGTCATTATAAACAATAGCATATAGAGAAAGTTGTATTTATATCAATTTTACTTTGACTTTAAGCTCATTTAAGCTATGTTAAATCATATTTAAATATTCAAACATTTCCACTTTTTACATATCATCATCAGTTTTTCATCTACAGAATGATCAAAATTATATACAGGAGATACAGTAGGTACCTCAGATATATTTCTCCGAAATCACATGTTTTATGTTTGAGGATTTTCTTCATTAGTTGAGCATGAGTCACTAGAGCCATCCATAGAGGTAATATTGGTGGATTAAATTACATTAATATACATTTTATCCTTCTAATAATAAATTTTTTATAATTTACTTTGGATTCATAGCCTTAACATGTCCTTTTCTTTTTTACTCGTTATATTTAATGTCATTTTGATTATCATCACTTTTCTAGACTCTATTTTAATTACCTTTATTATCATAATTTCCTTATAGATCATTTTTCTAATGATATTCATATTATAATATATTTTCTCAAACCTTATGGAATGATGGTTCATTTCCTCAACACTATTGACGAGTGATTCTTCATCACTCGATCATTCAATTTGTAATTTATCTTTTTGTTTTGAGGAAGTCATATTGAATTATATAGTCAAACTCTTGGGGTCATCTTCCATTGGCATGTAAATGTTATGATCTTCCACATACATCATTAAATCCACTATAAATTCTTTGATAGGTAGATTATTGATGCCACATTAATCTCTTATTGAAACTAATTTTCCACTCCATTTATCAAGAAGACATCTCAAAATCACATAATTTTTTTTTGTTATATGAAACATGATTTCTTAAGGAGATAATTTTATTCACCATCTCATATATCTTGAGATACATATCAGAAAACCACTCATCAAGTATTATCTTGAATGTATCATATTTTTTTCTATAGTTATTCAAAATTATTTTTTTAACATTAGTAGTTCCTTCATGAGAAACATATAATGTGTCCCATATTTGATAATATGTTTTAATAGAAGATATACTAATATACTCTTTATCACCTAGTTCAAAAAATGATCATTCCTGTGTTTAGAGTAGTTTTTTTTAGTATTTTTCTTTGCATCATCCCATGTATTGTTTGCAGTATTTGGGAATTTATATTTATCCTTTAAAGTAGACTATATTTCTAAACCCACACAAAAAATTTGAATTATAATATTTATTTTAAATTGTGAAGAGTTATTTACATTATTGAAAGGATGTATATTAGTAGTTAATATATAGATATTATTGATTTTTAACAACTATATTTAAAATTGATTGAACTTTATGATTAAAACACAACTAAAATCAGAATTGAAAATATTTTGAAAAACATATGATACAAAATGTTGGTCGAAGTGAGTATCTTCAGAGATGGGGAGGTGGTGAATTAAGTACCTAATAAAAATTTCTATTAAAACAAGTATATATAAAATTTCAAAATTTTATTACAAAAAATAGCCAATCAAAACATCAGATCAATATAAGTTCTAATATTTTAAAATATTTCTCGATGAGAAATTATTTTTTTTAAAATAATATGAAATACTTTTTAACTATTGAAATCATTCTAATAAATAAGGTTATTATAATAATACAAATTTTGATTTACTATCAAATTAGTGATCTTCCTTAGAGTTCAAATATTAGAAATGAAACAAAACAAAACACACGGTAGATTTAAAAACAAGTTTTTAAGTCTAAATATGGGACATTATTCCCTCAACATGAAAATCAACTATGCATAGATGATTATATGAAATAATCAATATCCACAACAGAGATTAGGTAAACATATAATAGCTAAATAGATGTCTAGGCAATGTGGAGACCTATTCCAAAACAATTTTGGGAATAAAAAAAATAGATTCCACACAAGGACCTCTTTCACAAAATCATGATTAAAAAATATAAAATGTGTAGAGAAGAAATCATATATCTTCCAGTTAAAGAAAATGAGTCAGTGTGTGTTTAATAAACTGGGTAACCCACACACTTTTAGAAATTAAATACAAAAATAAAAAATAGAATAAGTATAGATGTAGAGAATGTAGTTTTTCTCAATCTAATGTGATCCAAAAGCTTGGGTATCCTAGGATGTAGCTTGAATAAGATAACAATTCGTTTCTTAGATAAATACCATAAAATAGAGTCTTATAAGAAACGATTAATTTGTCTGTAGTTAAGGATCTAATATTCTAGTCTGTTCTAATCTCACATAGTCAGGTGTAGGTAAGGATTCAGTGTATATGCTCTTTATCAATCAACACTTATAATAGAACACTTAATGTTCATACAATACTAATCATGGTCTCTTTTCATGAACACACACGGCATGAGGAAGTCAAATATTTTATATATATCAACTACATGCAAGAGTACCCATTTAATGACAACTCACTTGGATGTTATGATACTCATACTAAACATTCACACTGAATTTAATGTATCCATGAAATATTTAATAAAAAAAATACAATATAATCAAATTCATTAAATTGAATAATATATTAATTATAAATATTTAATATAAATAAATAACGATAGTGACCTTGACTATTCTAATAGTGAGAAAACTCTAGTATGACTCATCATACTGGTAACGTTAGCTGGTAGTGACAAAAACTGGTGGTTACTTAAGCTGGTGGTGAGTCTAGCCATTGGGTACTCATCCCATTGGCGAGTCTTTTCTGGTGGAAGGTATCTTCCACAATATTCCAAATTTCTCGGTGGTGGGTAATTTCTGATAGTAGGTCATATCCAATGGTGACTCAAGATCAATGATGGGTCACATATATCAATGATTCATCCTTAAGAGTGACTCTATTATGGAAGTATGTGTTTTTAACACATTTCTACGTTTCCATCCAATGGTGACTCAACTTTGATAGAAGTTATTTTCATGAGGTAAGTAATGTTTGAGGGTAGATCTATTCTTCACTTAGACAATATTTCTCCAAATTTCCTAATATTGTAAAATTCTATCTTAATGAATAAAACCATTAAGAACATAATTGGCATTATTTTTAATAATTAAAATAAGGAGGTTCCATCATAGGATTAGAGAGAAACCAATCCGAAAAAATTTTATTAACGATTATTAAAATCATGACATCATTAGGGGGTTTAAACGGTCATTTATGAAGTTTATCCCATGGATCTACATCAAAAAAATGTTATCAAAATATCACGGTATATAATGAAAAATCTTGTTCTTGCACATACAATATATCTCTTTGAAGAAGCATCTTTAACCTTGTTGTATTTCCTAAAAACATGAGTGATCTCCTTGCTGATTCAGTTGGAAAGTTTATGGAAGTAAATCCAAGGTGAAAACATTTTCACTAGAAACATTCATGGACTAGGCCTTCAAGATACTCACTACCGCATATGAATAATACATTTTCCATATAAATCTCCTTTCATGGTGAGTAGAAACTTTAATGGCCTTATTTTTTTGGCATTATGTATTTGAGGAACATGGTGATCTAGTTGTGTTACAAGATATGGAAAATCTCTTAATATTTTATGTTTAATATATTTATCAATATTTCATATATATTTAATCTATTACGGATAGTTTTTATTTATTTTAAAATTATTTTTTTTATAATTACAAGAACTCTTTGGTTGTAAAGAGTACATACATAGTTAATGTTGTTTGTGACACATGTGATAGTGATGTACATTAAAATTTTGACATTTATAATGTAAAATGGGAGCCCTGATGGGTTTTTGACATTTTTAGGTAACCTAATATCCTTGAATAAGTGGTTAAGAAATATCCTTGAATCTTATAAAAGGAGGTTGAAACCATGTCAATGATATACTAAAAATATGATAAATATCATTGAAAAAGTTTTATTTATTTTTATAGTCACTTTAATACTTTGGTTCTATTGGGACATGATAGTTTTATAATTCTTACAAGGAAGTTTTCATAGTTATCCAAAAAGTTAATTTCTACAAAAAAGACACCTTGAGATGGCAGGGGTGAATCAGCATGTGAACTTTTTCTTTCATTACACTGAATATTGGGTCCACATTTGTAGAAGGAACTAAACCTATGGTTTTAAGTCATAGATAGAGTATAATAAAAAAATGTCATAATTACAACAAGGTTAAAGATGATGGTCTACATGAACCTAATCTCCTTCAACAGTTTTGGTGGATTCATTTTTTTTCTCACAATGAATTTATACTAGGATAAATTCTCTTTACAACTATATTTTTTAAATAATTCACATTCACCCTTAGAACACATTTTTTACTCCACTTTTGGCTATTACCTTATATAGTTATAATTTCAGTTTATCAATGTGTATGTTTCTCACAATTTACCAAAAAAAAATTCATTAATTATCATCAAGAAAACTAGAATATGATTATATATTGTGTTCTATAATCAAAGTAATAATCCTCAGTAAATGGAACATATGATTCATGAGGTATAAATTTCACTATGTAAGAAACATCTCTAAAAAATACACTTCGTACAATGCCTACGTAGAAACCCATTCAATAAACTGATACATGATTTTTTATTCATAAATTTTCCATTTTGACCTAATTAATAGAATGTCATATCATTAGAAAATTTTTATAACTCTCCCATGTGATTATTTATGTGGAACTCACCTACATTGATGGTCCAACTTAATAGATGGTCATGTTTGACTATAAATTCTACTTCATGCACTACTCTACATCACACATTACTTTTACTTTGGTCAACTTTTTATTAAACCCCAATATTTTCTGTAGTTTTATATCCATGATTAATAAAATAATCATTGATGTATTAATAGGAAAATAACTATGTAAAATAATCTAATCAAAAGATTATAAAAACTCTATTTCTAAACCATATCTAAATGAGTATTATTTTAATACACATAATATATAGTAACAAATGCACACATTATTGAATTAAGATAATCACTCACACATTTTAGAAATAATACCTCCGTAAACCATATTTTAAGTTGTTCTTATAGAGACTTTACTTTATCAAAAAACTTCTTTGTGATAACAAATCCTTTAAAAAATTCCACTATCATTGTTTTCATATTCCTATAAATAAATTCATCATGATATGTAGAAAACAACCACCACTTAATTGTAAACAACATGTCTTTTTGGATTCATAGAAGGTCAGAAAAATAATTCACTAGACTTTCTTTTTATTACATACTTGTTTTATAAAAATGTTTATGAAAACTTTATTCTTCACCCAAGTTTAAATTACTTCCATTCTAAATAAGTATATCATAAAGGATAATAAATCCTATATTACTAATATTTATGATAACTATAATGAAGTCTCTATAATTAAAATAGATTTTGTTTTTTCTCCAAACATCCAATAGAATAAATAATGAAAACTCTTGGAGATTCTTCATTTTCTCAGATGATTTATACATATGAATTAATTTATAAAACCCAGTTCACTATAACAAGATTGGATACAAACACAACATAAATCACTAACTTTAATCACATTATTTTCAAAACACCCCACATTGAGTTTCTTGAAATATGAATTTCAATTATCTTCATCAAATATTGATTAATTTTGAAAGATGAAATAACATACCATTAATCACAATAATTATATTTTATCATTTTTTAGTGTATAAAATAAGTTTTTAAGAGAGTACCAAATGCCACATGTCATTTATAATTTCTGAACTCCCCATATCATCAAAATCCATAAAATGCAATTTTTCAAGGGTCAAATATCCTTAACAAATCATACCATAAACTCCCCATGAGGATATAATCCCAGAATTATAAATAATTATCACAAACACCAATGTTTGGAAACATTTCATGTTTCCATTTATTTATCCTTTAATTCCACTAGAGTCATTCTCCTCCACTAGAAATAATCCCAGAGATAAATATACTTCCAAAGTTGAAACTACTATATAAATAATTTGATATAAAATGTGATAGGAGACTATCCAAATCTTTTAAATACATGGGTGTTGGTTTAATATTGAGGTTCAACCAATGTTTCCAAAATACTATAGCGACCAACAATTTAGTCATTGTGTCCACTAATTATTCAATAGTCCCATCTTTCTCTACTTTAATAACTAATTAATCTAAAAATTCATTGATAATTTGATAAAGATATCAATATTCTGGGTATTAGAGTGTTTTAAAATATATTTCATGAGATTAACTTCACTCTTATTATCACAGTGGATCACCATTGGCTACTTCACTTCATACTCAATGTCTTTTAATATGTTCTTTGTCTTTAAAAATCATATGCATATTGTGGTCACTATATGATATTCCTATAATACAATGACATATATGGTAATGTAATGATTTTTATTTTACAATACTATACATTTACTTTTATTGAAAAATTTACAATCACTTATGGTATTTTAGTATAACACATCACTATCCTAGTACAAATCAGAAGAAGATGATAATTCATGATTCTTTCTTATATCAAAGTGAAATAGTGAATATTGTTCACATTGGATATTAATCATGACCCATTTGAATATCAATATATGCTCCTCCTTCATATTAAACTAAAAATGTTCCTCGAGACATACTACAATGACAATATCTATCTATGTTACAATAAAATATATCAATCTTCTAATTATCATCCTATATAAGGATGGTCCCAGAAACATACCATCTTCATGATTAACTTGTTTGGTTACTACCTTAATAAGTTTTGATATTATCATTTAATAATGTATATTAAACTCCCTTATAATACATTTCGAATTCATATTAGTGGTAATCACCCCATAATCCTACTTCAAAGACTTAGGTTTAAAACATTTAAACAAAAAAAATTCATGGAACTATATTTGTACTACAGGACTGTAAATGTGCTATAGAATTGTAGTTTTGGTGTCACAAAATAATTTAATATAGTGGGATAATGTAGTAGTATAATTATTCATTTTATCTATGATTTTAATCCACGTTTATGGGATTTCAGGACAATAGTCCTTTGGGATATTCTTGGGGACCCCATGGCTTTGTACAAAAGGAGTTGTAAGGCCTGTAGAGTTAATTAAGGTATAAGGATGATCAAATAGAAGATAGTTCCACATGTAAGGGATATCATTGAGTGGATATTAATATTAATTTTTATTTCCCCAATGTGGGGATGTACTGGAGGAAAAAATTCATGAATTAAAGGGGATATACTGGTGGAAAACAATAAGAGTATGTAGAGGGTTTGTTCCAATGTAGGTTATATAGGTTACCTTTGAAGGCATATGTGTCTCTGAGCCTTTATACAATGCTTTATCAAAACCCTTTATGCCTCTAGTACTTCGGGTTATGTAAGGGATCCATCTCAACATAGTTATAAAATGGTTTATCTAGTTAAAATATATATATAAAGGCATTTGGTTCACTGAAAAATATATACTCAATATCTCTCAAGAATATGTAGTGTTGTATAAAATGTGTAAATATACTTTTAATTCACATAAATCCACATAAAATGCATTATTTCATCAATAATATACATTTATAATATTCTTAACCCATCAAATTTTTAGATTCTTTTGTATATCTTGGCCTAGTACTGTTAAATTTAATGTCATCCACATAGGTTGACACTAATAATTATTCTTTCTTAATTGTTTTTATATAAATATTGTGATCAAAACTAAAAATTTAGAATCTCACCTTCTCCATGAAACATTATAACTTATAAAACATTGCTTTTGGTTACTATTTTAATATACACAAATCCCCCTTTAATCATAACTATTTGATTTTACCATTTCAATCAAGAAACCCACTATCTATGTAATATAAACCTCCCCACAGAGTACACAATTCATGAATGATGTTTTCCCATCCATCTGATAAATCGTGAATCAACTTTAAGTCACCCCGATCAATATGATGTTGATTAACCTATATAAATTCACATTAAAAAAATGTTTCATTGACACTTATATCATTTATGTATTCATAGATATTACACAATAGAAATGGATGATTTCTGATAAAAGTTCCATTCCCATCTAATGTATTATTAAATATCAACTTTTATCTAATAAAACTTTTATTTTATGGATTCTGTAGAAGTTAAAAAAGTTTGTTTATAAATTTGGTTCAATTAATAAATCATGGATCTAAACCATGATTAATACTTTTCCGCTTTATCAAATAATGTTTGTTCTACCGTTTATAGTGGAGAAACATATTTGATATTCATTATTATTTGATTTGTGATGGTATAGTTCTACCACTTATTATTATTATTATTCATAATGTTATACTATTTAGTTTCCCATCTTTGGAGTAGACTACCTATTATTTGAAATTTTCTATTATTTGGATCAATCTTTAGAATCCTCTCAGTAGTTTTGAGATACAAAACTACCTATTAGTAATGTTTTCTCCATATAATTCACTTATTAATTTATTCATTCATCAACTAAATTATGCTATAGTCTTCTAACTAATAATACCTAATTCTAAATTTTCTATTTCATGAGGTTGTTTTCCATCATAGTAGTTCCATTATCTGTTATATTATTTGGTCACATAATGTTGATAGTGTGTATAGTCTTATTTCTAATTCACCATTGATATATTTTCATAGACTTCGTTAATTTTATATATATATATGAATTAATACCAAACATTAAATTTTACAATTATTATTAATAAATAATATTATACGATTTTATTCATTTGTGTCTCGTCAATTTATTATCCCAAAAATGACATTGTACACTAGATAATTATGATTATATACCCTTTTCATCATTGGCCAATAAGGATTTTAGAACATCTATCCCTACATAAATGTGTCATAGGTATTTTCATTATATTATTTTATAATTATGATATATGATATTTAATTTTAAATAGAAAATTTTTCCGTGTTTTTTTGGTTAATATATCTTATCCTTTGATTGAATAATTTATTATCCTCTTGTAAAGTTAAAGGATACGTTTTTTATTCATCGTCAACCTAGTATAGATTTCCATCATTCCTCAAACATTTTATGGTTGAGTTCTCGACCATGGCATTAATTAGAAAACCATTTTCATTAAATGTGAATTATAGTATATATTCATAGATTTTCTCAAACATAATAGGTTGTTAACCAATCCATACACATAGAGAACTTCTATATTTTATTATAT
Source organism: Viscum album (assembly GCA_963277665.1). Classification (NCBI taxonomy): domain Eukaryota; kingdom Viridiplantae; phylum Streptophyta; class Magnoliopsida; order Santalales; family Viscaceae; genus Viscum; species Viscum album. The sequence continues at coordinate 1,292,553,718 of OY728136.1, forward strand.
TATCACCAACCAACATTTTATTTCCACTTACATTGATAATCTAAGATCAATTATTGATAAATTTTTTTGTTCCTTCCACTCTTACATTCACATTTTTCTTCATTTTATTACTTATAGTCATGTGGGATGATAAACCACTATTAATGATCTCTGCTATATGGTTCATCATTGATTTGAAATAAATTTTTGAATGTTTAACCTTCATTGAAAATCCGATTGAATCAAAATATTAAAAAAATTATTAAATTTTATAGTTTTTAATATAACACTAAATGAAATACTTATGTCCAAGTATGATCATATCTTGCACTGAGAATAATTTAGTGATAATATAAGAGACTTTAATAATACTCTAATCCAATCGTAAATAAGAACAAATATATTTAATATTAATGTTGGATAAAAATATCATCCATGGCGATAATCTTGATAACAAAATTCATAATCAATCAATTTAGACTCACAACATTGACCTATGTACCAATGGTTATGAAACAAAAAAAATTAATATATGAAAAAATTATAAATTGACAAAATAATAATTTCATTTAAATATTTATAGTATACTATTTTATCCATCATCAAGAATGTATCTAAATTTGATAAATTACATCTACTATATATACTAATATATGGTGTATCCAAGCCTACGTGTCACCTCCTCAAGGCACCATGTCACCTTATACTACATCTCCAATTACCAATCAACCCTTCTATTTCAACTCCCACCACAGCGATATCCTGACCCATCTTCGAACATAGAGTTAAATTCATCCATCTTCCCCCCGCATCAATTTAATCCTTCGCCAACTCCGCCTTTTCTACATCTCCCTGCTCTAAATCATGCTCCCCCGCCTCAGGCTTCTCCTCCTCAGACTGTTCCACCTATGTCTTCTTCAACTCCTGTTTCCCCTTCATCGAGTCATTTGCCTCCAGCTGCTCAGTATCCATCTGTGCCACGTATGGCTACTATGCCTCCATCTCCCTCGCCCCTTCCTTGTCTGCATCCTCCATCTTCATTCCCCCAAAATCAATTGCATTTCCTCTAAAACTAGGGTTCCCACCTCTATCGTTGGCTCCCTCAACCTCTTGTAATACCCTCAATTCCTTCAGATTATCCACCTCCACCTGCTCCGCCTCTACCTCCTACGCCTCCACCTGCTCCGCCTCGGCTGCCTCTAGCTCTTATATTTTCGGCTCCTCTACATTCGGTTCCTCCGCATTTGGATCCTACACGTACAGATCCTCCATGTCTAGATTCTTCACATTCGGCTCATCCGCATCTAGCTCCTCCACATCCGGATCCTCCGCATCTGGCTCCTACACCACATAATATTCTATACCATTGAGGACAAATCATATTGGACTTCAACATTCTTCATGAATCCACTATTGGAATTTACCAAGGGTTCATAGAAAATCATGGGTGTCAGTGTCTCTTAGTCGGTGTGTTAGGAGATCTACCTTAGCTAACAACTTGGAATATCGGTTGAAATAGATAACTTAAATAATGTTTCTTGATTCAGGATATACCTCTTCAAAACATGCTTGGTCAGTGTTCTCCATTGATATACAAACCCAAGAACAATGTGCTTAGTCAACAGAACCTTCATCCTTTGAAATGGTAACATCGGTGATTAAAAATTATGGTTGTGTATGAAATCAAATCATTTAGAGAACTTCCACATAGTTTATCATCATCCATTATATTTCTCATACTCAACTGGTTCACAAAATTATTTCCCTTTCAACAGATACCTTATCTTATCTATTTTCATGTTCTTTCAAAATATAAGGTTGGCCACCACCTCAATTTGCTCTGTAAGTGGTTTTGTGTGTAAATGAAAATGTGTAATTTCTGTGATTTTTCCCTTTTTCTAGTTTATGATATCTGGATTCTATTGATTTCAGGATATGGGGAAACTGACATTTCATTTAATGTATTTACATGGAAATCCTACACTTATTTGTATGTAATCTTATTCAATTTACCATACATTTTTTTTTGAGATTTTCATCTCTCATTGCGCTAGATTTAATCATGTTTTTTGTGTTTGGGAAAGTGGGATGGATCTCTACATAGTATTGTGAATTCATGGTTTGTAATATTATCCTTTTATAGTCTTATTTTCAATATTGGTTGAATATAATATCGTGTTTCACTTTATTCGGCCTCCTAGAGCCATTATAGTCTTGTGGCCTATAAGAATTACCATCATTTATCTATTATGCATTGATATAAATGGATTTAAATCACTTTTTTGTTAACTATACAGACATTGAATGGAACTGCTAGATGGGTTCATTGATTTTTTATTTAGAGTGGCTAACATGTATTGTATTTAAAGAGGTAGAAGCCCTGGAAAACTATGATCCTGGGGAGTTTGATTTTATGTTTTTAGAGAACTCCATGCTGGGAACCAGAGTAAGGGAATTGGGAGGAAACCATGGGGTTCTCGATCAACCATGCAACATAGATCATCCGTGTCTGGATCCTCTATGTCCAGCTCATCCTATCCAGCTCCTCCGCATCTGGATCTTCTTCATCTGGTTCCTACACCACCAAATATTCAAATAGGTATTGTATTTAATGTGGTAAGTTCCATACAAAAATAAAATCATGAAGAGTTTGATTTCAGGTTTTTAGGGTCCTCCCATGGGGAGTCAGAATAAGGGAACTGGGAGAAAAAGATGGGGATCTCGATCAACTGCACTATTGATTTTCACATGTACAATATTCACTAGAACCATTTACAAATACTATAATTCTTCTTTATCTATTTATTTTGGTCTTCCATTAAACCATATTCTTTAATTTATTAATTCATTTTTCTATGATTATTATTATTAAATATGATTAATATTAAATGATTATGAAATATTATGTTTTTTAATATTATGGTCGATGATCTAATTATGTGTAGTAATAAAAAAAATCTGAAAATAAATATACTATTTAAAAAATGCAGATTGTGTCACTTTGAATATATATACAGCTTCAACGTGCATTAAGTATTAATTATTATAAATTTTATACAATAAAAATGTTATTATATGTTTTATTTAGTAGTCTTTTTTCATGTATAGTTTCATGTAACATTAGAATTTTAATCATCCCAACTCATGTAAAATATTCATTTTCTTAAACATTATTCTGTATTAGATAATTATAATGTACTAAGTAGTTTCAATCAAACTACATATATAAATTATGCATTTAGTATCCCCAATAATATTCAGTTTCAATATTACTACATAAAACTATAATGTTTTACTATTTATGCACCTATATATCTACAGTTCCATATTCTGCAACATGTATGTTCTCGCATCATTCCAAGGATTTTCATTATCAAAAAGTAATTCATGGATTGTCTATTAATGTGTTCTTAGACAATGGTTTTTCTGCTTCTCATGGTATGGGTGAGATTTAGTGGCGGTATGATGTTTTGGTTCCTCAAATTACTCTGCTCATGGTGATGTACTTATTTGTGTGGGTTTTCATGGCTTAAACTTCTGTGTTTTTTATCATTGTTCCATGAACTTGTAACTAGTCCTTATTTCATTTCATACACAACAATTGTCATATTATGTTAGTTATCAATATTGTTTCATACTACCTTAGATCTATAGTAGCATCAAGTCCTTATGAAAATAACAAAATAAGATCACAACTCTATTTTATAGTATTGTAGTCCACCCCTTCCACTGAAACAACCAATTTAATCATATTTGTTAACATGTTGTCTATGTGTTTACCTTCAATTTTATTTTGTATAATATGGATAATCTGTGAATGTGTTCTTCGACAATGGTTTTTTTCTTCTCAGGGTAAGGGTGAGATTCATTAGAAGTATGATGTTTTTGTTCCTCGCATTACACTACTCATACTGGTGTTCTTATGTGTGTAGGTTTCCATGGGTTAAACTATTGTTTTCTGTTATCATTGTTTCCTGAACATTTAACTTGTCCTTATTTCATTGCAGACTCACCTGTTGTTCTATGATGTTAGTTATCAAATTTTTTTCATAATACCTTAGATCTATACTTTCATAAATTCTTTAGGTAATGAATATAATAAGATCACCCGTGCGTACACACGACATATTGAATTAATGATTTTTATTTAATAATATAATGCTATTTGTAAAAGTTACTAAGAAATTGTAATGTTTAATATTTTTTTAACAAAGTATTGGTGCATAAAAATAAAATATGAGTAAATAAATTATAGAAAAAATTAAATTACTTGAAAAAATGGATGTTTAAAATATATATTCCAATGATCTAAAAAACACCCACTGGTCATATTAAAAAGTTCCATAGAGTACATGTTCCGGTTTTCAAAAACACGTGTCACAAGTGTTAAAAGAAACTAATAACTAAGAGAAAATAAAATGATCCACGGTTCATGAAATCCCCATATTATTCAATGTTCCATGATTCTGTATACATCACCAAAATCCAGTTTTATTAAACCCTATCACATTGAATGCATGAATGAAGCCACACATTATTATTGACTATATTTAAAGGAACGATTAATCAAATATACAATGTTCATGCTCTTTCAAGGAGGAATAGATATAGAAAACTCTCTAACTCTAAAAACCCAACATGAACTATCATTTTATTCCCCCCATGAAGTGATCCCCTGACCCAATTCAATCCCCAACATTAGAAAAAGGAAAAAGCATCAGCATGAGATCACAATCGATCATGCCAAATGAAAATTTTTCCTTGGTTTGATGAGGATGAAGATTATGGGATATAATATTCCCTTACAATGTTACTACTGTAGGTGCATATAATCACAAGCATCCAATCCTATTTTGAACAACCGAGATGCTCTCATTATGGTCTAGATGGAATTGTTCCACCACATCTACTTTTCTCTTCCTTCCATCTCTTCTCCCTGTTATGAGTGGAGTATGGGGACTTCCAAGAATATTTCTCCACCCCATATGATGTGATTTTCCTTGCATATCTTCTCCATATTTTGAGTGGAATATGGGGCCCTCTTAGCTGCATAAAACAGAACAAAATAAGGAATTATGTCAAAAAGATGAAATAGATTTAAGTTCATTATGGCTGTTTTAGGTGCTGTTTTTGCTATAAAATCTGTGAACTCAAATGGGGTTAGACCATATTCCCCTATGAGGCCTATTTGAGTACAAAAGGAAATTCACATGGTAGAAAATCCATAGATTCGAAATCTTTGAAATAGATTTTATTAGAATATGGCTGTTTTACAGGCTGTTTTTTGTATGCCATATGTCTAGATCATTGTGATTGGGCCATATCATGATTAGTAGACTGTTAGGGAACAAAGAAAAAATCATCTAGGAAAAACCCTTAAATGTTCAAATATTTGAATGAGAATTTTGTAAAATATGGTTGTTTTAGGTACAATATTTCAGATGAACTATTGATACAATTATGCATAAGAAATATTTTAAAACACTATATATGAGAAATTAGGAAACAATTGTGCAACCAATCAAAAAAAGAGATAGTTTGGGAGAAAGTTAACATAACATATTGCTTACAGAAAAAGTTTTAATTCAGAAAATAAGGTTGAGTTTTTCTCAAACAGAATCTTCTCTTAACAGTTTTTTAGTATGTCTTTTAGAGAGATTGTAATCCACATCCTGCTAAGAAAAAGTTAACATGTCATTTTTAGTAAAAGGATTATATTAGTTTCTTGATTCATTGATATAGTGAATTCCACATTTTGGATGTTGGGTTGACATCGTTGTGGATCCCTGCAGTAGTTAATATAGGGGGGTGTGACTTATATTGTATACAGTGGATAGTCATATGTAAAAAAATTGAAACTTGGTGAACCAAAATAAAAAATTTAAAGGATGTGCATCAGATATTACCTTTTAATGTTGAACAATATTCTTAAATTATGATATTTTTTTTTGTTTCATTGGTCTAGATGTAAGATTGTAAAATCAATTTAATTTTTTAATTCAAATTGAAATACATAAAGTATAATTAAATTGAATAATTACCTGAATGGGTTTTTCTCTAAGCTCATATGCAGGGTTTTATATGAACTGGAATAGAACAATAGAGATAGAGAGACAATTCCTGGACTTAACCAACTCTCATGTTTCTGGGATTGTGGAATCTAGTGTGAAGATCTAAGGTTTAATGCTATCACTAATCTGGTAGGTTCAGTCAATCTGGTCTAATAAAATGGAATCTACCTATAAGGAATTTTAATCATTGGGAAAGGAAATCAATTTAAAAAGGTCCAGCTATTTTGGTTTTCTTGAAATTGACAGGGACTTCTAAGGATGGTTATAGATACATTTTCCAGCAATATACCCATAACAGAAAGAACATATGAAATTTTTTACACCTATTTGATGCCAATCCCTATAGTGATCCATTTGTTACCTATATATAGAAAAAAAAATTTCTGTAGTTGAGAATAATCTGAAACAACAAAAAAATTTACGGGATAAAGACTATACAATAGATTCAAATTTTTAGATAGTTGTCAAAAAATAGTAGTTAGTAGATCTAAGAACACACAAAATAGTCAGTAATGTCTTGTATGTTCAGCACCGTAAAGACCATATATATATATATGATATGTTAATATAGTAGTTTTCATGAAACTGCTTTCCAATTATTTCAAAATCTCAAAAGCTTGTGCGTGATCAATTTCACACTGCCTTAGATGTCGCTTACAATAAATATTCATCATACTGCGATAGGTATAAACGTTCAGTGATGGTCCAAATATCTATAATTTTTAAAATATATGTTTTATGAATTCTATTTCATTTTCGATAGCCAAATACTTCAATAAAAAGTTACAGGACCTTATAATTTGGTAAAAACCGACATTCATAACCTTGAAAAATAAATCAGTTGCATACTTGATCATTAAATTTTCTTGAGGACCTTAATAGGCTCACTGATTACAACATTCCTCTATATAATTGTGTGGTTCTAATAAAATAGGAAAGATCAAAAAATTAAATATGAATGAATTGTGAATAAAACATATGTGAACATCTACAGAAAACATCTCATAAATATGTGATAAGATGAGATACAAATGCCTTCAATCAATAATTATATAGGTCTAAGCATCCATGGGTATTCTAGAACTTTTAACTTCTTCTAAAATAATAAAAACATGGGATATTTCACCACTAAGACACATACAAGAAATAATAGCATTATAACATTATCAGTTAACAAGATGGCCTCTAACCCTCACAACTCTAATAAGACCCAAGTCAAGCTTAGTATGTCCAACATTGTAATTCCCCCCCCCCCCACACATATATATATATCATATGTTACTATAGTTGGTTTCATTACACTACTTTCAAATTATTTTAAAATCTCAGAAGTTGGTGCGTGATCAATTTCACACTACCCTAGTTGCCACATATAATAAATGTTTTTCATACCTAGCTGTAAACATTCCAGGATGGTCCAGACATCTTTAATTCCATGAAAACAAATTTTACTAATTCCATTACATTTTTGGTAGCCATACACTTTAGTAAAAAGTTACAGGACCTGATGAATGGGTAAAAACCTTCATCCATATACTGAAAAAACACATCAGTTTTATCCATGAGAATTAAATTAGCCACGAGGACCATAATAGGCTCAATGATTACAACATTTGACCCCTCTACAATTGGGAAGTTCTAATAAAATAGAAAGGGATCACACAATTCAATATGAAGGAATTGAAATATATATAGTATGAAAATAGAAAATAAAATATCAGAGAAAACATTCAAATGATTATAGAAATTAAAAAAGACAAGCATCAAATTGCAAACCATTACCAACAAATATACATAAGGGGTAAAAATTGTTGATGCTCTAAAAATTCTGAAATAGTGTGGACAGAAACCTCATGTAGAAAACCTGAATGGATAGTTGAAAGAAATACAACAGAAAAATGTCAGTTCATGAACAACTATTTTGAGTCCCCACCATTATTTAAATCATAGTTAAAACCTATAATGATTTTTTTGATAAATAATCTACCTACTATAACGACCCAAAGTTTTTCAATGAAAATTCCCTTCTTATAATTATGTCATAAATAACATGAAAACACAACATAATGAACTACTAAATGCTTAGTGAACTTTAAACATAAGTTTGTCACTTCTGTGTTTTGAATTTCGAAAATCCGACATACACGGTTGTGTTCAAGATGATTTTTGGAGTCTGATAGAAAAAATTGCGTTTTGGGTGAATAGTGACATACCCTTATGAATAGTAAAATGAATAGTAATATGACCCTTATGAATAGTAAATAATATTATTATTTCATTTTCACAAGGAAATAAGATAATGAGATCTTAATTAATTTTTCAATGAATATAAAACTAAGTGCACCTTTCAGATTGATATATATCAAATTAATAATGAATTTATTTAAAAATTAAATTAGTAATATTTATAAAATTAATTTTGAAAAATGGACTTCATTTTTGAATTATACACATCGAAAAATGGTTAGGGTAATTTTTTGGAATTTTTAGGAAAAACTGAAATTTTTTATGAATATTGAAATGTGGTAAAATACCGCATATACAATTTAACAGTGAAATACATTATTCATGACATCACAAGTGATGTAAGGCCACTTGGTTAGAAATCAAATGAACTTATTACTATTAGGGGTCACATGAAACAATCCTATTGGTTGTCTTGAGGGAAATAATAAAATATAGAATTAAATATTCAAAATTCACCCCTCCCCTCCACTATAAAAACCACCCTTCACACCCTCATTCCCTCACACCTCTCAAGCTCCAATCCTTCTCTAAGATTTGCCAACCATCTTCCCTATCCCCTCTCCCACGTCTAAGATCTTCTGGTCTCATCAAAAGACCAAGGCTAGCTTTTTTAAGGAGGATCTCAAGAGAATGATTTAAGAGGTAATTTCTCTCCCTCTTCTCTTTTAATTTCCTTTCATGTTCAAGTTCCATTCTTGATCTCTCCCCACTTATCTTCACAAAAATGGTATTTTAACTCCAGTATTATACATATACTATAATGTTATGATGCTAATTGATTATTATATCATCCAACCCCCTTTCCCTCTTTCTTTTATTTTATTAATGAGAATGTTGTTCGCGAGGTGTTAATTTATCACCTTCAAGAACGACATGTTTTCTTCTTCCATTTATACCTTCATATCTGGTCATGAAACCATTTTTATGGTTGAAAAAGAATATGTTATATGCATTATGTCCTATTTAATGTTCTTTAACTAAATTATGTACATATTACTATGTGATAAATTAAAACATGTTTGTTGTGATCGAACAACCACCCAAATTAACCCAAACAATCATCGTTTAATTATTATCAAATGATTCTTCCACATGGAACTAATATAATTAATTATAATATCATTAAAAATCCTGAAATATCATTAATAACATGTAATATCAGTTCTGGATGTTTATCCATGTTCTGCCCGAACGTCAATTTAAGAATACAAGTGAACCACTCAAGAAAACCATAAAAACAAACATTCCAGAATAATGTTTCTAAACTCTATAACTCATTCAAAGGACCATAAAATTACATAATGAAACCATAATTAACCCTATTAATGTATAAAAGGTTCTATAATTTCTATTTAATGAATATAATGTCATTATACAGGATATTAAATAGATGGAAGCATTCAGATACAAGGTAAAGGGAAATCTCGAACCTAATTTTCTTCCTTCAGGTTCTCCCTCATTCACTCCATTTCGATATAGTTTCTCCTTAAATATTATTTATTAATAATTATTTAGCTTTTGTAGGATATAGATGTTTTCTAATGAAGTTTTTGTCAAACCAAATGTTTTCCAAAAGAACTATTCTTTTAAGAACTCAACTTTTACCTCTCATTCATGGTTGATGGTTCTTGTATCAAGTATTTTGTTCCCTATTTCTTTTGGGAACCCAAAGATTATTAATTTATTCTTATGAGATGAAACCCATTCCTTTACATGGGTTATTTATGTTCACTTTTTATATGTGTTATATGTGTAAATTATGATAATGATAATGTTATGATGTGACGGGTGTGCACGTAAATATGTAGCGCAATATGAATGTTTCAAAGTGACGGGTGCGCCCAGAATTTTACAGTTCTCCAATGCATTGGGTAAAGTGATGAAACTCTTGATTAGATGTTAAATGATTTGTGAATAATATTCTAGCTTGGTTAACAAGTATTTTTGGTATTTAACCACTAAAATATGATGTTTCATTTTTATGCATTTCCACATTTCAGGTCTTTTATTAGTGTTCCTCTCATGTTCATGATCTTTTTCCTATGTCAGAATTATGGTCACCCCATGATATATTCTTCTTATCTATCCTCTTACTGGGCATTTCGCTCACCCCTTTTTATGTATATCCTCAAGTGGCTACATGTAATAAGGAGTGGTCAATGGCTAATAAGAAGCTAGAGAAGAAGAAATTAATAAATTTTTTATGCTTGATGTTGTAATTGTTATGAATGTTCCAAGTTTTCCCAAGACACTAAACCTTTGGATCCTCTATGTGTAATACTATTATGTTGTTTATCTTTAAAATGATGCAATAGTAATGTAAGAAAGGCTAGGATGCTATAGTTGGTATCAAAAGAATAGTTTAGTTAATTTGGGAATTAGGATTAGTGAACCCTAGAGAAAACCTCTAGCATGAGATTAAGTACAAATAAGCACACAAGAATATTTAAATAGGGATCCCATATGTTACGTTTTTGGTATAAATTTTTTAAATGAATGTGTTATTCATGAATTGTTTACTTATGTTTTGTTCTAAACTTTTCTATTTTATAAAATGGTTGGAACCATGAGAAATCAGGCCAACAACTCATGTGAGGGCCAATGCAACGATTTCCCGAACGACATCCCCAATGATTTGGGAGGTGGAGTTCAAAACATTATGGAAATTCATACCCAATTATCTCAGGTTATGAACAATAACAATAATAATGGGGAACATCACCCTTCTCCAAAGAGGGAGCAACTAGCTATCGAATGTTTTTTGCGGCAACGACTACTGACGTTTAGTGGATCTTCTGATCCACTAGTTGCAGAACAATGGGTCAACTCCATGGAGAAGATCTTTTCTGTTATTCACTATTCTAAGACGGAGAAGGTGACCCTAGCCATTTATTGTCTATATATAGAAGCTGATCAATGGTGGGCTTCGATTAAGATTACCAAGACAAGGAAGGAAATTGAAGAGATGGAATGTAAAGACATTAAGATAATGTTTCTTAATAAGTTTTTCCCACAAACTCTTCATACAAATATGGAGAGAGAATTTAAAAGCTCAAGAAAAAAAGAAGGAGAATCTATCACAATATATGAAGAGAATTTCAAAAGGCTTTCAAGATATGCTTCAGGTTTTGTTATCAGCAATGATAGAAAAATTGATAGATTCTTTAGTGGATTAAAACCACACCTTTGAAAGGCTATTGAAATTAGAGACTTTGGTTGTTACGAAGAAGTTGTTCGATGTGCTCTCAAAGAGGAGATGGAGTTTGGAGAATGGTCCCATGGCTATGGTGATATGAAAATAAAGATGGAGTTTAAAGCTGGCGGATCTAATGACAATGCTGGGAAGAAATATCAACGACCCACATCCCAAAATTGTGGGAAGTTGCACCATGGGAACTGCCTTAAAGGGACGGGGAAAAGCTTTGTGTGTGCGAAAGAAGGAAACCATGCCCAAGAGTGTCGAAAAGACATGAAAATGAAGGATAATTTAGCCGATGAAATGATAGAACCACTCATTTTTTAATTATACAACTATAGGGAGCTAGGGCACTATACAAACCAGTGCACTAAACCTCAATTTATTGAGGGTAATCAACATCATCATCCACTAAAGCCAACAGAACAAGAGAAGGCTTATTCTATCACTACTGCAGATGTGGATCATGATAATGAAGTCATAAAATGTAAAGTTCCTACTCAATTAAGAATGGGAAAAGTCTTATTTGATTCTAGTTCTACGCATTCCTTTATATCTTGCAAGTTTCCTAGAACTATAAAATCGAAACCCCGAAACGTTGAAGTAGAGATCTCTATAAAAACAACAAGTGGTGCAATCATTGCAGCCCAAGTGTTTGAATCTTATCCTGTTGGAATATGTGGGAAGATTCTTCCAAAAAATCATGTAATACTTCCCTTCGTGGAATTCGATGCTATAATGGCAATAGATTGGCTCTCGTTATATAGAGAACATATCAATTGTTGGGAAAAGGAAATATCTTTTCATATTCCGAACCATCCCATGCTCCTCTAAAAATGCAAGGAAGATAATGAATATCCTTTGACAATTCCTTCAATGGAATGGATGTTGATTCCCTATGAAGAAGCATACCTCGCCCAAATGGTTGAGTCGAAGGAATGTACCAACCTTGAGAAAATTCCCATCGTGAGGGAATATGACAATTTATTTCCTAAAGAGATACCAGGAATTCCCCCAGATTGTGAGGTAGATTTCTCAATTGAACTCATTCCCTGAGCTACTCCTATCTCGAAGTGTCCCTATAGGATGGATCCTGTCGAACTAGAAGATTTAAAGAAACAGCTGCAAGAGCATCTGTAGAAAGGGTTCATATACCCTGGTGCATCACCTTGGGGTGCACCAGTGCTCTTTGTGAAGAAGAAGGATGGAACAATGCGGTTGTGTATCGATTATCCGGAACTCAACAAGATCACCATAAAGAACAAGTATTATCTTCTAAGGATCGAAGACTTGTTCGATCAGTTAAGAGGAGATCAATACTTTTTAATGGAGGATCTTTGTTTTGGATATAATCAGGTAAAGGTGAAGAAGGAAGATATTCATATTACTTCCTTCTGTACAAGGTATGGGCACTATGAGTTTTTGGTGACTCTGATCAGACTTACTAATTCCCCTACAATATTCATGGATTTGATGAATAGAGTCTTTAGACATTACCTCGACAAATTTGTGGTAGTGTTTATGGATGATATTCTCATATACTCCTAAAGAAAGGAGGAACATGATGAACAATTAAGACTTGTGTTGGCAACATTGAGAAAGGAAAAGTTGTATGCCAAGTTCAGAAAGTGTGACTTTTGGATGAAGCAAGTCACGTTCTTGGGACATCTGATCTCAAGTGAGGGAATTTTTGTGGATTTTCAAAGAAAAAGGCGATTGAGGAATGGCCCAGGCCCTCTAGTGTCAGAGAAATCCATAGTTTTCTTGGATTAGCTGGGTACTACAGACATTTTGTGGGAAATTTCTCATGATTTCCAAGCCTGCTAACTAAGTTAACAAGGAAAGGGGTAAAGTATGTCTGGACGGAAGAATTTGAGGGAAGCTTCAAATAGATAAAGAGAATGCTGATCACAACACCTATACTCACACTACCGAAAAGCGAAGAACGTTTTGTGATATACAATGATTCTTTAAAGAAAGGCTTGGGTTGTGTAATCATGAAAACTAATAATTTGACAACCTATGCCTCATGATAGTTGAATATTTATGAGTAGAACTTCTCGACGCATGATCTAGAGCTGGCAGCCATGATTTTTTCCTTGAAAATCTGGTGGCACTAACTTTATGGTGAGAAGTGTTACATATACACCGACCACAAGAGCCTAATGTATATATTCACAAAACATGAGATCAACATTCATTAAAGGAGATGGTTAGAGCTAATCAAGGATTATGATTACTCTATTCACTATCATCCTAGAAAGGCGAACAAGGTAGCTGATGCTCTAAACAGAAAAGAACCCGCTACTCTATCCATGTTGTGGATTGAGAAAGACCATATTTTCATGGATATGCAAAGAATGGATTTGGAAATCATAAGGGAAGGGGATTAATCCGACCATTCCCAAATGATTGCGCAACCATCCATCCTGGAGAAGATTAAGGAAGTACAAAGGGATGATGTGGAGATACACAATAGGGTGAATGCAGTAAAGGAAGGGAAGCTGGAAGAGTCCCATATCGATGATGATGTTGTGATTTGGTTTGGAACGTAGCTTTGTGTACCTTCATCACCCGGGATAAAGAAGGATCTATTGGATAATTCACATAGCTCAACTATCTCTATCCATATTGGGAGTACCCAGATGTATTGTGATCTCCTGGAACACTTCTGGTGGGATAACATGAAGAAAGAGATTGCGGAATAAATATCAAGGTGCATGGTATGTCAGCAAGTTAAAGCAGAGCGACAAACGTCCAAAGGTATGATGCAGCCATTGCCTATACCCATGTGGAAATGGGAAAAAGTTATTGTGGACTTTTTCGCAGGTCTCCCGAAGACGTCAAAGGGAAATAATGCAATATGGGTTGTGGTTGACCGGCCCACCAAGACTTACCATTTTATCGCTATTTGGGAAGATCTCTCACTTGAATAACTTGAAATGATATATGTGATAGAAGTGGTGAGACTGCACAGTGTCCCACTCTCAATTGTCTATGACCGTGATCTGAGGTTCACATCTGAATTCTGGAGGATCCGTCAACGTGATTTGAGTACTGAATTAAATTTCATCACGACCTATCACCCCTAAACTAATGGCCAATCTAAACGGACTATTCAGATTCTTGAAGATATGCATAGAGCCTGCTCCCTAGAATTCAATGGTGTACGGGATCAGCATATCCCATTGGTTGAGTTTTCATGTAACAATAGATTCCACTCGAGTATTCATATGGATCCATATGAAGCTCTTTATGGAAATCTATGTGGAACTCCAACATGTCGGGATGAAGTTGGAGAAAGAAAACTGCATGGACCTCATCTTGTTCAAGAGATGACAGAGAAGGTTCAAGTCATCCAGAAACACATCTAAGCTACTCGAAGTCAAAAAAATAGATATTATGAAAACCGTCGAAGGGACGTGGAGTTTGACGTTGGAGATAAAGTCGTCCTTCGAATATCTCCATAGAAGATAATCATGGAATTTGGGATGAAAGGGAACCTAAGCCCAAGGTACATTGGCCCCTTTGAGATCCCTGACTACAAAAGAGCTGTGGCCTATAGTCTTGCACATCCACCAAATATGGCTCATGTTCATGATGTGTTTCTTGTATCACTACTAAGAATGTACATATTAGACCCGTCACATGTACTAAACATAGAGGAGGTGCAGTTGGAAGGTGATCTATCCTATGAGAAGTAGCCAGTAAAGATTCTGGACCGAAGTGATAAGGTTCAATGCAACAAGAAAACCCATCTTGTCAATGTTTTATGGATGAATCATAAATTTATGGAAGCAACTTGTGAACCATAAGAGGCAATGAAGGAGAAACACCCTCACCTGTTTTTGGAAAGTGAAATTTCAGGGGAAAAATTTCTTAAGAGGGGAAGAATGTAACAACCCAAAGTTTTTCAATGGAAATTCCCTTCTTATAATTATATCATAAATAACATTAAAACACAATATAATGAACTGCTAAGTGCTATGTGACCTTTAAACATAAGTTTGTCACTTCTGTGTTTTGAATTTCGAAAATAAGACATACACGGTTTTGTTCAAGATGATTTTTGGTGTCTGATAGAAAAAACTTGTTTTTTGGGTGAATAGTAACATACCCTTATGAATAGTAAAATGAATATTAATATGCCCCTTATGAATAGTAAATAATATTATTATTTTATTTTTATAAGGTAATAAGATAATGAGATCTTAATTAATTTTTCTATGAGAAATAAAACTATGTGCACCTTTAAGATTGTTATTTTTCGAATTAACTATGACTTTATTTAAAAATTAAATTAATAATATTTAGAAAAATACTTTTGAATAATGGACTTAATTTTTTAATTCTACACGTCGAAAAATGGTTAGGGTATATTTTTGGTATTTTTCGTAAAAACTCGACTTTTTGATTAATAGTGAAATACGGTAATATACCGTATATACAATTTAACAGTTAAATACACTATTCATGGCATCATAAGTGATGCAAGGACACTTGGTTAGAACTCACATGAACTTAATACTATTTGGGGTCACATGAAAAAATACTATTGGTTTTCTTGAGGGAAATAATAAAATATTGAATTAAATATTCAAAATTTACCCCTCCCCTCCACTATAAAAACCACCCTTCACACCCTCATTCCCTCACACCTCTCAAGCTCCAAGCCATCCCTAAACTCTGCCAAAAAATATTCCCTATCCCCTCTCCCACGTCTAAGAGCTTCTGGTCTCATCAAATGACCAAGCCTAGCTTTTTGAAGGAGGATCTCAAGAGAAGGATTTAAGAGGTAATTTCTCCCCCTCTTCTCCTTTACTTTCCTTTCATGTTGAAATTCATTTCTTGCTCTCTCTCCACATATATTCAACCAAATGGTATTGTAACTCTAGTATTATACATTCAATGGAATGTTATGATGGTAATGTGATATTATATCATCCAAACCCCTTTCTCTCTTTCTTTTATTTTATTAAAGAGAACATTGTTTGTGAGGTGATAATTTATCACCTTCAAGAACCACATGTTTTCTTCTTCCATTTATAACTTCAGATCAGGACATCAAACCATTTTAATGGTTGAACATGAATATTTTGTATGTATTATGTTCTATTTAATGTTCTGTAACTGAATTATATACATATTACTATGTGATAAATTAAAACAAGTTCATTGTGATCGAACGACCACCCAAATTAACCCAAACAATCCTCATTTAATTCTTACCTAATGATTCATCCACATGGATCTAATATAATTTATTATAAGATCACTAAAACTCATGTAATATCATTAATAACATGTAATATCAGTTCTGGGTGTTTATCCATGTTCTACCCGAACAAAAATTTAAGAATACAAGTGAACCACTCAAGAAAACCATAAAAACAAACATTCCCCAATAATGTTTCTAAACACAATTACTCATTAAAAGGAACATAAAATCACATAATTAATCCAGAATGAACCCTATTAATGTATAAATGGTTCTATAACTTCTAATTAATGAAGAAAATCTCATTATACAGGAAATTAAAGAGAAGGAATCATTCTGATACAAGGTAAGGGGAAATCTCGAACCCAATTTTCTTCCTCTGGGTTCTCCCTCTTTCACTCAATTTTGATATAGTTACTCTTTAAAGATCATTTATTCATAATTATCTTACCTTTTCTGAGATATAAATGTTTTATAATTATGTTTATGTCAAACCAAATGTTTTCCAAAATAACTCTTCTTTTAAGAACTCAACTTTTACATCTCATTCATGGTTGATGGTTCTTCTATCATGTATGTTGTTCCCTATTTCTTTTGGGAACCCAAAGCTTATGAATGTATTCTTATGGGATGAAACCCATTCCATTACATGTGTTATTTGTGTTCACTTGTGATATTTTATCTATGTGGAAATCATGATAATGATAATGTTATGATGTGACGGGTGTGCCCGGAATTATATAGCGCAATATGAATGTTTCAAAGTGACGGGTGCACCTGGAATTATACAGTGCTCCAATGAATTGGGTAAAGTGATGAATCCGAAGAGTAAATGTGAAATTATTTGTGAACAAGATTCTAGATTGGTTCACAAGTATGTGTGGTAGTTAACCACTAAAATATGATGTTTCATTTTTATGCATTGCCACATTTCAAGTCTTTTATTTATGTTCCTCTCATGTTCAAGATCTTTTGCCTATGTCATGATTATGGTCACCCCATGATATATTCTTATTATTTATCCTCTTATTGGGATTTTAGCTTTCCCCTTTTGATGTATATCCTTAGGTGGATACATTTACTTAGGAGAGGACAAGTGCCAATAAGAAGATAGAGAAGAAGAAATTAATAAATTTTTATGCATGATGTTGTAATTGATATGTACGGACCTAGTTTTCCCAAGACACTAAACCTTTGTATCCTCTATGTGTAATACTATTATGTTGTTTATCTTTAAAATTATGTAGTAGTAATGTATGAAAAGGGGGACTCTATACCTACTCCATATTATACATAAGAAATTCAAGGGGAACACATAGACAACATGTTAACATATAAGATAAAATTGTTGGGTGCAATGGAGGGGGTTGAATACAATAGGATAAAACAGAGATATGATATTATTATATTCTTATCCTAATGCTATGAAGCTAGTAAAGATCCAAGGCAGTTTGAAATAATTATTGATAACTAACACCATAGGACAACTGCTGTATCTGAAATGAAATAAGGACCAGTTAAAAGTGCATGAAACAATGATTAAAAAATAAGCTATGCAAACTAGTACAAATTAGAACATCCTCATGAGAAGTGTAATGTGAGGAACTAAAACATCATACTACCACTAAATCTCACTCATAACATAGGAAGAAGAAAAACCAATCTCTGGGAACACCTTCAAAAATATCCATGTTAGATGTAATATAATTTAATGGAAACACATAGACAACATGTTAACATATATGATAAAATTGTTTTTTGCAGTATAGGGGTTGCTTGGAATACTATAAAATAGAGGTGTGATATAATTATATTCATTTCATAAATCAATAATGCTAGAATAGATCTGAGGTAGTATGAAATTTTTTTTGATAACTATCATCATAGAAAAACATGTTAGTCTGAAATGAAATAAGGACCAATTGAAAGTTAATGAAACAATAATAAAAAAAACAATAGTTTAAGACATGAAATCCTATACACATAAGAACATAACCATGAGTAGTGTAATGTGAGGAACAAAAACATCATAATGGAAATGAATCTCAGCCATACAATCAGAATAAAAAACCTCTGTCAGAGGATACCTACACAGACTATCCATATTATGCATAATAAATTTGAAGGTAAACACATAGACAACATGTTAAAATATATGATAAAATTGTTTGTTACAATGGAAGGGGTTGACTGTAATACTATAAAATAGAGGTGTGATCTTATTATATTAATTTCTTAAAGCATTGAATCTAGTATATATCTAACTTAGTTTGAAACAATATTGATAACTAACATCATATGACAACTACTATTTCAGAAATGAAATAAAGACTAGTTAAATGTCCCTGAAATAGTGATAACAAAACACTAAATTTTACACCATAAAACCTATAAAAATAAGAACATAACCAGGAGTAATGTAATGTGAGGAACAAAAAAATCATTCTACCACTAGATCTCACTCATACCATGGGAAGCAGAAAAACCAATGTCTGAGAACACCTTCACAAAATATCCATTTATACATAATAAAATTGAATAGAAACACATAGAAAACATGTTACCATGTTTGATAAAATTGTTTGTTGCAGTGATGGGGTTGACATAAATACTATAAAATAGAGTTGTGATCTTATTATATTCATTTCCTAATGAATTTATGCAAGTATAGATCTAAGGTAGTATGTAACAATTTTTGATAACTAAAATCCCTGAACAACTGGAGAGTCTCAAATGAATTAAAGACCAGTTAAATGTTTAGGAAACAATGATAACAAAAAACAACTGTTTAGGCCATGAAAACCTACACACATAAGAACATCACCATGAGTAGTGTAATGTGAGGAACAAAAACATCATACAACCAATGAATCTCTACCATAACATGAGAAGAAAAAAATCACTTTTGAAGAAAAAATTCACAGATTATCAATATTATACAAAATAAAATTGATGTTAAACACATAGACAACATGTTAACATATATGATTAAATTGGTGGTTTTAGTGGAAGGGGTGGACTTCAATACTATAAAATAAAGGTGTGATAATATTATGTTAATTTCCTAAAGCATTGATGCTATTATAGATACAAGGTAGTATGAAGAAATATTGATAGCTAACATCATATGACAATTGTTGTGTCTGAAATGAAATAAGGACCAATTACAAGTTCAAGGATCAATGATAAAAAACACAGAAGTTTAATCCATGAAAACTTTCACAAATAAGCACATTACCATGAGTAGTGTAATTTGAGGAACTAGAAAATTATACCTCCACATAATCTCACCCATACCATGAGATGAAAAAAAACCACTGTCGAAGACCACATTCACAGACAATCCAAGAATTACATTTTCATAATGAAACACCTTGTGAAGATGCGAGAACATACCTGTTGCGGAATCTGGATCTGTAGATATATCAGTGAATAAATAGAAAATATTTATAGTTTTATGTAGTGATATTGAAACTGTACATTAATAGTGATAATAAATGCATAATATATCTATGTATTTTGATTGAAACTACTTAGTACATTATAATTATCTAATACAGAATAATGTTTATGAAAATGCATATTTTACATGAGATGGGAAGTTTAAAATTTCAATGTTACTTGAAAATATATATAAAAAATACTACTAAATAAAACAGATAATAAAATTTTTATTGTATATAATGTATAATAATGAATAGTGAATGGATGCTGAAGTTTCATATAAATTCAATGTGAAACAATCTATATATTTTTTTGAAACTGTATAATTATTTTCAGAATTTTTTACTACTACACATAATTAGATCATCGACCATAATATTAAAGAACATATTATTTCATAATAATTTTATATTAATAATATTTAATAATAATAAAAGAAAATAAAACAAATGAAGAATATGGTTTAATGGAAGAAAAAATAACTAGATAATGAAGCATTACAGTACTTGTAAATGGTCCTATTGAAAATTGTTCATGTGAAAATCTGTAGGGCAGTTGATTGGGAGCCCCAGATTTTTCACCATGTTCCCTTATTTCGACTCCCCACTGGAGGTCCCTAAAAACACGAAATCAAACTCGTCATTATTTTAGTTTTCCAGGGAATCCACCACTTTAAATACAATACTTGTTAAATATTAGGTGGTGTAGGAGCCAGATGCGGAGGAGATGGATGCGGATGAGCTGAAGATAGAGGATCCAGACATTGAGGATCTGTGGAGTGTGGTTGATCCAAAGACCCATATTTTTCTCCCATTTCCCTTTTTATGGATACTATCTAGAATTCCATAAAAACATGAAATCAAACTCTTCATGATTTTAGTTTTCCAGGGCATCTACCTCTTTAAATACAATACCTGTTAGCCACTCTAAATAAAAAATCAATGAACACATCCTATAGTTCTATTAAATGACTATACAGTTAACAAAAAAATTGATATAAATTCATTTATATCCTTGCATAATAGATAAATAATGGTAATTCTTATAGGCCAAAAGACTAAAATGGCTATAGGAGGCCGAATAAAGGGAAACATGATGTTATATTCGACCAATATTGAAAATAAGACTTTAAAAGGATAATATTCCAATCCATGAATTCACGCAACTAAGTAGAGAGCCATCCCAATTTCTCGAACATGAACAACAAGATTAAATCTAGAGTAATGAGAGATAAAATTTTCAAACAAATAATTTGATTGGTAAATTGAATAAGATTACATAAAAATAAGTCTAGTATTTCTATGTAAATACATGAAATGAAATTCCAGTTTCCCCATATCCTAAAATCAATATAATCTAGATATAAGAAAATAGAAAGAGGAAAAAATATCAGTAATTCCACATATTCCATTACACATAAAACCACTTTCAAATCAAATAGAGGTGGTAGACAGACTTATCATTTGAGAGAAGCTTGAAAATAGATAAGGGCAGGTATATATTGAAAGGGAAATCATTTTATGAACCAGTTGAGTACGAGAAATATAATGGGTGATGATAAACTATGTTTAAGTTCTCCGAATGATTTGATTTCATACACAACTATAATTTTTAATCACCGATGTTTCAATTTTCAATGATGAAGGTTCGGTTGAACAAGCACATTGTTCTCGGGTTTTTATATCGAAGGAGAACACGGACCAAGCATGTTTTGAAGAGGAATAACCAGAATCAAGAAACACTATTTATGTGATCTATTTCAACTGAGATACCCAGATGTTAGCTGAGGCAGATCTCCTCACATACAGATTGAGAGACACAGACACTCATGATTTTCTATGAACCCCAGGTAAATGAAAATAGTGGATTCATGAAGAATGTGGAAGTCCAATACAATTCGTTGTCACTCCTGTAGAATATTAGGTGGTGTAGGAGCCGGATGCGGAGGAGCCGAATGCGGAGGAGATGGATGCGGATGAGCCGGACTCAAAGGATCTAGACATAGAGGATCTGTACATAGAGGAGCTGGAAGATGAGGAACCGAATGTGGAGGAGCTAGACATGTAGGAGCTAGAGGCATCTGAGGTGGAGCAGGAGGAGGTGTAGGAGGTAGAGGTGAAGCAGGTGGAAGTGGATAATCTGAATGCATAGAGGGTAGTCTATGATGTTTATGGAGGTGACGATAGAGGCAGGAACCCTAGGGTTAGAGGAAATGAGATTGATTTTGGAGGAATTAAGCTGGAGGATGCTCATTTGGTGGAGGCGAGGGAGCTGGAGGCATAATAGCCATATGTGGCGCAGATGGATACCGAGTAGCTAGAGGCAATGGACTCGATGGCGGAGCAATAGGATTTGAAGAAGATAGAGGAGGAAGAGTTGGAGGAAGAGAAGTCTGATGTGGGGGAGCATGATTCAGGGTAGGGAGATGCAGAAATGGAGGAGGCAGGAAAGGCAGAAATTGATGTGGGATGAATATGGATGAATGTAACCCTAATGTCAAAGATGTTTCATGATATCGCAGTTTTGGGAGTCAAAACAGGAGGGCTAAATGGTAATTGGAGATTTTGTATAAGGTGACATGGTTCCTTGAGGAGGTGACATGTAGGATTTGATACACCCATGATTAGTAGATATAATAGATTATAAGATGAAAAATGTAAATACTAGGACTTATCGGTTGGTTAATAATAAAATAAAATAGTTTCATTATTTCATATGATGGATATAGTGTGTGATAAGAAAAGAGAACATCCCCATTTGAGATTAATATACATGTTACATTAATAATGATATACATGTGGTAATGAAGGTGAAGTATCATTAAATAGGTTTTTAAAATAAGTGTTCTCTAATTGTTTGGGAACTATTGTTTAATGTCTTAATGATTTATTATAAATGTGATAAGAATCATTATATATGTAAAACAATTGGTGAAAATTCTAAATATGTGTTTACTTATGTTTTTTATGTGATATTGTTAAATTACATTATCAATGTAAGAGTGAGTAGAAGTTTAAAAAATCTATATAATAGTTTTATTAGATTGCATAATGGTGAATTTGAATTTCTGAAAAATATATCAGAGTTGATGAAGTATAGATTAACTATACAGTAGTGCATAAAATGATTTTTTACAGAGGTTATTTTTTATTATTAATGTTGGCTTTTGGACGACGTTATTACAGAAGACATTATAAACATAGTTTTTACGTCAGTTATTTTACAACCGACGTAAAAAACACAAATCTGAAGCGTTCTTCATGTTGGTTGATAAAAACCCAATATGAAAAATGCTTCGGAGTAGGGGTTTATTTCATCGGTTATTTATCAACCGACATGGTATATACCCTTTCACATCGGTTATATAATAAAGGATATCATAAATCACTCCTTTAAAGCGTTTATCATGTCGGTAATTATTATAACCGACGTGATAAACCATCCTGCCAAGATATTTCTAGTGTTGGTTATATAATAACCGACATAAAAACATATCTACGATGTTAGTTATAAAATAACTGACAAAAAAACTATCCATTTCACTTTATTACGTCGGTTATTTCATAACCAACTAAAAAACCATTTTCCATGAAGTAATTATGTTGGTTTCCAAATAACCGACGTAAAAAACAATTATTTTTTTAAAATAAAACTGAACTACTACTATGCCCATCCAAATTACCTAAAAAAGACAAAAAGGTTACCAAAAATAGACCAAAACAGACCAGAACCTCCCCCCCCCCACTAGACAGCCCCCACCACACCACTGGACACTCCCACACCCATAGACTTCCCCCACCACCGGGATAGCCCCACACACCCCTGGAAAACCCCACAACCTCCTGGACACCCCCCACACCCTTGGACTACCCCCACCCCTTGGATATCCCCCCACACCCTTGGACAACCACCCACCCTCCTGGACACCCCGCACACCCCTAGACTCCCACACCATACTGGACTGCCCCCACACCCCAGGACAACCCCCACCCTCTTGGAAAACCCCACACCCCTGGACTACTCCCCCCCCCCCCACACCCCTAGATATCCCCCCACACCCCTGGACAACCCCCCACCCTCCTGGACACCCCCACACCTCTGGAATTCCCCCACCCCATGGATAGCCCCCAACACCCCTGGAAAACCCCCAGACCCCTAGAGTGCCCCCCCTGTATAGCCCCCCACACCCCTGGACAACCCCCCACCATCCTGTATACCCCCATCCCCTGGACAGCATTCCCACACCCCTGGACAGCCCACCCACGACCCTGAAAAAAAACCAAAAAGTTACCAAAAATAGACCAAAATATACCAGAACCCCCCCCCCCCCCCCCGCCCCTCCCACCCCACTGGACATCCCCCATAACACCCCTGGACACCCCATACCCTTGGACTGCCCCCTCACCCATAGGATGGCCCCCACACCCCTCGATAACCCCCACCCTTTTGTATACCCCCACCCCCTGGATATCACTCCCACACCCCAAGACAGCCCTCCCACACCCCTAAAAAGTCTAAAAAGTTACGAAAAACAGATCAAAACAGACCAGAACCCCCCCCCCCCCCAATGGATAGCCCTACGACACCCCTGGACACCGCCACACCCATGGACTGCCCCCACCCCTGTACAACCCCCACACCCCTGGACAACACCCCACCCACTTGGACACCCCCCACATCCCGGGACTGCCCCACCCCACTAGACTACCCCACACCCCTGGACAACCTGCACCCTCTTAGACACCCCTCACACCCTGGACTACCCCCACTCCCTGGATAGTCCCCCACACCCCTAGAAAACCTCCACCCTTCTAGACTCCCACCCCCCACACCTGGATGACCCCAAACCCCTAGACAACCCCCCCCCCCCCCCCCCCACACCCCAGGACAACCCCCCCCCCCCACCCTCCTAGACACCACACAGCCCTGGATTTCCCCCACCTCTGGATAGCCCCCACAGCCCTGGACACCCCCCCCAACCCTTTTGTAGACCCCATCCCCCCGAACAACACTCCCACACCCCGAGGCAACCCTTTCACAGCCCTGAAATATACCATAATGTTACCAAAAAACAGACCAAAACTGACCAGACCCCCCCCCCCACTAGACAGCCCCCACCACACCCTTGGACACCCCCACACCCCTAGACTGCCTCCCCACCCTTTGTACAACCCCCACACCCCTGTAAAGCCCCCACCCTCCTAGACACCCCCACAACCCTGGACTGCCCCCACCACTGGGACTGCCCCACACATCCCTCGACACCCCTGGACATCCCCCCACTCACCTGGAATCCCTCTCACACTCCTTGACGCCCTCTCACCCCACTAGACAGCCCCCACCACACCCCTAGACACCCCCAGACCAAAAGCAGACCAAAACTAGACCAGAACCCCCCCCCCCCCCCCACTAGACAGCCCCAACCACACCCCTGGACTTACCCCACCCCACACCCCTAGACTGCCCCCACCCTTGGACAACCCATGGACAACTGGTGTTGGGAGAGGAGGTGCCACTATCCCTCTGGGCACTGAACGCCACTAGAAGGTACTCATAACTCCCACATGCGATGCTTGAGGTCTCAAAATGTTTCACCAATGCTTTCTTGCCCTGTAATAATCATTCATTCTATCACTTTGATTCCAGTATAACCACAGGGAAAACACTGTCACACATGATTTTATTTCCCCCTGGTTATACTGGAATCAAATTGGTAGAATGAATGATGTTTACAGGGGAATAAAGCATTGAGGAATCATTTTGAGAGCTCAAGCATCGCATGTGGGAGTGATGAGTACCTTCCGGCGGTGTTCAGCCCTCCGAGGGATGGGGGATCCTCCTCTCCCACCCTCGTGGACTACCCCCATCCCCATGGACACCCTAGATCCCCCCACCCCCACCACACTGGAAAGCCCCCCCACTCCCCTGGAAACCCCTCTCACCCCACAGGACCCCCCCCCCCACACCCCTGGACACCCCCTGGACATCCCCCACTCTCCTGGATATCCATTCCACCCTCATGGAAATGCTCCCACCCCGTGGACTGCCCCCCACTATCATGGACACCAATGAAACCCCCACCCCAACCGATAGCCCTCCCTCACCCCTGGATACCCCCCCCCCCCCACTGAACACCCACACACCCTTGGAACCGCTCCCCCAGACCAGAATCCATACCAGAAAAACAATCATAAGTAGACCAAAATTAGAAGTACAGAAAAATTAAAAATTCACATATATAACATTCAAAACAAAAAATGTCAACATAAAAAACTAAATCCAACCTAAACGACTACCAAATACACAATTACAATGAAAATATTCAAAATTACATTTTACACTACAAAAAACTAAAATTCAATCAAACCTGTAAAATAATTTCACCATTCCCCTTGTAAGTGTTTGGCGTCTTGAGCACTATAGGGTTGTGGGTCATCAAATAGCTACAAATTAAAAGGATATGTAACGCCCCGACCCCAGCTACCCGGAGTCGGTGCATTACTTCGTAACATTGGCATGATCACAAAAGATCAAGTCTCGAAACACCGATTAGTTTAGTAGCCATGGAAACAGTAGATACATTCATAAATGTTACATTACATCATAAAGTGAAAAACTAATAACAAAGTCTTCATAGTCCACAATCATATCCTCTTTTGACTATCCCTGCAGGTCATTCATAAAATACTTCTTCACATCCTGAAAAATATTAAAACATTGAAAGGGGTGAGCTCAGATGCTCAGTAAGGATAACAATATTCCGGAAGCTTTCATAAATAAACATCAACATTTAAGGCAATGTATAACTAAAACAAAAGCCTTTTAAACATGAACTTCAACATAATATGACAAAAGTAAAATGAGATAATTCCATTCACTTCTTCACATGGATATTCTACTCGTCGAATAATCACATGCAATATCAAAAACCACTTTCATAATGAGGGAATGTATAATGCCAGACATTCTGAAACATTTTGTCAAGGCCTCGGCCAAGACGTCTAAAATGATTAAGGCCTCGGCCAAAACCATAAATCAAATTGGGAAAGGGCCTCGGCCAATTCCACGTCTAGTTGTCTCATGAGACCTACCGATGCATCGAGGAGCTATAGCGGGCTCCACCCGTCACTTATTAAGTCCAATACATTCCTCATATGAATAGGTTTAAACATATCATAAACCATAACATAATCGTATCACATAAAACATGCATAAAGGAAACATAACATTTCCACATTTCAAACACAAGATATCAATACAACACATTGATGTAATAAAAATGCTTTCAAAACCATTTTCAATACCAAAATAAAAGAAAGTTAAAACTTTGTATTTATTTTTCATTGAAAAAAATATGGCTTGTAGAGGAAGCCGAAACTCAAATAATGGTCACGGCGGAGGAGAAGTCGTTGTCGCCGCATAAGTACGGAAAGAAAAACATTCCCTTTTGTCGTTTAGCAAAACGCTTCGTATAAAATGATTCCTTTTGAATAAACGTAAAAGTCAAAGGGGTTTATACACCGTATAAATGAAATTTGTGTATAAAACAAAATATGCCTGAATGAAAGGAGATTGAGACGAAGTCCTTAAAAAGATCGTTTTTAAAATGAAATAGATATATTATGTGTATTCACTATATGTACACATAAATAAAGTACAAATACAATATATGACATAATAATATCATGACGTAATTTGAAAGTATGAGATTAACCCAAAGAATGGAAGTTGGGTTAAGAAGTTCCCTTACCTTGCGTCCTGTCCTGACTCGAGCGTTCTTTAACCTCCTGAATAATAAACTAGAGTTAATTTATATTTACTTAAGAACCTTTTTCATGTTCATTATTCCTTTTATATCCCTTATTACCATGTTATGAACATTATGTAATTATTTAAGTTA
This sequence comes from Viscum album, assembly GCA_963277665.1. Taxonomy (NCBI): domain Eukaryota; kingdom Viridiplantae; phylum Streptophyta; class Magnoliopsida; order Santalales; family Viscaceae; genus Viscum; species Viscum album. Next base: position 1,292,581,773 of record OY728136.1, read on the forward strand.
ATAACGGTCGTTTTGTCGATCTTTGGTACTTGAGTCAATAATAAACTTCTTATAATTACAAGTTGTTTATGTGGTAGAATATCCATTATCTCCAGAATTATATTCATGATTTAGATGTCATATATATCATATATATCCAGTATATACATTCATTTATAATATTACGTAACATTTAGAGGTAAGAAATGAAATGCACCGTTCATGGAGACGGTAAGCCGTACGTACGCATGAACGCTACTTTCATTTATATTTCATATTTAATGGAACAAAATCATAATGATATAAGTGTATAATATAATTCCAGTATAATATAGTGTATAATACCATTTACTCCATCCTTTATACATCCCACATATGGCATTAACGATTCAAATCACTTTGAGGGGGCGGTAGTCCGCACTTCCTAAAATGAAATTATCGCGTTTTACCCATAATGGAAATCATAAAGTATGCCATAAATGAGAAATACAGAAGCATAAGTAAAACATAAACACATTATATATCATATATAAATATAGTGACATCTTAATGGCCACCTTTTAAGGTGTTATATGAGTGTTGAACAATCATCGTTTCGTGAGGTAGAAATTCGCCATCCACAGAAACAGTATGTTCTTTAACCATTAGATGTAGGTGTGTGTAAGTGTAGCTAGAATCCTTCTTATAACAACATCCTAGTATATTGAGGATACTGGTGTTGTTACAAAATAAATGAATAAAAAGAGTTTAGGGGGTTGGAGAAGAAAAATAATACAAAAAAAACATTAGAGAAGACATTACCTCAAAATCGGGTAACTCTTTTTGATTTGAGCCAAAGGTTTCCTTGGGAAGAGTTCTGCCCAACGTGAGGCTTCTAGGGGTAGTAGGGGGAAGTTGGGAGAGTATTTGGTCAGAGGTTGGCCGAGCCAAATGGCTTTAAAGTGTAAATGAGGTGGGAGAGGTGGGGGCCTTTTATAAGAGGAGAGGAGGGGCTCTTTTGGAAAGACTGAAATGTTACATTATTACACAATGCTTTTCGGATTCTAAAGGTCCCACACTTATATAATTCGAGGCTAAGGTGATAAGGGTTCGAAATATCCTCATCCAATTAGCTTTGGACAAGTGTATGCCTTGGATTTTGCATTATCTTCCCATTTTATTAAAATCGTTAAATAATGAGGTCATCGCTGCATCATAATGATGTCATAAATAATTTAATTTATTTAATGTCTAAAAATTATAAAAAAAATACTATGATGTAGGAAATATTTTTATCTTTCTAATGAATATTTATAGTCAAAATGTGGACTTGTGTAACCCCACTTTAAAACTGTTTTAGTAAAATAACTCATGTTTGTGTCAATTTAATTTTAAAATTAAATAAATATATATTTATGTCATTTTCCAACTAAAGTGGCTCCATGGGGTCCCCAAGTTGACCCATGGGTTGTCTTGGTCGGATATGAGTCATCCAATAGGAGTAGGACAAGTTTCATGCTCATCTCATATTATTAAAACATTATTTGTACCTTAAACTACACTAATTACCTCCAATCGCGATTAAGAACTTAAAAGTTACTATTCACCAAAAAATTATTTTAATCTCATTGAACCAAATTTTACTTCTTAATGACAACCATGTATGTCGGATTTTTGAAAATCAAATCACAGAAGTGGTAATATTTCATTTAAACGAAAAATCAGTTATTTAACTACCACTTAGTGGTTTCACTATTCATCAAAAATTGAAGTTTTTCAGAACAATGCCAAAATTTCACCCTAAGCTATAATTGATATTCCGAATTCAAAAATGATGTCTATTTTACAAAATTCCAAACATATAAGTTGCATTAATTAATTTTATAATTAATTCCCGCTGTCACAACAAATAGCGTGTTTTTAAGAAACAATTTATATCAAAAGATTGGCAATTGTTTATGTCCAATTTCAATGTTAAATTAATTCTAATGACCACCATTGGATAAAATGGTAAAAATATATTCTAATTATACTTTAAAACCACTAAATAGTATAATTTATCACAATAAATTATTTTGATTAAAAAAGTTGTTTTAAGTATTTTTCACTATTCATAAAAAAATCGGAAGTTCTCAGAAAGTTACAAAAAATTCAACTTAGGATAATTTCGATATTACGAATACAAAAATGAAGTCCATTTTGAAATATTAAATTTCTATAATTTTAAAAAGAGGTTATTACTATTCATAACGGCTACATTGATTAGTCGCAGTGTTTTAGAACTCGAAGTTGCGTACAATGCAAGCTATTGCATTATTAAATGAGAAGCGTATCGTGGAAGCTCGGGGTGTTACATTCTCCCCTCCTTCAATAAATTGCGTCCTCGCAATTTGAAATTTTTCTTAGAAAATAAAAGGTTGAAAAGAGAAAATACCTTTGAGGATAACCCACATCGGAAATAAGGTTAATAAATATATAACATTAAAAGAAAGCAAGATAAGTACAAAGGTCACCCGATATAGCCCATTCTAGGATTCTATGAAAATATGGATATGGAAGAAAAACAAACCATCAAGGTCTGATGGAGAGTTATAGAAAACAGGATTAGGAGAAAGTTTAACCACAAGAAAATCTTAAACTTGTGATTGGTTAAACGGTCATTGAATCCCCAGTTGGAAAAGTTAACCGACAACATTTTTGTTTTAAGTTACCTTTTATAATGTTGAGGAATTTATTTAGGAGATTTACTAAGAACGTAAGGGAATATACATACTTGTTATGTATACTTTCTTTCGTTAATAAATTTTTACCACAAACCCAACTTTTACTCCAAATGGTAACGGAACTCAAAAATATTCTATTTATCCTAATTGTATAAGGTTCCAAATGTTAACACATACCATTTAGATTAGTAAAACTATTTTGTAATAACCAGGGACTTCCTGTAGGCTAGTGGTAGGAAATAAAGGCTTGTTGCACTATGGTTGTGGGTTTGATTCCTGCAGATTTGTCTGACACGACGGGTTATTCCCCACCCTGCAGGTTGTCCTTTTTCTAAAACTATAGTATTATAATATTCCAAAAATAATCTTCAGAAATTCTTTAACCTTTAACAATACTATCCATGGTTCAACTTAATTCATTCCAACCTTAATAGTTATCCAAAAATACCTTTGTCCAGACTTTCTCTAAAAGGTCTCTAAATTCCAAAATCAATTGTAACATCAGATTCCCCAAACAAAGAAAAGTTTCTCTTATTGTCACATACTAAAAATAAGATTACCTTAATCATATTAAAACCTTACTGAAATAAAAAAGTACTGCAGTACAATCCTTATATATATATCACATTATTCTAATAACTAGAATATAATCCATGAGTCCAAAAACACCAATACATTATTTATTCCACTTCAACTGTAGTAACAGCATAAGATTGTCCTTGATCCCTTGGACTTTTTTGAGGTAAGTTTCCCTGACGCTTATGACATTCATTTGCGTAATGCCCCATTTCCCTACAATTGTAGCATTCAACTTTGACAGCCTCATTCTTTCCCTTGCAATCACGAGCCTGGTGACCCTTTTCTCCACATTTATAACAAACTCCCATTCCTTTTAGGCAAGTACCAGGGTGATTCTTCCCAAAATTATCACATAATGGAAAATCCTTCTTTCCCTTTTTCCCTTTATCTGTCTCTTGTTCCACCGTTCTCTTCTTCTCTTGCTTTACTTTGTTGTCATAAGACTTAGAGAATTCCTTTTCTGTCTTAATAGCACACGAGACAATATCTTCGTATGATGAGAAGGATTGTGATACTAAAGCTCGACAGAGAAATGGTTTTAACCCATCAAAGAAACGATCAATCTTACTCCTTGGGTTACGTATATAATCGGCAGCATGCCTCGCTAACCTTGTAAAGTTAGCCTCATACTTTGCGACATTCTCATCCTCCTTCTGCCTCAAACTCAGAAATTGCCTTTCCATATCTGCTCGATGGTCACGAGGAAAGTATTTTTCTAAGAAAATCTCTTTGAACTCCCTCCATTCCATATTCGACAAGTCATCATCTTCCTTTGTGTTTTGAATCAGCGACCACCACTGATCGGCATCTCCAGTGAGGCGGTAAGCTGCCATGACAACCTTCTCCCTTTCACTACTCCCCAAGGAATGGAATATTTTCTCTATGGAATTTATCCATTTCTCAGCTACTATAGGATTTGTACTCCCATTGAAGGTTGGTGGTTGTTGCCTCATGAAGCGGTCTAACATTGATCATCCACGTTGTGGATCAGGGTGCTCCATACGAGTAAGGTTATTATTCATAACCTGAGTGAGTTGTCCCAGTATGGTAATAAGTTGATCAGCACCAGTTGTATCTCCAGATCCACAATAATTATCTTGAGCAGGAGGGAAATCCCTACATGGAGTGTGTGCATTGATACAGTTTCCATTTCTTCCACTAGGCGCCATTTCTAAACAATGGCATAAACTAGATCAGTTTATGAATCAAAATACATAATCCCATACTTATAAAACACTTAACATAAATTGAACTATTTATGGATATAATCCATAATCATAAAAAGAAATGTTTTCTTTGATAAATTATATACTCATAACCCTTTATAGTGGTTTGTAAAGAAAACGATAATTATCCTAAGCATATCCCCCGGGAGTGTCGTAACCAAGAGTGCAGCAAGGCCCGTTGTCGTGCACCAGTTCCCGTTCGAGTCTAGCTCAAAGCGGTGTTTTCGGGTTTTACCCCTAGGTACATCTGTGCCAGAGCCGCCTCTACCTGCTCGTATCCAGACAGGGATGTATTGCTCGGAAAACTCACAACATCTCTACAATACCAAAATTCCAGGAATTTCTTCTATAATAATCCTCAAAGTCTATCTTTGGGCTATGTGCTCTAATCAGAGTTTATCTAAATCTAGCTTCCAAGGTTAGTACTAAACTGACTCTGATACCAACTTTAACGCCCCGACCCCAGCTACCCGGAGTCGGTGCATTACTTCGTAACATTGGCATGATCACAAAAGATCAAGTCTCGAAAGACCGATTAGTTTAGTAGCCATGGAAACACTAGATACATTCATAAATGTTACATTACATCATAAAGTGAAAAACTAATAACAAAGTCTTCATAGTCCACAATCATATCCTCTTTTGACTATCCCTGCAGGTCATTCATAAAATACTTCTTCACATCCTGGAAAATATTAAAACATTGAAAGGGGTGAGCTCAGATGCTCAGTAAGGATAACAATATTGCGGAAGCTTTCATAAATAAACATCAACATTTAATGCAATGTATAACTAAAACAAAATCCTTTTAAACATGAACTTCAACATAATATGACAAAAGTAAAATGAGATAATTCCATTCACTTCTTCACATGGATATTCTACTGGTCGAATAATCACATGCAATATCAAAAACCACTTTCATAATGAGGGAATGTATAATGCCAGACATTCTGAAACATTTTGTCAAGGCCTCGGCCAAGACGTCTAAAATGATTAAGGCCTCGGCCAAAACCATAAATCAAATTGGGAAAGGGCATCGGCCAATTCCACGTCTATTTGTCTCATGAGACCTACCGATGCATCGAGGAGCTATAGCGGGCTCCACCCGTCACTTATTAAGTCCAATACATTCCTCATATGAATAGGTTTAAACATATCATAAACCATAACATAATCGTATCACATAAAACATGCATAAAGGAAACATAACATTTCCACATTTCAAACACAAGATATCAATACAACACATTGATGTAATAAAAATGCTTTCAAAACCATTTTCAATACCAAAATAAAAGAAAGTTAAAACTTTGTATTTATTTTTCATTGAAAAAAATATGGCTTGTAGAGGAAGCCAAAACTCAAATAATGGTCACGGCGGAGGAGAAGTCGTTGTTGCTGCATAAGTACGGAAATAAAAACATTCCCTTTTGTCGTTTAGCAAAACGCTTCGTATAAAATGATTCCTTTTGAATAAACATAAAAGTCAAAGGGGTTTATACACCGTATAAATGAAATTTGTGTATAAAACAAAATATGCCTGAATGAAAGGAGATTGAGACGAAGTCCTTAAAAAGATCGTTTTTAAAATGAAATAGATATATTATGTGTATTCACTATATGTACACATAAATAAATTACAAATACAATATAGGACATAATAATATCATGACGTAATTTGAAAGTAGGAGATTAACCCAAAGAATGGAAGTTGGGTTAAGAAGTTCCCTTACCTTGCGTCCTGTCCTGACTCGAGCGTTCTTTAACCTCCTGAATAATAAACTAGAGTTACTTTATATTTACTTAAGAACCTTTTTCATGTTCATTATTCCTTTTATATCCCTTATTACCATGTTATGAACATTATGTAATTATTTAAGTTAATAACGGTCGTTTTGTCGATCTTTGGTACTTGAGTCAATAATAAACTTCTTATAATTACAAGTTGTTTATGTGGTATATTATCCATTATCTCCAGAATTATATTCATGATTTAGATGTCATATATATCATATATATCCAGTATCTACATTCATTTATAATATTACGTAACATTTAGAGGTAAGAAATGAAATGCACCGTTCATGGAGACGGTAAGCCGTACGTACGCATGAACGCTACTTTCATTTCTATTTCATATTTAATGGAAAGAAATCATAATGATATAAGTGTATAATATAATTCCATTATAATATAGTGTATAATACCATTTACTCCATCCTTTATACATCCCACATATGGCATTAACGATTCAAATCACTTTGAGGGGGCGGTAGTCCGCACTTCCTAAAATGAAATTATCGCGTTTTACCCATAATGGAAATCATAAAGTATGCCACAAATGAGAAATACAGAAGCATAAGTAAAACATAAACACATTATATATCATATATAAATATAGTGACATCTTAATGGACACCTTTGAAGGTGTTATATGAGTGTTGAACAATCATCGTTTCGTGAGGCAGAAATTTGCCATCCACAGAAACCGTATGTTCCTAAACCATTAGATGTAGGTGTGTGTAAGTGTAGCTCTAATCCTTCTTATAAAAACATCCTAGTATATTGAGGATACTGGTGTTGTTTCAAAATAAGTGAATAAAAAGAGTTTAGGGGGTTGGAGAAGAAAAATAAAACAAAACAACATTAGAGAAGACATTACCTCAAAATCGGGTAACTCTTTTTGATTTGAGACAAAGGCTTCCTTGGGAAGAGTTCTGCCCAAAGTGAGGCTTCTAGGAGCAGTAGGGGGAAGTTGGGAGAGTATTTGGGCAGAGGTTGGCCGAGCCAAATGGCTTGAAAGTGTAAATGAGGTGGGAGAGGTGGGGGCCTTTTATAAGAGGAGAGGAGGGGCTCTTTTGGAAAGATTGAAATGTTACATTATTACACAATGCTTTTCGGATTCTAAAGGTCCCACACTTATATAATTCAAGGCTAAGGTGATAAGGGTTCGAAATCCCCTCATCCAATTGGATTTGGACAAGTGTAAGCCTTGGAGTTTGCATTATCTTCCCATTTTATTAAAATCGTTAAATAATGAGGTCATCGCTGCATCATAATGATGTCATAAATAATTTAATTTATTTAATGTCTAAAAATTATAAAAAAAATACTATGATGTAGGAAATCTTTTTAGCTTTATAATGAATATTTATAGTCAAAATTTGGACTTGTGTAAGCCCACTTAAAAACTGTTTTAGTAAAATAAATCATGTTTGTGTCAATTTAATTTTAACATTAAATAAATATATATTTATGTCATTTTCCAACTAAAGTGGCTCCATGGGGTCCCCAAGTTGACCCATGGGTTGTCTTGGTCGGCTATGACTCATCCAATAGGAGTAGGACAAGTGTCATGCACATCTCATATTATTAAAACATTATTTGTACCTTAAACTACACTAATTACCTCTAATCGCGATTAAGAACTTAAAAGTTACTATTCACCAAAAAATTATTTTAATCTCATTGAACCACATTTTACTTATTAATGACAACCATGTATGTCGGATTTTTGAAAATCAAATCACAGAAGTGGTAATATTTCATTTAAACGAAAAATCAGTTATTTAACTACCACTTAGTGGTTTCACTATTCATCAAAAATTGAAGTTTTTCAGAACAATGCCAAAATTTCACCCTAAGCTATAATTGATATTCCGAATTCAAAAATGATGTCTATTTTACAAAATTCCAAACATATAAGTTGCATTAATTAATTTTATAATTAATTCCCGCTGTCACAACAAATAGCGTGTTTTTAAGAAACAATTTATATCAAAAGATTGGCAATTGTTTATGTCCAATTTCAATGTTAAATTAATTCTAATGACCACCATTGGATAAAATGGTAAAAATATATTATAATTATAATTTAAAACCACTAAATAGTATAATTTATCATAATAAATTATTTTGATTAAAAAAGTTGTTTTAAGTATTTTTCACTGTTCATAAAAAAATCGGAAGTTCTCAGAAAGTTACAAAAAATTCAACTTAGGATAATTTCGATATTACGAATACAAAAATGAAGTCCATTTTGAAATATTAAATTTCTATAATTTTAAAAAGTGGTTATTACTATTCATAACGGCTACATTGATTAGTCGCGGTGTTTTAGAACTCGAAGTTGCGTACAATGCAAGCTATTGCATTATTAAATGAGAAGCGTATCGTGGAAGCTCGGGGTGTTACAGGATAGTAGTTAGTATGTATAAGGAATAAGTCAAATGAAATATTATTGCAATGTTTAAAATGAAATCTTACCATGTAATATTTCACAACTGTCCCAGTTCTTATTATTTCATACATAAATCTTAACATATAATATCCGCAAACGATGACGCCTTATTGTTCATGACAATTATTTTTGAATGACTGTAAATTCAATATATTATTTATATTTAATAAATCAATAAGTTAAAATTATAAATCGATATTTACCTTTACATTTACATATTTGATCTTCGCACTCCATTTCTTTGTGTTTTTTTGAAAGTAGACCCATCCCTTGTTAGAAAATTATATGAATGGTTAAAATTAATTATAATATATAAAACTATTGAGAAAATGAAACTTAATTTTCCAAAATTTTCTTAAAAGGTTCCCCCACATCACCATGGATAGAGCATATCCAATAAAGTGTTTTCTCCCTTGGGAAAAAAACCCATGACATCCAAAGATCACTTATAAAAGAAAATTTAAGGATAGTGGGTTTTAAGTTAAAAGATAATGAACTCTTTGAGAGGGATGTGTTTAATACCTCTCACAAAAACGCATCATCCAACATTGTGTGACTATATTCTGTTCAAGCCTTTCAGCAATATAAAACATTCTTATTTCCACATCCAATGTACATGATTCTGGGGAAGTGAAATTCTTTTCCTTGAATCCATATACATTTGTCCACTCATTCTTCTCAAAATTTTTATAAAGACACCTAATACAAAACAGACATAAGTATACATTTTTAATTAATATAACACAGGGAAATTGTGTTAAGACTTACATGGAAAAAAATTTCACCACATTGATGCCCACCTTATCTCTAGTAACAAGCTCCATGATATCGTTTTTCACAATCCCCACAAAAATTGCACATCCAAAAACACGGGCTTCCATTAGGAACACAAAATGATCCACCAATAAATTTGAATATCATGACAATATGTCAATACTACTAGAACATGTATCTGATGTCATAACAATTTGTGTTTTTTGTTGTCTATACATTATTTCATTACCTTTGAAATATTGCTGTAAAAATAAATAGAAAAATATATTAGTTTACAAATGATAAAACATCATAAATAAAAATAAAATAAAATAGAAGATATAACATACATACCTTTATGGTAATGAGTCGAAGAAGTATGGATTGCCAAATTAAAAAATGGCTGATACTAAGTCGAACTGTCGTCACCTCATATGTAGGTAATGGTACTCGAGCTGATCTATCTATAATATCCTATGCAGTGACTCTCTGATTCTCTGCCTCTAATTTTTGTTGATGAACTATATCTACTATACAATATACCAACCCATACACAACTATATGATGTTGAGGATCATCAACACACAACTCGAAATAACTAGGAATATGCGACAAAGGAGTAGAATAAAAAATGGGGTCTGTAGGATGCGGTGGGGGAGTCGGAGCTACTGGCGGAGGTGGAGGATAAATAATGGGGTCTACATGTGGAGGTAGATGAGTGGGAGCTGCAGTCTGAAATTTTCTTTGCATGTCTGAAAACATAGAATGTACCGAAACTCTAATATTTTCCTCCATTGTTGCATTTATATTATGAACTTCAGCCTCCAAGGATTCTAATTTTTTTATAAACACCCTCAACGTAAGAAGTTGAAGTACATGAAAACACTTTTCTTACTAATACACCTACCAGTTATCCTCGTACATGACCAGGATGTTGGAGATTTCCCAATGCTGCAGATAAAATATCTCGCCTCCCAACAGCTGTAAATACCCCCTTGTGAGCTCTGTTCCTCAAGACAATCCTGTATTAAATAATTGAACATTTTTTTAATGATTGAAATTATATGAAGAAAATAGTTAACATGAATAAATAAAATAGATATCTTATAATCCTCTCAGCTCCAATTCTCGAATATTCAAAAATATTCTACCCTTTTTCCCCATCCGAGCTCTCTTCCATTTTTCATATCTACATGGAGGTTGTAAAGGTGCCACCTCTCTAGATCATAAAGGCTCATCTCTTATTTTTTGTAATTTTTCCACCATCATTTGTTCTACCAATAATATTTACCCTCCCCGAGATAAACTAAGAGGGAATACTCTTTTAGATTGGATCTCCTGATGATATTTCCTTGTTTTCTTTAAATTTAGAAAAAGAAATCATTAACAACACATTAATAAGATCATTTATATAAGGAAGATTATAAAAGTTTACATTTCCCTTACCAAAAATGAATTTTTTCTTCTATTTTCAAAAAACTGTCTCCATGTGTCTTCATCTATGAAAGGATATATACGACCTAGATATTCATGACTCCTATGACCAAAAATGAAATCAGATAAAAGGGTTGATTGAAATCCCTCCATCTCCTGGTATCCATCGATAAGAATTTTTTATTGACTCCTCCAGTGTCAGTAATATCAAATGTCATCTAATAAAGAATAGGTTAAACAAATTATATATACTAGAAACATCTAAAGAATAGGAAAACAATAGCAAAAGATCTTACCAAAATCATCTCCCACAATTGAGAGATTATTTCTTTTTCCACACTTCCTCAGTCATCATACAAAATTCTTACTTTTCTCTTACGCTGAGTTGATAGAAAACACTTAAAATATTTTTCCTTTGGACCTCTTGGAATATCATTCTCATCAATCTCAATGAGTATCCTCGGATCATGCATACATGCAAGTGATAATTTTGGTAAACGTATGCACCCACATTTACCAACTCTTGAACTCTTTATCATAATGGGAGCACATGAGGAATATTGGGAAACATCAATAGAAGTGTGTGAATGTTCCTCCCCATTGGTATGACAAATATGATCATCTCCAAAATCCTGTGGTTGATCAATTGATTCCTCTGTCATTATACTTTAAATCCAAAAAAATTAGTTCACAAATATAGAAATTCAAATACTATAATACTAATGTCAAAATAAAATAGAAAATTGTACAAAGCTACGTAATAGTAAACATGATTAATATGGTAAGCATGTTAAATAATGGTAAAGATGGTAAAGATTGTAAGGATAGTAAACATGGTAAACATGGTAAACCAGGTAAACATGGAAAACATGGTAAAGTATTTTTCACTAAACAAAAATAATAGATATATAATTTATGTACCGGTAAACATGATAAAGTAAACTGAAAAAAATTAACTCAAACAAAAACTTATACTTATTTTGTTTTAATACATGTTTTAATAAAAAAACTTACAATATCTAACATTTTATGAAAGTAAAAATGTAAACAAGAAATAAAAAACTGGATACCAAATTCACTCTTCCATAAAAAAAGAAATATAAAGTACAACTTTTAAAATATGTATACATTCACTACTGAAAATCACACAGATCCTAATGATTTGAATCCCCTGGACACACCCCCCCTTTGGACAACCCCACCCCCTGGACACACCCTAACCCCCTGGACTGCACCCCCACCCCCTAGACATCACCCCCACCACCTTAGACACCACCCCACCCCTTGGACACCCCTAACCCCTTGGACAACACCCCCACCCCCTTGGACACCACCCCACCCCCTTGGACACCCATTGGACACCACCACCCCCTTGGAAATCCCCCTACCCCCCCCCCCCCCCCACCCCTAGACACCACCACCTTGGACACCCCCTGAATAGCCCCCACCCCTCTAGACACCCCCACACCCATGGACACCCCATAGACACCACCACCCCCTTGGACAACCCCCACCCCTCTGGATATCCCCCAAACCCCTGGACAACCCCCACCCATCTAGACAGCCCCTCCCCCCACCCCCTTGGACACCCCACCCTCATCTTAACCATAGAACACATCAATTACTATAAAACCGTCAATTTAAAAATGACCCAACATCCCTAATATTAGAAGGAATGAATGAGAAGAATAAGTGGACGAAGAAGAAAAAAAGAAACAAATAATAAAGGAAGAGGAACATGGAATAAGTATCTTATTTAAGGAAATTCCATGGAATCCAAGAAAACCATGGGGCACCCAATAGTTGATTAAAAATTGGAGAAAATGAAGTAAACCTAAGACTCAAATCAAATTTAATATAAAAACACTGATGGAGAAAATCACAGTGTAATGCCTATCATCACGACACAATGGGGTTATGATAACTGCGTATATTTGAAAACCACAACATGGTCTCCCCCATAGCCCATAATTTTCTCATAGTAAATGACTAGTTAATATATATATAACCAAACAGAATCATATTGAAACATCCCTCCTCTTTTCATAGTGCATGAATCCCTAAAAATCATAGTGGAAACATCGAACATAGACTGTACCGACCCCCTTGGACACCACCCCCACCACCTTGGACACCACCCCCACCCCCTTAAATAATAATAACATATTATAGACTAATATCCATTAAACTGTACAATAATAATGTCACAATCTCACAAACTATGATGCAATAGTCAATCCCAAATCACACTTATCCCCCAACCCCTTGGACACCATCCCACACCCCCTTGGACACCCCTTGGACCCCCCCACCTCTTGGGCATCCCCTGGACACCACCATCCCCTTGGACATCCTCCACCCCTCCGGACAGGCCCCCACCCCCTGGAAAGTCCCCCACACCTCTAGAAAGCACCCCAAACCCTCTAGGACACCCCCACCCCTCCTGGACCCCACCCCACCTCCTACCCCTTGGACACCCCACTGGACAACCCCAACCCTATGAACAACCCCCCTAGACAACCCCCCAAACCTTCTGGACAGGCCCCCGCCACCTTGAACATCACCCCCACCCCCGAACAGCCCCCACCACCTTCTACACCCCAACCCACTTGGTCCCCCCCCACACCCCTAGACTGCCCCCCCCCCCCACCTTGATGGACACCATGGACACCCCCAACCCTCTAGACAGCCCCCAAACCCTATGGACACCACCTCCACCCTCTTGGACACCCCCTAGACAGCCCACCCCCTTAGACATCCCCCACCCCTCTGGACAGCCCCCCACCCCCTCGATAGCCCCCACCCCTCTCGATAGCCCCCACCCCCTTGGACACCCCCACCCCTCCTGGACCCACCCACCACCCCTACCCCCTTGCACAGCCCCCGGGACACCCCCAACCCTTTGGATACCCCCCCCCCCTGAAAACCCCCCAAACCCTCTGGACAGCCCCCCTAGACAACCCCCCAAAGCCTCTAGACAGGTCCCCACCCCCTTGGATTGCCCCCCCCCCCAACCCACCCGCCCCCTTGGACAGCCTCCCCCCCTCCACCTCCATAGACACCCTAAACAGCCCCCAATCTTCTGGACAACCCCCTGAACCCCCTGGATAGCCCCCAACCCCCTTGGATAGCCCTTGCACCCCCTTAGACACCACCCCCACCACCTTTGATATCCCCCTGCACCCCCTTAGACATCCCTGCACCCATGGAAAAAACCCCCCACCCCCTTTGACACCCCCTGGACACCCCCACCCAACTGGACAGCCCGCACAACCCCCTAGACACCCTCACCCACTTGCACAGCCCCCACCCCCTTGGAAACCCCCTAGACGCGCACCCGCACATGATAAAACACACAAAAATCATAAATTTGCATGATATCACATCCATAGGTTTATTTTACCAGAAAAGAATTTATCTTGGTATATATGAACACTATGAAACTAAACCTAATAGCAAGAACAAAGAAAAATAACATCTCAAAAAATTAGTTTAGGGTATTACAGAAAAAAACTAAAAAGGAGTTGTTTGAGGCTTACTTGAGTGTTGTGAGTTGACCTGATAGATCTGATAATAATAAATATGAAGAATTATGTTGTAAAAACGACGTTTGAGGGAACAACTTCGAAAAATCGATTGTAGGTTTTCCGAGTGAGAGAGAAGAGTCGCAGGTCGCCCGATTGAAGAAAACAGAATGACTGAATACAGGGTGAGATAAATCATTTAAAAGATTTATCACGTTGGTTATTAAATAACCGACGTGGTAAAATATTTATTTTAATGTTTATAAAATTTTTTATTTAATAACAGATGTAGAAAAAAATTATCACGTTGGTTATTTTATAAACGACTTGATATATGTCGCTTTATACTGAGGTGATAAATTGATGCGATTGGCTTTAGCACGTCGGTTTTTTATAACCGACGTGGTAAAGCTCCGAGCTTTCCTTTATCACACCGGTTATAAAATAACCGATGCGATAAAGTGCCGAGCTTTATTTTATCATGTCTGTTATTTTATAACCGACATGATAAAGCATGATAGATTCAATTTTCACATTGGTTATACAATAAGCGACGTTAAAAACTATTCTCCGAACATTTTACGTTGGTTATTTTATAACCGATGTAAAATATGGATCCTGATCGATATATCATGTTGGTTATAAAATAACGGACATGATATATCACTCGTTAATGCTTTTCACATCAGTTATATAGAACCGACATGAAAAATGCTGACGTGTTAAACGTTTTTTCCACTAGTGATATTGTTGTAGTTTTAATAATTCAAAGCATGTATAATTATTAACCATAAATTATGAAAGAGTAGTATAGTTATGTAAGTGTTGGATGAAATTATGTTAATGTGGAACAAAAGTTCATATATTGCATAACATTTTTCTAGGAGATGTACAAGTGAATAATACATTTTATAGCATGTTCATGTGTGAATTCTAATTTCTAAAAGTTCATTAATGGTTGAGTAGGTGTTATGTAAGTGTAAAAAGAAAATTCTCATGATGAGTTAATATGAAGGTTATTTTTCAATACTTGTGAATGTGGTTTATCTTTAATAATTAATGGAATGTTTTAATATTATTGAATATATATTTTCTTTTAAGTAATATAATTATGTATTTCTATGGTTGTTGAAAATATGAGAATTATTTTATAATAATTTAACCACATCATGGTTTTTTGCTAAAACATGAATCATTGATGAATATTTTGACATGAAAATTGTGGTTGGTTTTTCTAGAGAATTGTAGTTTTTATGAGAGTATGGAATGATGTGGTTGAATTATATTTTTAAAATTAAAATGATAAGTTTAAAATTAAATATAATTTAGAAAGTGTTGGAATATATTAACTGAATATAAAAACTATGTACATTATATTATAATAATATTGATGGTGCTTTATATTAATAAATTTCTTATCATATCCTAATTTTTATTTGTAATTACATAGTATGTGATAATTTTCCAATGGAACATATCATGTTTAAAGGTAATGTATGTTCTCTTTTATGAATAGAACCTATATGTGTAATGGTATTATTCGTAAATTTATGTTCCATGACCCGAATGATATCTTTTTTATTTTAAATATTTTTTATAATAAATAAATTGTAGGTGGATCATAAGATATTTATAATTATTCTCAATATGGTCACCCTAGTTATTCTTTAAGAGATGAGGTTATAAGAACTTAGCCCACTAATTAATAATATGTATTGATAGGTTTCGTTAGATTTTCCTACATGAAGATGTTTGTAATTTTCCTTATATATTTTATTATTATTAATTTATATCACGAGTCAGGCAATTTTATGTATTCTCAAAAACTATGAAAAAATATTTCATGGATACTTTGGGTGTGTCATGACTAATACAATATTAGTGAATAATGAAAGAGGGGATTTTCCCTCAGTTTTTTAATACAAGCTACCGAATCATGATATTTAGTGGAAGTTGAACTACATGATTATGTCTATGTTCACACAATTCTTTCATAAATTTCATATTCTAAAATTAAAGCAAACATACATCCATAATATAAGTTGAAAACACAATAATAAAACATATTTTCTTGGATCTATTGAGAAAATGGATTATATTAATTTATTTACATTCATATTTGGTTATTGTTGTTTTGAAATATAACTAAACTCTCTTTGTGTTACATAGTATGTTTCTAGATGATAACACTGGAATTCAAGAGGTTATGCAAACTTCCACTATGAAAGGGGCCTTTATATTTACACACTATGTGTGTTCAAACCTATATTTAAATTCTATTCGAATTGATCATTTTGAATTAACATTGTTTACACACACGGTTTAATAAATATTCTTCATTTGATAATGATATATATTTTTTCACCAATATTTTAGAGAATATTATTTGATTTTAATAATAAATGGATAATTATTCTTTAGAAATATTTTAATTATGTGAATATATAATATTTATTTATTTTGGATTATTCACAATGAAACAAATATATATTTTTCAATGTATGAAAATATTTTATTAATATATATTAACATGATTGGTGAAAATAATATTTATTTATTTATTAGTTAATAATATAAGGATATATCTTTATTTTTACAAATAGTGTTTATTCAAGGTCTGATAAATATTGAGGAAGATTTATGAACTGAGCTTAATTGTCCTGTGGGAAATGATATAATATATATTATATCAATAAATATAATTTTTTTTCATGGAAATAATATTTATTTATCCATGAGTTTAGTTCATGTCATGTAAATAATAATAATAATTAATATTGTTTAAACCTGAGGCCCTATAGGGATTAAGAGAATCATAAGGTCCTATATGATATTATTATTCAACAAGCCCTAGTTTTATGTAAACAATGTTATGAAATAACATGTCAAATCCTAGATATTCTCATCATTGTCCATAATAAAGGACTTGGTGGAATTCTCCCAATACCTTGAGGGATATTCTCTTAAAATTATTTCTTGAATGGGGAGATATATTAATTCCCCAATATCTCAAGTCTAAAAAAATAAAATAATACTTTCTACATAATGTAATTCTCTTGGCGGTCATCAAAAAATGACACATGAATTAGAGTATTCCACACCACCACCCATAAATCATAATAGTTATGTTCAATGGTTTTCATAGAGTATGTCGATTTTTAAAAGAGGGATTCTACCATTGATTACTCTCACCCAAATAATTGTATTCCAAGAATTGGTATACAAAATATTCAACAAATAAAGTGATTAAAAACAAGTTTATTATTAATCTACATGAATTAATTATAAATTACATATAATGACCACTTATTCTTAGTTGTGATGTTTATGTCAATTAATCATCAAGTAAATAGATTGTTCATGACTAACAGACATTTTTTACTACTAAAAGTATTCCTCAATTAAGATAAAATGATAAGATGATTACAAATCATCAGATGATTCCATGACATCCAGATCCTTCAAATGGAATCAAATTAGTAACATTTCAGTTTATAATTATTTATTTCATGTGTATTAATTTAGATATTTATTATTAGTTTATAATTTCTAGTTTAATTTTTCCATAAATCCAAATATATAGATATTATCCTCTTCTTCATCTTTGAAGACAATATAATAAATAATGTATTTATTATATTTGAGGAACATCTAAAGAAACCATATTTTTTTGAAAAATATTTATCGATGGATATCATAGGAGTACATGATGTGTTACCTATAGCTACATTCCTCTTACCCATTTTCATTGCACCAGGACATGCCATGAAAAGAAAGGTTTCCATGTAGTAAATACATGAAATATGTTATAATACATACTAAATATTGACATGGGAAGTTTAGATCACATTTTCTAGATTAAATTTCATGCAACTAGCTTACAAATCTTGCAGTCCATATGTATTCACGTTAGAAAAAGATTATAGAAAGATGTATCATGTATTTTTCACATGGCTCATATAGCCGACAACTATTTAACATTGAGGTCACACAACACGTAACAACTATAAATTTCGAGTACCCATTTATTTTTTATAGCCAACATACATTCCTAGTCCCTAGAAGTGTGTTATATATAAATGACAAATAGATATAAATTAGGTGTAGCTCTCCAATACACATCATGTATTGTCTTTATTTAACCAAACATAAAAATAATTAATAATTCATCTTAGACATAATCATGATGTTTTATTGTTTCATTTATTGAAAATACATTTCACATGATAGGTTATATATATAATTTATAATTTTAATTAATTATTTCATAATATTTGGAACTATATAGTTTGTAAAGTCAAAATACGTCAACTACTAATTGTGAATTTAAGAAATTACATTCTTCGAGAATAATTTGTATCATTGTGTTATTTATTAAGTGTATACACCATGTGATTACATAAAAAATGTGTATTCTATATATTTTTGAGTAGACATCATAAAACAAATATACACACTAGGTGGTTCGTGTGGATACTATTTGTGTAACTTCTAAGTAATGATTTGTTCATGTATAATTTTAAGAGAAAATATTTTATATATATGATTGCAATTATAAAGGATGGTTTTCTCATGAAAGTTTTCTACTGAAATTAAATTAAATGAATAAATCGATTAATATTTATAAGTAATTGATTCAGGTGACTTTTATCATAGTTAATAATGATTGAAATGATTTATAGTTTTTTAAATGCATAGGAATTTTATAAGGGGATTACCATGAGCATAGAAAAGTCAATGTTTTTCTTTTTTTTCATTTAATATAATTATTATTATATCATTATTATAAAAAATATTTTATTAAATACAAATTCATGGCACGCATGTCATCCCATCCTATATTATGTCAGGTCCTACATGTGTGAAATTTCAATTAAGTAAAATCAAAATAAATCCTTTTATTCCCCTCAAATACAAATGAATAAAAGATTATATAATGAATGGATCCCCTTGGTGATTTCAGGGGGTTTAGGATCATATCCTAGGTGAAACAAAATCAGTGTTAACATTGGTGTATAGGTTATATGATATCGGTAAAACCAATTAATAGATCAATGAATTTTACCCCTAGTCCAATGGTTTTTAATATTCTTCTTGGTAAACTAAGAATTATATAAGAACATGATCATTTCAAATTTGTTATATTATTTCAATCAGTTTCATGGTTTATAATATTTTTATTATTCATCACTATCAAATAATTAATGAATTAACAAGAATTTAATATGGAGTAATTATTAATTGAACTATACATATATCTTATCTAGATATGGTGATTCACTTATGTAAAATCTAATTAATATTAATAATCATGTAATAAAATGAAATGGTAAAATTATGTATAAATTTGGAAATATATAAATTGAAATTTCATTTCTGTGTAGGATTATATTACATGATTTAGAATATAACCAATAGATTATACTATTTGATTTTTCCCTTTCTGGGATATAACCTTTTAATAGAGAGTTATATGGAAATTTTGGTTTTATTTATGTTTATTTGTATTGGGTGTAAAATCCTTCATCATTCTAATAAAACATTACAGGAAAGTGATGAGAAAATCCATGTTTACGATTTTATGATTAGGAAGTCAACACAATAGATCAAGGAGTTTTTTTGTTAATGTTGATAGAATTATCATTCTACCTAAACACCTCCATATGGATTTTTTAGATGTGATCTATTTTATGAGAAGGGAAATATGAATCCTTTCCACAAGAATATTCATAATATAGGGTATTTTGAAACCAATTATCAGGTATATTTTCTTTCGATAAGATAAAAAGATAATAATAAATATATATTATGAGCCTATAGATTTTTGGTTATTAGGATAAAAATAAAATATTATTTTATGTAATTCTACTTATGGAAATTCACATCCTTCTAAAAAACAATCATTTTAGAAAAAGATCTTGTCATCACGTACACATATATAAAATTTTGGTACATTTTTCATAAACTGAACTACTATAGTAAAATTATACAATATAATATAATCACATATAATTTTTCTATCAGCTCATCAAGAAAGTCAAGTTTATTAGGATTCCTATATAAGGTGTATCAGGATACTCCATCTATCCATTATGTTAGGATATTGTTTATTTCTAGAGAACTTTTTATCCATTATAATGAAATGGAATCCAATTGCAAGAAATCTAAACTAATATATCATAATAAAAAGTAATATAAGATATAGTTAAAAGTTATTCTCACTACACAATAATAGTTTATATCAGAAGTGTGTACTTAGTTATTAATTATGTCTTCAATATACTGAAATACAATGAACAATTTGAAAATTTTTACTTCCATAGAGATAATATGATATTCATTTATCTAAAACTTTAATTCGAATCATTTAGGTTCTTTATATTTATCTAGTACTTTGAGATGAATAGTATGGATATGTTTATTTGGAATATTTTGACTATGCTTCACTAGTGAGATAAAAGTTGTTAGAAAATTGATTATATAACCCATATGTTGAACAAAATTAAATGAATGGATAAAAATCCATTTACTATTTAATGATAAATAGTTCTACCAAAATTTATTTTGATAATAAAAAATATTTAAAGGTACTGTGGTAAATTATAGTTTTTCTTCTTCTATAGATAAAAAGGTAATTTTAAAAATTAATTTCTTTCAAAAATGATACATAATATTTTATCTACATAGAACATATCCATTGTGGAATATAATGTTTTTTTCACATATTTGATTTTAATTGCTACCTTGTATTCACATACTAAAAAATTGAAACATTACAAGTAGTATGGTGTGTTCTCCTAGGTTCTAAGGAAGAGTGATTCCCATGTCAACCATGTGATGCATATGACGTTAATAAGTAATGTTCAGTTCACTCAAATAATAAAACGGGTGATTATTATGTTAGTTATGAGAAAAACATAAAAAATAAATTAGAATTGTGTTTATTTATGTTAAAATATGTGTTTGTTATTAGTTTTACCAAATAAGTTTTATCAGTTTCTAGTCACATAGAAAAATAAATTATTTGATTTTTCAAATTAATTTTGGTATCGTTTTTCATACTTAACGAATAGTTATATTATTATTGTATTAAATATAACCAACCAAGAAATTATTGATGAAATGTGAATCATAAGACAAATGATGAGTTGTTCATAAATAATTCATTAATAAGTATAACTTCTAACAATGGATATGTTTATACCCTGAATAGTGTTTAATTCTTTTGATCTACAGTTCTAGGTGTACTAACGAACTAAGTAATATATTTTTATTAAAATAAAATTTTGGTAATAATTGTATTCCACGTGGTGTTTGTAGTTATTTCAACTATATATCATAGAATATTCCAAGGTGTTGGTAGAGGGAAATTCATATACATCATTTACTTCCTTTAAGAAACATTTGTACTAATTGAAAAAAGTAATGAATGAAAATGGACAATGATATATACTCTTATAGTACAGCATGTCAGAGAAAATATTAATCATGTAATCATCGATCATTAAATCTATAGTAAATATTTTACTAAACACACTTGACCTTAATCACATTGTTGGCATGATGATGGTAGAAGGAATATTGATAAGGATTCTAAATAGATATTACAAGTATCATATAATGCATTTCATTTTTTTGACGAAATAGTAGTGTAACAACTAAACATATTCCATAAAAATTGAATAGTGGATATCACATAAGTTAAGAAATATTAAGAGTCCATTATGTCACAATATAAGGTTTTATAATGATAATCATTTGTTTAGTTTTTGTAAGAACAATTTTCCTTATATTTTTTAGTGGAAAAATTATTCTACCATCTCATACACAATAAGAAAATGAGAAAATAGTAGTGTTTTTATAAATTAATAATAAAAAGATATATTTATTGTTGGGTAATAATAATAATTCTTATATGAAGTAGTAACTGAAATCCTAGTTGTGATTGATTATATAATTTGAAATTTAATATATATTCCATGAACCATAATTTATCTCCTCATTTTGGTAATTTCTTAAATTGTGGAAAACCTATTGGTAGGTAGACAAGAGAAACCATAAATTGATGGTCTATTTTGGTCAAATAAAATAAATGTTATTAATGAAATTATTATAATATCTATAAATTGCATATATTCACTGTAGTGGATGATAATACATTTTCAAAAATTATACTGTGAAATTCCAATAAAATTTCACACTTTATAAATTTAATACGATGATTTGGTAATGAAATTAAAGAAAATAATATTTATACGAAACCTTATGGGATATTACTATATCATATGACTCGAAAGGTTTATGACATCAAGAAATACTAATATAATATATATGTATCAAGAAAAAATTTATGGGTCAAAAACGTATATTGATCATAGGAAACCGATTTAAAGTGGACAAGCTCCCATGAGTCTATAAGAGTTTAGTGGGAGTGCTATAGGTTTTATGATATATATAATTTAAAATATATATAACAAGTTATTAGTTTTATATGTAATTAAGACTAATATTTAATTTACCTATGTTGAATTAAACTGTAATCCATGATCTATGGAATATGATCATCCAAAATTGATAATGGAGTTTATAAAATATTTATACATTGGTAACATGGAATTTTCATTTAAATGTAATTATACATAGGCAAAAAGGTATTTCTAAATAAAATATGAAATATATCATGTAAATTACTCCAATGTCACATGGAACATTTTTGATGTATATATTTTATATTCTTAAGAGAAATTTTGATATCTATCTCAAATAATATGATATATAATAATGTTTTATCTTGGTTTTTAATAAATAATTTAATTATAATATTAAACTAGACATGGAGAACTATATAGGGTGGTGGTCAGAACTATCTGATAGTGGTTGAGGGAGAAAAAATGGTTGAGTTATGGTAATTTTAGAAATGGGAATATTATTTTTCAAGAGATATAAAACATATATTCTTTGGATTAGTTCATTCTTGAATCATAGAAAGGATTTGTTAAATTTTAAGGGTCATAATAAAACTATTAATTTCCATATCAAAATTAGATCATGTATGTTTTTTGTTTTGATACAACTTATGATGTGATATTTACAAAAAAAATAGATTTTGTAGTTATTCCAAATTCGAAATGTGAAATCAAATTATGGGAATATTTTAACTATAATATTATCCAAAATATCATTGATGATTGAAGATAAAAACATATAATCAGTAATATCATCTCTTGAGGGGTTCTGTCATGTATGTGAGGTCATAGTAACCAGATCAACCATATATAGCATGGTGGTCTCAACAACTATTGTCATATATCATCAGAACAATGTTTATTATTTGAGTTTGACTAGCTGATTTGTTTAAATTTATATCTAGTTCATGTAGGAGTATGTTAGAGTTATATCCCTAGAACCAATATCTATGTTCATTCAATTACCTAAATATTTATGATATCTAATACTACTAATGTTCCTATCACATCAGGATTTTTCTTATTCATAAAATTATATTTGACATTTCCTTAAGGTTACCTATCACACTGAAAGGTCATAGAGGTTCCTCTTTAATATGAGACCCTTGATGAGTAATTATAGTATTCATAAACATATTTTTGTGGTCTAGATGATAAAATTTGATAAAAAATAATGATATTGTCTATTGAGGGTAGGGGGTTTGTAATAAATATAAACTTCTTCTCCTCATGTTCATCCTAGGTAATATATAAGAGAACGAGTTTATGAGATAATAACCCACCTGTGGGAAATAAACATTTATATATGTCATTATATCTTCCAATATGAGTACAGATCTAATAATACATAGTATTTATGATTGTAATTAATTAATATCATTAGTCACCAACCATGATGTATTTCCATAAATCCCGATGACATATTTCTATGGTTATGTTGGGTGAATTAGATGTGTACCAACTAATATGGTTTTAAAGAATTATGTGAGATAAGGTTTTTGCAATTCTGTTTAAAAAAATATTATATTTCAGGCCTTTTTGGAATAATAAAATCTAAATTAATTCAATGTCCAATATATTATGGTGGAATGTTCATTTTTAAAATTAAAATAAAGGGACAAAGAATATATAAGTTTACCACACTAGTCGGAAACCTTATTGATTAATGATATCAAGAAAAATGGATTATATTACATAGTGTACATTCATATGTGAATATTCTAATTAAAACATTTAAATTCATTCTCTATGTACTCTTTAGCGTGTAATTTGATGGTAGCATTGAATATTATGTGGTTCTACATAATATCACTGAGAATGGGGCTAAAAAGATCACATGCAGTGTTTCACCAGAAAAATGGCTAAATTAAATTTTAATTTATCGTGTTGAAGAAATATTGTTACTATATGTGGTTTAATAATTATTCATTTTTGTTTTTTATTCACAAATTATTTGATAGAATATTTTTTGAGTTGAATATTAAATAAATATTTATTCTCCACTTATTCATTAATTAAGAGAATATATAATTATATTTCATTCTAGTTTATCAGAAATGTAAAAAGTATTTATTTACATTTTTCATTCAAATATATAATAAATATTTATTTACATATTTTATAAATAAAATATTTATTTAGTTTATAGTGAATAGTTATGTGATAGTTATTTATTTATATAATTAATCTTTTATCAAGGTGTGGTAAATGTTGATGTGGATTGGTGATCCTAATTTAATGGTATGGTACTAATTTATATATCAAAAATTATTTTAGTTATTTGTGTAAATAATATTAATTTATCCATCATTTTAACACATTTGATGTAGATAATTATTTCAAATTATTATTTACACATGGGGTTTTTTTGACATAGAGAATAATAGGGCCCATGTGATGTAATTACTCTCTAAACCCAATATGTTTTCAAACATGGTAAGGTAATAATATAACTAGACCCATCCATTATAATCAATTTGTAGAATGAAATCCTTGAGTAAATTATCCTATTATCATTAGATCACTTCTCACAGAATTCTCTCAAGAATGGAGAGTGGTCATGCTCCGCCACCCTCTCACGTTAAGATAAAATAAAATATATATTCTGAATTTAATAGATTCTTATGATGATCATAAACTAACTACAAAAGAATTATATTATTCCATGTTAACTCCAAGTTATTTCTATAGATATGTTCATAGGTTCTAGGAACTTTTGTCGATCACCAAAAAAATGATTATGTACATGAATCCTCTCTATAAAATAGTGAATTCCATGACCTGGTCTGCAAAATAATTATTGAAAAAAAATTCTCTATATTTAGTAATTTTCAATATATATAAATTAATTATAAATAATATGTTATGATCCTATCGTATTTTATATGGAATTTATGTCAATTAATTTCCATGTTTACCTATAGGTTATTAATAACCATTGTCTTGAAAAATCATATTACTATTTTATTTTCAAAACATATGTGTTGGATATAGTCTATCACATGATTCCATCATGTTACACACAATAAAAATGAATATAGAAATATAAATGAATAGAATTAAAATTTTTATTGTAATTTAGTTAAAAATCCACTCACAAGTTTCAATATAACCTCATCTAAATTTTTTGAGGGTTACTTTGATCATTTTATGTTTGACAATATCAAATTATTACCTTGATAAATAAACACATATTTGTTTTATTTTCGGTAGAAACATAATAAAATTCCATCCCGTTAATAATGTTGATCACCCATATAAAAGAAGAATTAGATAGCCACATACCTACACTTTCAGATCTAGTGAAACAAATACATAATTAAGAAAACATATCATGAATAATTTTTTTATATAAATCCATTCCCATATTAACAATTTTAATTAATTTTGGAACTATGTACAAATTCTATCATAACACTATATAATAACATTTTATATTATCCAAATACTATATCATAGACCTCCTATATTTTTACTAAAGTCTTCATATTATATGGGATCATACATGGATGTCTTCCAATTAAGGGGTGATGTAAAAGATCATCATGGGAAAAGAAAAGAAAATATGGGGAAAATAATCATTTTTCCATTCAATTATTAAATAAATTGTTCCATGAGATTATAATATAGAGTAATAATAAAGCACAATAGGAAAACATGACATAGGAAATTGGAATACCATGATATCATCAATTTAATTAAATATCACAGTAGAAACATGATTCATAACAATAGAACCTGAAATAAATTTATGTCAATAATAGGAATGTGGAATATGTATAATTATGAAACTAAAATTGACAAAAATTTAACTTTATCACACCCATGAAATGAATGTCAGAAATGTTGTAATCATGTTAAATAATATCATATCTACACAAATTAAAATACTTATAGTGTGAAGAATGTCAAAATAATGTTTACTTATAATAAAACCTTGAGATATGTCACATTACCCAATTATTTGGAGGGTATATAAATCAGGTCCCACCTATCACATCATAAAATTATTATAATCATGAATTCCAAATAAAAAAGAACCAATTATCTACATAAATATATAATGAACCTTTGATATATGAATAAGATTTATAGTGATGTCATAAAGAATTAGTTAACGAATAAATATGCAGGTTCCAAAAAGAAGAAGGGAAAAAAATTTGGATGCCCAATTGTTTCATTTACAAATAAAAGATCATATTTCATGAGAAATAGAGAATAAAAATTATAATAATTAATTAAAACCATTAATAATGATGTCTTCATCTATAATAATTGACGTTTTTCACAGAGTTCATCTTAATGAAGTATAAGAAATCATATCGTCCAATAAAAATGGTATATAAATATAAAATATATTTAGAATATATTTTAGAATATTTTTGCGGAAAATATAGAGGAAGGGAATATAAACCAAAAAAATATATTGTTTATTTAGAGTCCCCTTAAATCATTATATGGTTTGAATCCATTGTAATTGATATAGATTTTAATGAATAGGCATGATAATACCAAGAAATGATAAATATAAAAATTAATATTAGAAATGGGGTAGAAAATACGTACAAATATTTAAAAAAATATTATTCAAAGAGAGTGAATACAACTTTATAGTCATGACATAACCCAATAATGGACCTAATATGTTTTGAAATGATCATATTTATTTTATATCACTATTAATTGTGTTTGAACCAAGATCTTCTTTTTAGGTATGTTTTTCCTTTTTTTAGAGTTTTTGAGAAAAGAGGAGTTTCTTGAAATTTTTCAAGTACACGTTGTGTACATTGTAAGAACATAGTGTGTACTTTGTTTCCATAGGAGGCCACGTGATGGTTGTGTCATGGCCATACACACAGTCATGTAGGGTGATGTGGAGGCCACCTAAAGCAGAGTATGAAAAAGGAACGTACATGTAGTGTATATTAAAAGTACATGCCATGCTCTTTGTTTATTTTCATTAAACGGACCTGGGCCACTTCTACCCCCATAAGTGTCTTCTTCTAGGTCCCGTTCGGCCAAGAGAAACCGTACGGCGCTGAAACTTCTCCGAGCCCCCAAGCCTTCGTCTGTTCTCCGAATGGACCATCGTCAATTGCATTGGAATAGTAGTGGTAAGATATTCCTTATTTTGAGTTTAATTCCATGATTTCTCCTCTTTCTCAAGTTATCGTGGGTTGAATATTTTATGCATTTTCGTAGATCTATGACGTTCTAAGGTGATTCAAGCCTCGTGGTTCGAGTATACTGATCTCATAATCCCGAGGTAGGTGGTTTGTTCCTTTCCATTCAAAAGTCCTTGAGTTTTATGTGCAATTGTGCCAATACCCTTGAACGGGGTATTGTGCAGTTACCATTTTACTCCTTTTGTTTTCCTGTTATGCTTTTAGGCCTATGTAGAGGTATTTTGGATATGAATTAGGTTGTTGCTATGCTTGGATGTGTATTTCCCATGCATTGTTCTGTTTACAACAGTTTAGTCATGTTTATACTTTCACTGCATTGCTTGTTTTCCATGCCTGGTGCTGTATAATGTAGAGTTGTATTCTGACATTCTTGTTATTTTGTAGACTATTTATCCATGTAGCTCTGTAGGTTTACTTTGTCTATATTACACTGTTATGTGTTGAGTTACACGGGGCCGTGAGAACCTGGTGTAGTAGACTAAAAGGGGATAGACAGAGTGAGCTTCTTCAGTGAGTCTTGGGACATTATAGACTATAGGGGGATAGACCGAGTGAGCTTCCTCAAAGAGTCATTGAGATTTATAGACTATAAGGGGATAGACCGAGTGAGCTTCCTCAGAGAGTCCTTGATTAGTTTAGACTAAAAGGGGATAGACTGTGTGAGATTACTCAAAGAGTATGTATTCGACCTGAACGACCTGGGCTATAAGGGTAATTGACCAAGTGAGCTTTCTCAGAGAGTCTTAGACCTTGGGGCTATAAGGGTGAATTGAAATGTGAGCTTCCTCATATTTTCCTTAACTACCATAGACTATTTGGGGAATGGATCGTATGAGCTTCCTCAAAGAGTCTTGCCTTACTTTTGACTATAAGGGGATAGACCGTGAGCGCTTCCTCAGAGAGACTTTATTGAATTCTTATACAGAATGGGAGGGGTTATACAAAGTGTTCTTTCTATAGGGTTGTCTATACTTCTTAAGAAGGAATACAGGGGATGGATATGATTACTTCCCTGAGGGTTACCTGTTAGTGATTAGCTGATTGCCTCACTGTTTCCTGTTTGAACTGTGGATTGTTTAATACTGAGTAATTTCCTATTTAATGGTTAATGTTTACTGTTTACTATTTACTATACATTTAGCTAACCTATACTCACTGATTTTTAGGCACAGATCGTCGAGTGGTTGCATATTGGGATTTTGTCTCACACCCTGTTTGGGTCATGCTATTGGGCACAAACAGATTTTATTATTGTAGGTGCAGATAAGGGCAACTGCCCTTCTACTTCAGGTACTTGATATGCCGCGGAGATGGAGATAATGGGACCAAGCTATGGATTACGATGCTGAGGAGTTTATCTATTTTCTTTTGTACATTGGATTAGTATTTTATTTAGCATTGTGACTTGTTTTGATTCATTCATAGACATATATGTGCCATGCATCATTTATATATATATGTATGTATGCTCCAGTTCATTCTTTATCTCAGTCTTCTGCTATTGTATGTGTTTGTTTACATCCGTTGCATACTATGGAAATGAGGGCATAGTTTCCCTATTATCACATCCAAGGCCCTCGATACTAGTCGACAGCCTCTGGCATTCGGGGAAATGCACTTGAGGCCATGTGACCAACCAGGTACGGGGAGCCTCTGGGTGGCTTCTAGAATCGGGACGTTACAAAGTGGTACCTGAGGAATTCATTTCTCTTGACTTACAGTTTAGAGCCTATAGTCAGGGATAGGATGAAATATGTACTTGGTAATAAGTTGTTTTTGGGAGTAGCTGACTCGTGTATAGGGAAAAGCCAATTTACTTCGTTAATGCAATTATCTGATTTTGTGATTTTTACAGTTGATTGATTTTCAACATTGGGTGACTCACATGATTTTTTGTAATTACTGTTGATGTTATTGGGGTTCTATTTCTGTCGCAACCTAATGATATGAGGGTATGACATCTCATGCATCATATAGGCACTTTCTATAGATCACATGTCAGGCATCCTTGCCATGCCGTTTAGGGTGAATTAGCAATTGCATGTTATTGTGAAAGGTGTTTTGAAGAATATACATGCTGTTGTGATAGATGCCTTGACAGAATAATGTTGTTGATAAGTATTCTTTTGTGTAAGGATTTTTTGGATGAACGCAAATTTTTGGTTCTTGAGGTGTTATGGGCCCTCATGAATTGGAATTTGGAGGTTCATTAACTTGTATTTACTTGTCTATAACATGTATAAGATTCCAAGTTTTGATTTGCTTGGAGTTTGGGACCTCACGGATCGAAATTTGGCACCTTAACGCTTGTTTTCTGTGTTTTCTAGAATCTGTAGCAGTTTCTGAGCCTACTATCTAGAAAATCCCAGAATACACGGTGTGTAATTTATGAATACACGCCGTGTAGACTATGACCATTTCACTGACTGTGTGGGTGGGGACACGGGGTAGTAAAAATATTGTAGGAACACACCATGTACATTATGTACACGCCTTGTTGTAATGACTGTGTGTCTACCCGTGTGACTAATAAAATGGGTGAGGGAAACATGAGATATACACTCTGTGTCTGGATTGAATAAGTTGTTTTTTATAACCTGGGTACCCGACCGTGTCATGTGAAACACAGGTTGCCGTTACCCTTTAATGTACACGTTGTGTCTTCCTTGAACACACCATGTAGTCTTACCCAGGTACTCGTCCGTGTCACGAAAAACACAGGTTGGAGTTATCCTTTCTCATACACGTCGTGCCCATCTGGAACACACCGTGTAGTGTTAACCTTGTGACATGCCATGTCACTAACAACACGGGCCATGTGACACTTGTATAGTACACGTCGTGTCCTTCATGAACACGCCGTGTAGTCTAAGATTATGAGGATTGTGTGGGTTAGCCATGTAAGGAGACTTGGCCAAGGGAATATAGTCCAAGTACACGCCATGTGTAGGGATAACATGTCGTGTGGTTGTGGTGTTACACGATTAGGTTAGGCAGGAGTACACGCACATGTAGATGACTTTAGGGAACACGTCGTGTAAGAAATGTACACACTGTGTAGTCATGCTTTGTAAAACATGAATTCTTTCTTTCTCCAATTCCCTTTTCACGCTCCTAGTTTCTAGTCCTTGATAATGTTGATCTAAGGTGTTTGTTTGAACTTGCAGAGTCATGGCACTGAGACGTACTCCGGTCGTACACCAGTTTCCAGACGGTGATCAGACACCAGATATGGCCCATCAAGGACTAGCTGTAGATCCTCCCATTGTGCCAGCCATGGCACCAACCACTGTACCTGACACAGGTGATGATAAACTATTTAGGGAAGGCTTTCTGAGGATGATGTAGACTTTTCAGGGAGTGCTGTCTCCTACCCCGTTGATGGAAAAATTGACATGGGTCTTCTAGCAGCAGCATCCTCCCACTTTCTCAAGAGAATGAGGACCTCAGGTAGCTGACTCATGGCACGAGGCCACACTCATAATTTTCGAGCAACTATATATACCTCCATAGAGGAGGTTTAATTTTTCTACCTATATGATCTGAGAATCCACCAAGAGATGGTGGGATGTGGTATCCCAGGAGGGATGCCAGCAGAATACGTCTTGGGATGAGTTTCAACGCATCTTCTATGATTACTTCTATCTGGAGACTTTGAGGGCTGATCGAGCCTGGGAGTTTATGAGTCTGGAGCAGGGTACTCATTCTGTTATGGAGTATTCCTCTTGCTTCACAGAGCTGCAGCGCTTCATGCCTATTCCAGTAGGCGATGAGTTCTTCCTTGCATGGACGTTTGAGGATGGTCTAAGGCACAACATTTGGTCATAGGTGAACATCTTCAGGTTGACATTGATATCTTCTATCTTCAACTAGGAGCTGATTAAAAATAACAATCTGAAGGATTCTAGTACTGTGATCCAGGTTAGTTCGACATCCAGATTTAGTGCTCCGCCAACTGATAGCCAAAAGCACCATAGAGAGGCTGCACGAGGAGATCAGAGCAGGCAAGATCTATCTCTCGGTAGCTAGCTGGTATGCTAACAGTGTTAGAGAAGGGGGAATACGAGGCCACATTGCCCGAGTGACCCAGTGGAGTGACGTTCTTGTGGCAATATCGGTCACCTTTATCACTTTTGTCAGTTCTTCTCATGAGCAGCTGGTGACAGGGATTCTTATATGACTCCTTATTCAAGAGTATCACCACCCGTTTCTCACCAGTCTAGGAACTGGACTTCTTCTGGCCATTCGGGCCATAGTGGAGGTCATGGCCATGGTAGCCAGTAACCCAGTTTTCAGCGGCAGCAGAGTGGATCATCTTAGAGTGGTCAGGTAGGGTCATAGGCCCGTGGAGCAGGCTGGGCCTTTGTAGTAGTGCAGACCCAATAAGAGCAGGATCTCGAACCCTCTATAGTTCGAGGTAAGATCCTAGTTTCCTCAGTTTTAGCTTCTTCACTTTTTGATACAGGGTCTTCCCATAGCTTTATATATGTTGCTATCATAGAGAGCCTTACACTCTGTATCTTCTCTTCTACCGATATCATGATTCTAGACACACCATTGGGGACTAGGACGATTAGTGTACGTTAGTGCAAGGAGTTCCCTCTTGAGGTTTGTGGTTGTCACTTGTTATGGTACCTATATGTCCTAGAGATGATGTGTTATGATGTCATTTTAGGGATGGAATGGCTAGTTCCATTCCATGAAGTCGTCGACTGTTATCGCCGCAGGGTGACTTTCATATCGTTAGAGGGTGGATATTTTCTTTATAAGGGTGAGTGGGATGTCCAGGATAGAAGAGTGGTTGCAATGCATCATGGTTTGGGAGCAGTTACAACCCAGATTTCTAGTATTTATCTAGATTACCAGGGGACCTCAATGTAATACTTCCCTCTAGTGGGGGATCTTTTCAGGGATGTATTTCCAGAAGACTTTTTAGGTTTTTCTCCGGAGCGTAACATATACTATTCAATTGATCTTGTGATAAGGGCAGCACCAAAGTCCATTCCTCCTTATAGGATGTCTACAACTAAGTTGTGGGAGCTCAAAAAGCAGTTGGAGGAGTTACAGAAAAAGGGCATCATCCGACCCAATACTTTTCCTTGGGGTTTTTCCAGTACTGTTTGTGAAGAAGGTAGACAGTACCCTTAGGCTTTGTGTGGATTATCGGAAGCTAAACCAGTTCACGGTCAAGAACTGATATCCCTTTCCTAGGATTTCTAATCTATTTGATCACCTTTGAGGAGACCAAGTGTTCTCTAAGATTGACATGAGTTTTGGATATCATCAGTTTCATGTTAGAGCATCATATATACCACTTACATCCTTCAGGAGTAGGTATGGTATATACGAATATATGGTTATCCCGTTCGGTCTGACGAACACTCCTGTAGTTTTCAAGGCACTGATGAACCAAGTGTTCCATCCATACTTGTATTCCTTTGTGGTTGTTTTCATGGATGATATCTTGGTGTACTCTCACACTCGACACACCCATGCAACATATCTTGAGATCATTCTTAGTACACTGAGAGAGAATTACTTATATGCTAAGCTCTCAAAATGCCACTTTTTTATGGATCAAATTCACTTCTTGGGTCATGTTATCGAGAGGCAGTAGTATCGGAAGACCTAGAGAAAGTGAGAGCTATACTTTCCTAGGAGAAGTTGAAAAACTTCTTTGATGTGTGGAGTTTACAAGGGATTTCTAGACACTACAGACGTTTCATACATGACTTTTTGTGCTTAGCAGCACTGCTGATGGGTCTGACTAAGAAGGGTGTGAAGTTCCTGTGGTCAAATTCCTGTGAGTCACCCTTTTAGGAGTTGAAAGGGAGGTTTACTTCAGCACCTATACTTGTCTTGCTAGATCCAGGAAAGAGCTACACAGTTTACTGTGATGCATCAGGTATCAGGCCAGGAGCGGTGCTTTTGATGGGATATGGAGTTGTTGCATATGGGTCTTAGCAGTTGAGGCCACATGAGATTAATTTCTCAATGGATGATCTGGGGTTAGCAGCTGTTGTTCATGATTTGCGCGGTTGGAGACAATATCTTCTAGGAGAGCACTTTGTGATTTACACCTACCACAAGAGTCTCAAGTACATCTTCACACAGTGTGATCTGAATTTGAGGTAGATAATGTGGGTTGAGTATCTCTAGTATTTCTACTTTGAGCTTTCCTATACGCTAGGGAAAGGAAACGTCGTAGCTGATGCGTTGAGTTGATGGACTCAGATACAGGAACTTCAGGAGGCCAGTAGCGAGTGACAGGTTATCGATATTTTCTATGAGATGCATTTGGAGGTTCACGACAAATAGGGGTACAATTTCCTTTCTTATGTAGATGTTACCTCTACTCTTCTTGGTTGAGTTCGAATGAGGAAGCTATCAGATTCTGAAGGCCTAGTCCTATGGGGGAGTTTTTCAGGAGAGGACCCTATTCCTGGGTGGACCATATGCGAGGATGATATCTTGAATTTCCAGGGGTGCATATGGGTTCCAGCCGATATACGTGAGGAGTTGATGTGGGATTTTAATTACTCAGTTTGCGCAGTTCATCCTAATGTCACCAATATGTATTGTGATCTAAACATCTAGTATTGGTGGCATTGTATGAAGAGGGATGTTGCCGGTTTCATCATGAGGTGTTCCACCTGTCAGTATGTAAAGGAATAGCATTAGTTCCTAGTAGGGCTTTTACAGTAGTTACCCATTCCCGAGTGAAAGTGGAACTACGTCATGATGGAATTCATGACCAGTTTTCCGAGGTCACCACGGGGGAATGATGTTGTATGGGTTTTTATTTATAGACTCATGAACGTTTATCACTTCTTACCAATAAATGATACCTTCGATGTTGATGAGTTGGGGTGTTTTTACATCCGATATATTATACATCTGCATTGAGTTCCACAATCCATCATTTCAGACAGGGATGCACGTTTTACTTCTCGGGTCTGGACAGGGCTTCAGAAGGCATTGGGTACACATGTACATTTGAGTACAACATACCATCCCCAGACAGATGGCTATTCTGAGCATATAATTCAGGTTCTTGACAACATGCTCCGAGCATGCATTCTAGATTTTGGGGGTTCTTGGGAAATGTGTATACCTCTTGTGGAGTTTTCCTACAATAATAGTTTTCAAGAAACTGTTCAGATGGAACCTTATGAGGATTTGTACTGTAGGACACACCGATCACCCTTATGTTGGATGGAGGCAAGAGACGTAGCTTTCCTGGAACCTCGTCTTGTCTAGGAGACCACAGAGCAGATAGATATGATTCGGAAGAGGATGGCTTCTGTGTAGTCACGTCAGAAGTCTTATGCTGATCAGCAGAGACGACCTCTGGAGTTTGAGGCCGAGAATCAGGTTTTCCTGCATGTCGCGCCGAGATTGGGACACAAGAGGATTAGGAGATAGGGTAAGCTTTCACTGAGATACGTCAGACAGTTTGAGGTTTTGGAGAGAGTTGGGCTGGTTGCCTATCAGTTGCAGTTACCTCAGAGGTACCGGGCTATACAGGACGTCTTCCATGTTTCTCAGCCCTGATGTTACTTTTCAGACCTGTCTCATGTCTTTCAACCTAAATAGGTTGAGCTCGAAGTGGATGTGTCTTTTCATGAAGGATCTTATCTAGATTGTGGATCGTAGTACCAAGGTTCTCCGTGGCCAGTCTATTCCTCTGATACGAGTGCTATGGCAGCACGGGCAAGTACAGGACGAGACAGGGGAGAGGGAGGCCAATGTACGAGCATAGTGGCTAGATCTATTCAAATATTATTCTTCTATTCCATGATAGGGAAATTTGGGGACGAATTTCATTAAGGGGGGAAGTTTTTAAGAACTCGGATCTTTTTTCAGGTATGTTTTTCCTTTTTCTTGAGTTTTTGAGAAAAGAGGTGTTTCTAGAAATTTTTCAGGTACACACTGGGTACTTTGTAATTACACGCCATGTACTTTGTTGTCGCATGAGTTCGTGTGGTGGTCGTGTCATGGCCACACACATAGTCGTGTGGGGTGACATGGAGGCTACCTAAAGTGGAGTACGAAAAAGGAAAGTACATGTTTTGTACGTCAAAAGTACACACCGTGTACTTTGTTTTTTTTCATTAAATGAACCAGCGTTGTGTCTAACCCCCATAAGCATCTTCTGCTAGGTCCCATTGGGTTGAGAGAAACTGTATGGCACCGAAACTTCTCTGAGTCCCCGAGCCTCCGTCTATTCTTCGAATTGACCATTATCGATTGCATTGGAACCACAATGGTATGCTCTTCCTTCTTCTTGAGTTTCATTCCATGATTTCTCCTATTTCTCATGTCATCATGGGTTGAACGTTTTATGAGCTTTCATAGATATATGAAATTATAGAGTGATTCAAGCCTCGGGGTTCGTGTATAATAATCTCCTAACCCTAAGGTAGGTGGTTTGTGCCTTTCCATTCGAATGTCTTTGAGTTTTACGTGCAACTGTGCCAATACCCTTGAATGAGGTATTGTGTGGTTACCGTTTCAACCCTGTTGTTTTCTTGCCATGATTGTAGGAATGTGTAAAGGTATTTTGGATATGAATTAAATTTTTTATGTGGTTGGATGTGTTTTTTCCATGAATTGTACTATTTATGACTTTTTGGTCCTGTTTAGCCTTTGGCTGCATTGCTTGTTTTTCATTCCTGATGTTGTAGAATGTAGAGCAGTATTCAGAAATTCTTGTTGTACTATAATCTATTTTTCCAAGTAGCTCTGTAGGTATACCTTGGAAATATTACACTGTTATGTGTTGACTTACATGGGGTCGTGAGAACCTAGTGTAGTAGACTAAAAGGGGATAGACTAAGTGAACTTCCTTAGAGAGTCTTGAGACATTATAGACTATAGGGGGATAGACCGAGTGAGCTTCCTTAGAGAGTCTTTGAGATTTATAGACTATAAGGGGATTGATCGAGTGAGATTCCTTAGAGAGCCCTTGATTGCTTTAGACTAAAAGAGGATAGACTGCATGAGTTTCCTCAGAGAGTATGTATTTGACATGAATGACCAAGGATATAAGGTGAATTGACCGAGTGAGCATCCTCAGAGAGTCCTAGACCTTGGGGCTATAAGGGTAATTGACATGTGAGCTTCCTCAGAGAGTCGTGGACTACCTTAGACTATGTGGGGAATGGACTGTGTGAGATTCCTCAGAGAGTCTTTCCTTACTTTTAACTAGAAGGGGAGAGACCCTGAGCGGTTCCTTAGAGAGTCTTTATTGAATTCTTATATAGAACTAGAGGGTTTATACCAAGTGTGTTGCCCAGAGGGTTGTCTGTACTTCATAGGTAGGACCAGAGGGGATGGCTGTGAGTACTTCCGAGAGGGTTACCTGTTAGTGATTTGCTGATTTTCTCACTGTTGCTTGTTTGAACTATGGATTGTTTACTGGTGAGTACTTTCTTGTTTAATGTTTAAAGTACTTTTACCTGACATATACTCACTGACTGTTAGGCATAGATCTTCATTTGGTTTCCTACTAGGATGAGATCTCACACCATGTTTGGGTCCTGCTTTTGGGCCCTACAAGATTATATTGTTGTGGGTGTAGATAAGGTAAAGTTCCCTTCTACTTTAGTTACTTGATATGTTGTGGTGCTGGGGAGCATGGGACCAAGATATGGCTTGTGATGCTGAGGAGTTTATCTGTTTTCTTTTGTACTTTTTCTTAGTACTATATTCAACATTGTGACTTGTTTGGGTGCTTTCCAAGACATATATGTATCATGCATCAATTATATATATCTATGTATGCTCCGGTTGTTTCTTTATCTTAGTCTTCCGATATTGTATGTGTTTCTTTACTTCCACTGTGTACTCTGCTAATGAGGTCATAGTTTCCCCATTATCCCACCCAAGGCCCTCGCTACTAGTCGGCAGCCTTTGGCATTTGGGGAAATGCGCTTGAGACTATGTGACCAACTGGTTACGGGGCGCCTCTTGGTTGCTTCCAGAACCAGGATATTACAAATTAGCATGTTAAAACCAAACAAATTAATATAAATAAAATAATTTTCAATAAATAAATTCTTGAAAAGAATCTAAAAGAATATTGAAATGTATAGTTTTCATTAAAAGGGAAAAGGAAATGATATTTCCATAAAATATCATAATTTCTAAAAATGAGATAATGAATTTTAAAATATCACATAAGAGTATAAATTTATCATTATCTAAAATATTTCAAAAAAAATTAATATTTTAAAAAGGGAATGTGAAAATAATTCAAACACAGTAAATGAAAATCAATGTAATATCTATTTACCTCGTGTCTTGATTTTGAATTATCATGTTTAAACCACCTGTATATTAATTTTTTATTAGAGAAAAGATAAATATTTATTTTATAATATTTTTTTATTAGTGAAATATTATAATCATTTGAATTTACTTATTATCCTTTTATTTGGTATTAAATGTTTTAGTGACCAGTTTGATTGAATTGTTTCATTTCAATTTTTACTTCACAGTTGTCATTAATTATAATTTATGTAATAGTAAAATTACATTGAAAAGTTTCAAAATATAAATAATTGAATATATATAAGTTATACATAAGTTACTATAACTATCATTGAATTAGGATAAGATTTACGAATTGACCACATCCTCATGTGTGGTAAACCGACCATTTACCAGACTTTATAAAAAGTGGGAGGGAGATAGTTTATGTAAAACAAATAGTTTTTAATCATCATATCCTATCCAAATAAAATATTAAGATACAAATTTATGTAAAAATATCCACCCATAATAAGGGTGATAAATAATACTAGAAAACATCATTATAAGCCGACAAACCTGACCCCTAACGTGACATATCAAATATAAGAGGAGAATATATATATATATATAATATTAAATTTATTTTAAAATATATTTTTAAAAATTATATCATGTTAAATTAATAATTAATTTATTTTATGATTATTTTCTTGGAGAGTGATAGGTGAATAAAATAATTGATGATTACAAATGAATGAAAAAAGGATAAAATGTTACCACTTCATTGATGGTTGGACCATTAATAAATCCTTAATTTCATGGAGGGTTAGAGTTGGATGATTCCAGAGAATATCCAAGGTTACTAAAACCACTACTATATAATATTTTTTATATATTTTAAGTATTTATAGTGTTTGGTATGAAATTTTCCATGTGCGTGAGAGGGAGTATTTATTCTTGAAGGGGATTGTTATTTCAGGTTTAAATAATGAGTATAATTTTATTTTAAGACTATGATTTATAAAAATGGTATTATTTGATACTATAAATAATATTTCATTCAAAATAAAAGTTTTAATTACCTTTAAATAATTTATTCATAGAGTTTTTTATTTTATAGGAAAGAAAGGATGAAAAATGAAATATTGTTTTTAATTGTATAAGTTTTCTTTTTGGACTTTAAAATTTACTTTTTAGGGATTAAAATTAATTTTATTTTCTTTATATAAATATTGTATTTTCAAAGACCTATTTATGGTATAAATAAACCTTTTATTATTTTTACTTCATTTTTAAATTAATATTATTTCTTAAAGCATATCATATTTTAAAAACTTTATTTTTCCTATTCACCAAATATTTGAGGTTTTCCAAAATGATGGCAAAAAATATCTTTTGAAAATTTTGAAATTCTAATTAGAAAATTTCAATTATTTTTATCAAAATTATATTTAAAATTATGTAATTTTAATATCTATATATCATTATTTAAATTTTAAATTCTTTCAAAATTATATTCAAACAAACATTATTAAAAATATACATATTTAAATTTTATATCAACATTTTAAATCTAAAAATTGTTTTATAAGATTTTAATTTTCTATTTAAATATTATTTTTTATAGAAAATATTTTAATATTTCATTTTAGAGTTAAAATTCCCATGTTAATTTTGGAACAACCTGATTATAATTTTAATAAAAAATTTCGCAGTATAAAAGTCATATTACATTTCTAGCTATCATATTGCACTTATAAAACATATAAATGCATAATATTCCACACATTAATAATTTAATTAATTTTATATCTAGGTCCACATCTATTTAAAAATGTGAATACTGTTTTTATTGTTTTATTTTCAATTTACAATGTTGTTATTAGGTTTTATTTTTCAAGGTGACCACATACCTATGAGTTTTGAAATACCAAATTGTTTGTGTAATGAATTTTGTTGTCCCATTATAGTATTTTATATTCTATTTGATATATTTTTTCTCTATATGTAATGTTATATATTGATGAAGGAATGTTTCATGGAGTTTTATTAGATGATCTTAGAATTTTATTCAACATTATCTAACAAAATATGTCAAACATATATATTATAAAATATAAAATAATTAATATATATCTGATTTTCTAAATTCATATAATATTCTATAACGAAACTATAAAATAATTTAAATTTTACAATATTTTGTCTACTATTTACTTATAATAGTCTTTATAGTTTGAAATAAAGCATTATATGTAAACAATTTTTAATTATATCCAAAAAATTAAAGAATAATAAAATACATTTATATGTTTTATATAATCAAATTGATAAAATGAATCGAATGCTTTCACATTTAAGATAAGGTAGAATTTTTATAAAATAAAAAAAGATAGGTTTTCATAAATATGATAAAAGAAAAATTTTATCTTAATCATAATAAAAAACACTCAATCCTTATAAAAACAATGATATAATTACGAGTGCATTGAGAGAAAATAGTGTAAGAATGAGATAGATAACAAGACTAACAAATATAGCTCAAATATGAGTTTTAATAGTAACTAATGCTTGATAATAATTCGAAGATATTTTTTTACACCCACTAATCCTATTTTTATTTTTTAGATATTTTTAATGTTAAACTATAGATTTTGGGAGCTAAAAATAACCATTTATTTATAGAACTAAAAAAACCATTACATTTATATAATGTCCCAAAAGACTACTAGTAGAATACCACTAATGGTTTGGTTGTAATAAATAAGGAAACATATATTACCAGACTTGACCAAAAGGTGGGTTTGGGACACCAAGACCTTTCTAACCCAAGTGAAACTCTAGTACTATTCTAATCTTGAAGGAAACACCTACTGCCTTCTCTCCAACCTTTTACAGTTGATGAATGACCCATGACACAAAATTTCGATCAATGGTAGGATTTTTAATGTTTATATGATATATAACACCTGTTAAGACACAATATATATATAATTCATATGAAATTACGTAAATAATATTGAAAAATAGTTTAATTAATTTTTTATTATTAAAATAACATTATGTGAATGAGATCTACGAAAAAAATATTCCAATTTTTTATGATCAAAATTATTAATTAATTTTAGTTAGCTAACATAAAATATATTATGAGATAATAATTCATAATTTTCAAAACAGACTCAAAAGAGAGCATACAAGTAATTTTTATAAAAATATTTTACAATTAATTGATAAAAATATTTTTATTTTAAAAAACTATTTAAAGTGACTGAGATAATTAATCATTAATTAAATTAAATTCTAACAAT
Source organism: Viscum album (assembly GCA_963277665.1). NCBI lineage: Eukaryota > Viridiplantae > Streptophyta > Magnoliopsida > Santalales > Viscaceae > Viscum > Viscum album. The sequence continues at coordinate 1,292,623,432 of OY728136.1, forward strand.
ATTTATTTATGAAACCGTAAAAACACAAAATCACACATATCAATGAAAAGTTATATCACTACAAACCATCATTCCAAAGGAAGGTAGTTATTAGGGAGATTATCAACGATGCAATAAGATATGTATTTTTCAAGTGAATGGGAGGTCAGTCTCATAATACCCTTTAGGGAGAATTATTTCACACTTTGAGAATATCTTAAATATTAATTTCATGATCATAAATCCTTCCTATTTACCATTACAATATCAGTTACACATGTGCTACAAGTTGATTATCAACATGTATCTATATAAAAATATGTGTATATGAAAGGTTCTCTATCAAAATGAGTATTGGTATTTTTCAACGGTTCTCCATTGAGGGTATCATCTATATGTATTAGTGGTTATCCATATTTTATTTTTATAACATAATTATTCTTAATTTTTAAGGGTTATGATTTAAATAATTATAAGTAGAAAATGAAGACATTATTTCCATATAAGAATGGAGTAGTTGTTCTAGGTGTTGGGATTGGTATCATAAAAAGAGATATCTATATATTTTAGTATACGGAATTATAACCCACATACCTCTGGGCCTCTTAACGGGGCATTATGTACCTTTTATGTTCATGTGACAATGATTAATCCATGTCGATTAACAACATGGGGTATGTAATATTAGTTGAATGGTTCCTAAAAATATTTTGGGTGGGAATTATGCATGGGTGGAACTTTTTTGTTATCCTCTATGGGAATATATACCATTGACATATGGTTGATTTCACAAGGAATATGACCGTATGAAGATGGGGATAATAGGGAATGTTCTATGATGACTGTAATATAATAATACATTATGGTGAGATAACCCTCTAAGTGGGGAATGATTTTATTAGAAATATAGCCTGATAAAGGACTATTTATTTCTTCTGTAATCCTAATTAATGAATGTGACGCCTCTTGGTTAATATGGACCGAGGAGGAACACTTCATAGTGGATGTGGCCTAGGAGAAAAGGGATATCCTGGATTATGAGAATATATCTAGGAGAGGTGGGATGTAAGTATTATCATGAGGAATATATCCCTAGAAGTATAGAAATGATGTATTAAATATTATTGTTATGATACTTTGGGAGGTTTTAGATGTATCTGAATGAAATTGGAATCAAATCCCACATTGTTGGAGTGACATTGTTTGATGTCATGTGATAGGAATGCACAATGGTATTTAATTTCATGCAGTAAATATAATGTCATGTAGTTTGTCTATATGGTTTAATGTTGTGATTCAGGGATATCCATGTCATTAATGATGTGAAAAAATAGGACTAATGGGGACTTACACATATTAAGATTCTATTTGGGGTCGATTTGAGGCTTACACCGAGTATGAGGCATATATTGGATTTATTTTAATTATGCTATTGAAAAAATAATTCTAGAGCTCTAGGACCATGTGAGTCATTCATGGAGTGAGAAAAAAGTTGAAATTGAAGTTCATGACCATTTTATGAGTGTATAAAATATAAGAATCCGGGATTTCGTATGAGGTACAAATACATTATTTTTTAATTATAATTTTTATATATGGCCTAATGTTAATTCCATTAGATGACATGGAGGTATTTGTGGTGTATTGGGCTTTTTTGGAACCTAGAAATCAATTTTATCGATGAAATAATCATGGTGCATGGTATTTTCAAACCGTGTGGGGTAGGAGGTACAGTTAGATCAAACAGTGTGGGACTTGGCAATGGGGACTTACATGCCACACAGTTAGGCCAAACTGTGTGAGTTGGATTGCATGACTGTGTGGCTAGGTATGCAATTTTGATTGTGTATTTTGTCATGGTTTTCACATGGTTATTCAAACCATGTGGACAAATCATGTGGGTTCCCCTTTATTACAGTTAACTATGCTCGTTTAGCATAGGATTTGTTAAACTATGTAAGATCCCAGGTATTTATAGAATGATACATTTTCACTTCTATTAGTATTTATGTAGAAGATATTATTTTTACATTAAAGTGTATTCTCTGTCCAATAATGTACTCAACACTCAACAACATGTTTCATTGAAATCACACGTTGTACACAACATTGAGTTATACTAAAAAATAATACATAATGTTATTGTTATTTTTAAACGGTATTTAATACTTAGTCTCTATATTAGAGGTAATGAACATAAATTAATACAATATGATTACACATGTTTTTTAAATGCTTTTATATTTATCGAATAAATTTTTGAGGCTAAAAATAAGAATGAATCCGATTTTTAACATGAAATACTCCAATATTTTTAAATGGTTGTTTTACCGCCTTTTGAAGGTAAACATTTTTTAAATATAGATTTTGTCACTTTTCTATGTTTTATTTGAAAATATACAATTCTTATTTATAATAGGGAAGACATAATTTAATTTGGATGAAATTTTTATATTTTTATGATAATGTTCATTTTTTAATGAATAATGATAAATACTGCATTTTAATTCAAAACTACATTTTCATCTAATTTATTTGTGTAGTAATATTCTATATTAAATTGGTTTTAATGAATAATCGTATTGTGTTTTTATAATTTCATCCAATTATAGTCATGGAATGAATTTTCACATTTTAATTGGACATAAACACAAGTCAATCTTTTGATAGTTATTACTTTTTAAAAACACATTTTTTTGTTTTGACAACAGGAATTAAATTAAATTTAATTATTGTAAATTAGGTGTTTTAATTTTGGAAAAATTGATTCCATATTTGGAATAATAAGGTTAAAATTTTTTAAACAGTTACCTTTTATTTGTGAACATTATGAATAGTGACTTAAGTAATTATTTTATTTGCCATGGTTAAAGGGTAAATCTGTAAAATAAAGTTAAAAAGAAATATTATAATAATATTAAACTACCCTTACACAAGTCATAATCTAATTATATTATATATGTCTGAACATGGGAATCCATGGATCAATTTCGGGACCCCATAGAGCCGCTTAGGTCTAAAAATGACATTTTATAAGAATTAATTTAAGGTAAAGAGAAATATAACATAAACATGTTTCGTATTATAAAACAATTATTATATGGGTTATATAACTGATATATTTGACTAAAATAGTAATTATAAATATAAAAATATTCCCTATATCATGATATTTTAAATATAAATTTTATACATTAAATAAATAAATTTAATTATGACATAATGATGATACAGTGAATGATTCATTAATGAAATATTAAATTAAATGGTATTATAAATATTAAAATAAATGTAATTTGAATATTTTGATTCCATAAAAGAATTTTTTGGATGATATTAACATATTATATTTTATTTAAATATTTTTTTTCAATGTAATAAAGTTTTTACGACTTTACCAAAAATCAATTACTTTATACTGTCATAATTGACATAACTGAATTTTTAAAACAAATACAATTTTATTAAATGATATAATAGTCCTAAAAAAATAAGATTCACGGGACAGACATATGAAATGTTACAAAATTAATTAATTATCTAATTATGGTACTGTTGTCATTTTATATTAAATATATTTACCAAATATTATGAAAATGCAAGAAGACATGGTTACAATTATTCTTTTTAACGAAGGGTTAAAGATAAAAGACAAGGTTAATTTTTTTCTCTAAATGTGTCAAAAACGTATTTATTGAGATTAATTTGACAAAAAATCATCTTATAATTGATATAAATATATTTAGGACCATTTGAAAACTAAATTATTTTTATAATAAATTAATATTTCAATACATTCCTAAAGTGCCCCTCCTCCCTCTTATAAAAGGCCATCACCTCTACCGACTTACTCACACCTATAATTCCCCTTGGATCATGTAAATTATACTCAAATAATCTTGAAAAATCCCTTACTTCCTTCTAGAATCCTTACTATGTTCAGAAGACAATTCAAGAGAGCTTGTTGTCTCAAATCAAAAGAAGTTACCTGATTTAGAGGTAATGTCATCTCTCAAGTTCCTTTCCATTTTCCTTATCCACTCCACATGATCTTTTTATTATTTGATTACATAACAAAAACAGTATCCTCAATATACTATGATGTTCTTATCAAATTTATTATAATAAAAATTACACATACCACCATCTAATGGATTTGAACATACAGTTTATGTGTATGGCGAACTACTGCCTCACGAAATGATGATTGTTCAATTTCCCCTTTAACCTATCATTGAGGATATTAGGAATGAAATGTATTTATATATGATATTTATTACATTTATATTGTCTCTATTATTTTTTATTTTTCATTTATATCATTAATTTATGATTTCCATAATTCCTAAATATGATAATTTCATTTGGGGAAGTGTGGACTACCACCCCCTCAAAGTGATATGAGTCGTTTATAGAATACATGGAACACATACATGTTGGAATTAATGAGCATATGTAATCTATATAAAATATTATATTATACAAAAATTATAATATACTTATGTATCATTTTTTTTATTCCATTAAATATGTAAAAACACATGAAAGTAACGTTCATGTGTACGTACGACCTGTTGTCTCCATGAACAGTGCATTTCATTTCATAACTCAAAATGTTATGGAATATTATAAATACATATACACTTGATATATATGATATTTAAATGATTAATATCTTTCTCTATATGATGTAATTTTGATTACATGTACAATTTATAACAAAACATACTTATTTTCGACTCAAGTACAGAGTATTGACAAAATAACGGATATTGACAGAAATAATTATGTAATTTCTATAACACTATGATAAGTAATATAAAATGAATAATTAACGTGAAAAAGGTTCTAAATTAAGTATAAATGAAATTAATTTCGTTATTTTGGAATATAAAGAATGAATGAGACAAGTCAGACTCAAGGTAAGGGACTTTGTCTAAATCTCGTTTCATTGAGGCATATTTTGGTTCTTACATGACCTTATTTTATACAGTGTATAATTATACCCTTTTTCATTCAATTATATTAAATGGATTCCAAAATGAATCTTTTGTTTTATGAATAATTTTACTAAATGACAAATGGAATGTTTCTTTTTAATGTGCATGGGGAAAACAACCATTCCGCTACTACGAGCATTATGTGATATTTGGATTCCTTAACAAGATGTAAAGTATTCAAAAGGAAAATAAATACAATATACAGTTTTATGTATTTTGGTATTGCAAATGGATTTTTAAAATCATTTATTATGTTAATATCATGAAATGATATATTTTGATTTCAATATGGGAATGTTAAATTTTTTATGCTTGTTTTATGTGTTATGAATATGTTATTGTTCTTGGGAATTATTTCCATATATGAGTTGTTACATGATAAACCAAGGGAGGGTGAGCCATAGATAGCTCTCCAATGCATTGAGTAACATGATGGAGGTAAAAATTAATATCTCTTTTTATATATTTAGGGAATATATTGTGATTGGTATTCTAAACATAACTCCTTATATATCTATGAAAGCTACAATGTAAGTATGTTATGAATGCCACAAGTTTAATTTGTGATTTATTATTTCTAGTTGTTATTCAAAAATATTATGCTTTCATAAGGTTTGTTAAAGATATATTTTTTATGATTTAAATGTTTTATTGCTTGATTGGTATTTATTTATGGACTAATGTTTTCTTCCATTATTTTATATCATTTACGGAGATTTTTAGGCTCATCACATGTTTTTTAACAAATTTTCATAGGTTATAATGAAGGGTAAGAGAACGGAAGAATTAAAGAAGATTTTTATCAATAAATTAATTGTTGTTTTATTTAATGAATTTTATTATTGTGAAACAAATTGGATAGAGTAGAAGTGCCTACTTTGTAATATTTGATATGTAATGTAACAATTATGGACTAATTCTTTAGAACTCTAAACCTGAAAGGATCCTTAATGTGAATTGTTGACTTAGCTCAATATTATGTAATATTTAAGTTAGGGGCTTATAGTTGGTATCAATGGTAATCTTAGATAAATTTAGAATGTAAGATATTGTTAATAGAAAACCAATAAATTATTTTGACCTTGTCTTAAGTATAAAATAAAATAGCATTTCAATATTACCATATTGATTCACCTAAGATATATATGTATTAAGAATTTTTTTCACATAGAAAACATGGTAGCTATGAAGGGATGATATCAGGAGGAAAAAACCTACCAATTTAGCAACTGCAAATGTTTAGAATCGGAACTGAATAGTTTGATACAGTGATGGCACAATTGACTTAGGATATAAATTGTTGTGGTATCCATGAACAAGATTAGGCATATCAACGACAAAGAAACATGAATTTTGTGGAGCATTTAATGTGGCAAAATCCCCCATCATTCAGAGGATCATATGACCATGTGATGTATAAAGGGAGGATTAAATCACTAGAAACTATTTTCGATGTCATGGGGTGTTCAGAACATCAAAAGGATAGTATCGTAGTTTATCGTTTTATAGGATATGTTGGTGGTTTAAAATATCTGGGATATTGAGGAGATTTATTCTCTTGATTGGGATGAATTCAAAGGTATGTTCCTTGAGAAATATTTTCCATAAGAAGTTCGACATAGGATGGAAAAACAATTCTTGGAATTGAGGTAGTGTGATGACTTAGTGGGTTCTTATGAAGAAAAATACACTCGGCCAGAAAGGTATTCTCCAAATTTCAAATGTGATATTGATAGTAAATCAATCATTTTTACTCAAGATTAATTCCAAATAATCTAATTGAATGACCTTCTAATGAGTTCAATAGTTATGTAAAACATGTTTGATGTGCGGAGAATGTGGACATGCAGTTTTCCGATGATCATGTGTTCTTTGACAAACAACATAATAAGAGGTCGAGGTGGAAGGCAAAAGCGAATAACTCTTAAAAAAATTTGTTTGTAAGAAACATAATATTAAACTTTGTAATTTTTTTTGTAAAAAACACATGAGGGAATTCCATTTTAATTCTGGTAAGTGCCTCAGATGTGGTAAAATGGGTCATAAGGCTCATAATTTCATAAAACAAATCAGGTTAGTGGTAAAAAAATAATATTTAAAGTCAGTAAAATGTTTTAAGTGAAATAAAATGTGTTATTACGAAAATGAGTATCTGAAGAAGAACTAAAATGATGGGAAGCATATGGATTACAATCAGAAAGGGTCAGTGAATTCCTTTGAAACTACTTCAGAAGATATTGGTCTATCATATAATGTTGTATAAGGTACATTGTTTGTTTATTCAGATTATGCCAATGTGTTTTTTGATTTTGGGTCAAAACATTTTTTTCATTTCTGAAAAGTTTTCTCGTAAATTGAGAAGCACATCTCAAAAATATGAATCATGAACTTGTGGTAAAAACACATGGAGGAAATTTTGAGAAAAAAATGAAATTAAAAGAACCATGTAGTTCATATTTGTGGAAATAATCTACCTACAAACATTTTTGATTTGCCTCTAGTAGAGTTTGATTTAATTTTTTGTATGGATTGGATTTCTGTTTATCATGATAAGATTGACTATAGAGCTAAAGAGGGTTCCTTTCAAAAATAATTTCCGTTTGTGGACAAGAATTAATCCTTACTTTTGATAACATATCAAGAAGATGAGAAATTAGTAAAATATGAAAACGAATATTAACTTGCACATATTTTCGAAAACAACAGAACAATTCATATTAATGAGGTGCCAGAGGTAAATGATTTTCTTGAGGTTTTTCCTTTTTTGTTTTCTGTTATAACAACTGATCAAGAAGTTGAATTATTGTTGACTTGGTTTCTGATGCTAATCCATTTTAAAAACCCCTTATAAAATGGATTAAATTGAACTTTTAGAGTTAATGATGTAATTATAGGAGTTACTAGATAAAGGTTTCATTCAACCTAGCACATCACCATGGGGTTCCCCGATCTTAATTTTTAAAATGAATGATTGTTCAATGAGTCTTTTCATTAATTTTAGATCCCTGAAAAACATTACTATTGAGAAAATGTATCATTTTCCTCATATTAATGATTTTTTATTAGATCTATAGATTTTAGTATTTTTCAAAGATTGATTTCAGGTCGGGGTACCATCAGGTAAAAGTAAAGGAATACGACATTTTGAAGACTGTGTTTTTTACTAGATATAACCATTATGAATTTTTAGTTATGCATTTTGGGTTAACCAATGTACCTATTATATTCTTGGATCTTATGAATAGAATTTTCTTTGAGTTATTTGATGAGTTTTTGGTTATGTAAATTGATGATATTTTGGTTTATTCTAAATGTAATGTGGAGCACGAAATCCATTTATGAGTTGTCGTGAAAACTTTAAAAGAAAAGAAATGATTTGGGAAATTCAAAAAGAGTTATTTTTTTGTTACAGAAAATGTCTTTCCATGGTCACATTGTTTCTAAAGATGGCATAATTAGGGATCCTTCTAAAACCAATGTTGTTGAATAATGGATAAGACCCACAAATATAATCAAAAGACGCATTTTTATTGGATTACCAGGTTATTACATCAGGTTTGTTGAATAATATTCACAGTTATCTAGTCCTATAAAAATGTTAACTTGAAAAGTTGTTATGTTAATTTGGTTAAAATAATGTGATGAATGTTTTTAGGAATTTAAAAGAATATTGTTTAATGCTCTTATTTTGGAACTACCTTCCATAAATGGTGAATTTGTTATCTGTAGTGATGCTTCGTTGATTGGACTTGGTTGTGTCCAAATACAGAATGATCAGGAACTTTCTTATACTTCACTCTAGTTGAAACATAATTATTTCAATTACCCTACAATGAATTTGAATTTTCAATTTTTTTGCTTTAAAAATTAGGAGGAATCCTTTGTATGGTGTAAAGTGTGAAATAAAAACTCATCACAAATTTTTTAAGTATATAATCAACGAGAATTAATTGAACATGAGAAAGAAAAGATGGCTGAAATTAATCAAGGATTATGATTTCACGATTTAGTACCATCAAGGAAAGTAAGACAAAGTGGTTGATGCTTTGAGATAAAAAAAGTAATTATACATTCGCAATATTATTTTTGGAACGTGACACTATTATTATTGATTTGATAATCATTAGAATGGAATTTTTTGGTTTAGGTAATTCTTGGGTTTTGTTTATGGTTTTAGTATAGTTGTCTCTAATAGATAGAATAATGAAAGCGCATAAATGAGACAGTGAGTTGCAGAAAATGGGTGTATGTTTCCTGAATTTAACATTGATAATGATTATGTTCTAAGGTTTAGAAAGAGAATATATGTGGATTGTGATTCATATTTTAAGAGAGAGTTCTTATGTGAAGATCATAGTTCTCCATTTTCAGTTCATCCTTCTAGTACTAATATGTATAGAGATCATCAAGATTATTACTGATTGGATGGAATGAAACTAGATATTTATGATATCACACTGAGATGTTTGATTTTCCAATAGGTTAAAAGGAGTTGTATTTTTTGAAAGGGATTCTTTCTCCATTTCTAATTTCAGAGTGTAAATGGTAAAATATATCAATGTATTTCATCGTGGGATTACCAAATACTTGTAAAGGAAACTATTCATTTTAGGTTATTTCTGAACGATTGACAAAATCTTCTCATTTTCTTCTTATTTGAGATAATATTTATCTAGATCAAATTTCTTGATTGTAGATTAAAAAGATAGGTAGGTTACATGGAGTTACCCTCTCCATTTTATCTGATCATGATCCCAGTTTATCTTCTAATATTTGGAAGGGCCTTTAGAAGTTTTTGGGCAGTGAATTAAATTTTAGTACATCTTTTCATCCATAATCAAATGGAAAATCAGAATGAAAAATTCAAACCTTAGAAGATATGATGCATTATTTTAAAATGAATTAACAGGGAATTTGGCACCAACATCTTTCTATGGATAACTATTCTTATAATAATAGTTTTAATTTAGGTATACAGATGGCACCATTTAAAGCATTATATGGAAAGTGGTTTCAAACTAAATCATTTTGGGATGAAGTTTGTGAAATGAAGTTGATGGGACTAGAATATATAAAAGAGATGGTAGAAAAGTTCTTTTGATTCATAATCACAAGAGAATAGCTCAGAGTAGGTAGAAACTTCATGTGGATAACTAGATGAAAGATATTTATTTCGAGCTAGGTGATCAAGTCTTTCTCAAAGTTTCTCTATGGAAAAGTGTGATGTGTTTTGATAGGAAAGGAAGCCTGAGTCCGTGCTTTTTTAGACCCTATAAAACCTAGAGAAAGTTGGGTTAGCTTCCTATAGAGTAGATTTACCTCCATGTTGATCCCACGTGCATAATGTTTTTAACATCCCAATGTTGAGAAAGTTTTTGCAAGATCCATGTTATGTTCTGAGTCCATAGGTTGTCCAGTTGGGAGAGAATATTTCTTATGAGGAATGACGAGTCCAGATTCTTGACTACATAGAGAATGTGGGGGAGAATAAGGTAATTCATTAGGTTAATGTTTTTTGAAAAAACAAAACGGTTGAAGAGGCAACATGGGAATCTAAAAATTATATGAGGGACAAATACCCTCTCTAATTTTATAAGTGAATATCATTGTGAGGATGCAATTCAAAAAAGGGGGGAATGATATAGAATCTGATGTATTTAAAGAATAATACTATTTCATTTTTATCAATATTTATGATTAAGATATTATTTTTACATTAATGTACAATCTTTTTTCAATAGCGTACTCAACACACAACAATAGGTTTATATGAAATCTTTTATTGCACACAACATTCAGTTATACTGAGAAATAATAAAATAATAATATCTTTATATTAAATAGTAGTTAACACCTAGTCATTATATTGAAAGGAATGAAAAGAAATGACTAAATTATGATTAATCATGTTTGTTTAACTTTTTTATATATATCCAATAAGTTTTAGAGTCATAAAATAATAATGAATCTGATTTTATGCATGGAATGCACTAATATTTTTAAAAGTTCGTTCTACCGTCTTTTGAAGGAGAACAATTTTTAAATACTATTTTCTGAATTTTATATATTCTATTTGAAAAAAGAAAATTATTCTTTAGATGGGGGACATATAAATTTGCTTTGGATGATTTCTTTATTTTTCTAATAATGATTATTTTTAATGAATAGTGAAAAATATTGCATATTAATTTAAAACTTCCATTTCATCTAATTTATTTATATAGTTAGATTTCCCATTTAATTGGTTTTAAATTATAATTGCATTATTTTTTAATCATCTAATCCAATTATGGTCCATGTATGTAATTTCACATTTTAATGGGCATAAACACATGTCAAAATTTTGATAGTTATTACTTTCAAAAACCACGATTTTTTGTTTTGCCAACGGGTATTAATTTTAAATTAATTACTGCATATTAGATGTTCCGAATTTAGAAAAATTGATTCCATATTTGGAATCAAAAGCTTAAAATTGTGTAAGGTAACTTTTATTTTTCGACATTATGAATAGTAACTTCAGTAAATATTTTATTTACTATGGATAAAGGGATAATCTGTTAAATAAGGGTAAAAAATAATATTATAATAATATTTAACTACCCTAACACATTTTATAATCCAATTTTATTATATATTTCTGACCATGGACATCCCTTGATCTATTTTGGGGACCCATAGATCCACTTAGGTGTGAAAATTAAATTTCATAAGAATTAATTTAATGTAAAGAGAAATATAACATAAACATGTATTTTTACTAAAACACTTTTTTATATGGGGTTATATAACTGATATATTTGACTATAAAGATTCATTAGGAATGTAATACGATTTAATACATCATGGTATTTCATTTATAATTTTTATAAATTAAATAAATATATTTATTTATGAAACAATGATGATGAAATGATTTCTTCATTAATAAAAGATTCAAATAAATGATATTATAAATATTAATATAAATTTATTTTGAATACTTTTATTCTATAGATGATTTTTCTAGATGAAAATAACATATTATCTTTTATTTAATGACTTTTATTATGTAATCAAATTGTTATGATTTAAAAGAAATCAATTATTTAAAGTGTCAAAATTGATATAAATGATTTTTTTAAAAAAAATACTATTATATTAAATGATTTATTATACCTAAAAACTAATATTCTAAAAATTGACTTATATAATGTAAAAAATGTCATTAATGATCCAATTATGGTTTTATTGGTATTTTATAGTAAATATAGTTACCATATATTATGAAAATATCGTAAGACATAGTAAGAGATAATGCTTTCAACTAAGCATTAAAACTAAAAAATAAGGATAATTTTTTACCCTAATATTTTCTAAAACTTATTGGTTGAGAGGGTGTCAACCTAAATTCATATTATCTTTTAAGAAATGTGTATGTTACTATTTGAAACTGAAAATCATTTTACAATAAAATAATATTTCAATACCTTCCTAAAGTGCCCCTCCCCCCTCTTATAGAAGGCAATCACCTCTACCCACATAATGACTCCTATAAAGCCCCTTAAATTGTCCAAAATGTGAAAATATAATCTCCCAATATCAATCCATTACTCCTAAATACATTACCTTGGGAACAAGGCAATTTGAGAAAGTGTTTTTTCTCATATAAAAAGAAGTTACCTGATTAAGAGGTAAGATATTCTCTCAAGTTCCATTCCTTTATTTTCCTTCTCCACTCTCTATGTTGTTATTATTTTTAGATTACATAAAAACAAAATTACCATAAATATACTAGGATGTTTTTATGATAAGTAATATTAATACACTTAGTCACACCTCCATCTAATGGATACAAACATATTTTTTATTGTACAGCATACTACTGCCTCACGAAATGATGATTGTTCAATTGCACCCTACCACCTCTCCTGGTAGCCATTATAATTTCACAATATTTATATAAGAAATATATTATATTTATATTTTATCTATATTTCTGTATTTTTCATTTATATTATACCATTATTTTTTCCATAATGTGTAAATAAGATAATTTCATTTGAGGAAGTGTGGACAACTGCTCCCTCGATGTGATATGACTCATTAATTCCATAAATGGAATTTATAAAGGGACGAGTTAATGAACATATGTAATGTATATAAAATATTAATTATAATGGAATTATAATATACCTATATATCATTTATTTTTTATTTATTTAAATATGAAAAAAGAAATGAATGTAGAATTCATGCGTATGTAAGACTTACCATATCCTTGAATGGTGGATCTCATTTCTTATCTCCAACTATTATGGATTATTATAAATTCAAATAAAATATATATATATGAAATTTAAATCATGAATATCATTTTTTAGATGATTTACTTTTGACTACATGGAAAGTTTTTTAGAAAAAAAGTTCATTTTCAACTCATGTACCAAATATAGAGAAAATAATAGATATTAACATATATAAAAATGTAATTTATATAACATAATGATAAGTAAAATAAAATTATTAATAAAAATAAAAAAGGTTCGAAAGAAATTAAAAATTAACAAAGTCTTATTATTCATGAATATAATGAATGAATGAGACTAGTCAAACTCAAGGTAAGGCACTTCGTCTCAATCTCCTTTCATTGTGGAATATTTTGGTTTATACACGATCTTATTTTATACAGTGTATTATTAAAACGTTTTTATATTAATTTCATTCTTTTTTTATAAAAATGAATCATTTTTATGATTTGTTTTACTAAATGAAAAAATAAATGTTTAATTTTAACACATGTTGTGAAAATAAACTTACCACTACCACATGAATTATGTGATTTTTGGCTTGCTTAACAACCTGTAATGTTTTTAAATTGAAAAATAAATACCATATAGCATTTATATATATTTTGGTATTGAAAATGGTTTTTAGAAAGAATTGATTATGGAAATATCCTTAAAGGATATATTTTGATTGTAATTTGGAAATTTTATCTTCCCTTCATGATTGTTTTATCTATTACGAATATTTTATGGTTATTAGGAATTTTTTATGTTTACGTGTGGTTTCGTGATAAACCAAGGTAGGTTGATCTCGAGATAACTATCTAATTCATTGGATAAAGTGTTGGATGTAAACGTTAATGTATATTCTAAATTATTTAGGGAATATACAATGATGGATATTCAAAACATAACTACCTAGATAGTTGTGAAAGGTAAAATGTAAGTATGTCATGGATGCCACAGGGTATATTTATGATTTTTATGTGTTATTCATAAATCATATGATTTCATGGGTTAAGTTAAAGAGATTATGTTTTATCATTGAAAAGTATGATTTGTTGATTTGTATGTATTCAGGGACTAAACTTTTCTTCCCTTGTTTTATATCCCTTACTGAGCTTTTTATGCTCATCCCATGTTTTATATATGTTTTGCATATGGAATAAGAAAGGGTAAAAGAAAGAAGAATTCGAGAATATTTGTATCAAGATAAGATTTTTTGTTTTTTAATGAACTTTTTTTTTGATAAAAATTGGTTAGAATTTAAGTTTCTACATTGTATTATTTGAGATGTAATGTAATAGTTATGGACTAATTATCTAAAAATCTAAACCAAAAAAGATACTCAATGTGGAATATTGACTTAACTCAAGATTATGTAATGTTTAAGGATATGGACTTACAAAATATTTTCCTAAACCCAACAACCCCAGATATTTTGGTATATTTAATAAATATTAATTAAAATAAAATCAATTTAAAACAAATTTACTCTTATTCTCCCACATTGTAACAATTTCACTTGAGGGATCCTCCATTGATCCTAGGGTATAATTTCTAGTCCCTCGTATTTCCAGTCACAGATTGAAATGAAGAATGTATCATTGGATCTATCGTGGTATAAACATGATTTTTTTTATATCCATTATCTATTCGTTTGGATATTAGCTATGATATTTGGGTATAATAATATTTGAAATATTTTGAGTCTATTCATCGATTAATCAATTTTCTGTTGATATGTGTTGAATTAGGAGTTGATATTGAGTGATCACTCCACTACCAAGCTATGGTAGGTGGTCAATACATCTTCCTTGAATTTTGGTTTTTTATAGGGATAATATTCATTTCTCTGACTACTGAACATCCTAACGTGGCCCAAAATTTGGTAATTTTAATTTAATTATTTGGAATAGGACCTGTTATGGATTAACTTGGGTTCTTTTAAGATGCATTGGTGGTTTTTCCCATCCCTAGGCCAACCATGGGGTGTTCCATATAAATTTTCCTTTTTATTCATTGTTAAACCATCCTCGGGATGTGATATCTTATTTTTATAGGTAGAGGAATATTAATTTAGATTAAATTGAATTGTATTACATTCATAAGAGATATCTTACCTCATTTCCAAGTTAAGTATGTTTCTGAACTTTTAATCTATTTTACAGTTGAATTGATCAAATTGTGATATTCGGTTTTGTTTTAATTACTGTGTATACTCATTGTTTTATTGAATTTATATGTGAATTGGTAGATGAGTGGGAAAACACTTGTGATATGTTTAATTATGAATATTAGATACTGAGTTGGTATACAAATTGGTGGCATTTGAATTCCAATGCTGATATATGAGTGGTTATACTCAAGAGATGAAATTGAAAGTGAATGGTTATATGAGTGGACAGAGTTATATTTTACAAATTGATAGATGGTTTTAAATGGTAGTAGACATCCTAGATGGTATAATAAGGGTATTGATTCAATTTATAATACCTAGATGTGATTGAATAGATCATTCGTGCAGTAGTGGACACCTCGTATTGATATTCTCATTGGGTATTGATTATATGAGATTCCATGGGTATTTATACTCCTTGATTCTAGATTTCTTGGACTCATGTTGGAAATGTTCAGTATAAAATCCTCCTAGGACTCCATCCAGTGCCTAATCGAGTTTCTATTGAGCTTCTCCTGAGACTATAAAAAGATACCTCGACCTTTTACACATAAGATCTGGTGCTTCATGGTTTGAAACTTTGTTTATATGGAACGATTTTGAAAACTTTGTTAAGGTGGGATGAACTGATTGAATATGGATATTTATAACACTTACTCTATATAGAACGGTCATGGTAATGTGAATTTTATGATTATATGACTTGGAAATTTCTATTCGTCATTTCAGATTTCATAGCAAGGTTGTGATGAATTGATATATATATATATATATGGTGAAGCCATGCTTGTTATTTATATTTCTATTTTAGCATCCTTGGTAGGATTTTGACACTGTCATTGTATATGGACTTGAGATCCTATTCATGATTTATAGTTTATTAGTTTTCATGCCATGGGAATTTGTACATTTAAATTCTATTCACTTATTTACCGGTAAACTATTTAGATTGTTATTGAATAACCAGAACTTGTATACATCTTTTTGTTGTTTCCTACTGGGATTATATCCCACACCCTATTTGCCCCATAATTGGGTACCCTAATTGAATATTTAGATATATGTGGGGAAAGGGGTAAGCACCCATATCTCATGGGTAGATTTTTGTGTGATGTTTAGAAGAAGGGGAGCATAGGATCAACCTGAGGCTTATTATGCCATTCAGATATAACACATTATGGTATTTTTGTATTTGGATAATTTTATTGTAATATTCATATATATCCCTATTATGGATACATTTTATATAAATTTATTATCATCACTGTATATGAGACACTGATGGGTTTTTTATTTACTATTTCCTTGTTTATTTATCAGTGTCTTGGTTGTTTTATCTGCTTCTTCTACTTACGTTTTATTGATTTTATGTTGTGTTTCATATTTTTGATGAGGGAATAGTCTACACATAGACACACATAGGTCCTCACTTCTAGTATACATCCCCTATTATTTTGGGATATATGCTTGAGGCCATGTAGCTAACCGGGATCAGGGCCATATTGAGTGTCATCCGGGTCCAGGATATTACAAAGTGGTCTATGTGATTTTTTATGATTTGTTTACTATTTGGAGGGAATTGTTGGGGATGAAGGTATAAGAGTTTGGTAATTATATTGTTCGGGAGTAGCTACCCGACATATAGGGGAAATCCAAATTGCAATGAATTAAATTTATATTTTCTTGATTTAGGTTATTTTTCTAGATTTGATTCCATAAATGGGTGATGCACTTGGATTGTGATGTTCTTACTGATGTAACTATGGGTTCTATTTTATTGAAACCCGGTGAGATTAGGGTATTCCATGTCTTGTATAATATAAGGAATTTTTTAGTAATCACCAACCATGCATTATGTCATTCCATTAAGAATGCATTACTCATTTGAAGTCAATCTTATAGGTGTTGATATAATTATACCTTCTGTTGTGATAAATTTTAGGCAGTGGATAGAGGTTGTGATTCCATATTTTAGTTTATAAGGAGTATGGTCTCATATGGATTGAAAATTGTCACACCATTTTAATGAATTATTTAAAATGAAATTGTGTGATATGAATGAGGTAGAAATAAAATTCTGTTTCACGAGGTGTTACGGGCACTCATGTGTTGGAACCAACTAAATCTTTCATTAATCCCCAGGTTTTGTAAATGATTGATGTGAATTAAATTTAAATGTAAATGAAATGAAATTAAATGAAATTGATTAATTGAAAACATAGATTTGATACAAACTCTACTTTGGAGTGGGAATGTGGTAGTGGCTCTAGTGGTTTTTTGTGATTATTTCATTATATAGTCAATGATTTAGGATAAGAGTATGAGTTGGGACATAGTTTTTGAGGGTGCTGACCATTACTATACTTTTGAGCAATGAAAATTGTTTCTTTTTCTTTTTTTAGGTCAGTAATGGGATTCAAAAAGAAAAATCATGCCCTGGTATCTTAGTTGGGGCATGTTTCATTTTAGATGACCCATTATGGGTATTTATAAAGTAAATAATTAATTAATTTCTATTTGGATGATTTTTTTAATGACCTAAGTTGGTTTAATGGACCATCATAGGTCACCTTATCTATTATAACATGAAAAGTAATTTATTTGATGAATTTTCTAATTTATAGTAGGATTCCAATAAATTGTTAATGTTTAAAAAAATATTTTTTTTTTGAAATGTCTTTTATTCCCTGTATTGTTAATTAAATTATGTACGAGTGCTTATGTTTAGAATTTTTTATTCAGTATCTTTTTGAATCTTTTAAATTATAAATGGTCGAATTTGAATATGATTAATGACTTTAAAAATTGAACCTATTGGTTTCTATTTTCAAAAACCACCTGTAACAATAGTTTTAATATCATTTTAGTTTCCTTAAAATAGAAAAATTAAATTTCTTCATTTCCCTTGTCTTCCTTAGGAATGAATCAAGTAATAGTATTTTGAGACTGCAGGATCCTATTACCCTTATAATGTTTCTTTATCATTTTAGTTTCCTTATAATGTTTGGTGTCTTTTCAGTGTCATTGTCCATAGTAATACAATTACCTTCTAAAAGACACCATTGTTCAGATGGGTGGTCCTGGTATCCTTAACCCTTATTACATGGGTGAGCATTAAATAATGTGCGGATTCAAAAGGTTATACATTTCTAGGGCATGGTCAACTGCTACGTAAGTCTGGTGACCCTCCTATTTTCTATATTGAGAGAAAACATGGTATGAAATCATCCAGGTTATTATTTTTATAGGAAATGAGAATCTGGCTTAATTACTTGCATGGACTACTTCATACATGGATGAATATTGTGGATAGACTATATAAATTAATTTTTTTTTCATCTTGTATCTAGAACCTCGGGCTAGTATGCATTCACATACAGTGTACCCATTGAGTTGCTAAATAATTTAAAAAAACCGGTTGATTTGCGGTAAGTTGTTGTGATTTATTCTATTGAATACATTTTTAGGTCATCTCCATAGAGGGTGAACATGTTTTTAAATAATCAAAATCATCCCAATGATCGAGATAAATTCCATGAGAATCAGGTGTTTTGATATTTCAGTCAAGTTGGTATTGATTTTCATTCCAAGTGCCTTGATGTTGTGAGTGTAAATCATATGAGTTTAAAACATGTGTTTATGATTATTATGATATTGTTACTTTATAAGTGACTAGTTTACCTATGCTTTCGTTGATTAGGAAACTACTAAGGTGGTGACCATCTCATCAGTTTTGGTAAATGTGTCCTTCTATGTAAAATTTGCACAACCAAGGAGTACTATTTCAAAATGATTTGTTTTTCATGAATTCCATCGAGGATTGAATGTTTTGAAACATGTTGGTTCATGCCTTTTAACATGATATTGTTGTGGTTTTCTATATATAAAACCCTTTAGAGACATGACTGGTCTTGAATGGACTTTGGTGGTTTAGCTTGAGAGATCATGGGATACCTCCAGAGGTGAAGGCTATTGATCGATTTGTGTGGGTTTATCAGTGGATGAACATGATATTCTTTCACAGGAAGTTGATTAGTAGTGATTTGATTTATATTGTTGAAAAAAATTGAAATCCACTTAGTTTATTAATCTTAAAGAGAAGAGACGGTCCCTAATCTTGCCATTGTCCTTGATTCACTAAGAGAGATTTAGTCTTATGAAATGTTAATGCTTAAAATCTGTTTGGATTTTTGGGTGATCTATATTAGTGTAGGATACTAGATGCATGGTTCTTATGGATTCAGGGTTAATCCTATGTTATACCAAGGTTCTCATGTAGGAATTCCATGGATGACATCACGGACACTAGAGACTTTCATGTGACATGACCACCAGGAGGATGCCAATCTGGGATTAGTTAAAAATATGATGTAGACATCATAGATTGTATCAACATCTCACATGTAAACATAAATTATAGAATACCATGGGTTTGAACAATAGAATTTATTTTAATGAATCAGAGTTTATCCCTATAATATTATCGGGAATAGAGGTAATGTTTAAGAGTAATGATTCTGGTGGCCTAGAACTTGAATACACCCTTGATCATACTATGGCGTGACAATTTAAATGACTCTGTGGTGGTTTTCCCATGTAACATCACTAAAGTTATGGTATGGCCTTTTATGAACATGGTCATTGTGATTACATTGTGTCTTGGAATAAGGTGTTACAGTTCATCTTGTACTATGCCAGGTGTTTGATCCAGGAATTTTCAAGAAAAGTTAGCTGAAGTAGATTGGATTATTTTCCTTCTAGTTTATGTGTTTGATCAAACGTATGTATTTTGAACATGTCTCCAGGTTTTGGTTGGTGTGGTAAAAATTTCAGCTGTATCTTTTGGGAAATCTTGTGAAACCAGTTTCACTTTGGTCGATCAGGATTTGACTGTTCCTTTATAGTGAACTCCATGATATGACCTCAGATATAGTTGGGTTAAACATGTTAAACAATTCATTCTAGTAGTAGTGGATTTATTCTTAGTGGCATAATTTGTAAATAAATTATTCCAGTGGAGATATTGTGTTTTAAAATTGGTCCCTTTTGTTACAAAATCCATAATGGGGGAAAACAACTACTAGATATTTAAAGATACTATATTATGATCATGTATCTAACTAAATGTGCCTTCCATTATTGGTGGTATAGTACGAAAATTGGTGTAGCTGGTTTTGTTATGTGATTCTCCACCTGTCAGTAGGTGAATGTGAAACATCAGTGACAAGTAAGACTTTTCAGCAATTTCCTTTTCTTGAGTGGAAATGGAATGATTTCATAGTGGATTTCATGATTAGATTGCTGAGGTCGATTCGAGGTAATGATGTGGTGGAGGTTGTTTTTGAAATGCTCGTGAAGGTTTATCATTTATATTATATCATAGATACAATTAGTGTAGATGAGATTCGATGGTTATATATCCTTGTGATAGTATGATTTTATGGGGTCCGATGCAGTTTTTTTCTAATAGGGATGCCTTGTTTACATCTTGTTATTGAATGATCTTTAATAGGGTGTTGGGGGCACAAGTAAATTGATGCATAACATACCACCCTCAAACTAGTGGCTAGTTAGAGTTTACAATATATATTATGGAGGATGTTTTGTGAGCATGCATCTAGGATTTTGGGGGATCTAAGAAGAAGAATATACCATTAGATTATTTTTCTTATCATAATAGATATAAGGGGATGATACAAATGGAAAATTGTGAGGCTTTTATGGTATACCATTATAATCACCCCTATTATAGTTAGAGATAGTTTAGGATGCTTTATTGGGACCACATCTCATGCATGTCACTTTAGAGATGGTTCAGTAGATCAAGAACTGGATGTTTGTTGCCCAGTCTCGACAAAAGTCTTACACCAATCGCCACAGATGACATCTATAGTTTGAGGTCAAGAAACAGGTATTCATACATGTTTCATTGAGTCTAGTACATAGACGGATCAGTAGATAGTGTATACTTTTACTGCGATATGTTGGGACATTTTGGATTCTTGAGAGAGTTAGGCCAGTATATATTGGTTGTATTTACCTTAGAGGTACCTATCCATTCACAACATCATCCATGTATTTCTGTTATGAGGCTATCATTTGGACCCATCTCACACTTTTCATCCAGAGGAGGTTTAGCTACATTTTGATGCATCCATTGAGATGAATCTAATTTATATAGTTAAGAGGAGCACATAGGTTATCCCAGGCTAGTTAGTTCATCTATGAAAAGGGCTATGGTAGAATGACCATTTACAAGATGTTACTTGGGAGCTAGAGGATGATGTATGTGCTCAGTGGCCAGTGTTTTTCTCAAATGAATCTTAAACACCCTTAGGAAGTTAATTTTGGGACGAGTTGCATTAATTGGGGATGATTGTAAGATATTGAGTTTTTATGATGTAATGATCCCATATTTTTCAGTTTTAATGTTTATATATGGCCTAAAATAAATTCCCTTTGAGGTCATGTGGGTATAAAGGTTGTAAAAGGCTTGTTTGGAGCTCAGTGCTCATGTTTTGGGGTGAAATAAGCCCAGTTCATGGTTAGTTCAAACCATGAAAGGTGGGACACACAGTTAGATATAATTTAACATGAATGGGTAGTGGGGAGTTACTAGATGAATGGCTAGGCCAAACCATGTGAGATGGGTCACACGACCATGATACTTTGTTTTAAATTTTTAATGTGGATATTGGTAGGTTTCACGAACGATTTGTTAAACTATGTGGAAAAACCATGTGGGTGTCCCTTTCTGACAAATAACCATGCATGATTGGATCATGAGTTGTAAAAATGTGTAACTAAACTCTGTGAACCTTGATATTGTGGGAGATATAATAATTTTATCTGAAATTAAAAATAATTTAATCCACATTTATGTTTCATCTCCCAAATTTGAACCATTTCACTTGAGATCTCCTCCTTGGTAACTAGGGTTGGATTTAAGACCCTCCTTCATCTGATCCCCGATTAAAGCACAAAACAACTCTTTGGATATGTAACAATAAGATTTTTATTCAATTCCATCCATTCTCCATTCATCTAGATACCGGCAACACTATTTGTGTGCATAATGATTTTACCTATTTTTAGGTTCTTCTTATATTATTCATTTTTCTCCTGGCCTATGTCAAATTATGATTCGATACTGGATGATCACAAAACTATTGAGCTATGTTAGGATTTCTATACTTTTTCCTTGAGTTTTTATGATTTATTAGGTTATCATATATTGTGATGCCTGCCCGAATTTCTGACGCGAATATAAAAATAAACTAATTAATTGGATTAACTGGAAGAGGACCCTTTGGGGATTCCACTACGATCCATTAATATGTATTGGTGGTTTTTTTCCAACCTAGGTCTACCCCTAGGATATTTCATTAGTTGTGACCTTGTTTATTCCTTATTAAACCATCCATGGTATGTGATCTCTTGCTTACCCCATTAGAGGAAGCTGAATTGGGATTAAATTGAATTGGATTTGCTTTGTCGGATACTTCCCTCCTCATTTCCATGTTTACAATGCTGTTGAGATATTAAACTATTTAATTTTTGAATTGATCAAATGGTTATATTTTGTTTTTATTTAAAGAGTGGCTATACTCGTTGATTGATTTCTATTAAATGTAAATAGATAAATGAGTGGGTAAACTCATGCGATATGTTTAAATTTAAATTTTGAACAATGAATGTGTATACTCATTGTTGCATGTGAATTCAAATTGTGACATATGAGTGGGTATAATCATGAGATGAAACTAAAATTGAATGGTTATACAAGTGGGAGGATCATATGGTTTGAAATGATAAAGGGTATGAAATAGTAGTGGATGCCTTAGTTTGTGAACAAAGGGTAACTATTGCATTTATATTCCTTGGATGTTATTCCATGGATATTGAACATTTTATAAGATTCCATGGATTGAGATTTTTATTGGGTTTGATTTTTTTGGATGACATGGTCCTTGGTACCACTTGGATTTGGCATGCAAGGAATCATGTAGGAAATGATCGATATGAAATGATCATAGGATTTCTTCTTTTGCGTAACTTATATTCCATCAAGATGTTCGTTGGACTCGAAATAGATGTATTGGTCATCTACACCTTGGATATGGCCCTTTAATGTTCTGTAACGTTTTATATATGGCATGACCATGATAAATATAAAATGATGGGATAAATGGCTTGATTTTGTTTGTTCCTGACACTTCCACTATATGGCACGACTGTGGAAGTGTGACTTTTATGATTATATGGATGGTCCTTGGTTCTTCTTCTTTTCTGGTTTTCATAGAAAGGTTGTGGTGACTTTATATGTATGGATGTATGGTGAGGATGTGTTGGTTATTTATTTTTCTATTGTATATTCATTATAAAGATCTTGAAACTTGTTTGTTAAGGAGCCTTGAGGCTATTGATGACTTATATTTTGGTAGTTTACATGCAACATGAACTTTTAAATTTATTTACTTAATACCTTTTAATATGCACGTTTTTTTCTTGTTATTACACAATAAATAATTTTATAGTTGTTTTTTTGGTAACCTACTGGGAGTGTATCCCACACCCTATTTAGGCCACCATAGGGTACCCAAAAAGACTATTTGGATAAAGGTAAGGATAGTGGAAAACACCTGCAATTCGAGTATTGATTTTGTTCCAAACGTAAGAGTAACAGAGCATATGATCCAGTTGAGTCTCATGATGTTATTTAGAGATAACACTTATCGTATTTTTTGAATTTTGATACTTGTATTATACTATTCTTCTGTATACATGTACTAGATTCTTTAGAGATACACATTTCATAATTATTTTATATGAGACACTTATGGATTTGATATATACTCCAATATATTATATTTTTCAGTTGTATTCTTATTATATCTGCTTCTACTAATTTTTTGTTATTGCTATTACACTATGATACAATATTTTTATTGTTCAAATATCCAGTTACTATTTTCAATTATTCCAAAACCCTTCTTTTTATCATGATTTGGTCGAGATTCATTTCAGGTTGTTTTTTGTTAATGTTTTATGTGTTTAGAAAATTCTAGGCTAGTGCACAGTTGGAGAATGGTATCTCCAAACTATGCACCCTCTCAAAGAAAGACATATAGTTCAAGGTAGATGGATTTTTCACAGTTTTTTCATGGTAAATAATTTCATCTTCCATCGTAGTAGAAACCATGAAAGCCATTTAATATAGGTTCTCAGTTAGTCTACTTGGTTTTTCAAACTGTGAAGCTCGACCTAGATAAATTTTCATAGGATTTATTTAATCCAAATCTCAAACATAAAAATCAGAAACCCCCCATTTTAGGTTCTATATATACCTATTCGAAAACCATGTGATTTATTCTTCATTGGGAGAATTAAATAGACGTTCTTGGTCCTTCAGATCCCTCCCGGAAGGGATTCGAAGCTTGATGAATACCATTTAAACATCTCTTGGTTAGTTTCCTCACCATAATCTCTATCAACCATGATCTATATTCCCCTATATAGGGTTATGTGGGTCCCCATGTTGATATTATGACATAATAGCCTTTGTTTTGGGATCTTAAACCTAGTTATTATTCCCATTTTCTATGTTCATTGTTCAATGTGGCAAATCCAAGGTAGGGTTTGGTGTTATAAGATCCATTGATCCTAAGGTAGGTGGTTGTACCAGGATTCCCAATTTCTGTTAACCCTAAATTCCATTAATTAATTTCAAATTTTTGGGTTAAATTTAAATTTTTTATTCTTATTAAATATCATTCAGTTGGTTTGGTGGAAAACCCCAATTCTATTGAATTGGTTTGTGAAAAATTGGTTTTTTTAATGAAATTGGGAAACGCCCATTTCCTTGGAATAGTGACATATTTATTGGAATTGGGGAGATGTTAGTTGTTGAATTTATATTGTGAAATTTATTTTAAGGAAAATGTGTGAAATCCCAAAATTCAATTGAATTGGAGGGTTTTGGTAAATTTTTAGAAAATATAAAAATTAAATAGTTGTATTTAATTGAGAAATTAGATTTTGAAATTGAATCTTGAAATGATTTCAAATCCCTACTTTTTATAATTGTATTAAAAATGGTTTTGATAGAAAGAATAAAGTTTAATATTGGAAATGGCATGTTTTCATTAAAAACTATGTATGGTTTTGAAATAGAAATTGACATTTTTTGAAATGGGATAATGAGACATAAATGTATTTTAAGGTTTATTAAAATAAATTTCACATTACCAAATTGTAATAGAGAACATGAGATCCAAGTTAGTTTGTTTATTACTAGGAAAAACACGCTAGGACAGAATTTCCCTTTTAACAGATAGATGCTTTACAATAATAATAAAATACTGGTCAATACATCAATCTTACCCAATGGAACATAGATGAGTCCTTTAATTCTGTTGAAAACGAATGTGTGTACACATTTTAGTATAACACATGACTGTTTGAGGATCCCATGACTTGTATTTATTATACCACTTGGTAGAAGACCATGTTTCTCGCTAGTTTCTATATTATAAATAAGTGTATTCAATTTTTCAAAACCTTTTCACTTTACTTTTGAATTTATATAAACATCTTATATAAAAGTGTTTATTTGAGCCCATTGTGTGAATCACCATTTTTGAAATTAGTTCAATAATTTTGAAATGCAAAGAATGATTTTTTAAAATATGTTCCTTAAATTTCCAACCTATTTATTTGAAAAATTGAAATAATATTATTTGGTAAATTTGATTTTTTAATATTATTATGGAATCCTTGGTTAGACCCTACTCAAATTTTAGATCCCACCCTTTTAGTATCCGTAGGTGTTTCACGATTATATTCATTATAGATCGAGAAAGGGTAAAACACCACAAAGAGTTGGTTTTAGTTACTGATCCATGAACATTGGGAGTTGCCTCAATTAAGACATGGGGTGCTTATCTTCCGGTTTTTTGGGACATTAATTTAGTTCTTGGGTTTTAATATATGTTTGATATATATTACACATATCCCAATGGATTTTGTTTAGTAGGTATGCTTATTTTTATCATTATTCTACAATTTTTTTTGGAAAATTTTTTCTGTCTTTCTTTTGTATGATTTCAGATGATTGTCACCATCCCATGGGTATCAGGAATGCTCTTTGGGACATGTCAATGCCAGATCATTTATCGGGTGATCAAGACATGTTGGATGGTTTGTGAAAAGGTGGTATCAGAGCTCTTAGTAAGATTATTATCATGAAATTAGTATGATTTGTGTAATATTTTCGGGAACTAGAAGGTAGATATTATTGAGTCCCTAGACAGCTCTCACAATGATGAACCATAAGTTGCTGGGAGAGGGGGGTTAGGAAAATTTATATTGAGTATTAGTCCTAGTTTTCCATACTTTTAATTGGATTGATTAAAATCCGAAAAATTTATTTATATCTGTTTGGATTTGGTTCTCTCATTTCCCTGTTTGAGTGTTCTTCTGATGTCATCTTTTTTGTCTAATGATATTGTATAGAATCATGCCTTCAAGAAGATGTGATTATCGAATCTAGGAAAATCTATTATTGAACCTCAATAGTATATTCATCTAGTGGAGATGAATCTGGTTAAGGTGATTTTGCATACCGTCTATGATATATGACATACACCACCACTAGTACATGTTTAGGCTCCAGTTTTAGAACCTAAATGTAATGATCTCAAGGAAAATTCTCTAGAATTCTATCTACAGAAGATATAACTTTTCAATGGATCAAATGATCCTCAAGAGGCTGAGGAATGTTTGGGCCAAATGGAATGATTTTATAGATTCTTCGACACACCTGATGTAAGCAAGGTGAAGTGTTCCACCTTTATGCTGAAAGAAATTATAATAAGATGGTTGGAAACTATGTTGACATAGAAGAAGAATGAGTAATTAGAGTAAAAGAATTTCAATGTTTTTCCAGCATAGATTTCTATCCGTATAAAATTCTATTAGAAATGTCTATGGAGTTTTTAAAACATTAATAGGTTGACAGGACCATGATAGCCTATGCAATCCATTATATTCAGCACTTTCAATTCTCACCAGATATTGTGTGGAATGAGAAGATGAAGGCTCAAATGTTCGAGTTGGGACTTTTTTAGGATATTCTTTCACATGGTTTCATACTAATGATGTATTCTTATGATGATATGCCGGATAGTTCACTGAAGGTTGAATTAGAATTTGTTGTATTGTTTTTTTATCAGGAGTTTCTTTCTCTCCAAATGATTGTTTGGTTTCCTTCAAAGTAGAGTTGAAGCGTCATGATTCTTTTTCCATTTCTCAACATCGAGGTCATTATAGACATCCTATAGTTCCCATAAGAGGTATTTTTAATACATATACAGAGGTATTTCATTAGGGAAACCAAGGTGTGTGGTTCTTATGGATGCTCAATTCACCTATAGAAATTATTCCATGATTACTCCACACCGTGTAGTGGAATGAGATCACCATATCCTCCTAAAAAATTTGGGAAATTAGATGCTTCATGTATAATGATTTTCTATCCATGGACATCTAGAAAAAATATTCTTCACACTGTGGATGAGTCTCTAGAGTAATTAGGTATGGGTCCTTCGACCGTGAGAGACACCATCACCATAAATTCATCATTAGCGACTGCTTTTTTAGATATTAGGGAATATCATTCATTTATTTCAACATGTGTTTTTAATATATTAAATATTAATAAGTAGAATTATCTTAGGTTCTAGTTATTACAAAACCCCTTGGTATGAATAGGGAGTAGGGTCTCTGTAGTCCCACTTGTGTATTCTCTCAAACCGATTTTGAGCATTCTTGTATTTTTCTAGTCCTCGACCTGAAATTTCATGACGTCATATTCATAAGGGATTGGATAATTTTTAATAAAGCTCAAAATGATTTTTTTTTCTTTCACATGTCTCCTTCACTACACTTAATGGAGTGTGTTGTGTCTTCCAAGGAGAATGGGACCGAAGGTTCAGTAGGGCCAACCCACCTTATCCAGTTATGGGGAATGTAATACAAATGTTATATTCTGATCCAGAGAGACAATCTTTGATTAGTTACCTCCCTAAAGTTTCCATCAAGTTTCCCAATGTGTTTCCTTCTGTATTATCTAGTTTTCCACTAGTAAGGGAGGCATTTTTTTCATTGAATTAGTTTATAGAACTTAACTATTATCTATTCCCTCTTACTGTATTGAACCAACTGAACTAAAAGTGCTAAAGGATTAGTTAGATGAACTTATATAGAATGGATTTGTACGTATGAGAGTTTCAATTGTGGAAGTTCTGGTTATCTTTTCTAATAAATATAATGGTTTATTTAGTCAATGTGCTGATTACTGAAAGCACAATAGATTGATGGTAATGAAAAAAAATATCATTTTCCATTGAATACAGATCTATTCGATCAGTTGAAAGTCATGAATTTTTTCTATATGATTGAGCTTCAATCTTGTTACCATCATTCATCAATAAAAGAACATGTCAATCATAAAACCTTCTTTTGAAGAATGTATAGTCATTATGAGTACCTTATCATACCCTTTGGTCAATCCAAGTACTTTCCAGTCTTTATTTTATTAATTAACATGATTTTTCATGTCTATATTAATACCTTCATTGTAGTATTTATGGAAGATATTCCTTATTTACTCTATGTCTAAGGAGGATCATTTCAATCGTCTAAGAACAATTCTTGGTTTTCTGAGAAAACACAGACTTAATACCAAACATTTGATGTGTCATTTACATATTCAATAAGTGAATCTCTTAGGACATGTAGTGTTGGAAAATGGGATATTAGTTTACCCTAATAAAGTAAAAACTCTTATTACATGGGAATGACCATACAATGATTTCATGTTTCAGAGCTTCTTGGGTCTAGATGGGAGTTATCACCGGTTTGTTAATAACTTCTATAAGTTGGAATCTCATATGATTTATATAACTAAGAAGGGAATAAAGTTTTCTTGGAATGATTTTTTTGAGTTATTTTGTAGAAACTAATTTCCTTTTGATTACTACATTGGTGTTGACTCTTCCAGTTGTTGGGCACAATTATGTGGTCTTTTGTGATGTATCAGATTTGGGATTGAGATGTACTGTTATTCAAGGTCATCACGATATTTCTTATAGATCTCAAAATCTTAGACCACATTATAAGAATTACTTGACCCACGACCATGAACATGCTGCTATGATACATGCGCTTAAGAGTCAGAGACCCTACCATTATTGAGAATGGTTTACCATGTTTTTAGACTACACGATATTAGGTTATATATTCTATTGAAATTATTTTAGTCTCTACCAAAGGTGTTGGATGGAATACCATAAATATTTCAAATTTTAAATCACCTATACCCAAGGGGGGAAATAATGACATCATAGATTCATTGATCTTGGAAATTCTAACACATGTAGTGAAAGAATCATTAGAAGAGTGTAACGTGATGGGTCCCTTTACACAGTTCCTTATAGGGGTCCAAGAATTAATGGTTATGGGTTATTTGGCTAGTGCTTTGATTAAACCCACTCTTCTAAAGATAATTCTTTAGTAAAAACTACTTCATGATGAGTTCTATAGAATTATAAATTATCTTTATTGTAGTGACACCATTGATAAGTGGACATTATCCAATAAGGGGATATCATTATTTTAGAGTTTTTTACTATTAGTGGAAAGGAGCATTGTGATGGTATTATTCTATTTCTCCCAGTTTCATGTCATCCTTGGAACCACAAAGATGTTCTTTGACAGGCGAAGATAATTTTAGTGGCCATGTATGAGACAATTCGTTATTTAATTGGTCTCTCATTATTATACATTCTATAAGGTTATGACTTAGCACTAGAAGTATTCATGTTTTCTCAATAAACATCCAGTCACTACTTGGAAGTGGGAATAGATATCTATGGAATTTTTGTTTGGGTTGATGCATACCTATAGAAAGAAGAATATGATATGATTTGTGATCAACTAGCTAATAAAATGATCTCACCTTATACCCATTCATGATACAACCATTGTTGAGGATTTGGGAAATATCTATGTAATAGATATTTTCAATTGCACAGAGATTCATATGTCATATTCTTTGATAAGAATCGTTGGGTCGCTTATTATTTTGAGAGGACTTCAGGATAAACTGGGATCTCATGTTTGTTTGATAATGTCAAACCATCTGATGTAGGATGGCCAAATAGAAATAGCTATATAGATTCATGAGGATATGCTTCTTGCTATTTTTTATATCATTGGTGGGCCTTGGGACGATCATTTGGGTCTGGTTGAGTAATATTATAAAAATAGTTTCTCGTATTATATCAGAATGGGTTCTTTTCAGTCCATTTATATATGGACATCTAGATCTCAGTTGTGTGGTCAGAGATTGGTGAAAGATCCTTGGTTGGGCCAAGTTTGGAGCAAGATAATACAACAATGATTTAGTTTATTCATCATATAATGATGATGGAGAAAATATGGTATAAGTCTTATGATGGTCATCATCATAGTATGTTAGAGTTATTAGATGGTAACTAGGTGTTATTGAAAGTTTCACCCTGGCTAGGTCATTAATGACTTGAGAGGCAAAATAATCATTACACTAATTTTGTGGGGACTTTTGAGGATTTTGAGCAGCTAAAAAATATTGATTATCATTTAGAACATAGACCACAACCACTGATGATATATAAAATGTTCCATGTATCTAATCTGGGAAAGTATCTATCTAAACTACCTCATGTTCTGAGCTTGAATGATCATGAAGTTTAACCTAAATTATCTGCGGTAGAATGACTGGTCAGGATAGTTGACTTTGAAAAAAATGTACATAATGGGAGGATGGGAACTTTGGTTCTTAGGAAATGGATTTACAGTTTTGATAATAATTTTATGTGGGAGAGGGAGGAACATACAAGAGATAAGTGGCCTCATCTTTTTGTTTTGGAATCTTCTGAGTTGGACTTTTGTGGATAGAATGTTTCTGTTATGGGGAGGATGTAACATCCTATTAATTCTTTAAGGTACCCATAAACCGCTATTTTTATTGATATTTGGTTGAGCGTCTTTTAGGTTTTTTTAGTTTAAAATTTTATGTGTTTTAAAAATTCTGGGCTAGTTCATGATTGGTGCAATGTTTCCCGAAACCGTGAACCCTCTCTGAACAAACCATAATACCAATGGTAGTGGCTGTTTTCAAAACATGTTCATGGTTAGTCATTTAGTTCACCCTTTTTGTAGAAACTATGAAATTAAATTAAAAATGAAACATGATTATTCTACACAATTTTTCAAACAATGTGTCTTTACCGAGCTAATCATTCACAAGATTTCATTAATCCTAATGTCAAACAAAAAAAATCCAAAACCCCCCATTTTTGGTACCATATAAACCTAGAATTAACTAAAGAGATTTCTTTTTTCCTTTATATCTCCCAAGAGAAGTTCATCGCAACTCAGACCCCTCCTAGAAGGGATTCGAATCTTGAGGAACACACTTTGATATTCTATTTGTTAGTTTCCTCACCCTGATATCAATCTACCATGATATCTATTATACTCTATAGGGTTTCATATATCCCCTTGTTGTTTTTTTGAATATAAGAAACATTTTTTTGAGATATTAATCATAGGTTAGATTCTTAATTTTTTTGGTCTTCATTATGCATGTAAAATCCCAGTTAGAGGTTGTCATTACGAGATATGTTGATCCGGAGGCAGGTTGTTCCAGATTCCCAATTTATGTTAATCATATATTTCATTATTTAATTTATCTTATATTAATTAAATGATATTTTATGGTTTCTACTACTTATATTTCAATTTTTTTAAATACCCGTTTCTATTGAATTAGTATTTTAAAAATGGATTTTCTTGCAGTAAAATGGAAACCACTAATTTCATTTAATATTTTTTTAAATTTCAATTAGTAAAATTGAAATTTTATAATTAAAATTATGAATTATATTTTATGGAAATGTTTGGAAAACCCCCAATTCCATTGAAATGGGTATTTTTATTAAAATTGAAGGAAATTTTTGAAATTAAATTCCTAAGTTTAATTATGAATGTCTAATGTGTAATTAAATTGTGAAATGATTTTAAATTCCTATTTGTGAAAATTGGATATATTTTTTTTGAAAGAACCGTTATGGTTTTATCTTTGTAAAGGAATGTTTTTTTAAAACACATTTTGGATTTTAAAAGAAAATTGTAATATTTGAAATGGGGGAATGAGACTTAATTGTATTTTGAGGTTTCATAATATAATTTACCCATCACTAAATTTTATTGGAGAACATTCAAGCCTAGGTAGATAGTTGGTTATTTGGAAAAACACACAAGATTGGGATTTCCATAGCAATAGATTGATGATTTACAAAACATAAAAAATATGGGTCAGTACATCTTTATTCCTTATTGGGATTTAGATGAGTCTGCACATTCCATTTCTGAGGGAATTTTGTACATATTTAGGATTACAACATCAGTGTCTGAGGATACCATATCCTAAAATATCATACCTCTTGGAATATTTCCAGCTTTCCTATTTTTTTATATATGATATTTAAATGTATTAAATTATTGAAAATTGTTGTTTATTCATTTTAAATACATATAAAATATTTAATATAAATGTTTTTGTTTAAACCCATTATGTAAATCACTGTTTGTAAATGTATTTCCATTATTCATTAATTTAAATAATGATTCATCAAAATATGAACTTTTAATGAAAAACCTATTAATTTAAAAATATGGAAGCACATTATTTAGTAAATTAGATTCGTCCATATTTGGTATGAAATACTTGTATATACCCTACGTGGCTCTTATCTTACACCCTTCATGTACCATTAGGTGTTTTTAGATTCTCTACTTCTAGGTTCGAGTAGGGGTGAAGCGCCACTTGGATGTAGTTCTAGCAATTTATCTATGGAATTGGAGTGTTTAATCTGTTGGGACTTGGGCTTATTATGTCCCCATTTTTTAGTAATTTTATATAGTACCATGGTGTTCCATACTTATGTTACTTCTGGTACACTTCTCCCTATATAGTTTATTTTGTATGCATATTAATTTGTTATGTTGACTTTTCAATGTCTGTTGAAAATTCATCCCCTCCTCCTTTTGTATGATTCTAGGTACTTGTCTCCAACCTATGGGGAATGGTAATTCCCTTTGGGGCTTGTAATGTCATCTCGAATATCAGGTTACCATGGTTTATGGGCAGGTTCCTTACAATGTGGGCATAGTCTCCATATAGACACACCTAGTACATCACTACTAGTCGGCGTCCTCTAGAGTTTGTAGATATGCACTTAATTCAAAGTACCCAACCAAGCTCGAGGAACCGTTGACTTCCATTCAAGTCTAGTAAATTGCAAAAAATCCTTTTGGAATGCTTCTTACACACTAATGACTCAATTTTATATATAATATATTATGTAACTTTCATGAATTCATAATGAGTTTAGATTACATGTTGTAGGAGACCCATAATCAAGTCTTCCTACCATCATACAATTAGGGAAGGATATAAATACATGATTATATGACCCAAAAATATTTGATAGGTTGTTACTCTAGGTGGGCTTCCCTTAGTTCCATAGCCCATTATGTAGAGAAAAAATCCATCATTTATCCAGTGGAGACTTCTCTAGTGTATTCCCAATAGGGACCCTCGTTATCAAGGGAGTGAAAAATTGTGATTCCTCTAATGGTTCAATATTTATGAGAGAATAATTAATAAACCTCATGTTTTCAATGGAATCCATGATCATTTCTGTGAACACAGATGTTATTTCCATAATATTGTATATCTTGTGACTTTGGGAGAGTCCTTGATAAATCGTTGACTAAGTAGGAGACTTAGAAAATATAATTCTCTACACATGAAGTGAAGGTGTCCAGGGATCCATAGGGGGATAAAAAGATATAATGGCTTTCAATAGTTTCATACAGAAAAGATAATTATCCAAATGACAATACGGTGGGTAAGTGGGTTTTCCCCAATTAATATTAAAGTTAGAAAATTGGTCCACACTAGTAAAGGTAACCCATGTTTTTCACCATAGTGCATAAGAACTAGTGGCTTCACCTAAGTGATGGATTGTAAAAGTTGAACCCTACTGGTACTAGGTTGAGAATATGACCTTATAATAGGATGTCCACTCAAATGTCTTTGTATGAATGATGTTGAAGTGTTTTTTATGGAATGGTAATTAACCCTTGTGTTGTTGAACTAGTGGAGAAGTGTTTCCTAACAAAGGTTTCGGATATTCTAAATCCATGTGAAACTCATCTACACTCCCTTTTAATTAATTTACATTGGTTTAAAGCTAAAATAATATTTATTAAGGGATTCATAAACTAGGGTTAGAATAGATTTAGATCAACCCTTCATATTCAAAAAGGTGAAAATGAGGTTCCAAAGGTTACTATTTATAAAAAAAATCATCAACATCGAAGAGAGATTTTTTTGTACAAATAGTTCACACATGTGTGACTTATGTGTTTAACTTGTTCATGTCACCAGTTTTCATATAGTTGAATTTTATGTGAATATTGGTGTGTATAAGGTCATTTTGAATGCTCGAGTGGGTAAATTCTTATATACTTTGGTTGAATTTAAATTTTGGGTGATGGATTTGAGAGCACGACCTGAGTGAATAATTGGGTAAAAAATACCAAATTTAAGGGTTATATGTTTTGATCCATAATTAAATTTTAGAAATATTTGAATAAAATCATTAAAAGTGAAATACACCCTAGGATATGTTGTATACATCCTATATGGATTTTTAGTGGCCAAAATATTCCTTCAAGACAATCCAAAAAAGTGTTTTAAGGTATTTAGGAGATTTTTTCAATAATTTATAAAATCCAAAACCTACTCTAAGATGGATGTTCTCACCATTGTGTCAGTAAAATGGTGGACATTTTTGTGGAATATTATTTCATAGCGTGTTAGTAGTCATGTGGTGGAGGAAAATCTATTATTATTGCGTGTCGGACATGAAGATACTATCCTACGAAAAGATGACGTGTATCATATGAGTGAGGATAATTTCATAGATTTAGCCCAAAAATGCATGAAACACATATTCTAATGACTAAAAATAAATTAACCTTATGTCAAATATTTTGGTAATTAAAAACTATTTTTAATAATAATTATCTTAAGGCCAATAAATTTTTTAATTGAAACTTTGAGTCTATATTAACCAAATAAATAATTAAAAATAACAAAAATATGCTTAAAAATTAAATTAATAAATTAATTCAAGTTAAATGAATTGTTTCATTTAAACCAATTTAAATGATTTTAATAAAATAAATAAATTTTTTAAAATGAAATAGTAAATTTTTTGAGTAGTACATACTATCTCCAAATTTGTGATTGTAAAAAATGTCTGGTCACTAACAATAATTAATAATTAATGATATTTAAAATAATACCAAGGTGGAATAATGAGGATATATAGACTAATAATTGCAAGGTATAATTTCATTCACCTAGTAAGAAAAATAACATTAAGTCAAACACAACCATAAAAAACATTACAACACAATACAAGGAGCTTCATTAAGGATATGATCAACCATCTAGAATAAAGGAATATTGATGAATCGATCACATTAGTTGATGAATCTCTTCTTATAATCACTCCAAACAAGTATGATAATAATTATTTTTCATCTATATCTATAAGCTATGTTGATAACAAATTCTCATAAATCAATTTCTATTCTGAAATAAACATTCCTAAAAATGGTTTATATCCTTGGTGAATGTTTTCTAACTCATTAGTGGAGAAAACTACTTGACATGAACAATAATATTAGGCTCCTCTATTAATATGTTCTCATTGAAATAATCCTCATTGTCCTCCAAAGATATATTATATTTATTGTCTACCTTTCATGCATCTTCATATTTGTCTAGGTTATTAGGTAATGATAAAATAATGTCTATATGGAATCAGTAATTAGATAACAATAGATGGGTTTTTAATGATAATTTAAAGAGTAGTCCCGAAAAACTCCATGATAATATTACACTATATAAATTCTCCACTAGTTTGAATAATTTAACACACTCATAGATTTTTTATATATGATCTTATTACTGAGGATTCTAGAAGGCATAATGAGAGATAATGGTAGAAGAATTAAAATAATATGGTCAAGTCATCGTCCAAATGGATGAATTTTAGACCTATCACAATTCTACGAGATATAAAACATTACAGAAAACATAAAATGAATTTGTAATATGTGAATATCATTTAAATGGTGGATAAAATTTACATATCAATGTATTTATTGGTATAAAAAATGTCACCCTTTGTAAAATGGTCTCTCAATAAATGATGCCTAATTTTTATATTCATGATTTATTATAGTTCAATGGGATCCCAATAAATTATAATAGTATTTTTGTTGTCGCATAATGATAGAATGTATTTTTACAATAGTATATTTTATTCTATAGTTTTTCATCCATTTTTCTGGGACATAATATCTTCCCATGACTACACATTCCTATTTTAATATAGAAAGAGTAACTAAATTTTTATTCTTACCACTCCAAGTGTCTAAATATTTTCCTTTTAGGTGATAATTTATGATTTTAATGTTCATATATAATTTAAATAAAAAAAATAAATAACAAAAAAACATATATGTTAATAGTTATATCTTTGAAATATATTAAAGCGTGATTTTTATGCCATGATGATATTTGAAAAATAATTTTATTTGTTTTTAAATAGTACATATTATGGTTGTATTGAAAATTAGAATAAATACATACATTAAATGTTTTTTTCTATCCTAGTCATAATTATATAGAACTAGCCTAAAAAATTACATAATCTTGAATTTAGTTAATAATTCACATCGAGGATGTTTTCAAGATTTTAGATTTAGAGAATTAGGTCATAACTTATACATAACTACTTGAATATTACATGTAGAAACTTCTACACAATATCAATTTTTTCATAAAATAAAAACTGTTGAAAAAAAGAGGCATTTCTAGTTCCATGTTATTGACAACATGACTTTTCCTTGATCCGATCCTTGATACTATTCATCTTTAAGTCCTATGAAAAACATTTCAAAACATGGTATGAGCATAAAAAGATCAATAAGGGTTATAAAATAAGGAAACAAAACATTAGTCCTTAAAACCATAATATTTTTAACATTCCTCATGAATTGATAAGATTTATGAATAACAAATAGAAATTATAAATCATAAAGGAAACGTGTGGCATCCATAACATACTTACATTTTAGCTTTCATAGCTACATAGGGGGTTACCTTTGGAATAACCATAACCGTATTCTCCCTAAATCTCTTAGGAGAGTCATTCATGTTTACCTCTATCATGTTACCCAATGCATTAGAGAGCTATCTCAAGCTCACCCCCTGAGGTTTATCAAGAGACACACCGTATACGTAAATAATTCCTAGGAACCATAACATATTCAAAACATATAAAACAAACATAAAGGAAAGATAACATTTCCACATTTCAATCACAATATATTATTTTAATATATTGACATAAAAAATCAATTGTCAAATCCATTTTCAATACCAAAATACATAAAAGTGTATATGGTATTTATTTTCCTTTTAAAACACAATAAGTCTTGTTAAGGAATCCAAAGATCAAATAATACTTGAGGTAGCGGAAAAGTTCAATGTCACCAAATAAGTTAAAAATATATATTATTTTTTAGGATTAGTAAAACGCCACATAGAAAAATATTCCCTTTTAATGAAATGAAATATCAAAGGTTTTTATGCCCTGTATAAAAGAAATTCATGTATAAAACAAAATATTCCTTAATGAAAAGAGATTGAGATGAAGTCTCTTACCTTGTTTCTGTCTTGACCCGTTCATTCTTTGATCTCCTGAATAATAAACTAAAGTTAATTTCTAATAGATTATGAACCCTTTTCATGTTTGTTATTCCTATTATTTTATTTATTATCATGTTATAAACATTATGTAATCATTTATGTTAATAATGGTTGTTTTGATGATATTTGGTATGTGAGTCAAAAATGAATTTCTTATATTTACAAGTTGTTCATGTGGTCAATATTCCGTTATCTCCATTATAATATTCATGATTTAGATATCATATAAATCACATATATCCAGTTTATAGATATGTATTTATAATATTACATAACATTAGGAGGTAAGAAATGAAATATACTATTCATGGAGATGGTAAGTCATAAGTACGCATAAACACTACTTTCATTTTTTATTTGTATTTGAATGGAATGAAAACATAATGATACAAAGGTATATTATAATTCTAGTATATTATAATATATAATTATATTAACTCTATCTCTTATATGTCTCATTTACGTCATGAATGAGTCATATAACTTTGAGGTGGCAGTAGTCCGCACTTCCTTAAATGAAATTATAACGTTTACCCATAATGGAAACCCTAAAGGTATGACATAAATGAAAAAAACAGAAGAACAAAGACAATATAAATATAATAAATATCACATATAAATAAATTTCAATCAGAATGGCCACCCTAAAAGGTGATGCGATAATATTGAACAATCATCGTTTCATGAGGTAGTAGTTCGTCTTCCATAGAAACAATATCTTCTTTACCCATTAGATGGAGGGTTGTGTAAGTTTAGTATGAATAATTCTCATAAAAACAAATTATTATATTGAGTATAATGTTTTTGTTATTAAAGGAAGAAATAAAATGATTTTATGGGTTGGAGATGTAAAATAAAAGAAAAGAACATAAGAGAAGACAATACCATTAAATCGGCCAAATCCCTTTGGTTTAATC
Organism: Viscum album; assembly: GCA_963277665.1. Taxonomy (NCBI): domain Eukaryota; kingdom Viridiplantae; phylum Streptophyta; class Magnoliopsida; order Santalales; family Viscaceae; genus Viscum; species Viscum album. The sequence goes on from OY728136.1 coordinate 1,292,662,737, forward strand.
CAAATGGATTTTTTGAAGTGCCTTCTGCCTATGTTAAGGATTATAGTAGTAAGAGATGGATCTAGGGAGCTTAATTGAGAAGATTTTGGACGAGCCAAGGGTCTAGATATATGTGAGTAATGGGTTAGAGTTGATGGCTTTTTATAAGGGGGGGGGGACGGGCTCTTTTGGAATGTTTGAAAATTTTATTTTATTATATAATGATTTTCAGTTTTTAAAGGTCCAAAACATATTAAATTATAAGAAAAATGAATCTTTTTCTAAATAAAATCATCCAATAAGAATTGGACAGGTTTTAGATTTTGTATTAATCTTTATAATCTTATTTATTTAATCCATTTATTAATAAAGTAAACACTACATCATTATTGTGTCATAAATAATTTTATTTATTTTATTTATATAAATTAATAATAAATACAATGATATATTAAATCATTTTATCTTTCCAATGAATATTCATAGTGGATGATATAATTTATATAAACCCATGTAGGAACTGATTTACTAAAATATATATGTTTAGGTCATTTTTGTCATTACATTAAATTAATTAATATAACGTATCATTATCACTCCTACATGGCTCCATGGGGTCCCAAAATCGACCCAAGGATTGCCATAGTTAGTCATGTATCAACCAATAAGATTAGGACACATGTTAGGGTAATTTAATATTATTACATAATATTTTTTTACCCTTATTTACCAGATTTATCTTTTAACCATGGTAAATAAAATATTTACTCAAGTAAATATTCATAATGTCTAAAAATAAAAGTGAACTATTTACACAATTTGGACCTCATGATTAAAAATATAGAATCCATTTTTCTATATTCAAAACGAAAAAGTAGAAGAAATTAATTTAAAATTAATTCCCATTGTCAAAACAGAATGTGTGTTTTTATGAAACAATAACTATCACAAAATTGACACTTGTTTATGTCCTATTTAAAAGTGAAATTGCTTCCAATGACCACAATTGGATGAAACGGTAAAAATATAATTTAATTAAACATTAATACCAATAAAAAAAATAATACTATATAAATAAATTAGATTAAATGATAGTTTTAAATTAAAATACAGTATTTTTCACTATCCATTAAAAAATGAATTTTATCAGAAAAATACCAAAAATTTACCCCAACTAATTTTTTATTTCCCAATTCCTAAGAAAAGTTTTATTTTGTCATATAGAACATATAAAAGTGGCCAAAACATTATTTAGAAAGGGTAATCCAACAAAAGGTGGTAAATCGACCATTAAAAAAATATCAGGGTATTTATGATTAAAATTGGATTCTTTCATATTTTATGCTTCTGACATTTATTGGATAAATGTAAAAACATTTAGCAAACATGTATAATCATATTTTAGTTAATTCTATTCACTCCCACCAATAAAACATATAGGTTTCAAATACCATTTGAAATAATATTATATTTTTATTTTTCTCTATGACTCCGCATTGTGAGCAAAATTAGACTTTGGAAAAACCCATTGTTTTGTGTCATGTATGCCTTCAAACATAGAATCCCCCTTAAATTAAACATTATATTTAATTCACAAATATGATAATGTATTATTCTTTCTTTTCCTAGGATTTTACATCCTTCCACCCTTTTGGAAATTACGTCCTCTCAATTTTATTCACTTTTCAATTAAGCTGGGGGTTTTTATCCCTTATAGAATTTTCTGATTCTCATGATCGCTCTTAAACCATATGACTTTATCCACAAAACCGTTACCATATAAATTACCATATTTCGTTAAAATTTATCTCTTTGGTCAAGAATCTAAACTGGTTATTCCTCAAAAGAGAGATTCTCTTTCAATTGAACTACCTCTAGGCTCAAAACATGATAGGGATCCAAAATATACTTTCTCAACATTGAAACATTAAAAACATTGGGTACCTGGGATAAACATGGAGGTAAATCCACTCTGTATGCAACTGAATCAACTACCTCTAGGATTTCATAATGTCCAATGAACCCCATACTCACCATTCTTGTCTAACCAAAACGCATTATAGTTTTCCATGGAGAAACTTTGAGAAAGACATGATCAACTACCTCAAATGAAATATAATTTCTCTGGTTATTCGCATAACTTTTCTGCCTCCTCTAATCATTTCTCACGTGTTTCTAAATAAAATAAACTTTTATTGCCATATCATCTACCAATTATTGTCCCATCAACTTCCTTTCAGCTACATCATCCCAAAAAGCGAGAGTTTGACATCACGTCCCATATCATGCCTCAAATGGAGACCTCTGTATACTGAAATGAATACTGTTTTTATAAGAAAATTCAACTAAAGAAAGATGTTGGTCCCAAATTCCCTTGTAATCTAGTGAACAAGCACGTAGTATATCCTCCAATGTCTAAATTATTCATTATGATTGCCCATATGATTGTGGATGAAAAGCTGTACTAAAATTTAATTTTGTGCCCAATGACTTCTGAAGGTCTTTCCAAAACATATAAGTAAACATGAGATCATTATTAGATATAATAAAGAGGGTAAATACGTGCAACTTAAATATCGCTTTAGAATACAACATTGATATTTGATCTTGAAAAAATGTATCTTGAATAGGAAGGAAATTAGAAGATTTTGTCAATAGATCAATAATAACACAGATTACATTATTACCTTAAGATGTATTTTGTAATGCCACATCCAATTCCATAGATATATTTTCCCATTTCCACTCTGGCACTAATAAAGGCTGAAACATCCCTTTTTCTAACTCCCGCTCTTCTTTATCCCACTGACAAGTCAAATATTTCCTAGTAAAATCAACAATACTGATTTTCATTCCCTCCCACCAAAAATACTCCGGAAGATATCTACACATATTAGTACTTCCAGGGTGAAATGAAAATAGATAACTATGAGCTTCACATAACAACTCATTATTAAACTTTGAATCATAAGGAATACATAATCTCTTTCCAAATCTCAAAATTAAATAATTTTCAATGTTATAATCAGGAAACATACCCTTATGAACCAACTCTACCTTTTTCTGCAACTCACTATCTTCCTTCTATGCTTTATTAATTATATATGATAGTGATGATTTCACTGACACCTGAAAAAAATAGAGTAATTTTTTTCACCAAAAACTTCTATGCTAAATTTCATCAAATATTTAATCAAAAGATCTTGTTTCAAACATAACAATGTTAATGAGGCATTACTTTTTTGACTCAAAGCAAAAGTCACTTTGTTTTCTTTTCCGGGATGGTAATGAATTGGCCACTCATAATCCTTGATTAATTCCAGTCGTCTTCTATTTCACATGTTCAATTCTTTCTGAGTGAATATATACTTAAATATTTTGTGACCAGTATATATTTCACACTATACTCCATAAAAATTATGCCTCATAATTTTTAATGAAAAAACAACAGAAGCTAATTCCAAATCATGTATATGGTAATTTAAATCATGAGGTTTCAACTGACCTGAAGCATAAGAAATTACCTGATAATTATGCATAATGAAACAACCAAGTCCTTTTAATGAAAAATAACTATAGATAACAGACTCTCCATTTCTAGAAGGTAGTGCCAAAATAGGATCATTGACCAATCTTCTTTTCAATTCATGAAAACAATCGTCACATTATTTTTTCTAGATGAACATAACAAATTTTCCAGTAACCATAATAAGTGGGCTTGATAACTGTTCCCAATTATCAACAACCCTATAGTAGTAACCTACCAAACCAAGAAAAATACAGATCTCAATTATATTTGTGGGTCTTGGCCATTCTTCATGAACTTGTTATTAGCAAGATCAACCGTTATTCCATTTTTTGGGACAATGTGACCAAGGAATGAAATTGTTTTTAACCAAAACTCACACTTGTTGAATTTCCCAAACATTTATTTTTCTTTTAAGGTTTTAAAGGAAAACCCTTAAATGAATTTCATGGTCCTCTTTACTTTTATAATAAACCAAAATGTCATCAATGGACACAACCTCAAACATATCCAAGAACTCATAGAAAATTAAATTCATAAGATCCATGAATAAAGCAGGGGCATTGTTAAACCCAAAAGGCATAACTAAAAATTCATAGTGGTCATATCTAGTTCAAAACACGGTCTTCAGAATTTCAGCATCCTTTACTTTCAACTAGTTGTACCTCAAACTCAAATAAATTTTCGTAGAATATTGAGCTCCCTGGACCTGATCAAACAAATCACCGATATGAGGAAAAGGATACTTTTTCATAATAGTGATATTATTCAATGCTCTATAATCAATGAACAGACTCATTGAATCATATTTATTTTTAACAAACAAGCTAGAAGAAACCCATGGTGATGTGCTAAGTCGAATGAAACCTCTATCTAATAAATCATGTAATTTATTTTTTAACTCAAAACGTTCAATTTGAGCAATTCGATAAGGGGGTTTTGAAATTTTATTAGCATCAAGAACTAAGTCAAAAATAAATTGAACTTCTCAATCAGGTATAAAACCATAAAACTCGTCAGGAAAAACATAAAGGTACTCATTTACCACTGGAAAATCATTTATCTGAACAGTTCCTTTATTTTCAACAATATGTTTAAGGTAACATTTATTTCCATATTTTACAAGTTTCTCAACCTTTTAATATGCTATCAAAAGTAAGGGTAGATTCTTGTACCAAAAAAATCATTCTAAAATTAAACCTCTTTAGCTCCATAGTAAATCTTAGATTAATAAATATAAAGGCAGTCCATACCCAAAATAACATCAAACTCTACTTGAGGGAAAACAATAAGATTTTCATATAGATTCTTTCTGCACACAAGGATAAGAAGGTTCTAATAATTTCATTTTTTTCTCAACATTTCCCCCTACTGTTTTTAACCTAAGTTTAGGATTCATATCTTGATATGGAATTACTAATTTACTAGAGAAAATCTCATAAATGAATGAATGCATAGACCCTGAATCAAACAACAGATTGGAATAATCGGAAAAAACAAACAATGTACCTGATACTACATCATTGGATGGCCCAACATCTACTGAAGTAATTTAAAAGGATTTTATCACACCTTTCTGCATGTAGTTTGGATAATTTCACTCATTTGACTTCTTCGTTGGACACTCATTTGCATAATGACAAATTTCATTTCTCTTAAAACATTTTAATGACTTTAAATCAAAATTTGTCTTACCATTAACCTGATCATTTTCAGGGAAATTACAAGCCTTATGTCCAAAGTTACCACATTGGTAGCACCTACCAGTATTAGAAGGGCATTCCCCAACATGATTTTTACCACAAATTTCACAAACTGTAAAATTATGTTTCATATCATCAGTCATTTTTGAAGAGTGATTCCCTTTCATCTATAACCTCGACCTCTTATTCTGTCATTTTTTCAAAGAACACCCAATCTTATAGAAACTCAATTTCCACCTTTGATACATTGGATTTAATCCTGATTAAAATCGGTTTATTTTACTATCAAAATATCATATGAAATTTTGAGCATACCTTGTCAGTAGAGTGATTTTTTTTGTAACACCCCAACCCCAGTTACCCAGAATCAATGCATTATTACATAACATTGCCATAATAAAAGGAATCATGTCCTAAAAGACGGATCAATTTAGTAGACTTTAAAGTACTAGATACAAATATAGTTTTTACATTACATCATGTAATAAAAAAACAACATTGTGTCTCCTTGGAACACTTTTATATCCCTTAGCATATTCCTGGTGGTTAATCATAATATACCTCTTTGAATGCTGGGAAAAATAAAACATAATAAATGGGTGAGATCAGATGCATAGTATGGTTAACAATAAAAAAACTATCTTAAATAAGAATAAACAATTAAGGCAATTTATAAGAGTAGAACAAAAGCCATTTAAAATTAAACTTCAACATAATAAGGAAAAGATAAATAAAATAATGCCATTTACTTATTCACATGGATATTCTACTAGTCTAATAATCACATGTAATATTAATATCCAATTTCATAATGACAAAATTCATAATGTCAAACATCATGACCACATAGTCAAGGCCTTGTTCCAAGACTACCAATAATATTTTGTCACGGCCTTATACCAAGACACTAGTTTGTCTAATGAGACCTACCGATGCATCGAGGAGCTATAGATGGCTCCACCCGAAACTTACTAAGTCCAATTTATTACACGTATTAAAATATTGAAACATAACATAAACATTCATATTAAAACTAGCATACGAAATGTTAATTTATTGACCATAATCCTTGAATGGTATAAAAATAACAAATCCACATTCAAACACAACTAATTAAATACAATATGAAATATTTTAATTATATTAAATTATCCTCAGTTGAGAATGATAAAGGATATTGACATAGATTAAAATAATCATCATAACTGTTTGAGATAAATATCCCCCTTTTTTCTTGAAAACATTAAAAAGTCTCACTATTTATCAAGAAGTTGTTTAAAATAGATATTTGAATCAAATTTTCCAATGCCAATTTGAAACTTTTAAAAGGAATTTTAATTTGAAAACATTAATGTCCATATAAATAAATCCTTAAAAATATTTTTAAAACATAGACATTAATGTGGATAGAATTAAGAGAATAAATCTTTAGAACATTTAAAATGATATTTTTGTTAGAGTTCCTAACAAAATGAGAGATGCTTGAATACAAATAATTGAGGTAATAAAAAATTCATTATACCATGAGAATAAAATAATTCCTGATATACTATCTCAATGTATAGTATATATATACCATATAAAAGTTAATTGGCACGTAATAACATAGAAGTCTCAATGGAATATAAGTTGATATAAGATTCGTTATAAAGACTATATCCTTAGGTTAAGGATAAATCAATGACATAATTGTGTGTGGAAAATCTAAATACAGTCAATATTATTGGTTATTTTGTGTAAATCAATCATAAGAGTCTCACACATATTCTTGTAAAATATTACACCAATGAATTGGATGTTTAACTCAATGAATGTGAATTGAGTTAAAATTACTTTTATAAAGTTCATATCGATACCTTGAGAATTTATCAATGGATTGATTATATGTATCAAAATTATATCCACACAAAGGATAGTAGAAATTACTACATAATTAAATAAATATTGATTTCACACATAATCTTGGCATAAAATAATCAATGAAGTATGTATAAAATGGAATGAGTGGAAATTGAAAATTGAAATTCCCTTACAGATTTGGTAATGAATGAAAAATACACCCCATGAAAGAAGGATCATATGATGATGATGTAAATACTCATAAATTAAATTATATTACACAAATAATACCATCATGGGAAGTACATACACATCACAAACAGAAATAGTGGTAATATAGCAAGAATCTCACGTGAATAAGAAGTGAGATGTAAACCCCTTACCATATTGTAATCAATCTAGTCATATGACCAGAAGTTAATAAACACAAAATTAATCATAAAATAACATGAATATAAAGAGAATAATTATAATATATATCAAATTTATGTTCAAAATACACCACATTAAATAAATAAGTAGCGAATAATGGAAATCTCATAGAATTAAAAGTGAGATAAGAAACCCCTTACCTCATGTCCGACTTGACTCGTTCGTTCTTTAATCTCCTGAATAATAAACTGAAGCTAATTTATACTTGATTAAGAACCATTTTCTGCTATATTATTCCCTTTATATCATTTATTATAATGTTATTAACATTTTCTAATCATTTAAGTTAATTATGGTCATTTTGTCGATATTTGGTACTTGAGTCAAAAATGAACTTTTTATAATTAAAAATTGTCCATGTGGTCAAAAGTCTATTATCTACAGTAACATATTCATGATTTAAATATCATATATATAATATATATCCATTATATATATATATATATATTTATTTATAATTAGTTCATGATTTTTTGAGATAAAAAATGAAATGCTCCGTTCATGGAGACGGTAAGCCATACGTATGCAAGAACACTACGTTCATTTCTATTTCATATTTAATGAAATGAAAACATAATGATACATATGTATATTATAATTAAATTATAATATAATGTGATATATTTGTTACATAATTTAATTAACTACACCCTTTATACGTTCCATGTATGTCATTAACGAATCATATCACCTTGAGGGTCTGGTAGTCCACACTTCCTCAAATGAAATTATCGTGTTCACACATATTCAAAAGAATAATGGTATATTTGTAAATAAAAAATTACATAAGCATATAGAAAACATAAAAATGATATATTTAACATATAAATAAATTTCCATCAAAATGGAAACCATAAGAGGTCATAGGATATAATTGAACAACCATCGTTTCGTGAGGCAGTAGTTCACCATCCACAGATTCAGTATGTTATTTTCCCATTAAATGGAGGTTTGTGTAAGTGTAGCTCAAATAATTCTCATAAAACAACATAGTATATTGATTATACTGGTTTTGTTATAAAATAATTTAATAAAAATATTTTAGGGGTTGGAGAAGTAAAAGAAAATAAGAGAACTTTAGGGAAGAAGTTTATCTTAAAATTGTGTAACTTTCTTTAGTTTGAACCAAAAGGATTTCTTGAAGTGCCTTATTCCTATAGTAAGTCTCCTGGAAGGGAGGGATATCGAGAGATTATTTGGGCAGAGTTTGGACAATCAAAAGGGCTTGAGAGGGGTGAGTAATGGGTTAGAGGTGAGGGATTTTTATAAGGGGGAGGCGGGGCTCTTTAAGAAAGTGTGAAAAGATTATTCTATTATATAAATATTTTCAGTTTCTAAAGGTCCAAAACTAATTAGAGTCAACCATAAGATGGATAATGGTCGAAATGAAATCAACCAATAAAAATTGGAAAGGTTTCAGATATTTTTTTAATCTTTACAATCTTATTTATTTAAATAATTCATTACTAACGAAAACAACAAGTCATTATTATATAAAAAATAATTTTATTTATTTGATGTCTAAAAATTATAAAAAAAATACATGATGTATGAAATATTTTTATACATCCAAATAATATTTACAGTCAAAATGATAATGTATATATCCCCATTTAAAAATTAATTCCCTAAAATATATTTCTTTATGTCAATTTTTCCTTTACTTTAAGTTAATTAAAATAATGTGTCATTATCACTCTTAAGTGGCTCCATGGGGTCCCAAAATAGACCCAAAGATTCCAATGGTCAGCCATGACTCATCCAATAATGTTAGGACATGTGTTAACATAATTCTGTATTATTATAATATTCTTTTTACCTTGAATTACCCTATTTACCTTTAACTGTGGAAAATAAAAGTTAAAAGTTACTATTCACAAAAATTATTTTCATCTTATTAAAGAAAATTTTGCCAAATAATAACAACCATTTATTTATAATTTTCATAATTCAACTCACAGAGGTTATAAAATTTCATTTAAATGAAAAATTGAGATTTTTAACAACTACTTAGTGGTTTCACTATTCATCAAAATTGACGTTTTTTAGAAAAATACCAATAATACAGCCTAAGAATTATTTGATATTCCAAATTAAAAAATGATGTATATTTTACCAAATTCAAAAAATAGAAGTTGGATTAATTAATTTAAAACTAATTCTCATTGTTAAAATAAAAAGCGTGTTTCTAAGAAATAATAACTATCAAAATATTGACACTTTTTTATGTTTAATTTCAAAGTGAAATTACTTCCAAAGACCAAAATTCGGATTAAATAGTTAAAATATAATCTAATTAAACCTCAAAAAAAAATTTATAAAAATCTATCCCTATAAATAAATTATATTAAAAGGCAGTTTTGGATTAAAATACAGTAATTCTCACTATTCATAAAAATTGAATATTATTAGAAAAATACCAAAATTTCATCCAAAGTAAAATTTTATGTCCCCAATTTTATTTTGTAAACTTTAATATGTAAAAATGTCTAATATTTTATTTAAAAAGGGTTCTCCATTAAAAGATGATAATATTATAATTTTTTTTGAAAAATACATTTTTTAATTGAAAATTTTAATTTTTTCTTATAATATGTCAATGAAACACATAATACATAAGTTAAAAATATATGGATTATATAAAATTCAAAATCGATTTAAAATTATTCAAAACTGCTTTATGAATGTCTAGTTTGTTATGTCATGGTGTGGTCGAACTCATTGTTGTATATAGTATAAGTTATTGAATTACATTAAAGACATAATGTACAATGAAATATTGGGGTGTTACATTATTTCCTCCTTAAATAAATTGCATCTTCACAATTTGAAATTTTTCTTCGAAAGTAAAGGGTTAATAATAGGAAAATAACTTCGGAAAACCCACATTGGAAATTGGTTTAAAAAAATATAGTCTTAATAAGATGAAATGGGAAATGAAAAATTCACCATCAAATTATGATTTCGATTAATAGAACATTAGTGGCAATTAGAGACACATAATTGGAGGGAAAATGGAAATATTTATAGGGAGTGATTGAGGTCATCAATCATACACAAGTGTATCATTGAGGGCCTCAAAGCCATCAATCTATGTTGATTTAAAATATCATTGTTCCCAACAAATCATAAAGCATTAGGATAACACATTTTTGGTTTTAAGATCCCTTTATTAAAGATTAATAATAAATTTATTCATAGAATAATAAAAAAATATACTTGAAAAGTAGAGTTTCAACCTTCATCTAATTATTACCACAAACTCATCTTTTACTCCAGATGATGAGTATTTAGGATGACTTGGTCACACCTGTAGTGCTCAAATCAATTTATAGGGAATCACATAATCCACAAAGGATGAACTATATATTTATTTTTTTGTTAGAGATTAACCAAAACCAAAATGGTTAGTAAAAGATAAGATGATCCCCAAAAAGTATAATCCTTAAAAAGATGAAATATTAATCTTAATTTCTAAAATTAAAACAATAATACCAAAAGATCAATAAATACCATTCAATAAACAATTTTCCATAAAATATTTCAATATAATCCAAACTAATATTGAAAGCCAAAATTGAGAAGAATTCTATTATGTAGTCTTCCATGTCAAATTGTATCTACAAATAACATCGACTACTATTAAAGTCAGCTACATAAAAGTAGTTAACCTAATCAGATATTCTCTATGAGAGGTTAATAATGTCCATAAATAACCAAAATCTCTATAAAAAACCATTATTGTTCCTCAAATGAAATTCCATAGTATTCTATTTTCCGTAGGCATATAATGTTCCCAACAAAGCAAACATGTTCTAATATAACATTTATAACTTAATAATAAATTAATTTTCTTATACTAACGATATCCGTTTGATAATCATATGATCTCAAATCAACTTATTATTGACCAATAAATTAATTTAACTAAGAATAATTAGTCACACTAACTAGGGACTTCTCGTAGTGTAGTGGTAGGTGATAAATCCCAGTCGCACTTTTTTGGTGGGTTCGATTCCCGTAGCTTTGTCCGACGAGATGTGTTGTCACATGGTCTGCATGTTGTCCCTTTTCAAATACAATATTTTATAACATTCACAAAATGGTAAATTCCTTAATATAACCATAACATAATTTAACCAAAAATGATATCTCATGCTTTGCATTTTCATCCCAAAATCTAATAACTTGTAATTGCCTCAAATTAAAGGATCATATAAACCTAAATGGTTATTTATATCTATATCCATAAGAGAAAATACAATTATTCCTCAAATAGAACTTTCACATAACAAACTACAGGGTTACACATACAAGAGAAAAGTCTTCTAACGTAATCAAATCAACAAAGAGCACTAATAATTTTAAACATTTCACCATACATTTATTTCCACATAGGTTCATCCTTGATGAAGAGGTTGTCCTAAGGAATATTTCATTCACTCGGGTGATGGCTAGGTCTCCTAAATTTATTGAAAATGATTGTAAATGGATTCTTGGGATCATTTTTATTTTCTTCTATAGTACTCTTCATTTTCCACAGAAATTGTTTACAATATGTCATTATTTTCCACACATAAAGAATTTATTTGCTCCATTGCGACACTTTCTTGGGTGTATCCTTAAACATTTCTTGAATGATGGAAATTGAGCTTTCATTTCTCCACGTTCTCCGTTTTAAAGCTCTTATCTTTCATCACCTTTTTCTTTTTTGTTGAGTCCAGGAGTTGGTTAATATATATGTTGTCGATCATATTTTTGGAAACATTATTTGTCATGAACATGATATCTTTTACCCCTATCAAAATTCCATTTTATTTCTCATTTCCACCACCATTACCACCTTGTACTTCATGGTCAATGTTACAATGACTTCCTGGGAATCCATCCATTGACGAAAACCATAAAGCATTGTGTGAGTAGAAATATTCATAAAATCAATTAGAGAATATCATGACACATTATTTTCTATCTGAAACACCATAGGATTAACGATGGATATTTATTCTCATCTTATATTAAAATCCTTAAAATCGGTTTGTAAAGAAAATGTGAATTATCATAAGAATATCTCCTGAGAGAATCGTAACCAAGAGTCCAGCAAAGTGTGTTGTCATGTATTGGGATACCCTGGGTCCATCCTGAAACTCCTTGTTAGAGTTTTCACTGCTAGGTACATCTATTCCAGAGCCACCTCTACATGCTCATTTCCAGATAGGGATTTATTACATGGAAAACCAACATAATATTTACATTTCCAAAATATTTGGATGTTCTCTGTACTAATCCTCAAATTATATCTTAGGGTAGTGTTTTGTAATCATAGTTTTTCTAAATATATCATCCTCAGTTTGTACTAAACTTCCTCTGATACCAGCTGTAACACCCCGATCCCAGTTACCCAGAATAGGTGCGTTATTACATAACATTGGCATGATACAACGAATCATGTCCCGAAATTCCAATCCGTTTAGTAGCTTTGTAAGTATTAGATACATACATAGGTTTAACATTACATCATGAAATAAAAAAACAAAATTATGTCCCCTTTGATCACTCTTATATCCCTTATCCTATTCATGAAGGATAATAGTAATATACTTCTTTGCATCCTGGAAAAAATAAAACATAAGAAAGGGGTGAGCTCAGATGCTCATTAAGGTTAACAATATAACAGAAACTGTCTTAAATAAGAATAAACATTTAAGGAAATGTATAAGTCTATAACACAATTCTTTTAAACTTAAACATCCACATAATATGGAAAATATAAATCAAATAATGTCATTTACTTATTTACATGGATATTCTACGAGTCTAATAATCACATGTAATATTAATATCCAATTTCATAATAATGGAATTCATAATGCCGGACATCATAACCACATAGTCATGGCCTCGTGCCAAGACTACAAATAATGTTTTTTGAAGGCCTTGTTCAAAGACACTAGTTTGCTTCATGGGACCTACCGATGCATCGAGGATCTATAGTGGAATCCACCCGTCACTTACTAAGTTCAATTCATTCCTCATATAAAAAGTTTTAAACATAACATAAACATTTTTATTAAAACTAGCATACGAAATGTTAATACATTAACCATAATCCATAAATGGTAAAAAAATAACTCATCCATAGTCAAACATAACTCAATAAATACTATATGGATGATTTTAATTATAATAAAAAATACTCAATAGAGAATGATGAAGGATATTGACTTAGATAAAAATAATCATCAAAACTATTTGAGATAAATATCTCCCTTTTTCTTGAAAACATTAAAAAGTATCACTATTTATCAAGAACCCATTTAAAATAGATTTTTGAATCAAAGTGTCCCATACAAAATTGAAACTTTTAAAGGAATTTTAATTTTAAAACATTAATTTTCATATAAATAAATCATTAACATCATTTTTAAAACATAGGAATTAATGAGAAATATTTAGAAGAATAAATCTTTAAAACATTTATAATGATATTTTAGTTAGAGTTCCTAACCAAATGAGATATGCTTGAATACAAATAATTGAGGTAATAAAAGCATTATAATATCATGAGAATAATCAGATTCATGATATACTATGTCAAAGTACAATATATATGCAATATTAAAGTGAATTGGCGCATAATAACAACGAAGTCTCAATGGATTATAAGTTGATATGAAATTCATTATAATGATTGTATCCATTGGTTAAGGATAAATCAATGACATAATTATGTGTGAAAAATATAAATACACTCAATATTATTGAATATTAAGTGTAAATAAATCAGAATACATTCACACATATTATTGTAAAAAACCACACTAATGACTTGGATGTTTAACTCAATGGATGGGAATTGAGTTAAAATTACTCTTATCCAGTTCATATCAATGACTTGAGAATTTATCAATAGAGTGATTATGTGTATAAAACGTATATAAACACAAAGGATAGTGTAAATTACTATATAAGAAAATAAATGGTTATTTCACACATAATCTTGGATAAAAATAATCAATGAAGTTTGCATAAAACCGGATGAGTGGAAATTGAAATTTGAAATTCCCTTACTGATTTGGTAACATATAAAAAATACGACCCATGAAAGAAGGATCATATGATGACAATGTAAATACCCCTAAATTAAAATATATTACACAAATAATGCAATCATGGAAAGTACATAAACCACACAAAAGGAAATAGTGGCAATATAGCATGAATCTCACACGAATAAGAAGGGAGATGAAAACTCCTTACCTTGTTTTAACCAATCGAGTCATATGACCAAAATATAATAACCACAGAATTAATCACATAATTCCATAAATATAAATAGAATCAAGATAATATATATCAAATGGCAGTTCACAATACACCACATAAAATAAATAAGCGATGAATAATGGAAATATAATGGAATTAAAATTGAGATAAGAAACCCCTTACCTCGTGTCCGACTAGACTTGTTCATTCATTAATCTCATAAATAATAAAATAAAGATAATTTATACTTTCTTAGGAACATTTTTTAAGTTTATTATTATTTTTATAACACATATTACCATGTTATAAACAATATGTAATCATTTTAGTTAATAATGGTCGTTTTGTCGATATTTCGTACTTGAGTAAAAAATGAACTAGTTATAATTAAAAATTGTCCATATGGTCAATTTTCTGTTATCTCAAGGATAATATTAATGATTTAAATATCATATATATCATATATATCTACTATATATATATATATTTATAATTTGTTCATGATATTTGTAGATAAGAAATTAAATGCACCATTCATGGAGACGGAAAGGCGTACGTATGCATGAACATTACTTTCATTTCTATTTCATATTTAAAGAAATGAAAAAATAATGATACAAAGGTATATAATAATTAAATTATAATATAATATGATATATTTGTTACATAATTTAATTAACTTCATCCTTTATACGATCCATATATGTCATGAATGAATCATATCACCTTGAGGGGGCGGTAGTCCACACTTCCTCAAATGAAATTATAATGTTCACAAATATTGGAAAGCATAAAGGTATATTTTTAAATAAAAATTACAGAAGCATAGAGAATACATAAATATAATATATATCATATATTAATATAGTTCCATCATAATGGACACCATAAGAGGCGGTAGGAAATAATTGAACAATCATCGTTTCGTGAGACAGTAGTTCGCCGTCCATAGAAACAATATATTTGTTTCCCATTAAATATAGGTGTGTAAAATTTTATCTCGATTCATTTTAATAAAAACAACCTATTATCTTGAGTATACAAGATTTTTTATAAAATAATGTAATAAAAAGTGTTTAGGGGGTTGGAGAAGTAAAATAAAAGTAGATAACTTTAGATTAGACATTATATTTAAATTGGGTAACTCTCATTGGATTGAACCAAAAGGACTTCATGAAGTGCCTTATACCTAAGGTAAGGCTACTAGGTTGAAGTTATGGATCTTGAAAGCTTATTTAGGTAGAGTTTGGTTGATCAAAGGGTCTTTAGAAGTGTGACTAATAGGTTAGAGGTGAGGGTTTTTTATAATGGGGAGGAGGGGCTCTTAAGAAAAGTGTGAAATGATTATTTTATTATATAATTATTTTCGGTTTCTAAAGGTCAAAAAATAATTAGAGTCGAAGATAAGATGACTCATGGTCAAAATAAAATCATTAAATAAGAATTGGACAAGTTTTTTATATTTGTTTTAATCTATATAATCTTATTTATTTAAATTATTCATAAATACGTAAACACTACATCATTATTGTGTCATAAATAATTTTTTATTTGATGTCTAAAAATTATAAAACAAAAAATGATGTAGAAAATAATTTTAAAATTCCAAATGATATTTATATCCAAAAAGATAACTTATATAACCCCATGTAAAAATTATGTTACTAAAAGATATATGTTTATGTAATTTTAACCTTCACTTTAAGATAATTAAAATAAAGTGTCATTATCACTCTTTAAGATAACTGATGGTCTTCCATTTTATTTTTTTTTTGTAAATCATTCTGATAGAGATGATTTTACTGAAACATGTAAAAACTATAGGAAGATCCTACATCCACATAATCTAGGAAAACCTTCATGAAATAATCATCGAAAGGGTTATGATCTAA
The DNA here is from genome assembly GCA_963277665.1 of Viscum album. Classification (NCBI taxonomy): domain Eukaryota; kingdom Viridiplantae; phylum Streptophyta; class Magnoliopsida; order Santalales; family Viscaceae; genus Viscum; species Viscum album. Next base: position 1,292,679,374 of record OY728136.1, read on the forward strand.
TTGTAACGTAGATAATTAAGAATTATTTTTCAATATCAAGGCATCATCTAATCTATTTTATTTTCCCAGATGAAAATTAACTATGCACTCATTATCATTTACCAATTCCAACCATCTATATGACTCATCTTCAATACTATATGATGGAATTTATACATACACCATTTATGATTTGTATATATTTCACACATGGATCCATATAAATAATGTGACCACGTTTTAGAGGAGAAAACTACATTAGCTAATTCAAAATAATTTGTATGTTAATTTACCTTAAGAGGTCTTACTTACAATAAATCATAATAATTTTATTTATTATTCATCATCACGACACAACCCGGACCATTTAATGAACCATCACTGTATATAAAAAATTCATCGTTTCTAGAGGGTAGGTCCAAAACTCAATCATTCACCAATATTATTTTTAATTTTCGAAAACAATAATCACATTTTATTTTCTATATGAATTTAACTATCAATGGTCTATATAACCACACAATTTTTTAAACAAACCATCCATAATAGACTACTAGAATAAGAAAAATTAAAAACTCAGTCACATTTTTATGTCGTTTCCATTCATCCACCACTTTAGTTTTAATAGGATCAACTATTTTCCATATTTATTTATGTTGTATGGTTGAAATAAAATATGTTGTAAACAAAAATCACATTTTCTTAATTTTACATAAAACACAATTTATTTCAATTTATTTAGAAAAATCCTTATATATTTTTCATGTTCCTCATAAAATTTTCAATAAATCAAGATATCATCTATAAAAGAAAACAACACTTATCCAAATATTTATAGTTTAATATATTAATAAGATCCAAAAATAGAGTTTAGAGATTTGTTATGAAAAATATCATAACAACAAACACATAATGTTCCTATCTAGTCTGAAATTATATTTTTGAAATTTCAATCCCCATAACCTTCCTTTAGCAGTACTCGAATCATAAGTGATCCTTTAAAAATTAATGAGCTCCTAGGATTTGTGAAAAAATCACAAATAAGTGGAAAAAATATTATTTATAATCTCAATTTTATTCATATATACATAGTCAATGAAAATCCACATAGATCCATCATTATTTTTTAAAAAATAAGATAAAATCATCTCTTGGTTATTTTCTAGTATGAATTTTACCTTTATCCAAAAACTCCTATAACTAATATTTTTATTCTTAATGTTCAACACGATCTATTCAATAATGGGGTATGGAAATTGTTTGGGAATATGGAAAAAAGTGGATTGTAAATTTAACTTCTCGGTCAGATAAAACATCAGGAAAGTCATTAGGAAAATCATCCAATTATTCTTTCACAATCCAGACATCCTTAATCTGTATAGATATATTTTATCTAGAAAATAATGAATGATAACATTGATTTCCATCCATTAATAGTTTCATGGTTTCATGATATGTTATCAAAGGTATGGGTTTATTAGCACATACAAAATGTAATTATTCCAGAAAAAACAACTTATTTAGCTCAAAAATATATTTTAAATAGGTAAAAGGAATTCCAACGAAGACCCAAAATAAAATAAAATTCTAGTATGGGAATGAAAATAATTTTTTTAGGTAATTACGTTAGAATGAAAATGACATGAATATTATTATAATTTATTTTTTTCAAAATTTACCCACATGTGTTTTTATAATAAATTTTTGATTGGTTTTTTAGAGGAATTTCCATTTACACGAAAAATTAATTCAGTTAAACAAATATAAATACCTCTAATCAATGATAACATTATAAAAATCTTAATAAACATGTAATTTTACTATTACCAGATTATCCAATGTCTTAAAATATATTGAAGTGGTTATTAAGGATTTCAACATAACTTTATTCTTATATTCTTGATTATTCCAAAAATTTATGTTCATCTTTGATCACTCATATTCATAATGACCCATCTCATAACATTCAAAAAAAATTACTAAATATTTATAAGAATTAGTCTTACCACTACCATGATCTTTTCATTAGAATAATGTCTCGTATGTTGTATCTTACCAAATTATTGGAACTTTACCAACAACAAAAGGTATACCCCTTCTAATATTTACCATAAATCTTTGAAACCGAATTCATCATTTTCATACTATCATATTTATTTAATCCCTTCATCCCTTCTTTTGGCCACATTGACCATGATTCTTTACTAGATTTCGAAGTAAACATAGTAATCAGAATACTTCATTTCCACTTTCATGGCCTATAAAATAAGTTTCTAATCAGATTAAAATTAAAATAATCAAAATTACCTTTGATATATAATCTTCAATTCCAAATAAAACTAATTAATATTAATAACACGATCATAGAAAAAAATTTGGTGCATGCCTTGTCAATTAGGTGATGTTTAATTGGTATATAGGAACACAATCTTTCACCTTTCTTCTCTCTTCCATAAATGAATTTCCTTCATAATTATAATATATTTAGGAAAATATTTCTAAAGAATGAAATTATTCAAATATCCCTACTACAAGCTGTAAATATCTCCCAAATTGGTAATTCCCCATGATCGGGAACTCCCTCATTTGGCTGAAACTGGTTGGTTACAAGAACTTAAGTGCACCTCCCCATACACTAGATGCTTCCAACTAGCAGTGAGGGTATGATATGTACAGTGGCAAGACTATACCCTATTGGTATGAAGTTACAATAATGTGGTGTAATAATATAACAATAATACATAAACATTAGATCAGTTGAAATTTTTTAATAATACAATATATTGGAAAAACAAATACAAAATTCCAACTGAGTAATCCAATAAAATAAAAAAGAATAATGTAATGACATACTGGACTAAAACCTAACATCAGGAAAGATTTAACACAAATAAATGACAATAATACACATAATAACTCGATCCCTGGCCTCAAGTTGGTTATGTCTTTTAATTCATGCACATCCATGTAGCTAAAATAAAAAACAAGGTCCTTCTCACTTTTCCAATACTACATCCATATAATCTAATTAGGTACCAAATGGGGTAATGAATATGGTCTGATTATAACTCTTTAGGCTAACCCCACCATGTTGAAATATAACATGTTTGATAATTAGTGCAGGAAATAATGCAATAAAACTTTGAATTAATTCATTAAACAATTAAATTAATGCCACATCAACCTTCTTCGGCACTATACAGGAATGCCTCAGATCATGGATCACAACCATGCCAAAAAAACCATATAACCATGGTAAATCGTAGCCTGCCTCAGTGCCATCCTATAATGTGTTTTAGCATGTCTCGTGACTATGACAACCATAACCTCATAACTAAGGTGTAAATAAGATTTTTTTTCAAAACCCAATGTTTACAATTTTTAGAAATTAATTATGGTTGATCCATGTATATAATAATTTCAGGATGTGTGAATGCCAAGATTGGAATATATGAATTTCTGTATTCATAGGGCCATGTCTAGTAAATAAGCATTTCAGATTGTGTCCCTAGGAATATCATTCTACATAATCCTTTTTGAATTTTCCAAGTAATAGACCAATATAAAAAAATTCTTCATATAATCATAGTCTATGCCCTATATATGTATTAAAAAATTATACTAGACCATCACATCATATAATCATTACAGAATATAAATCACCACAAATTTCAAAGAAACATGGATATCACAATATCATGTCATAATTCTTAATGGATAACTATTAAAATTACCATTCATAATTTAATCATTCATTTCATTTATCATTTTTTCATAACCAATAACATACCATTTATCTCAAAAAAAAATCTTGTATAAGGTGAGTCTATGTCATGAAATAACCGAAAATATAAATCACTCTATACACACATTAATATATTAATCAATTAACTTATAATCAACTATTATCTCACCTTAACAGTATCTATATACCATGTTAATAAACATTTAAATTCTATGGGGTATGAATGAACAATCTAATTCATCAATTAATCAATCTTGGAAGACATTATATTGGAAACAATGAAATATGGTACATACATATATATTAAAAAAACCATAGGGTTATGGTTCTGAACACATCCCATTAATTGAGGATAAACTAATACATCTAGTAGGGTTCACCAAAAATATCAAAGAAACTAATGATCACTTGATGGATTCTAGATCATAACTTATCATGATCAAAACCAACATTGTCAAAGGTTATGATATTACACCGCAATGGTGTGGGAACAAAAGTAGTGAATGGAAAACCTAATCAAAACCACTTACTGGGGATCAGATGCATTATCAAAACATAACAAACCAATATATGAACTTCATACCCACTTAGAATCTTCTATAGGGTTGAGAATAGGATGTTGCATGTGATCAAGTGAGAATAATCTCAATCAAAACACCATTTGGAAATATTCTTGGGAAATTACATGGTTTGTAATTTAGATATAGGTATTGAATTTATTTTTGAGAGGAATATTCCAAATAAACATGTCACCCCATGTGATTTTTAACACATATTGATCATTATATGACAAGAATAGTTAATACAGATTGTAATTGTTTAATCCTGTATACCGGTTTATCACATATCTAGTATTAGTTGCATGTCTTGTAACAAATACATAGTGTGTAATCTCACAACTGACAGTTTTGATCCCAAATTCGATATAAGTCCCTAAAACACCTCTGAAGAATTACTAAGTATAGAAAACCCTCATAATCCCATTTAAAATGTTTATGTTTTTACTCAATTAATTCAAAAAATAGATATCCCAAAACATTGTGTTATTTTCCACAATAAATTCTCTATAACTCTTAACAAGACTCAACCATCATGGATCATAGGAAAAACTCAAAGAGGGATATACTTGGTAAAATCATGGATTTTACCTCATCCCCACCATATAACAGCTCATCCCCGATCTACTGCACTCATCATTGTTTGGTATTGGTGAACAACTATGGCCACAATTGTCGTACATCATTCTCTATCCCCCATTTCTCCTCTTTAACCCACTCATGCTTCCACTACAATAAAACCAAAGTAATCACCTTACATTGGAGACACATCCAACTATAGTCCATAATCTGTATCATATTCTCTTCAATGGATGCGTCAATACTATTCTCAATGTCAGATAAAACTATCACACAAGAAGGTTATGAATTATATCTTTGAATTTTGAAAACAAGAAATATATCATTCATGGAAATTTAGTACTATGGAAGGGATAATCTGTATGCCACTGGACGAAACCATTCTACTATCATTAAAATACCTACAAACTAGGGTTCTAGATTGAATAGTTTCCTAATATGGCATTGCACCAACCTAGACAACACCCAAAGAAAACACCATGACCAACCTCTAACTCCATAGGCCATCTTCAATAGTCAACTTATTATTTATTCCAGTTCTATGTAGAAGCCAATGATGATATAGTCATATAATGCTTGTGGGACCACTCCTACATGTGACTAGGACGAATAAGCGTTGACTCACCCACATCAAACCAAAAATTAAGTTAATTGAAGGACCTTCCATACTATCCCTTTAATGGTTCCAACTAAATAGATTCCTATCTTATATTACCACATGAAAGAACCATGATTTCCATAATATGCTCAAATAAACCACTAAAATACAATAAACATTCCTGTATCATATCTTCCAAAAACTGGATAGTCCACTCATATTGACCATCAGTCAGACAATGATAGGTCATACTGAAAAGAAAATGTGATCACATATATTTCTAAAGATCCTATTAAAAAAGTTATGTGAAACCATTATCTCTATTTGAAATGATAGTCCTTGTAAAACCATTCAATCCAACTACATCACGCATGTAAATGATACCCACATCATCAACTATGAAGGAATCCCTGATAAGAAAACCATACTACCTTCATCAGTCACTCCAAAATCACCCATAAAAACCCATTCATATATGTTTATGTGGGTAATCCTATAATAATATCTATATTCACTTTCTCCCATTTCCACTTAAGAAAAAGAAAAGGCAAAAAGTCCTAGATGTATTTTTATTATCTTCTTTCACCTACTAACAAGTTAATCATCTCTCAACAAATCATGATACGTCTTTCTTCATTCTTGAATTATAGTATTGTCAACAATGATCACGATAAATCTTTTCTAATTTGTGATGTATCGTCCATATCAAAGAAAGACACTCTCTCGTGATCTTCTATCACATTCCCATAGTAACTCATACTCGACCATAAAATAGAATTTAATTGACACTTCCAAGAGACCATCATGTATGTGTCTCCCCACCATATAATATATCTCTTAGAACTAAGACATTTTTATAAGATAACTACCCAATCATGTTCTAGTATGGAATAATGGGTATAAAATATCTCAACTTCAGAGAAACTAATCCTTAGGACACCTTTACATCGAGATTCATGATTATAAATAGGGATGTCACCATAAACGCATCACATTAGTCTGGTACTAGTATTTCCAAATCCATTCAGTTCAATTCATATATAAGGTTGTTTCACATTCCTTGTGTATAAGCCATCACAACGTAAAAAGATTGAATATAGTAAACCCACCTCCTATGACAAAGGTTCTGGCCTGACTATGAAAAGATGTACCAGTGGATCTTGTGATCGGTTTATAAAAAAAACCTCTCACCCATGAGATAATGTATCAATCATATCTGGTCATGTACCGCTAATTCAAAATCCATATCATGTGATGTATAATTCCACTCATTCAATCATAGCTATCTGGAGATATAAGTGACCAATCGATCCCCCTATATCAAAACTACCCTAACTCTAACTATATATGAATCACAATACAAGATATATACATTTTTTTAACAAAGTTAATGTGAGGAAAGATGCTATGGTCATCATACCTTTCAGCATCTAAAAATCTAACTCATATTCATATGAAAAAAACATCACCCCTTTATTGGTAACCCAGACATCACGACTTCCAAATATGGAAAGTCATGGATAAAGAAACGATAATAAACTAATAAACCAATAAATATCTGAATATCATATTCATTTATAGGCGGATCCCATGATAACACATTAATAACATTTTCTAGGTCCACTATTACTCCGACCACTAGGATAGCATGACCGAAGAACTATAATTTATAATACCATAAAATCTATTTTGTTAGTTTGACATAAAGATAATGCTTTATCAATGTTCTTAGTAAAATGTGAAGATATTGGTCATGATCATGCTCTATCATAGAGTACACTGAGATATATTTGAAAAAACACAAAAATCTATTATGTGAAAAAGATGAAATATCTGATTCATTAAGGCCATGAATACCACAGGTGAATTACTTGATCTAAATAAAATCAACACAAACTCATATAATCCAAAAATTCTATTAAAAGGATTATAAGGTATTTATGATGGTATGAACCCCATTTTATGGTATTTTAATCATATTTTGATCATGGATAATATATTTGAACCTGTCAACTAATTGAAAAGATTTTCGATCTCCGAAAGAGGATATCAGTTTAGGACCTTAATCTAGTTCAATATCTGACAATCCCCATAGAATTATAGGGTAACATTGACCATCTTAGTGAAGAGAACGGGAGAAAAATCATGAAATGTACTATTTCATATGAATCCTTTAGCTTCCAAATATTTCAACTACACTTTGAAATCCAAAGGATCTGCTGGTTCCACTATACAAGGAGAGTTATAATCATTCTATGTTCTTAGAACCAACTTGATAATATACTCAATCTAGCAATCGGGTGGTAATCCATAAAAAAATCAGGAAAGATATCCTAAAATGGACTACCACTAGAGGAAAATAATCATTCTTAATTGACCTATTATCCAGAGAAAGAATGGCTATCTATTCTTTGTGAAAATCCAATCTACAATAATTTGGCCCTTCAAGACTAGCCTGAAGAACCTACTCACCCTAGTGATAATATAAACCTCCATTTGGAGATAAAATTGAAAATATCCTCTAATAACAATCTATATGATCTTGGTATAGAAATAATAAATCCAATAAAATAATTAAATTGAAGCCAGTCAATTCCACCATGAATGGTTTCCAAAAGAAATAGTAACCACCAATCTCAAGAGAACAAAACATTCAACATTTTACATTATCTTATTTCCCTCACAATAGAGTATTTATGGTCAAAAAACCTTCAAATATTTCCAAATCCAATCCAAAAAAGTTTAAAAAATGAGCTGATATAATGGTATGTGATTCAAATCTGTCAAAAAAATAAATGAAATGGTAGAATATACAAGGATCATATCGTTCAATGTAGATATTAATTCATTTATAAAACATCATGTAGTCTACATAATGTGCATATAACCAATCCATTTTGCATAGGATACATCCTGACTCTCTTGAGTTATAAGCTTTACCTAGTATTACCATTCCGGAACTAGGGTATCCCATCCCATATCCAGACCTAAACATCCCTTGGAACACTAGCCTTGTTTCAACTGAAGAGTAGATGATGCCTTACTAAACATATCTACTTATCCTAATCCACTAAAAATTATCTTCTACTACATTCCCCTAAAAAACCCATCATGTGTCCCAATATGATGAAATAACAACAATCTAAAAAGGTCAATGGACACTGAGTATATTTGTGGCCCATATTTACAACCTGATAGATATGCAATGGAAGATGGTCCATAGATGGAAGGCCACTTCCCGGACTACTCTAACCACTATGACCCTGGAAAAAACAATCATGATGTTTCTTCTTTAAACTATAAGATGGTGTTACTGTTTTCTACTGAAAAATACATTTGACTGCTTGGGGTCTCTCATTGATTACCTTTGTTAATTTGTTCTTAATTTATCCCATATGGGAAACTATATAGATGTATGACGTTCAACTTTGACATAATTATATTGAAAATATCATCATGAAAATGTCTATCCATATATATTTCACTAGCTTCCAATGACGGTAAAAAGCATTGTAGTTCAGTGAAATGTTTGGGATAGTCCTATACTAACATACCCTCGTATTTTAGGTGATTGGAATCATGATCCTTATCATCCCTAAAATTATTGAGATAGAAATAGATTAAGAACTTCATTTCAATGTCCATCCCAGATAACTCCTCCTATTTCATTGCTTGATCCAGAATGTCCAACCAATTCTAGGTTGGGAAATGAAGTATTTATGAATAAATAATTATCAATCTATATATGGGTGTCTTGTGGTACTTAATGGTCATATTGAGTGACTCGATCTAGAACCCAACTACCTAGGTGTCTCCCTCCCAAATAAACATAGGTGGATGCTAGAATTACCACACTTTCATCATCTCATACATTGAAAGTAAAAAGATGGAAGTATTTCTTTCCATGGAAATCATAACCCTTAGTAATACGTTGCAATGATGAAAATCCTTGTGATCCTTTAGAGCTATAGGAAACAATGGTTCAATTTTTTTGGAACATGATGATTAAGAGTCTCTTAATTATCAACTCAAATTCAATGAGGATACAATTCCTCTAAAACAAAAACACACACCTTTGAACACTATCAATAACAATGTCAACCTCAACATGAGAAAAAAGATAACCACTGACTATTGGACTCTATAATGATGACATAAAAGTGTTTTAGCATGGAATAACAATTTATTTATTTCACTTCTTAGATATAATAAATATCATATATATTTAATGAAATATGAAACTATATATCCCATGAAATAGATATTCACCTACCAGGAAATGATCATGATAATATATATATATCTATGATCCCATCATGATGCATTCATACTCATATCATTCATATCATTCCATGAGTATAAATGTCAAGAACAAATAACAACATGAAATAATAATTTCAAACAATATGTGAGTGACATTGGGTGAAATTACATGACATGTAATAAGAAAATAATATAAACATTAATCCACCATTGGGAACACATATTTGACCACTTACACGGGTCATTTATTATTATGAACAAGATCATTATATTGTCCCAAAAAACACTACACTCCATCCTAACTTTTTAAAATTATAAGGAAACAAAATATAAACCTTGTGTCCTCTTATACGACATTATAATTTCCCCTGATATGGAACTCACCCACATGTAAAAAATAAGTTAGTTATAAGACCTTAAGTGTTCATACCCATACTCTAAAGGATGTAGACTAGAAATAGGGTTGTTATATTTATATTGGGGAGAATATACACCACGGTTATTGAGTTATAACATTGTGAAATAATCATATAACAATAATAAATAAACATCTAACTAGCAGAAATAATTGAAAAATACAATATAATAGAAAACCAAATATTAAAAGCCAACTAAATAATCCATTAAAAAATATATTAATAATGTTACAATGTGATGGAATGTAACTAAATGGATTGAAATAATTAATAAAAATAAATGACTTGCAGACTAAAAAGGAACCTATTCCAAACCCCATGTCAGCGTCGTCCCCAAACATTAGACTATCTAGAAAGCAACAATTGCCATCAAGTTCCATTATCCTTTTCCAATCCTTCTACATGGGTAACAAATGAATTTCCTAATAGGTTTCAATTTTAACTTAGTAGTTTGATACAAGCATGTCTAATCATAACCATTTTGATAAAAAAAGGAATTCAATAAATAATTTAATAGGTATAGAACTAACAAGATAACTAAATTAATAACATATCAACCTTCTTCAGCACTATTCCAGAATGTCACTGATCATGTCTCTCAACAAACCCAACCAAAACCATATAACCATTGTAAAAAATAACCTACCTCGATTCCATTCCAGAATGTCTCTATGAATGTCTCACAACTATGCCAACTAAAACCTTATATCAATTGTGTAAATCACACAAATCTAGGTCAAAACCTATTAAATAAAAATTTCAGAAATAAATCAGGGATGATACCAGTATATATGTGTTTCAACCTATGTTAAGGACAAGTATCTTTTATAATCATTTCAACATGTCTTAGGAACAAGCCCAGTATATAAGAATATCATCCTGTGTCACTAGGAATATCTCTCTATATATGTATTTCATCATCTCCAAGGGCATAGCCCAACATATAATCATTTCAGCATTTATACTAGCCAATGACACGTATAAGAATTACAACATTCAAATTTGTCCAACACCCAATTCAATCATTACAAAATATGAAAAAAACATGTCATAACGATAAGGATATTAAAATATCACAACATAAGTATTAACTGTTAATTATGTAAATTAACATTTCTCATTCTATAAAAAATTTCATATATCATTTTTTTGTAACCAATGACATTCTAGTTATCTCAATAAACAATACAAGCCAAGGTTAATTTATATTAAGAAATCACCCAAACTCTATGTCAAGATAAACACACATTAATCTATTCATGAGTTCACCTATTATAAATGGTTCTATTAATTGAATGGTAGACATAATCCATGTAAATAACCAATTAAATCTAAAGGGGTTCCATGGAATAATCCAATTCATCATTTAGTTAATTAAGGACCACATAATATTGGATCAATTGCTATATTTCGTATACATTTCAATTAAATAGACCATAGGGTTATGGTTTAGACCCCCTAACATTATTTTACAATCAAAAAATGATACTTGGAGGATTATCCTATAAGAACAAAGGAACATATGATCAAAAGATGGAACATTGATCATATAAAATAAATATAAAAACCAATAATGACCATAATTAATATATTACACTAGAAGGGATAGGGAAAAATGAAAGAGAATGGAACACCTAACTGAAACCACTTACCAAGGATAAGATTCATGATCAAGATATTTAAAATAATGAGGGGTTATCTATTCTTCTGAAGAATATACCCAAGGTTTGAGAGGAGGAAGTTGTATGTGATGGAATGAGAACAATTTCATGCACTAAACCCTTCAAAAAAATCTCGATAAATTATGTGGATTGTTATTCTTTTACAGATCATTTTTTAAGAGAATACGTTGAAAAACACGTCCCCTCAGGATATTTTTAACACTAATCAAAAATTACATGATATGAATGGTTTACATATAATTTAACCTTTTCACACCCTATACTAGTTTAATCCATGTCCATCATCTGGCCTTTTCACATAATATAATTTAAGTTAGTTATGTTTTATATTATATCATTTTTTGGAAATTGGGTTTAATGAATTTATCTGGTTCTAAAATAATTACAAACATATATTCCCTTAGGAATTATATCATTTTCATCATATACAATTTATTAATAATGTCACCGACTCCAGGTTACTATATTTAGAGTTGTCACTCTTGGAAATATATGATGTTTATTAGAAAACATTGGAACAAGATTAAGGAAAACATAGATTATATAAAACATTAATAGAATTTGAGGATTTGTACATAAGAACATCATAATGTTTTGATAAGGTTTAGATAATGTGGTTAACCAAGAAATACATCACAATTTGGATTCTATCAGTGGGAATGGTTATAAAAAATATGTATCAAGGTGTAATAACTCCAAAAATGGTATGTTTGTATTTAATCTATAAATTTCTAATAAACATCAATGAAAATTATTGGAAACCTAGTTTGACACTCCTCTGGGATCAACATTGGATAACTCAAATTTTCATTAAAACCATAATAAAGGATTAAATAATGTTCCAAATGAAATAACATTTATAATGTATAGATTAATAAAGAATAAATTTATAATTTTTCTTATGTTTTACATCATATTTAGAAATAAATATTTTAACTCATAATTTATATGATATAATCGATAAAATTAGATTTATTAACTATGGTGTTATTAATTAATAATGGTATCAATACTCATGTAAAATTTAGAAATTCCTCTAACATGAAAACCAATATAAGATGTCTTTGAACTAAATAGGTCATGGCCTTGGTTGAATGGGGAAACCTATTTTTCTATAGTGTAGTTCACCTATATTGGCCCATTTCATATGGCAGAAGCCACTAGATTATAGTGGAACTACAAATCCCATTATAATTGAGTAATTTATTAGGATTTATGGGAAGATATTACTTGATTTGAGATAAAAATAATGGAAAAAATGTGTTTTGATGATATATCTCACTGTGGGATATTCTAGACAATGTTGTTTAATTATATGAAATATGTGGGAGGAGGAATATGTAACATCCTAGGTAAATAAAGAATGTGACATTTTCATATATATTAATTTTCTTGAATTAAATATTAAAATTATTTTAAAGTAGATTCTACGTTCAATGGCATACCCAATACACAACAATGAGTATCTTTGAAATCTTACGTTGCACAATAATAATATAATAATATTATTTTAAAGTGTAATTAATGCCAAGCCGTTGTAATGGCGGGAATGAACAAAACTAACTGAAAAATGATTATATATGTTTGTTAAATATTCGTACATTTATCCAATAAATGTTAGAGGCTTAAAATGCGAATGAATCCAATTTTAAGCATAAATATTCTAATATTTGTTAAAATGTCGATTAACTGCCTTTTGATGGAGAACACTTTTTAAATCCAATTTTGATAATTTTATATGTTATATATGAAAGAATAAAACCCTTCTTTAAAATCGGGCCATCAAAATTTACTTTCTGTACATTTTTATTATTTATCCGATAATGTTCATTTTTTTATGAATAGTCAACAATGATGTATTTTAATTCAAAACCATTTTTTAATATAATTTATTTATATAGATAGATTAAAATTTTAATTTGTTTTAAAGTTAAATTAGAATATATTTTTACCATTTAATCCAATGGTGGTCATTGGAATTAATTTCACATTTAAATTGGACATAAACAAATGTCAATATTTTGATAGATATTGTTTCTTAAAACCACACTATTAGTTTTCACAGTGGGAATTAATTATAAAATTAATTGATGAAAATTTAATTTTTTGAATTTGGTAAAATGGGCATCATTTTTTAATTTGGAATATCAAATTTACTTTGGATAAATATTTTGTATTTTTCTGAAAAATGTACATTTTTAATGAATAGTGAAAAATACTGCATTTTACATCAAAACTACTTTTTCATATAATTTAATTATATAGTTAGATAGAAATTTTACTTGGTTTTAAAGTGTAATTGAGATATTTTTGTATCACTTAATACAATTTTGTTCATTAGATGTAATTTTACGTTTTAATTGGATGTAAAAACAAGTCAATCTTTTGATAAATATTTTTTCTTAAAAACCCATCTTTGGTGGTGACAACAAGAATTATTTTTAAATTGATTACTGAAATTTATAGGTTTTTAATTTAGTATAATGGATTACATATGTGGAATCAGAAGGTATAAAGTATGTAATTAGGACTCTTTTGTTATTGGACATTATGAATTGTAACGACGGTGATTATCTTTAATTATCATGATTATTTAGTAATCGGGTTGTTAAGGGTAATTAAATAATATCATAATAATATAAAATGACACCAAAATGTGTCCAAAATCCTTTTTTTGAGTCATGGCCAACCATGGGAAGCGTTTCATCAGACTTGGGGGCCCATGGAGTCACATGGGTGTTATAGTGACATTTTTGACATATTTTTAAAAAAAGAAGAGAAATATAACAAAGGTTTGTATATCATAAGTAAAATAATTTTAATTTCGTTTGGATAAATTATCTCTTAAAATATTAATAGTAATTGGAAATATAAACCAATTTCCTACATCATGATATTTTTTTTATAATTTATATACATTAAATAAATAAATTTATTTATGAAACAATGATGATTCAGTGATTACCTCCTTAATGAACGGTTTAAATAAAATGAAATGATAAGGTAAAATCAAAAACTTTCACTAGTAGAAAACCAATTGGATGGGTGGATTTCAAGAGCTTATCACTATATCCTCAAAATATATCATTGTGTGACCTTTAAAATCCTAAAATCATTTTATAATAAAGTAACATTTCAAGACATTAAAAAAGTGACCCTCCCCCCTCTTATAAAAGGCCCCCACCTCTACCCCCTTACCCACACCACTGAAGCCCTTGGCTTATCCAAACTCTACCCATATTATCTCTCCATATCTCTCTCTTACTCTTATAAGCCTCACTTTGGGCAGTGGTCTTTCCAAGGAAGCCTTTGACTAAAATCAAAAGGAGTTACCCGATTTAGAGGTAATGTCTTCTCTCGAGTTTCTATCTTTTGTTTTCCTTCTTCACTCAACACTATCTTATTATTATTTTATCCCATAATAACAATAGTATCCTTAATATACTAGGATTTTGTTATGATATTGATCCAACCTACACTTACACACACCCTTGTCTTATGGTTAAAGAACATACTATTTTTGTGGGTGGCGAATTACTGCATCATGAAATGATGATTGTTCAATATTATTTTAACACCTTTCACGGTGGCCAGTATGATGTAACTGTATTTATATATGATATATATTGTATTTATTTTTTTTATATTATTCTGAATTTTAATTTTAAATCACATCATTATTCTTTTCATGTTTTCGAACTGCGGTAATTTCATCTGAGGAAGTGTGGGCTAGCACCACCTCAAGTGATGTGACTCGTTCTTCCAAAAAAGGAATTTATAAAGAATGTAATTAACGAACATATGTTATTTATATAAAATTTATATTATAATAGAATTATAATATATCTATGTCTAATTTAGTTTTAATTCCCATTAATATTACAAAAAAATGAAAGTATCATTCATCCGTACGTACGACCTAACATCTCCATGAACGGTACATTTCATTTATTATCTCCTAACATTATGGAATATTAGTAAATATAGATATACTGGATATATATGATATTTAAATCATGAAAACCATTCCGGATATGATTTACTTATAATTAAATGGACAATTCTCTTCAACCAAGTTTATTTTTGACGCATGTACCGAACATCGACAAAACATATGATATTGACTCACATAATTAACTAATTATTATAAAAATGATATTACGTGATATGAATTGAATACTAAAAATTAAAGGAAGTAATTAAGAAATTATAAATTGACCAATGTTCATTATTCATGAATATAAATAAATGAACAAGTCATGTCAGACATGTAGTATGTGGATTTATTATCTCACTTTTAATTCCGTGAGATTTCCATTGTTCACCAATTTTTTGTTGAATTTGGTGTATTGTGTACTTAAATTTCATATATATTATCATTATTATATTTATATTCATGGTATTATGTGATTCATTTGGTGTATATTTTCTTTTGGCCATACGACTCGATTGATTACAACGGGGTAAGGGGTTTTTATCTCACTTTTTATTCTTGTGAGATTCATGCTAAATTTGCCACTGTTTAATTTTGAGTAGTGTATGTACTTCCCATTATTATAATCTTTGAGTAATATAAATCCATTTATGGGTATTCACATCAACATGTTATGGTACTTCTTTCATGGGGTGTATGTTTCGTAGGTTACCAAATCGGTAAGGGAACCTTTCACCCTCCTCTTTTTAAAAGTCTTCTTTTTGTTAGGTCTTTTAATTTACATCTTCTTATGTTGGGATATGTTCTTATATATCATTATTTATTTAAATTATATGGAAAAGTGATGAGATACCCTTTTTATCTCTCATCAACTCATTTTATGAATTTTAAAGTGATGCTCTTAGGCTGTCAAATTTCTGTGAGGGAACTTCTTAACCCAATTTCAATTCTTTGGGTTAAACCTCTACTTATTGATTATGTCGTGCTATGAATATGTGTTGATGACCTTTGATTGTTTAAAACATAATATCCACTTATATTTAACGTATTTATTTTTTTCACACATAATTATGTAATTGATTTATCCTTAATCCAACGATACCGTCTCTGTACGGGACTTCATTTCAATCTCCTTTCGTTGAGGCATAATTCAATTTATAATTGACCTTATTTTATTAGTTTTATAATAAAACCTTTAGAATTTTAATTTCATTTAAAAGGAATTTTTTTACACGAATTGTTTTACTAAATGACAACAGGAATTTATTCTTCTTACGTATGCGGCGACAACGACTTCTCCGCCGCCGTGACCATTATTTGAGTTTCGGCTTCCCCTACAAGTCGTAACATTTTATAAATGAAAAATAAATACCATGATTTACTTTTCTTTTATTTTTGTATTGAAAATGGTTTTTATAATGATTTGAATATATCAATGTGTTGTATTTATATATTTTAATTGAAATGTGGAAATGTTATGTTTTCTTTATGCATGTTTTATGTGATACGATTATGTTATGGTTCTTGGGGATTGTTTATGATGTCAGGTGGTTCTGTGATAATCTAAGGGAAGGTGAGCCCGAGATATCTCTCCAATGCATTGGGTAACCTGAAGGAGTTAAACAATAAGGATTCTTCAAAGAGATTTAGGGAATATACTGTGATGGGTATTGCAAATGTAACCATGAGGGTTACTACCTACGTAAGAATGTTTTTAATGACTCAATATTCCTTTATGTCATAGGATTTCTGTGAGTTATTCATAAATATTATGATTTAATTAGGTATAAGAAAGTGCTTATATTTTATAAGTAAAGTATTATTTCATTGATTCTTATGTATATATGAACTAATTTTTTTGTTCCATATTTTTATATCCCTTATTGAGGTTTTTATGCTCATCCAACGTTTTTAAAATTATTTCCACATGACTTAAAGATGAATATGGTCAAGGATGGGATCAATGAAAGACATTTTGTCTAAAACATGGAACTAGTCATGTTTTTAAGAGTTTTTATTTTATGAAAAAATGGAAACTAAGTAGAAGTGTCTACTTTATAATCTTTTGAGATGTAGTAGTTATGTCATTATTCTCAAAAACAATAAGGCCCTAGCCTTAAACATTACTTAATCTTGAGTTATTACAAGATTACACCTTGAGGATCTTTTCAGGTTTAGAGTTTTAGAGAATTAGATCATAAAACATGCATTACATTCCACATTTAAACAAAGTGGTTACATAAAAGATAGTATTCATTTTTCCCATCAATGGAATCATATTTAAAATATAACATGGATTCTATATTGACACTTCCTTGACACTATCATCATATCATGTACCTTTCCCTTGACCTGTGAAAAACATTTCAAAAACTTGGGATGAGCATAAAAAGCTCAGTAAGGGTTATAAAAATATGGAAAGGAAACATGAGTTCATCTATACATAAGAATGAAATCATACTTTACCCATAAAACATAGGCACTTTAACATACCTCATCAAATCATGAATAAATCATTGAAATCATAAGACATAAAGGTAACTTGAGGCATTCATAACATTCTTACATAGGGAGTAACACTTTTGGTTATGTTTGGAATACCCATCACAGTATATTCCCTACATCTCTTTGGAGAAACGTCACCGTTTAACCCCTTCGCGTTACCAAATTCATTAGAGAGCTATATCGGGGTCACCCGCCCTTAGTTTATCACTGAACCACCCGTCTTCATAATAATGCCCAAGAACCTCAACATAATCGTATCACATAAAACATGCATAAAGGAAACATAACATTTCCACCTTTAAATCACAAGATATCAATAAAACACATTGAGATAAAATCATTATGAAAACCATTTTCAATACCAAAATAAAAAAAAGTAAAACATGGTATTTATTTTTCTTTTAAAAAAATGTATGGCTTATAGAGAAAGCTGAAACTCAAATAATGGTCAGGGCGGAAGAGAAGTCATTGTCGCCGCATACGTATGACAAAAACATTCCCTTTTGTCATTTAGTAAACACTTCGTATAAAAAATATTCCTTTTAAATAAACATAAAAGTCAAAGGGTTTATACACCGTATAAAAAAAGGTTGTGTATAAAACAAAATATGCCTCAATGAAAGGAGATTGAGACGAAGTCCCATACCTCAAATCCAACTCGGTTGTTCTTTAATCTCCTGAATAATAAACTTGAGTTAATTTCTACTTGTTTAAGAACCTTTTTCAAGTTCATTATTCCTTTTATATCACTTATTGCCATGCCATGAACAGTACGTAATTATTTAAGTTAATAACGGTCGTTTTAACGATCATTGGTACTTGAGTCAAACATAAACCCTTTATAATTACAAGTTTTTTCATGTATCCATTATATCCAGAATGGTATTCATCATGTAGATATCATATATATCATATATATCCAGTACATGCATGCATTTATAATATTATATTACATTTAGAGGTAAGAAATGAAATGCACCGTTCAGGGAGACGGTAAGCTATACGTACGCATGAACGCTGCTTCCATTTCTATTTCGTATTTTATGAAATGGAATCATAATGATATAAAGGTATATTATAATTCCAGTTTAATACCATAACTCCATCCTTTATACATCCCACATATAGTATTAAAGAATCAAATCACTTTGAGGGGGCGGTAGTCCGCACTTTCTTAAATGAAGATATCGTGTTTACCCATAATGGAAACCATAAAGGTATGCCCAAAATGAAAAATACAGAAGCATAAGGAAAACACAAACATATTATATATCATATATAAATTTAGTGTCATCTTAATGTCCACCTTTGAAGGTGTTAAAAGAATGTTGAACATTCATCGTTTCAGGAGGCAGAAATTCGCCATCCACAGAAACAGTATGTTCTTTAACCATTAGATGTAGGTTTGTGTAAGTGTAGCTCGAATCCTTCTTATAAAAATATCCTAGTATATTGGAGATACTGGTGTTGTTACAAAAGAAATGAATAAAAAGAGTTTAGGGGGTTGGAGAAGCAAAATAAAGCAAAAGAACACAAGTGAAGACATTACCTTAAAATCGGGTAAATCCCTTTGGTTTGAGCTCAAAGGCTTCCTTGGGAAGACTTCTGCCCAAAGTGAGGCTTCAAATAGTAATAGAGGGAAGTGGAGAGACAAAATGGGTAGGGGTTGGCTGAGAAAACGGCTTTGGAAGTGTGGGTAAGGAGGTAGAGGTGGGGGCCTAGAGGAGGGGCACTCTTAGAAAGTAAAGAAATGTTACTTTATTTTAAAATGAGTTTCAGATTCTAAAGGTCCCACGTTGATATAATTAGAGGGTAAGGTGATAATGGTTCGAAATCCACCCATCCAATAGGTTTTGGACATGTTTAGGACATAGATTTTACATTATCTTTTCGTTTTATTTAAATCTTTTATTAATGAGGTAATCGCTGCATCATCATGATGTCATAAATAATTTAATTCATTTAATGTCAAAAAATTATAAAAAAAATCATGATGTAGGAAATTTTTTTATCTTTATAATGAATATTTATACTCAAAAATCTGACTTGTATAACCCCATTTAAAAATTGTTTTAGTAAAACAACTCATGTTTGTGTTATTTTAATTTTAACATTAAATAAAAATATATTAATGTCATTTTCCGACCAATGTGGCTCCATGGGGTCCCCAAGTTGACCCATGGCTTGTCTTGGTCGGCCATGAAACATCCAATAAAGGTAGGACATGTGTCTAGGTATTTTCATTTTATTATAACATTATTTTTACCTTAAATTACACTAATTACCCCTAATTGCGATTAAAAACTTAAAAGTTACTATTCACCAAAAAAACTATTTTAATCTCATTGAACCACATTTTACTTCATAATGACAAACATGTATGTCAGATTTTTGAAAATCAAATCACAGAAGTGGCAAAGTTTCATTTAAACGAAAAATCAGTTTCTTTAACTACCACTTAGTGGTTTCACTATTCATCAAAAATTGAAGTTTTTCAGAAAAATACCAAAACTTCACCCTAAGAAATATTTGATATTCTGAATTTAAAAATGATGTCTATTTTAAAAAATTCAAATCATATAAGTTACATTAATTAATTTAATAATTAATTCCCACTGTCATAACAAATAGCGTGTTTTTATGAAACAATATGTATCAAAAGATTGACACCAGTTTAAGTCCAATTTCAAAGTGAAATTGATTCCAATGACCACCATTAGATTAAATGGTAAAAATATATTCTAATTTCACTTCAAAACCAATTCAAAAGATAATCTAATCATATAAATAAATTAGATTAAAAAGTGTTTTTGAATTAAAATACAACATTTTTCACTATTCATTAAAAAACGAACTTTATTGGAAAAATACCAAAAATTCACAAAAAGTAAATTTTGATGTCCCAATCATAAATAATAAGTTTTTCTTTACAAAAATAGTTTATAAAATTATCAAAAGATAGATTTAAAAATGGTTTTCCATCAAAAGGTAGTAAAACAATCTTTTAAAAATATTAGTGTATTTCATGCTTATGATTGGATTTATTCTCATTTTAAGCCTTCACAAATAGAAATAGATAAAAATATATATTATTCATTACTTGCTTGGGATGTTACATCCTTCCCCCCTTTAGAAAATTGCATCCCCGCAATTTATTTACTTATCGAATAAATGGGGGTACTTATCCCTCATTGCATTTTCAGATTCCCATGTTGCCTCTTCCATCATGTGGTTTTTCCACAAAACCTTTACCTGATTAATCACCTTATTCCATAACACTTGCTCCCTGTTGTCAAGAATCTGGACCGGTTGTTCCTCATAAGATAGGTTGTCTTCCAACTGAACTACCTCTGGACTCAAAACATGAGATGGATCTGGCATGTATTTTCTCAGCATCGAAACATGAAAAACATTGTGTACCTAAGATAAAATCGGAGGTAAAGCCACTCGGTAAGAAACTGATCCAACTCTCTCCAGAATTTCATATGGTCCAATGAACCTTGGACTTAGCTTTCATATCTTACCAAATTGCATCACACTTTTCCATGGTGAGACTTTGAGAAAAACATGATCACCTAACTCAAAAGATATATCCTTCCTCCTGTTGTCCACATAACTATTCTGCCTGCTCTGAGCAGTTCTCATGTCTTTATGTATCAGCTGAACTTTTTCTGCCAACTCTTCTACAAATTCTGATCCCATCAGCTTTCTTTCACCCACATCATCCCAAAAATATGGAGTTCGACACCGCTTCCCATATAACGCCTCAAATGGTGAAATCTGTATAATGGAATGAAAAGTGTTATTATATGAAAATTAAACCAAAGAAAGATGTTGGTCCCAACTTCCTTGATAATCCATAGAGCAAGAACGTAGCATATCCTCCAATGTCTGAATTGTTCGTTCTGACTGCCCATCTGATTAAGGATGAAATGTTTTACTAAAATTTAATTTAGTACCCAACGACTTCTGAAGGCCTTTCCAAAAGATAGAAGTGAACCTGGGATCACGGTCAGATAAAATAGAGAGGGGAACTCAATGTAACCTGACTATATCTTTAAGATACAAACAGGAAATTTGATCTAGGAAAAACGTATCTCGTATAGCAAGGAAATGAGCAGATTTAGTCAAACTATCAACAATAACCTAGATTGTATTATTACCTCATGATGTCTTTGGTAATCCCACAACAAAGTCCATGGATATATTCTCCCATTTCCACTCTGGAACTGGTAAAGGCTGAAGCATCCCTTTCGGTAACTGCCGCTCTGCTTTAACCAGTTGACATGTCAAACACTTCACAGTAAAATCAGCAATATCTCTTTTCATTCCATCCCACTAGTAATACTCCCACAAATCTCTGTACATCTTAGTACTGCCAGGATGAACTGAAAATGGAGAACTATGAGGTTCACATAACAACTCTCCCTTCAACTATAAATCACAAGGCACACACAATCTCTTCCCAAATCTCAAAACACAATCATTATCACTATTGAATTCAGGAAACGTACCTTTCTGAATCAGCTCTACCTTTTTCTGCAACTCACTGTCTTGCTTCTGTGCTTGCATGATTCTGTCTAATAGAGAATATTTCACTGATACCTGAAGCAAAACAGAAGAACATCCTGCACCAACAACTTCTATGCCAATGTTCATCAAATCCTTAACCAAAGGATCATGTTCCAAACGCAACATTGCTAATGAATCATTACTCTTTCGACTCAAAGCATCAGCCACTTTATTTGCTTTTCCCGGATAGTAATGAATTGTAAAATCATAATCCTTGTTTAATTATAGCCATCTCCTCTGTCTCATGTTCAATTATTTCTGAGTGAATATATACTTTAAACTTTTGTGATCGATATATATTTCACACATTACTCCATACAAATGATGATTCCAAATTTTTAAAGCGAAAACAACAGTAGCTAATTCCAAATCATGTGTAGGGTAATTTACCTCATGAGTTTTCAACTGTCGTGAATCATAAGCAATTAACTGATCATTCTGCATTAAGACGCAACCAAGTCTTTTCAATGAAGCATCACTGTAGATAATAAACTCCCCATTCCTGGAAGGTAGTGCCAAAACTGAAGCATTCACCAATCTTCTTTTCAATTCCTCAAAATAATCATCACATTATTTTTTCCAGATAAACTTAACACCCTTCCGAGTTAGCTTAGTCATTGGACTAGATAACCATGAAAAATTTCTAACAAACCTTCAGTAATAGCCTAGAAAACCAAGGAAACTACGAATCTCGGTTACATTTGGTCTTGGCCATTCTTGAACAACCTTTGTTTTTGTAGGATCAAAGGTTATCCCATCTTTAGAAACAATGTGACCAAGGAAAGAAATTTGTTGCAACCAAAACTCACACTTGCTGAATTTCCCATACAATTTCTTTTCTTTTAAGGTTTTCAAAATAACCCTTAAATGTCTTTCATGCTCCTCTTTACTTTTAGAAAACACCAAAATATCATAAATGAAACCACTACAAACTTATCCAAGAACTCATGGAAAATTCTATTCATTAAGTCCATGAATACAGCAGGTGCATTGGTTAGCCCAAAAGGCATTACTACAAATTTATAATGGCCATATATTGTACGAAACGCAGTCTTCAGAACATCTGCTTCCTTTACCTTCAGCTGATGGTACCCCGATCTCAGGTCAATCTTTGAAAAAAACTGAGCTCCCTAGAGCTGATCAAACAAATCATCGATATGAGGCAAAGGATATTTGTTCTTAATAGTGATGTTATTCAAGGCTCTATAATCAATGCAAAGTCTCATAGATCCATCTTTCTTTTTAACAAATAAAACAGGAGCACCCCATGGTGATGTGCTAGGTCGAATGAACCATTTCTCTAAAAAATCTTGCAATTGCTCCTTCAACTCTAAAAGTTCAATATGATCCATTGGATAAGGGGGTTTTGAAATTGGCTTAGCATCAGGAACTAAGTCAATAGTAAATTCAACTTCCAAATCTGGTATTATTCCAGGAAACTCATCAGGAAAAACTCCAGGATACTCATTTACCACTGGAACATCATTAATCTGAACAGTTCCCTTGTTTTCAACAATATGTGCAAGGTAACATTCATTTCCACCTTTTACAAGTTTTTCGGCCTCTTGATAAGTTATCAATAGTAAGGGTTCATTCTTGTACACAAACTAAAATTCTTTCTGAAAAGAAACTTCTTTAGCTCTTCAATCAATATTAGCATGGTAAATAGAGAGCCAATCTATATCCAGGATAACATCAAACTCTACTAGAGGTAAAAAAATAAGGTTTGCAATAGGTTCTTTCCACGGATAAGGATAGGAATATTCATATAAATTCTTTATGCCTCAACATTCCCCCCATGTGTTTTTACCACAAGTTTAGGATTAATTTCATGAGATGGTATTCCCATTTTACTAGAAAAGGTTTCAGAGATGAAAGAATGTGTGGACCCCGAATCAAACAACACACTGGCATAATCTGAAAAAACAAAAAAAGTACCTGATACAACTTCATTTGAGGGCCTGACATCTGCTGAAGTAGTTTCAAAGGATTTCACCACCCCTTTCTTCTTGTAGTCTAACTGCTTCCCATCACTCAAGCTCTTTTTCAGACACTCGTTTGCATAGTGACCCATCTCATTGCACTTAAAACATTTCACTAACTGTTAATCAAATTTGGACTTACCATCACCTTGATCTTGTTTAGTGCAATCACGAGACTTATGTCCTATCTTACCACATCAGTAGCACTTTCCAGAATTTTGAAGACATTCCCAAGCATGCCTTTTACCACATTTATCACAAACTGAAAACTTACTTTTCTTACCATCAGACTTTTTTGTAGAATTATTCCCTTTCTCCTGCCACCTCGGTCTCTTCTTCTGCTGGTTGTTATAGAACACTTGATCATCAGAAAACTCCATTTCCACCTTCTCAGCACATCGAACAAGCTTTTCATAACTTTTAAACTCACAAGAAGCTAATGCCGTTCGATATTTTGTCTTTAATCCTGAGTAAAAACGATTGATTTTACTATCAAGGTCTCAGATAAAATTTGGAGCAAACCTTGCCAATCGAGTGAACCTCTCTTCCTAGGAAGCCACTGAGTCTTCATCTTTCCTCAATTCCAAGAATTGTTTTTCCATCCTAAGTAGAACATCCTTAGGAAAATAATTTTCAAGAAACATACCTTTTAATTCATCCAAGTCAAGAGCATCAATCTCATCAGCGTCCCTGATATTTTTAACCATCGACCACCATTGATCTGACTCACCCTCTAAACAGTATATAGCAAGACTAAACTATTGATTGTTTGAACACCCCATGACATCGAAAATCTTCTCCAGTGCTTTAATCCACCCTTCAGCTTGCACAGGGTCAGATGATCCTCTGAATGATGGGGGATGTTGCCTCATGAAATGTTCCACCAGTAACATGTTCCTCTACGGTTGATCTGGGTGATCTCGTGCATGGATACCACAACCATTTATTACCTGATTCAACTGTTCCATTACTGCAACAAATTGTTCAGTTCCAATTCCGACCATCTCAGGATGCTGATTCGAAATGTTATTTCCTTCTGTATGCCTTCCGAGCACTTCTTCCCTATTTCCTCTGCGGAAAACCATTCTGAACAAACATGTCTTAGATGAAGCAATATGGTAATCTTCAAATTCTATATCATTTCAAAAAAAATATTTTCGGATAATCATTTAATAGAATTCTAACTCCTAAAGTTATCTAAACCGACCTCTGATACCAACTATAAATCCCCAGACTTAAACATTACTTAATCTTGAGCTATTACAATATTACACCTTGGGGATCTTTTCAGGTTTAGAGTTTTAGAAAATTAGATCATAAAACATGCATTACATTCCACATTTAAACAAAGTGGTTACATAAAAGATAGTATTCATTTTTCCCATCAATGGAAATATATTTAAAATAAAACATGGATTCTTTCTTGACACTTCCTTGACACTATCATCATATCATGTACCTTTCCCTTGACCTGTGAAAAACATTTCAAAAACTTGGGATGAGCATAAAAAGCTCAGTAAGGGTTATAAAAATATGGAAAGGAAACATGAGTTCATATATACAGTAGAATGAAATCATTATTTACCCATAAAACATAGGCACATTAACATACCTCATCAAATCATGAATATATCATAGAAATCATAAGACATAAAGGTAACTTGAGGCATTCATAACATTCTTACGTAGGGAGTAACCCTCTTGGTTATGTTTGGAATACCCATCACAGTATATTCCCTAAATCTCTTTGGAGAAACCTCAACATTTAACCCCTTCGCGTTACCCAATGCGTTGGACAGCTATATCGGGCTCACCCGCCCTTAGTTTATCACGAAACCATCTGTCTTCATAAAAATTCCCAAGAACCTCAGCATAATCGTATCACATAAAACATGCATAAAGGAAACATAACATTTCCACCTTTCAATAACAAGATATCAATAAAAAACATTGATATAAAAACATTATGAAAACCATTTTCAATACCAAAATAAAAGAAAAGTAAAACATGGTATTTATTTTTCTTTTTTCAAAAAGGTATGGCTTGTAGAGGAAGCCGAAACTCAAATAATGGTCACGACGGCCGAGAAGTCGTTGTCGCTGCATACGTATGACAAAAACATTCCCTTTTGTTGTTTAGTAAATGCTTCGTATAAAAAAGATTCCTTTTGAATAAACGTAAAATTCAAAGGGGTTTATACACCGTATAAAAGAAGGATCTGTATAAAACAAAATATGCCTTAATGAAAGGAGATTGAGACGAAGTCCCATACCTCGGGTCCGACATGACTCGTTCATTCTTTAATCTCCTGAATAATAAACTTGAGTTAATTTCTACTTGTTTAAGAACCTTTTTCAAGTTCATTATTCCTTTTATATCACTTATTTCCATGTCATGAACACTATGTAATTATTTAAGTTAATAACGGTCATTTTAACGATCATTGGTACATGATTCAAAAATAAACCCTTTATAATTACAAGTTTTTCATGTATCCATTATATCCAGAATGGTATTCATGATGTAGATATCATATATATCATGTATATCCAGTACATGCATGCATTTATAATATTATATAACATTTAGAGGTAAGAAATGAAATGCACCGTTCATGGAGATGGTAAGCCGTACGTACAAATGAACGCTGATTCCATTTCTATTTCATATTTTATGAAATGGAATCATATTGATATAAAGTTATATTATAATTTCAGTTTAATATCATATATAATATCATAACTCCATCCTTTATACATCCCACAAATGGTATTAACGAATCAAATCACTTTGAGGGGGCGGTAGTTCGCACTTCCTTAAAAGAAGATATCGCGTTTACCCATAATGGAAACCGTAATGGTATGACCAAAACGAAAAATACAGAAGCTTAAGGAAAACATAAACATATTATATATCATATATAAATATAGTGTGATCTTAATGGCCAACTTTTAAGGTGTTAAAAGAATGTTGAACAATCATCGTTTCAGGAGGCAGAAATTCACCATCCACGGAAACAGTATGTTCTTTAACCATTAGATGTAGGTGTGTGTAAGTGTAGCTAGAATCCTTATTATAACAACATACTAGTATATCTAAGATACTGGTGTTGTTACAAAAGAAATTAATTAAATGAGTTTAGGGGGTTGGAGAAGCAAAATAAAACAAAAGAACACAAGTGAAGACATTACCTTAAAATCGGGTAACTCCCATTGGTTTGAGCTCAAAGGCTTCATTTAGAAGACTTCTGCACAAAGTGAGGCTTCAAGGAGTAATAGAGGGAAGTGGAGAGACAAAATGGTCAGGGGTTGGCCGAGAAAAAGGCTTTGGATGTGTGGGTATGGAGGTAGAGGTGGGGGCCTTTTACAAGAGGAGAGGAGGGGCACTCTTGGAATGTAAAGAAATGTTACTTTATTTTAAATTGAGTTTCGGATTCAAAAGGTCCCACATTGATATAATTCGAGGGTAAGGTGATAAGGGTTCCAAATACACTCATCAAATAGGTTTTGGACATGTGTAGGTCATAGATTTTACATTATCTTTTTATTTTATTTAAATCCTTTATTAATGAGGTAATCGCTGCATCATCATGATGTCATGAATAATTTAATTCATTTTATGTCTAAAAATTATAAAAAAAATCATGATGTAGGAAGTCATTTTATCTTTATAATGAATATTTATAGTAAAAAATATGACTTGTATAACCCCATTTAAAATTTTTTTTAATAAAACAACTCATGTTTGTGTCATTTTAATTTTAACATTAAATAAAAAGATATTAATGTCATTTTCATACCAAAGTGGCTCCATGGGGTCCCCAAGTTGACCATTGGCTTTTCTTGGTCGGCCATGACACATCCAATAAGGGTAGGACATGTTTCTAGGTATTTTCATTTTATTATAACATTATTTTTACCTTAAATTACACTAATTACCCCTAACCGCGATTAAAAACTTAAAAGTTACTATTCACCAAAAAATTATTTTAATCACATTGAACCACATTTTACTTCTTAATGAAAACCATGTATGTCGGATTTTTGAAAATCAAATCACAAAAGTGGAAAAGTTTCATTTAAACGAAAAATCAGTTTCTTTAACTACCACTTAGTGGTTTCACTATTCATCAAAATTTGAAGTTTTTCAGAAAAATACCAAAACATCAACCTAAGATATATTTGATATTCTGAATTAAAAAATGATGTCTATTTTAAAAAATTAAAATCATATAAGTAACATTTATTAATTTAATAATTAATTTCCACTATCATGACAAATAGCGGGTTTTTATGAAATAATAAGTATCAAAAGATTGACACCAGTTTAAGTGCAATTTTAAAGTGAAATTTATTCCAATGACCACCATTGGATTAAATGGTAAAAATATATTCTAATTTAACATAAAAACCAATTCAAAAGATAATCTAATCATATAATTAAATTAGATTAAAAAGAGGTTTTGAATTAAAATACAACATTTTTCACTATTCATTAAAAAATGAACTTTATCGGAAAAATACCAAAAATTCACACAATGTCAATTTTGATGTCCCAATCATAAAGAATAAGTTTATTTTGAAAAACATAGCTTATAAAATTGTCAAAATATAGATTTAAAAATGGGTTTCCATCAAAAGGCAGTAAAACAATCTTTTGAAAATATTAGTGTATTCCATTCTTAATATTGGATTTATTCTTATTTTAAGCCTCTAAAACACTATCTAATTCACTAATATACATATATAATAATATCTATTATTCATTACTTACTTGGGATGTTAAAAAAACTCTAAACATGAAAAGATCATCAATGTGAATTATTCATTTAATTCAATATTACGTAATGTTTTAAGGCCTGGTCCTTATAGAATAAATTTAAGGTATTGAATGAGTGGACATTAAAATAATGTTTTTATAAATTTTAACAACAAGAACATTGAACATAAAGGAATATAAATTTCCTCAATCTAATAAAAAATTATGATGAATGTGTTGTGGATTATTATTAAAACTTTATCAAACTAGAACAGTATCCTACAGATAGAATATATAATATAGAAGGAATGATTAACCATATCCTTATGTGATTAAGACATGTGTCCAAAGTGAACTGGTTTCAAGAAAAATCTCATCATTTTGTGAAAATTTATTACCTTTCAAAAAAATAAATAATTATTTCTCAATATCCTATATATTGAAGGTAAATAAAAATTCATTTCTTTTAAAAAGTAAGAATCATTGAATGTATAAATGTAGAATAAGTTGATGCAATTTCGATGTTGTAAATGTAATGAAAATAATCATTAGGTAAAATTAGTGGATGGAATGGGAGTGTGTTATATGTGTCAAGATAAGGATCATATGTATGATGAATGTAAGGGTAATAAATAGAGAACTAGTATCTAGTTCATTAACTATAATTAAATGGGACATGATTCAAACCAATGTCTCAAGAATCAAGGGAACCTACAATTAAAGTGGAAAAGGTGGGAAGTCCAAAATTACCAGATCTCTATAGCTGAAGTGAAAGTTCCAAACGATATGGTGGAAGATACTTTAATAATATATTAAAATATAACAAAGGATTTTTTTTTATTTTGGATCCTCACACTCATTTATATCTACCATGTTTTCCAAGAAAATTAGACATTTCCATATAACTGTAGGAAATGAGTTATTTGTCAAAAATGATAGTGGGAACCTCACTACAACAAAGATGTGTCATGATGCTCCCATTATGACAAATAAAATTTACCTATGTAAGAAATTTATTATCATACATATGGTTGAAATTGTATAAATCCTTGGTATGGACTGGATTTCAATATATCATGAAAAAATTTATAACAATGAGATAAAAATTATGGCTCATGATAATGATGAATGATTCTTTATCTTATGAGGGGAAACCTAATTATTCGAGTCATTCCTAGATCAACATTCAGTGGCTATTCAAAATGATCTCCATTTGGAGGAAGGACAGACACGTCCTTTGGATGGAAAACATAGTCATAAAATTGAGGAAGTACCTATTTTATAAGAATACAATCATGTATTCCCTAAGAATATAGTCATGTTATATGTATGCAATTGTATAAATAATATATTACAATGCATAATTAGAGAGGTATAACATTGTTTTATTCATTAATTTTCCACAAAAACTGTTGAGTTTCTAAGGACACCTGGACTATTATTACCTACATTGGCCTACTCTAGAGTTTTAAATATACCTAAGAGACACTAAATATAATAATACACATGTTTCAATTAATCATATCAATTCAAATATTATCACAACCAATTGGTACCATGGTCAAATTGAAAAATTCTAGGCCAATTATAACATGACTTGAACCCTCTGGGATTTTAACATACTAGTCTACTTCCCACACTCATTTAATAATCCCTTAAGTTGTATTTGGAAGTAGAATTCCATGTCCCACACTGATTTATTACACAATCACAGAAGTCATATTTTGAAGTAACAATCCATATGCCACACCCATATAACACTGTGAAATTTTTAAACAGTAGTCCATGTCCGAAACAGGCATATTAGTGGATAACATATGGGCTTTTGAAGTAGGGTACCGTGTCCGATATATGTATATCAAAAAATAAAATGTATCTCACTATCAAATTAAGAACAATATCATAAATATCAAAATTTTATAAACAGATTGGTTTTGAATTATTAACCTTTTTTAAAAAAATTATCTTCATGGAATACCGATTAAATTATCAATTTAGTCTTGTTTAATAACTAAAATTACATGGATTAACATAAAAAATAAAAATCACCAAATTTCTTTAATTAATTCACTAATCAATTAATCCAATCCCATCAATTTCATAATCAAAACATTAAATTAATTAATTCAGAAATTTAATAATCCAATTCCATCAATTTCATAATCACCAGTCTCTATCCATCATTTATGTGATCTTTAGGGCCTTCTATAAATTTCATCATATGGTTCTATATAAATAGATTCTTGATAATTGTTGTTATAGGAGAACTTCATAATAACTAGGTTCTTCTCCCCAAACCCACCAAGTCTTTAACATATGTACAAATCATATCCTCAAGAAACAATATAGTACATTTTGACTACCAATCTATTTGTGGGTGGAAATATATACTCAATAAAAAATTTGTACCAAGCACCTTATGCAATCCCTGCAAAAATCTTCCAATAATAATTAAATCCTGGTTTCCAACAAAACGCCAAGGAACCTCATACAGAAGAACTATATTCTAAATATATATATCACCCGAATGATCAACTCTGAAAGTCTCCCATAATGTTATGAAATGTACTGCTTTAATCAGTTGATCAGTAATCACACAAATATGTTCATTATTATGACGTTTCCTCGTGAGATCCACCAAAATGTCCCTGGTATCTATATCCCACTTTTATTCGAGACTATGCAGTGGATGTAGTAAACCACCCTGTCATTAATGATCAGCCCTCACCTATTGAAAGTTGTAGAATCATGTCACAAACCTATATATCTTCTTTTCCATGCCCAACCACTAGAACTATCTTCCTAGATTACAACACATTTTATTGACATCCGGTTTAATTCTCCATTTTTAGGAATGAAATTAACACATTAGTTACTCCTGGAACCTCATAAGAAAAACTACCTTATTCATAACATAGATGTTCTCATCATCATCTATAGTCCATTATAATATTTTATCCCTACCATCGTGGAATTCCCTCAATTAAAAACATTATGGATCCTGATAATGCATATACATTAATGACTCAAATGTGTAGACTCAACTAAAACATAGAAGAGATTAAGCTACTCTAAACCCTTCTAAACCACAACATGCATCTCATCCAGTAATGTCACCACCTTCCACTTAGCATAGGACTCTTAAACTTTCGGAGTTTTATCTTTCCTTCTTAGAGCATGTACAATAGTGTTTCCCTTCCCAGGTGTATATTCCAGCTCAAATTAGAATTACTATATATACTCAACCCACTAATCCTTTCATAGATTTAAATACCAATGCTGAATGATATAGATTAACATTTTATGATCAGTATGCAAAGATAAATTTTCACCAAATATATAATGCTGCCAAATATTTATGGCATAAACCGCTTCAGTCAGATCGATGTCATGTGTAGGGTAGTTTCATTCATGTGACCTCAACCTACATGACTGATACACCAAAACTCAATCCCCTTGCATCAATTATTCTTGAATCCCTATCTAAGAAGTGTCAAAAAACACCATATCCTCTTCTCCTACCTCTAATATGATCAATATTTGTCATATTTTTTAGTACTTATTCAACTCATGGAAATAATTATCACATGATCTAGACCATTAAAAATTTACTCCTTTCATAGAAAGTATAAAATATGAGCTTCCAAGCAGGAAAATTCCCATAAAAACCTATGATAATTACCCTCAAATCATAGAAAACTACAAATATCAAAAGCATTATAGGGATAATCTCAAGAAACAATTTCATGAACATTCTATGGGATGACTGACACACCTTCCTCCAAGATGATATGTCCCAAGAAGTGTCACTAAAAAATCCATAATTGACACTAAGATAGCATGGAGTATAAAAAATTCCCTAGTTTTATACACAAGATGATGTCAAGATGTTGGCCATGATCCTCATGAGTCTTGGATTACACCAAGATTTATTCAAAAAAATAAAATAAAAATTTGATCAATTTAGAGATGGTTAATTCAGTAAATCTAGGCCATAAACACTACTGTTGTGTTGTTCATCTTAAATAGAATCATGGTGAAATCATATAGGATATACCTACTTCCCACTCCCCTGGATAAAATTATGATTGAGTGATTCCTTCTCTCAGAAGTCATACCTCGTGACAATCCAACAGAAACCACATATCCTACACTTAAATTCACCTTCCAGTTCCCCTCAAGTTATGAGAGTTGGATCCACATCATCATAAAAAAGAAATCTAAATTAAATTAAATTGGGACATAACTTTACATTTTATACCATCTAGAAACCACTTTTCCATAGTATCCTCTTCTCATTCCAACATTGGAGAAAAGTGATGAAATTTTTTAATGTATCTAGCACAGTCCATATATGACATACTCACCAGATTGAATCTCATTAAATATAAAAAAATAGTCACTTCACACCACAAGGTAATAAAACAAGGTGAGATAAAAAAACTATAAAAACACACATTAATAATATAAATCCAAACCCAGTTACTTAGGTTTTCCCCCATACATGTGTTAGCTACTCCAATTCATGAGTTGTTGTCAGAGGCATGACCATTTATAGTCTCTTATCTACCATTCCCAAATAGTAAGATAAAATAGGGTCTAATTCCACTTTGTAACATCCCATACTACGTGAATACACCAGTTCCCAATGTCTGTAGGTCTAAGAACATTAGGTGTCCCTCCCTATATTCCAGAGGATGCCGAATAGCCGCAAGGGTCTAACATAATCATTGAGAGATTACACCGTATTTATCAGAGAATGAATTTAATAGAAATATATCAATAATAATAGAACGATATAACCCATTACCTAACCAAAATATAATCACATGATGACCAAAACATGAATTACAATATCAAAATCTAAACAGTTGATATATCATTCCATGTATGTGTCCAATGTTAATATTCAAATCCCAAAAAAATAAAGACACTGGAAACTCCTTAGTGGGTCTTGAATCTCATTAGGTTCCATCACCCATGATCCGATCTAACATATACATCTAACAAAGAGCATTTACCTTATCATACCATGATAAAATGAAGTCCATTCAAGTGAAAATTCGGCAGCTTGAGCAGGGTTTCATTATAAATCATGAGGCCATCACCAACTACATCGAAAATAATATCCAATCAACAATAGTGTATGAATTTTTATAATGAATAAGGATTAATTCACAATTAAATAGATTTAATATTTTACTATTAATTAGATAAACACAAAAAACCTCAGGATTTCTAGGGACACCTGAATCATCAATACCTTTTTTAGAAAGTGAAAAAGTCCAATATCCCCAAGGGAAAACACATATCATAATACCTAAGTTACTAATTAACATATCAATTAAATTAATATTATATATGTGATACCCATGTCATTCATTGATGGTAAATTCTCTATTATATTTTTGGTCTAAAATCCCCTCTTAGATTCCCCTAGGACCCACTTGAATTTTAGGATGTTTGGAAATTTCTTGAGTTAACAAAAGGGGATACAAGGTAAGGTAGCACGGTTTTCTAAACCCCACAGCTTTGTCCAACTCATTAAAAATATTGTTAAATTCCATTTTACCTCGATATATTTATCCAACCTCACCCCTTTCTACCCCCATTTGACCGTAGTAGTCGTTGAAGCCTACCAAACACCTGAAACCCTCATTGGAACTTCATTTTGAAGGGGGATTTGGTGGAGAAACTACAAACTTCATCAACTAAGAGAGTTTATTACTTAGTTCATTCTTATTCATGGGTTTTAATCCCTTATTCTTGAAGTCCTTATGTCTAGAAATTATAGTTTAGAATCAAGGGTTTGATACTGGGTGTCTTGCTCTATGCTTTTGGTTTGAGTCTTGATCTAAGTCCCTAGTGGTGTGGAGGAGGTGTTCTTGAATTTTCGCCCAAAGATTCATGGGTTTCACAATAATGTTATGTGATTCCACTGGTAATCAATGATAGAAGTTTTATAATTGCTAGATTTATGCTTTTAACACACTTATCATTCATTATCCTTGCTGTGAAATCTGGTTTTGGTGAAGTTTTCCAACCAAATGATTTTTAGGTACTAATATTTTGTTAAATTGTGTGTTTTACTTGCCTATTTTAGGTTATGAAAAAATGGGGTTGTTTTATAACTCATGTTATGGATTTGTAGAAATGATTTTGGTGCTGAAAATTCTATTTTGGATAATATGGGTATGCACAAAGTGTTCTAGGTTGGTTTTTATAGTATTTTGTGTGCAAAACATTATTTAATTTTTTAAAGTGATTTCATTGAAATCCCAATGGTTTTATTGAGTGGTTTAAGTGGTACAAAAAATGTTTAGCTACTGTATTGAGTTTATTTCGATGAGAACTATTGTGTTTATGTGATAATGGATTTTCTTTATCACGATATAATGGGATTATCACAAAGGGGGAAGCCCGGGTATCTAGAAGGGAATATATATACTAGTACGCTAATGATCTGGATGGGTTGTATCCCTCTTTCACTGAGAAAAAACAGATAAAAACAACACTAAAAACTATCTTGATGATGATTTGGGACCTATAGGTTATGGGTATGTTTCCTAATAGTGGCTCATGCATGAGAATGAATTTTTCTATGGTTACTTTATACCGAGGTATAGGGTACATGGGGCCCCAGACTAACTAGTGCCTAGGGGTTTTCTAGAGATTGGTGCTCATTGACTCTTTTGTAATTATATTTGGTATATGGTTGGTTTTTCTGGAAAATACAGTATAATACATGTTTTAATTAATTTTGATAACTCACAGAATATCCCCATTTAAAACTTCTTATATTTCAATGTTTTATTGATTAGAAATTATTTCCCCTACTTCTTGTTTATCAAAAATGGAATGCTTTTTATATTGTATTGTTTACTAAATGGAATATAATTGTGGTATATCATTGGTCTTCGGATCACATTATACTTACCCCCCATGGGTGTAAGTTGACTTGATATGGTTTGACACAGGTCAAGGCACGGCCTTGGGTGAAGATAGTTCTGGTTGTTAGCCCCCTTCCACGGTGCGATGTTGTGGAGATGACCTGTGGAAGAAGACCCCTTATCGTGTGGAGTCATTGGGGCTATTTTGATGAGATTTTAATGTGTATTTGGACAACTTTTTTAGTGTTTAAAATTATATATTCAGTTCTATAATTTTATTAATTGTTGTTTGGTATGAATTTTCACATTCCTTTTATCGAGTTCTTTTGATGTTTTATGTAACCATACTCGGGAAAATAGTTCCCAAACCAAAATATATGATACGCGGGTACTTTATTTGGCCTCTGGGGATACGGAACACCCTTTGGGCCTTGTCACGGGCTAGTTTGGGTGCCTATTTTGATGGAGACCATATTTTATTCACGATAATATCCAATTGGAATCATGGTCCAACTCTATCATTTTGTGCCTAGAACACCATGTCTAGCATGACGTGGGATTTTGAAGAAGAAGTCCATGTACCACAATAATTTAAAAAAAATCACACAATTGGCCTTTTGAAGAACCCTTCTCTTCCCACACACATTTATAATAGAATCACACATGAATCATTTTAATGCAGCAGTCTATGCCCCACACTGATTTATCATAATGGGATTATGAAGTAGTTTTCCATGTCCCACACATGTATATTTTTCAATCGCATATGTGATTTTAGAGCAGAAATCTATGCCTCACACACCTATATCACTAAATCACATGTATCTCAATATTACATGTATCAAAATATCACATAT
The DNA here is from genome assembly GCA_963277665.1 of Viscum album. Lineage (NCBI taxonomy): Eukaryota > Viridiplantae > Streptophyta > Magnoliopsida > Santalales > Viscaceae > Viscum > Viscum album. Next base: position 1,292,716,692 of record OY728136.1, read on the forward strand.
ATATATAAAATCTATAAATATAGAGGTTAAGAATTATTAACCTTAATTTCAGAAATAACCATAATGGAATACCAATTAAATTATACATTAAATATTTTTTAATCACTAAGATCCCATGGATTAACATAAACAAATCAATATCATTCCATTCCATTAATTAATTCACCACTTAATTAATCTATTTCAATAAATTTCATAATCATCACATTCCATCAATTAATTAAAAAATTAAATAATAAATTCCATCAAATTTATAATCACCATGTCCCATTAATTTATTCACCAATTAATTAATATAATTCTAAAAATTTCAAAATCTATTAATAAATTCTTAAATTTATTAAATCAATCCAATAATTTAAATTCTCTTAATTTAACAAAAAATTTATTATATTCTAATAAAATTAAATTAATTAAATATCCAATGAAATTTACCAATAATGGAAGATGAATATCCCACAATTAAATACACATTATCAAATCTAGACAATGATATGTGAAATTTAAACAACCAACCTAATGACTGTTAATGAAGTCTAACGAATAGAAAACACCAATTGAAGTGAAAAAAATACTAATTAGTTCTAGATATGAAACCTAAATCCATGACTAGAAGAACTTGGTTTACAAAAACAATTACTATATCCATCACAAAAATAGTATTTAATCTCTAAAAATGATGATAAAATGATGTGAGAGTGTGAGGTAATGACATGGTGTAATAATTTCATATAAGGAGATGTGAAGATCATCAATACAGAATTCAAATCGTTAAGAATGAAGGTTAGAGGGCCTTGAAATCTGTTCGTGAGACTCAGAAACGAGGGAAAATTTTTGGGTCAATATAGGGAAATTTAGGATGAATTATAGGGTTTTGTGTATTTTTAATCTATTTTAGGGGATTTAATTACAACACACATGATTTCCTATAAGAGGAAAATTGTTTCAACCCATCCTATCACCCTAACTACGCGCCTGACATAGATGTATTACAATATTAATCATAAGGGAGACCAGAGCATTAAAAACATTGCGTCTTCCATGAAATTCTCCTCTATTTTGGGATTCATGGTTTCCTAGGTATTGGAACACAATTTTGGAAAAAAATTCCAACTATTCACTACCCAATATACTTCCAAAAAACATCCAATTTGAAACCAAATACACCCAACATAAAACCAAAAAAATAAATACTATAAAAATATACCTCAAAAAGAATATAGTGACATCTATAAAAAAGGTTAGATTAATATGGATCAATGAGAATGTGAATTGATTATACATAAATCAATTCTTTTATTAAGAAGAAATGTTATCCACTACATTGTATTGATTACTAATTCAATGAAGTTTATGAATCTCAATATTATTCAAGGATAGAATTTTATTCAAGGTATTATTCAATGAGATTAAATTTGGAATATATTCCAAATAATTTATTCTGAATAAGGTATTTACATTGTATGTTTATATTAATGGAATATGGAATGAATTATTCACCCTCTATTTTTTTTTGTATTTAATGAATATAGTACTCAAGGCGTATATTAAAAAAATTGTGGTATTTATTGATGATATTATTGTATATTTTATATTGTTCTAGAAACATTATAATCAAATTTATATTTTTCTTGAGATTGTTTGGAGGAATTTAATATATGAAAAATTTAAAAAGTTTGACTATTGTGTTCAAAAAGATTCTTTTTAAGCCATATTTTCTCTAAATATGGAGTCACAATTAATCCTCCAAATACAAAGGTTGTCAAACAATTCCCTGCACTAATTGAAATAAATGACGTATATTGATTCACCAGTTTGGTAGGATACCATCAATGATTTGATAAAAATATTTCATTTATATCTAACCAATTAACCAATCATACTTATAAATGGGTTATGATTAAATGTAAAATGAATATGATGAATGTTTTGAAAAATTAAAGAATATTTTGGTATAAAAACCAATATTGACTCTACTTTCTATAAATGATGTATTCGTGATATATAATGATTCATTATGTAAGGGAATTGGGTTTTTCCATATCCATAGTGAAAAGGGTATGTCATATGTAACCAGATTGATAAGAAAACATGGAAAAAATATCCAACTCTGAATCATCAGTTAGCAACTGCAGTCATTCATTTGATGGTATGGAGGATTTATATATATGGTGAAAGATATGAGATGTATTGTCATGAACCAACCTGGGTCGACCCTAAAACGGTCACCTGAGATGGTCAGTGACATGGCATGAATGGGTGTTCCTAATCCCCAGAGGCTGGAAACAAGTTTCGGGAATCAAAATCAAACCGTTGGGAATGATTTGGCCCATGAATTAAAGATAAACAGACAAATAAAGATTGATGATGATCAAATAAAACAAGAAGAAGAATGAAAATAAATGTACATACAACCTTGTGACCCTTCAGATTGCCGTCCAACTCAGAACCAAGCCTACACCAACACTGAACAGCTGAACCAGGTACCTGAACAAGAAACTATACCTGAAATAGGAAAGATATAATAGGCGTGAGCACCAAGATACTCAGTAGGGATGCTAGAAATAAACCACTAAATCCAAAAGTTTTCTATTCTAAAGTATCCTATAAACAAATGATTGAAATAAAAGTATGAATGTAGGGTTTTCACATTTTCAAAATAAGCAACTTGTTTTTCCCATATAAAGAAAACCCAAAACATGTTACATACCACTTATAAAACCATTTGACATTTTATAAACAAAAAGGACAGAAAGTGCAAGGTTGTGCTATAAGAAATGAATAAACATTACAAACTGGATATAAACTAACAGGTATAGTTGAATATAAACAAGAAATGTGAATAATAAAGTAACCATTGGTGATCCAAAACATCCTTACAAGAACCCTGGACATACTAGGTTCCAAACATCCTACTGACGTATGGTGTAACACCAAAGTCTGTAACTAACTTGCCACCCTCACAGTAATAGAAACCAGCGGTACTCCCCATCTGGCATATACACCTACCATTGGGTACCAACCGGTTTAATCAGGGCTGATACGAAACCATCACTCGATCAACTATAAGAGTCCTTGGAACCCATAGTGGTAATAATAATACTTTGTAGGTTGGAAGGCCCTTGCACGTGTGACTCATCTCACCACACTTTCCTTCCCCAAACATGGGTGCTTCCTATGTGTTCACTTATAAAGGGTTACTCTAGATATTAGTGCCCAATATACTTATATATATATATTCATTCATGTCTGACATATAAAGTGCCAACTGGGATATAACATCATTCGGTTATCAAAACCACTTTATTAAACATTTAGAGGTGTAAATCAGTCCTTTTGTTTTACATAATCAAATTCCTTTAAGAAAACATTTCAGAATCTCGTCTAAAACATCTCTGGACACCAATTTTGTATTTAAAAATCCAAATGGGCCCCTATGTTCCACATTTAAAAGCATTGACATAAAAGTATTTAGTGATGCTATGTTCAATTTTGTAAAAACAAAATATGTGTTTCCTTACACCACACACTCAACAAAATATATACCCCAAACGCCAAATGGAAATATACTGATGGATTTATTTTCAAACCAATTTAAAGAACTTCTCAAAGAGACCCACAACATTTTGAAAATAATAACCTTTCATAAAACCAAGGATTTGAGAAAAATACAAATTAAAAGAGATGGAAAATCAATTCTACAAAAACACTAACTTCCATAAAACAAACCAACGCATGACTAAAAAGTTACATAGAATCTTTTTACAAGAAAATTCCACTTAAGACACCCAAAAATACCATTTCAAGAGAAAGGTAGTTAGCTCCAACCATGTTGGAATGGCATAAACATGGGCATAAATAGAGGAGCATCCAAAAAATCCATTTTATATTTAATATTTCAACATGAAAACACTATCATAAGTTAACTATAATCAAAATAAAGGTGGGAAACATAATCTACGATTTACCTAAGAAAACAGAAACATTAAATGGATTAAAATTGGTTGTAAGTGCATGTAGACAACAACACATGACCAAGGAACTATTTCAATGCAATTTTTAGCACTTTTAACCATCATAAAAATACACTGTAAAGAATAAAATATCATGATTATAAATGTTGGAATAAAATTTATAAATTAAATGAAATAATGCAATAGTATATGGAAAACTCCGGATGAGAGAAAGGATAAAAACACATACATCAAAAAATGGTCAATCCATGCTTTCTAACTCAAACCAAACCCTCCTCACATGAACACACTTTGAAAAAAGAGCGTGCACATGGAAATGATCGCAACACACTACAACAATTAACTGACACAAAAAATTAAATTAATAGGGAAAGGACCATAGCACAACCCAAAAGTTACCAGGGACTCACATAGACCAAAATAACAAGTAATAAAACACAACAAACTGTTACCAAAAAAATTTATAACCAAACCTACCCCAATTCACACAAGAATTAAATGGATTAAAAAAGAACCAAGTGCATGGAAATACATACATCAATTTGTGTGAATGCAATGACGCTTAAGCCGAAGGATGAACCCAGTTTAACAGTCCCTTCACAAGACCAAAGGGGTGATGTGTGTTGAGGATGAGGCGATCGGGCTTTTCACATGCAATAAATGAGTCCGCGAAGGTGGTGCACCACATAAGGGTGGACCGGTAGAAGAAATGTGGCTACCCGTGAAGCACTAATGGCCCGAAAAGTGGCTTCCAAAGGAGACACACACATCCATGTAGTTTGCCGGGGTGGGGTGGAGTTACAAACACTGGGAGGGTCGATCGGGGAAGCCGCACATTCCAATGATGAGGTCAACCAGAAAACGGGGTGTCCGCATGGTGCTGATCGAATGGGAGGATGATTCATGAGGATTCGCAGCGGAAAGGGGCTACGATGCGCAGGGGGGAAACAAGAAGTGGAGGTGCCAGAGGTGAAGACCATTGGGGAAGGAGAAAGCTACCGAGAGGGTTTGGCGGCGCCACACTAGACGAACGGGATGGAGGAAAGAGGGGTCCTCTGCGTGCTGAGTGGATGGAGAAAATAAGGCTTCCACGAGTCAGGTTGAAGGAGAAAGGCTTGTGTCGCACACAGAATAGGAGGGGGTGAGGGACTGTAGCACATAGAGAACCCCATGGGGGTGCAGTCGGGTTTCGATCGGGAGGAAGGAGGGGGTTGGGGGTTCGACACCACCTAGGGTTTTTAAAAAGAAAAAAAATGAAAAAAAAAGATAAAAATTGAAAAAAATAAAAATAAAAACAAAAGAAAAACATAATAAATTATATAAATATCATATCAATAATATAAATAATATTAATAATAATAGTACAATTTAAAAACATTCTTATTATTAAATCATTTTTTTGTAATTATAAATCATTAATCAAAAATTTATATTATTATTATAATCACAATATTATTCATTTCGCACTTAAGTATAACTTCATTAAAAAATTTAATACTACTAATAGTAACATTATAAATACTTTATTAATAATTATATTATCATATACATAATAATAATATTTTTATTATTATGTAACAAACATTTAACCCATTTTATTTTTATAAAACATTATTTATTTTAAACATTAGATAACTGCACACGTATGTGGACTCACTACACAGATACCACCGACCAAGCGGTGCCAACACATGAGTTCAAATCCAAACAAAATAATTAAACGTTAAAAAAATTTAGAACTGTGCTCGCCCCACACATTGGTGTGGATAACCAAAACCAATAAAAAATAATAATAAATTAAGGAGTCAGGGTGTGAAAATTCTCCCCACCACAAAACTTTCTGCCCCCATGAAATTCACCAAGCTAATAATTAATACAACTCGAGTACATGCCCAGAAAAAACTAATGGTAACCGAGATCCTCAGGGTGATCATTCCCAACAAACGTCCCACTTGACCAAATTTAGGAGGATGATAACCCGATATTTAGGGGAGAACACGGGAGGGTTCTCCCCACCACAAGAAATCACTAATACAAAAACCCTTGAAACCCAAACACCCCACCCCTGGGGGGGAAATGCGTGAACTCCCAAACCAAACTCAGTCATTTTCCCCACATGGACTGAACAACACACCCGAGACATTGACGGAAGGATTGCAATGAATCAACCCAGTAACATGAGAATTAGAAATTAACTCAACACCTCCCATAAATTTCATGAAATAAACCATCCCCCTAACTAACATAGGTGAGACCATCACAAAATACGAACATGTTCGTTTATCCCCGATCCTGACACCCTTCCAGGAATTTGAACGATCTAAAAACCATGCTGAGATAAAATAAGGCCGCCTGGATTGTTGTCGAACGACCTCATCACCCCACCAAAACAATGATGCATTTACTAAGCCGACATGAATCAAACAATAATACATTGGATAATTCCATATAAATTGAAAATCATGATCCGTGTTGAGGTTCTACACACCCTCGATAACTCCTGATAGTGCACAATCTTCACCCCGAAACCTATGGTAGGGTCCCTAATAGAAGAAGCGTCTCCAGCCTCACTGTCATACATTTTAATCCTTCTGTCCCTAACTCATTCCTCTTTAATGACGCTTCTTTTAGAACTCTCCCCAATTCCCCATACATTTTAATGGTTGGAGGACATCAAATGGATAATACATGGAGGCTTAGAATGCCTAAATCCGCCACACTAGTGGAATATGAGAGAATGGTCCAACAAACTGGGAGTCGGTACAGGTGAAGATAGTTTCATGGAGACAGGTTCCTCTAACATGAACTCCTTCCCAGATAGGGAACCTTAACAAGATCCAACGCCCACCAAATACACCAAAGACTTTAATGACGATGATACATCCCAACATTACTAGTCCATAACAAGACCCTAAAATAAATCAGGGATGGTATGAACCTTAACTACCCCAGGAGTTCCTAACCACCCTAAAACACATTATATTTCCGAACTATACAACTATATTTAACAGACATCGATAACCTCGATAAGAAGGCAACACACGAATGAAACAGGGAACTGGGCATAGCTCATAAAAATTTTTTGGAGGCTTTATGGGTGGCACACTCATAACAAAAAAAAAACACTATCGAAACCAACATTAAAACAAAAATCAATCAATGAAACAACACAAGTTAAGGGAAATATTCCCATAATCTAGACATATACAAACAAAAGAAAAAAAAATTATTTTTCCCAAAACGTCCTTTCTTTATAATTTTAAAACCCACTTATGGCATATTATGAATCGCCAAAGGTGCGTTCATCCATTCACACTTACATCATCTGCGGAGAAGTGCCCTCATTCACTATCCATACATACGAAGGCACATGTGGCCCTCCATATAAAATTACAAGGTCTAAGTATATATTTTCCTTATCAAATCCAAAGACATGCCAAAATTTACAAATTGAAACACTTTCTCTTTAAAAACTCACTTCACCAATTACAAAACAATTTAAAAGAAATGAGTTTCCATTCCAAAATCAATATCATTTTTCATAAAAACTCACATAAACTGAAATAAAAATGAAACAAAACCAACCACAACCCACTAGAATGAGGAACTAGGGAATATTCATAATTAGACAACATGGTAGTGATTGATGCCCAAGTATGGTATCGCTCTAAGTGGACCTTGAGTCGGAATCTTGGACTTCACATGGGTCACCACCACATGCGAGGCTACAACGTGAACCAATTTGACTCCATTGTCATCACTATATCCAAAACAACAAAATATAGAAGACTCAAACCCCATACTACCCAGGGATACTCTAGGATCAGTGCGAGAAAGAGTTTAGGATGCTCTACCCACACCTACCTCCCGAGTCCCGACAGTTCTAATATCCTTCTACCAGACACCCCAAATATCAAGGGCCTCCTCTGTTACCATTTTTTCATGAACCAACGTAGTTCGAACCTGAACCAGTCACTTGACCCAGTCCACGATATCGCCCGAAGGGGTGTTCCCAATCCCCATAGTCTAGAAACTAGTGTTGGGCATCAAAATATAACAATTAGGAATGATTTTTCCCTTGAACAAAAGATAAAAAATAAAAAAATATTGATGATGAAGTAATAAAACTAAAAATGGAATAAAAATAAATGTACAAACCTCATTGTGACCCATCAGGTGACCACCAAACTCAGAACCAAGTAAGCTCCAACATTGATAAGATGAATTAGAATCCTCAACAAGAAAATGAACCTGAAACTGGAAAGATATAATAGGCGTGAGCACAGAGATGCTCAGTAGGGATGCCAAAAATAAACCACTGAATCCAAAAGTTCTATTTTATGAAGCACCCCATAAACAGATGTTTGAAATTAGGTTTTCACATTTTAAAGATAAGCAACATGTTTCTCCCATATAAAGAAAACCCAAAACATGCTACATAACACTTCTAAAACCAAGTGAAAATTTATAAAAAAACCAAGACAGAAAGAAAAGGTTATGCTAAAAGAAATGAATAAATAGTACAAACTGAAAGTAAAATAACAGGTATAGTTGAAATTAAACAAAAAATGTAAATAATTAAGTAACCGTGGGTGATCCCAAACTTACTTAGAAGACCCAGGGACGTACTCGGTTCAGAACCACCTGCCGACGTATGGTGAAACTCCTATGTAAATAACCAACTGGCCGCTACAAAAAAATAGAAACCAATGACACTCCCCATCGGGCATATGCACCTACCAGTGGGTACCAAACCATCTAATCGGGGATGAAAAGAAACCATCACTCGATCAACTATAAGAAGCCCAGGAACCCATGGGGGATATAATAATACTGTGTAGGTAAGAAGGCCCTCGCACACATTACTTATCTCAGCTCACTTTCCTTAACAAAAAACGGACACTTCCTATGCATCCACCCATAAAGGGTTACCCTAGATTACTTATATATATTTGCATACATATAAAACATAGAAAGTACCAATCGGGTCGTCAGATCATTATGTTATCAAAACCAATTTATTAAACATTTAGAGTTGTAAATCAGTCCTTTAGTTTCACATAATCAAATTCCTTTATGAAAACATTTCACAAGATCTTCTGAAATAGCTCTAGACAATAAATTTGTATGTAAAAATTCAAACGGGGCCTTATGTTACACATTTCAATGAATTTACATAAATGTATATAGTGATACTATGTTCAATTTCGTAAATACAAGCCAAGTGTTTCCTTACACCACACACTCAACAAAATATATACAACAAATGCCAAACTAGAATATACTCATGGATTTCATTTCAAACCATTTTAAAGAACCAAACAACGAGACCCACAACATTTATAAAAAAAATAACTGCTTATAAAATCAAGGATTCGAGAAAAATACCAATTCAAAGAGACATAAAATCATTTCTAAAAAAATATTATGTTCTATAAAACTAACCAACGCTAGACCAACAAGTTCCTTAAAATATTTCTACAAGAAAAAACCAATCAAGACATCCAACAATACCATTTTAAAATAAAAGCAGTCAGTTCCAACAAATATGGAAAGACATAAACTTGTGCATAAATAGAGGAGCATCCAAAAATCCATTTTTAATCAAATATTTCAATTGAAAAACACTACAATATGTTAAATATAAACATAATAGATGTTAAAAACATAAACTAAGATTTAACTAAAAAACCCAAACATTAAATGAATTTAAATTGCGACCAAGGGAATGGAAACACCTACCCATAACTAAGGAACTATTTCAAAGCAATTTTTAACACTTTTAACCATCATTAAAAAACACCACAATGTATAAAATTTCAAGATTATAAAGGTGAAAATAAAATTTATAAATAAAATTAGATAATACAAGTGCATATGGAAAACTATAGATTAGGGAAATGATGGAAACATCTACCTCAAACAATGGTCAATCCATGATTTCTAACACAAACCACACCCTACTCACCTGCACACACTTCAACAAAAGCGCACACACTTAGAAATGATCGCAACACCCAATAATAATTAATCGACACCCAAAAACAATTAATGCGTCAAGGACCAAACAAAGACAAAAAAGGTACCAATGGCTCACATAAACCAAAATCACAAGTACAAAAACACAACCAAGTGTTTCAAAGAAGATTTATATTCAAAACCTACACCTATTCACAAAAGAATTAAATGGATTAAAATAACAATCAAGTTCATGGAAATACATACCAAAAAATGTATGAACGCAAGGATGCTTAAGCAGAAGGATAAACCAAGCTTCACGGTCCCTTCACACACCCAAAGGGGAGCTGTGTGTCGAGGAAGAGGCGAATGAGCTGGTTGTGCACAATCAAGGAGTCTGTGAAGGAAGTTCTCCATGTAAGGGAGGATGAGCAGATGAAATGCAGTTATCAGTGTGGCACTACCGGTGAGAAAATTTGTATCTTGAAAATATTCATGCATCAGTCTAGTTGGCGGGGGGTCGCGGCTGCTGGGAGGGTCGGCCAGGGGAGCCGTGCATGCCAAGGATAAGGCCGACCGGAACATGGGATGTCCGCATGGTGCTAATTGAACAGGAGGCAGAGCCGAGAGAATTCGCTGTGGCTAGGGGCTATGATGCACTGGGGGAAACATGATTTGGGGGGGGGGGGGGCGGAGGGGAAGGCCATCGGGGAAGGAGCAGTGTAACACTCGAGACTTTTATGATATATAAATCATCAAAGGGATCTTTTTCTACACAACACTTGCTTGGCTTTCTTTACACGCAATCGCGACCTTCCTCGATAGCTTGCGTCGTACGCAATACCGAGTTTCACTAAACAACAATATGCTATTAAAACTAGCCGTTATGAATAGTAATAACCACTTTTTGAAATTTTATAAATTTTATTTTTCAAAATGGACTTCATTTTTGGACTCAGAATATCGAAATTAGCCTAGGGTGAAATTTTGGTATTTTTCTGAAAACTTTCAATTTTTGATGAATAGTGAAACCACTAAGTGGTAGGTTAAAAACCGAATTTTGCATAAAACTTAATTTTACCGCTTCTGTGAATGGAATTTCGAAAATCCGAGAGACACGGTTAATATCAAGGACTAAAATGTGGTTCAATGAGATGAAAATAATTTTTGGTGAATAGTAACTTTTTACTTTTTTTTACCGCGGTTAATAGTAAATAGGGTAACTAAGGGTAAATATGATATTACTATTACCCTAACGCGTGTCCTAATCCTATTGGACAAGTGTATTTCGACCAAAAACAAACTTAGGAATAAAATATGACCATTTAGGCCCACTTGGGTTAGATTAGGACATTTATTATTAATTTATTTAAAGAAGGGTTAAAAGAGTTAAAATCAAAGTTTATTTACTAAAACATTTTAATATGGGGTTATACATAAGATAAATTCGATTGTAAATATTCATTAGAAAGCTAAAAGGATTTCCTACATGATGGTATTTTATTTGTAATTTTTAAACATCAAATAATTTAATTTATTTATGACACAAAGATGATGCAGTAATTATCTTGTTAATGAAATATTGACATAATTGATGTTATAAACACCAAAATAAATGTAATTTGAAACTTTTTATGAATTCCACTAATTTTATAGGTTACTATGATATATTAGTGTTGATTTAATCAACTTGTTTCGAACATATAATTCTGTTATGACTTTCACAAAAATCATATATCAAATAGTGTCAAAATCGACACAAAATAGTTTTTAAATCAAATATTATATTATTAATTGTTATTGTATTCCTAAAAATCTAAGGTTCGGCCAAATGACTTAGATAAGGATATATATTTTAATAATAAACAATTTGGGGTTCGTTTGGCATGTTATAGTAAGTGTATTAACCATATAGTGAAAGAAAACAAAAAGACACGATAAAAGTTAAATTATTTAACTTAGAGTTAAATCTAATTGATAAGGTTAAAATAATACCCTAAACTTGTCTAAATCCTATTGGTTGATGGGATTTCAACCCTTCCCCACTTTAGCTTCGAAATAAGACCCTTTGGAACCATTATAAACCGATTTTGACTTTAATATAAAATAATATTTTGAGATATTCCTAAGGTGCCCCTCTCCTCCCTTATAAAAGGACACCTCCTCCCCCTCCTCCTCACACAAATTTGAGCACTCAAGCTCGGCCAACCCCTGCCAAAATCTCTTCTCCACTTCCCTAGAAACATCCTAGAGGTTCTGGTCTTCCTCAAAGACCAATTTTAGTGCCCTAAGAGGAGGTCTCAAAGAGGCGCTTCAAAGAAGAGGAGGTTCGGACACATACGAAGCAAATCGGACCTAAGGTAAGGGAAATATCACAATCTCATTTTTATCCGAGATTGTTTATTCGTAAGTATTTACTGGGGTGTATTTTATCATCCACATCCATGTTTCATCAATATTTAATATTATTTCCATCCACCTACAATTGTTTAAATCCATTTTTACCCTTCGGTGAGTTTTTAGTAAAAGAAATGAAAGGAATCTTTTGTCGTTTTTCGTACGAGGTACTTTTTGACTTTTCCGACAAAAGTACGAAGAATGTTTTTTTAACTTAAATGGCCCGAACGGATTTTTACGGTTTTATAAAGCCTTATTTTCATGAAGCTTCCTTCAAAAGATTTCATGACTATTTTCAATAAAATCTCTTTCTTTTAAAATTGCATGATGTTTTGTGAAAAGAAATTGATCTTGAAGAAGAAAGGATATTTTCCTCAAGAATTCATTTCAAGTGTTTTATCAAAATTATTTTCCATCTAAGCTAATAAAGGGTTCTGTTTCTATCCATATTTTTACATTCATTTGACTATGTTGTGATGGAATTATGTTTATGAATTCCTTTATCTTATATGAATTGTTTTATAATGTCATGTTGTTTAAGAATCCCATTTTTATTACATGGGTTACGCTGTGATGTATGGTTTATGATTATGTGGCACACATAAGAAAGGATTCATTATAAGATGGGTGGGACCTATATCTCCCTCCAATGCATTGGGTAAAGATTTTATATCTCATGAGATAGACATGGCAGAAATGGTAGGTTATACCGGTTCAGTGAAACAGGACTGAAACGAGGGTTACTCGATTCAGAAAGGGACTTTGTCCACTAAGATAGTCTTGGCATTGAGTCTTGACTAACAAGAAATGATTCTCTTTGATTATGTGTGTATGCCACAAAGTTTCATGTTTTAAGTTATGATTATTGGGATTACATTTCACTTCTATGATTTATCCCATGTTATGATATTATGAGCTTTTTTGCAGGTTAAGATTTCCAAAAGCTATGTTCTTATATATATAATGTGATTGATATTTCTTTTGTTTACCCTTACTGAGCATTTGAGCTCACCCTTTTATGTTTTCTTTTCCCCAGGATATAAAGAAAGGTTTTAGGTAAAAAAAGGGATGGCCTTTATGGGAGATATTGAAGAACTTTCACCACGATTAGAAGATTACGTTCCGAGTTTCCAAAGACACTAAACTATTACGATCCTTTAGTGTGTGTTTTTGTTATGTACTAAGTATTCCGCAAATGTAATGTAATGTCCATGTACGTCAAGCTTCGGGTCTCTACAGTTGGTATCAGAGGAAAGGTTTAGTCAACCTTTGGAAACTAGGATGCGAAAACGTTAGTTAGATCCCTAGAGATATTTCTAAGGTATGTCTAGGGATGTCCCTAGGGATAAGTATACGTATAGGTTATAGTAATAGAATTACGCTAACGATCATAGAATTAAACCTAAGATGTTGGATATTGAAGGTACTCCCCCTTTATAATGTTGTTTTCCCTAGCATGATTTTTTCCTCTCACACTATTCTTTTTGGGTTTTAGACGATGGCTGGAACCCGAAGGAACCGTGTTGATAAATGCAATGGACAATGCAATGATTGCCCTCCTGAACAAACAAATGTTATGGGAGATGGAGTGCAAAATCTTATTGCTATACTTACACAAGCTATGAATCATTCTGGACTTCCAAATGAGCAGAGAAGGGAACAATATTCTATTGAGTCCTTCATGAGGCAACGTCCACCTTCTTTCAGTGGGTCTTCTGATCCACTTGTGGCTGAACAATGGATCAGTACTACTGAAAAGATATTTTTAGTTCTTCAATGTTCTGAACATGATAAAGTCATCTTAGCAGTATATCGTTTGGAAGGTGAAGCTGATCAATGGTGGAATCTTATCAAGAATACGAGGCCAAGAGATGAAATTGAGTCCATGGAATGGGACGAGTTCAAGAACTTGTTTTTCAGTAAGTACTTCCCTCGTATTCTTCGAACAAAGGTGGAGAAAGAGTTTCTTGAACTGAAGAAAAGGGACGATGAATCTGTTGGTACCTATGAAGCAAATTTTACAAGACTTGCAAGGTATGCTTCTGGAATTATCATCCAACCTGAAAGTAATGTTGATCGATTTTTCAGTGGCTTAAAACCAAGTCTTCGAAGGGCATTAGCTATAAGAGACTTCAGTAGCTATGAAGAAATTGTGCGTTGTGCTATCAAGGTAGAAATGGAAGTTGGTGTTACATATCAATCTCATGGTTTTGACAAGAAACGAAAGATGGAGGTCAAGAAGAAATCTCAGAATAATGGTGAAAAGAATATGAATGTTTCCTTATGCACAAAGTGTGGAAAGAAGCATGGTGGAGATTGTCTTAAAGGGACTAGAAAATGTTTTAAGTGTGGAAAAGAAGATGTCGAGTTACAAAAGAAGGTGAGAAATGTTCCTGAATTCAACCTTGATTGTGATGGGATAATAAAGTTCAGGAATCGGGTTTGTGTTCCTCCCATCCCCGAATTAAAGAAGGAGCTGCTGGATGAGGCTCATAGTTCATCATTCTCTATTCATCCTGGAAGTACGAAGATGTATAGGGACCTGAAAGAGTACTTCTGGTGGGATGGCATGAAAAGAGATGTTGCTGAATATGTCTCTCGATGCTTGGTTTGTCAACAAGTTAAAGCTGAGAGACAAAAGTCTAAGGGGATGTTACAACCATTACCCATACCCGAATGGAAACGGGAAAACATCACTATGGACTTTGTCACAGGACTTCCTAAAACATCCAAAGGCAATAATGCTATCTGGGTCATAGTTGATCGTCTTACAAAGTCTGCAAACTTCATTGCTATTAGAGAGGATTTCTCTCTAGATCAGCTTGCCAGGATATATGTAAAGGAAGTGGTGAGATTGCATGGAGTACCACTTTCTATTATATCTGATCGGGATCCGAGATTTACCTCGAAGTTCTGGCGAAGTCTTCAGCATACTATGGATAGAGAGTTGAGTTTCAGCACTGCTTATCATCCCCAGACAGACGGTCAGTCTGAGAGAACAATTCAAACCCTAGAAGATATGTTGAGAGCTTGCTCTATGGATTTCAAAGGAGGTTGGGATCAACACCTACCTTTGGTGGAATTTTCTTATAATAATAGCTTTCACTCCAGTATTCAGATGGCTCCTTATGAAGCTCTCTATGGAAAGAAATGCAGGACTCCAACTTGCTGGGATGAAGTTGGGGAAAGAAAGCTATTAGGACCTGATCTCGTTGATGAAATGGCAGAAAAGGTCAGATCTATTCAACAACACATAAGAGCAGCTCAGAGTCGACAGAAAAGTTATGCCGACAACCGAAGAAAAGACCTAGAGTTTGAAGTGGGCGATAAAGTGTTCTTACGAATATCTCCCTGGAAGAGGGTTATGAGATTTGGAAAGAAGGGGAAGTTGAGCCCTAGATATATCGGTCCTTTCGAAATACTGGATCGTGTTGGGAAGGTAGCTTACCGATTGGCGCTTCCACCGAATCTCTCTCAAGTTCACGATGTGTTCCATGTATCTCTCCTGAGAAAGTACATACCTGATCCTTCACATGTACTCAGCTCAGAAGTTGTACCGCTGGAGCAAGATCTTTCTTATGAAGAACAGCCGATAGAGATTCTGGATCGTAGCGAAAAAGTTATACGAAACAAGACCACTCGATTGGTGAAAGTTTTATGGAGGAACCACCAACTTGAAGAAGCTACTTGGGAGCTTGAGGATATGATGAGGGAGAAGTATCCTCATCTGTTTGTTGCAAAGTGACGAATTTCGAGGGCGAAATTCTTTTTAAGGGGGGTAGAATGTAACACCCGAGACTTTTATGATATATAAATCATCAAAGGGATCTTTTTCTACACAACACTTGCTTGGCTTGCTTTACACGCAATCGCGACCTTCCTCGATAGCTTGCGTCGTACGCAATACCGAGTTTCACTAAACAACAATATGCTATTAAAACTAGCCGTTATGAATAGTAATAACCACTTTTTGAAATTTTAAAAATTTTATTTTTCAAAATGGACTTCATTTTTGGACTCAGAATATCGAAATTAGCCTAGGGTGAAATTTTGGTATTTTTCTGAAAACTTTCAATTTTTGATGAATAGTGAAACCACTAAGTGGTAGGTTAAAAACCGAATTTTGCATAAAACTTAATTTTACCGCTTCTGTGAATGGAATTTCGAAAATCCGAGAGACACGGTTAATATCAAGGACTAAAATGTGGTTCAATGAGATGAAAATAATTTTTGGTGAATAGTAACTTTTTACTTTTTTTTTACCGCGGTTAATAGTAAATAGGGTAACTAAGGGTAAATATGATATTACTATTACCCTAACACGTGTCCTAATCCTATTGGACAAGTGTATTTCGACCAAAAACAAACTTAGGAATAAAATATGACCATTTAGGCCCACTTGGGTTAGATTAGGACATTTATTATTAATTTATTTAAAGAAGGGTTAAAAGAGTTAAAATCAAAGTTTATTTACTAAAACATTTTAATATGGGGTTATACATAAGATAAATTCGATTGTAAATATTCATTAGAAAGCTAAAAGGATTTCCTACATGATGGTATTTTATTTGTAATTTTTAGACATCAAATGATTTAATTTATTTATGACACAAAGATGATGCAGTAATTATCTTGTTAATGAAATATTGACATAATTGATGTTATAAACACCAAAATAAATGTAATTTGAAACTTTTTATGAATTCCACTAATTTTATAGGTTACTATGATATATTAGTGTTGATTTAATCAACTTGTTTCGAACATATAATTCTGTTATGACTTTCACAAAAATCATATATCAAATAGTGTCAAAATTGACACAAAATAGTTTTTAAATCAAATATTATATTATTAATTGTTATTGTATTCCTAAAAATCTAAGGTTCGGCCAAATGACTTAGATAAGGATATATATTTTAATAATAAACAATTTGGGGTTCGTTTGGCATGTTATAGTAAGTGTATTAACCATATAGTGAAAGAAAACAAAAAGACACGGTAAAAGTTAAATTATTTAACTTAGAGTTAAATCTAATTGATAAGGTTAAAATAATACCCTAAACTTGTCTAAATCCTATTGGTTGATGGGATTTCGACCCTTCCCCACTTTAGCTTCGAAATAAGACCCTTTGGAACCATTATAAACCGATTTTGACTTTAATATAAAATAATATTTTGAGATATTCCTAAGGTGCCCCTCTCCTCCCTTATAAAAGGACACCTCCTCCCCCTCCTCCTCACACCAATTTGAGCACTCAAGCTCGGCCAACCCCTGCCAAAATCTCTTCTCCACTTCCCTAGAAACATCCTAGAGATTCTGGTCTTCCTCAAAGACCAATTTTAGTGCCCTAAGAGGAGGTCTCAAAGAGGCGCTTCAAAGAAGAGGAGGTTCGGACACATACGAAGCAAATCAGACCTAAGGTAAGGGAAATATCACAATCTCATTTATATCCGAGATTGTTTATTCGTAAGTATTTACTGGGGTGTATTTTATCATCCACATCCATGTTTCATCAATATGTAATATTATTTCCATCCACCTACAATTGTTTAAATCCATTTTTACCCTTCGGTGAGTTTTTAGTAAAAGAAATGAAAGGAATCTTTTGTCGTTTTTCGTACGAGGTACTTTTTGACTTTTCCGACAAAAGTACGAAGAATGTTTTTTTTAACATAAATGGCCCGAACGGATTTTTACGGTTTTATAAAGCCTTATTTTCATGAAGCTTCCTTCAAAAGATTTCATGGCTATTTTCAATAAAATCTCTTTCTTTTAAAATTGCATGATGTTTTGTGAAAAGAAATTGATCTTGAAGAAGAAAGGATATTTTCCTCAAGAATTCATTTCAAGTGTTTTATCAAAATTATTTTCCATCTAAGCTAATAAAGGGTTCTGTTTCTATCCATATTTTTACATTCATTTGACTATGTTGTGATGGAATTATGTTTATGAATTCCTTTATCTTATATGAATTCTTTTATAATGTCATGTTGTTTAAGAATCCCATTTTTATTACATGGGTTACGCTGTGATGTATGGTTTATGATTCTGTGGCACACATAAGAAAGGATTCATTATAAGATGGGTGGGACCTATATCTCCCTCCAATGCATTGGGTAAAGATTTTATATCTCATGAGATAGACATGGCTGAAATGGTAGGTTATACCGGTTCAGTGAAACAGGACTGAAACGAGGGTTACTCGATTCAGAAAGGGACATTGTCCACTAAGATAGTCTTGGCATTGAGTCTTGACTAACAAGAAATGATTCTCTATGATTATGTGTGTATGCCACAAAGTTTCATGTTTTAAGTTATGATTATTGGGATTACATTTCACTTCTATGATTTATCCCATGTTATGATATTATGAGCTTTTTTGCAGGTTAAGATTTCCAAAAGCTATGTTCTTATATATATGATGTGATTGATATTTCTTTCGTTTACCCTTACTGAGCATTTGAGCTCACCCTTTTATGTTTTCTTTTCCCCAGGATATAAAGAAAGGTTTTAGGTAAAAAAAAGGGATGACCTTTATGGGAGATATTGAAGAACTTTCACCACGATTAGAAAATTACGTTCCGAGTTTCCAAAGACACTAAACTATTACGATCCTTTAGTGTGTGTTTTTGTTATGTACTAAGTATTCCGCAAATGTAATGTAATGTCCATGTACGTCAAGCTTCGGGTCTCTACAAGCAGGCCACCGAGAGGGGGTGGTGGCGTCGCATAGGTTAAACGGGATGGGGGAAAGATGGGGGTCCTCCGCAAGCAGAGTGGACGGAGAAAGGGAGGCTGTAGCGATCTAGGTTGAGGGAGCAGGGGGTTGCGTCGCACACAGAATAAGAGGGGTGGGGGGGGACCATCGCAACTGGAGAACCCCATGGGGGTGCGGCCGGGTCTCGGTCGGGAGGATGGAGAGGGGGGCGGGGGTGTTCGGCGCCCCTTGGGTTTCTAAAAAAACAAAAAACAAGATTAAAAAATATATAAACAAAATATAAACATAATAAAAGTTATAAATATCATATCAATAATATCAATCATAATAATAATAATAAATTTTTAAAACATTCTTATTATGAAGTCATTCTTATTTTTTTGAAATTATAAATCATTAATAAAACATTTCTATTATTATTAAAATCACAATATTATTCATTTATCTCTTAATTATAAATTCAATAAAAATTTTAATACTATTAATATTAATATTATCAATACATAATTAATAATTATATTATCATCTACACAATAATAATATTGTTATTATTATGGCACAAAAATTTAACCCCTTTTATTTTTATAAAGCATTATTTGTATTAAACATTAGATAACTGCAGAAGTACGTGGACTGAACACGCGACTACCGTTGACCATGCAGTTCCTACACACAATTCAAAAACCAAAAAATAAAACTAACCATTAAAAAAGATTAGACCCGCTTTTGCCCCACACCTTGGGGAGGCTATCCAAAACCAATAAAAAATCATAATAATTTAAGGATTCGGGGTGTGACATGTTAAAATATCATATGAGTATGAAATATTTCATTACAATTAATGAGATCAACATGTTATAAAGATTATGGATCAAGACAGTAAAGGATTATTATTTCTTGATACACTATCTACCCGGGAAGGATGATAAGCTAGCCTATTCATTGAGAAGAAAATATCATGGATTTCATTCCAAAATGTGGATAATAAGGGATCATATTTTCTTGGATCTAGTAAATAGGGATATAATAATTATTATTAAAGGGGAGAAATCATTCACTTTTCAAACTATTTATTAACCATCAGAAAAGATAAAACATTCCTAGACAAACAATGATAATTTTCAAAAGAAAATTTAAGATGTGAATGATGGAAAATTAGGAGACATAATATATGACGAATGAGATATAAAATTTGGAAAGTATATTTATATTCCCTTTATACCTTATATGAAATGTAAATCATTGGATGATTCTCATAACTCAAATTTCTCAGTACAACCTAGTAAAACTATGATGTATAGAGATTTGAAAAAGAAATATTGGTGGTATAATATGATTTGGGAAATTGTATACAACATTTCAAGATGGTTGGTGTGTTAATAGGAAAATTTTGAATGAAAAAAATCATATTGGTACATGTGAACTCTACTAATTACTGTATGGTAATAGGATGATGTTACTATGGGCATTTTCACTGGACCAACAAATACTCCTAAGAATAATTAAACAGTATGGGTTATTTTTGGGTGCCTTTCCAATATTGAAGACTTCATTATATATTAGAAGATTTACATATTTAATTCCTTGAACAAAACCCAACTAATGTTGCTGAAAAAATACATTATACACCACTTTCATTTTTTTATCATGATCCAAATTTTTCATCAAAATTTTGGAAAAGTATTTAGAAGCCTCTATATAATGATATTCATTTGAGCAATGTGTACCATCCAAAAACTGATTTAAAATATTAAAGGACTATTAAATAATCAAAAGTATTAATAGTTTCATTATAATTTTCCTTTCAAGGCATATGGTATCAATATTTACCTTTGTTAGAGTTTTCCTATAATAATATCTCTTATTAAAGTATTTAAGAGGCATTGTATAAAACATTGTCTAAAAGGGGTATCATACTCCAAATTTTTGGGATGAATTTGGTGAAATAAATATTGAATGAATGAAACATGTTATAGATATGGTGAAAAGGTTAAATACTATTTATAATAATATGAAACTGTATTAGAGTAAGAGTTTGTGTTATTCTGATAAATTGAGTAATAATATTAAATTTAAATTTGGAGACAATTTTTTCAGAAGGTATGTCAATGGAAGGGTGTTTTAAGGTTTGGTATTAATTTAAAAATACTAAATAGGTACTTTGAAACAGTATAAAATTTTAAATTAATTGGTTCCACATCATAAAATTTAGAAACACCATCAACAATATATAAAGTACATAATGCGTTTCATATCTCTTTGTTAAAAAAATTCATGCTAGATCCAACACATGTTCTAACCTCTGATGAACTATAACTGTAACATGATATATTAAACTATGAAGATAATATTCATATTCTTAACATTATATAATATGGGTTTAAACATATCACTTGGATGGAAAATATATTTTAGAGAAATCATAAAATAGAGGAAGCAACATGGGAACCAAAGGATGATATGAAGAAGATACAACATCATTTATTTATAAGGTAATACTTATGATAATTTCAAGGATGAAATTTATATAGGAGGTATTAATAAAATATCCTAATAACTTAATTTAATATATTATTTTATATTGTATTGAACATGCAATACTGAGCATTAATGAATCAAGAAATATTTTTGTTTAAATATGATCATCATAACCTAGACATTTAATTATTTTGTTTGAATAAGAATAACCATGATTTTAAATATATATGACGGTCCTATTCAGTAAAAAAATTCTGACCAATTTTCAGGAGACAATAACTCAAACAATTTTAATATCAGTTTATTCTACACGGCATATTTTTTCCAAAAATAATTTCAATTACTTTTTGTGGAAAAATATTATAATTTATTGTATCTCTAATAAAAAATGGATTTGAGAAAAATATCATTTCTTTTGAAATCATCATATAAAAAATATCTTATGATATGTTTTAGGAGATTTTATTTTAAATAATTATTTTTCATGAATAGTAATAAATACATATTATTATTGAAAACTGACATTTCATTACAATAATTTGCAAAGAAATTTTTTTAAGAAAATAGTTTCAAATAAAAATTTATTAAATTATAAAATTAATAAAAAAATATGTTTATTATGAATAATACATGATCTTATTTGGAAATAATTTTTATACCTGAAGATTAAATTTTTCAAAAAATCGGTTTTCCTCGCTTTTTTATGAGTTCAAAAATGAAATATATTCTAAAACATATATAGTTTGAATTTGATAAAATACATTCTATATTCTCAATACATTACCAGAAAAATTATTAATGAGACCATTTTCCTTTTTTTCCAAATGTATAGTAAAAATAGTAAAAACATTCCCCTACGCATACTGTTGAAAACATGTTTACTGGGGGGTTAAACTCAAAATATAAGGGTTAAAATGACCTAAAAACATGTCAAATTTATATTAGTTGGATATATTATTACAGTATATCATGTAATATTTTAAAATTTTCCATTTTGGAGCCAATATTATTTATTAAGACATTAATAAATTTTAATATTTTTGAAAAATCCTAGTGATTGCTATATCCAAATTATTAAATAACACCACCTCCCAATCTACTATACATCAATTTGAATAGAATATATTGACAAAAACCTATGAAAATACCTCCATCGAATTTTTATACATTTTATAGGTCTATTTTTATTACCTATATATAAATTATAGGGCCAATAATTTGAGATACAAAGGAGCTATCATTAAGATATGATAATCATCTTAACAAATCATTTTCGTCTTACTACTTATTTTTTCATCTAAAATTATGACCTAAAAATTAAAATTGAATAAAACTAATATATATAAAATAATCATATATTTTTATGTGTATGGAATAATTTTTTTCCACCCTCTTCTCTAGAAAATAGAAAAAATACCATCATTCTTGTGTATAGTAGACTACATCCTCAAGATCCAATGTTTTTTGTCATCCATCCCTAACTCGCATTTATAGTAATAATGATTGAAAAAAATTAATATATATACTAAATATGACATAATTATGATTCATTAAAATAAATATATCATCCAATTTATTATCCTTTCACCATTAGGGAAACGATAAAGTCGCTCTTGCATATATACAACATACCATCTCCATGAATTTATTCCATGAGTTCTCCATGTCGAACATTTAAGAATGATTATCCAAAAATGTTTCCAATGCATAAAAAACATTTATAACATTAATATCATTTGTTATATGAATTATTTATATTTTATTCACAGTAATCAAAATTTTCATGTTAGGACACACCTAAAAAAATAGTTTCCAACTAAAATAATGGTATTAATGAGATAAAATTAAAAAAACATTAATTTTAAGTTATAAGTAGACCATTTAGGACATTGTAAGTAAGAAAATGTTTATGTAATAAATAAATGACATGTCTAAAACCATTATAAATTATATTAAATCACGTTCAAATAATTGGAGGCATGAGTTATGATATTTTTCCAAATTTATTCTCCATTGAGACATGTTTCATAATATACACATGTTTATTTTTTTATGTTTTATATAATTCTTCCTTGAGGTATTTAACATGAATATTTAATTATTAATTATAATTTATGTTCTATTTCATTTTTACTCAATGAAGGATCTTCTATATTTTCTCACGATTTATTCCTTTGGAACATCAATCAATAAAATATATATTTTAAATAAAAAATGGTATTATTTTTTTTATGAGAAATATATTTCGTTCATGTTCATAATTTCATTAAAATATTTTAATTTTTGTTACTATTTTATAATAGTTTTTCAATTGAAATTTTTACCCTTTTTTACCTTTTTTACAAAATATATTAAAAGAAATCTTCAATTTGTTTTCTGCATGAGGTACATTCTATTTAATGGTGTGAATGTAATTTTTTTAACCTAATTTCCATGAAATATTTTTCCCACCATCAAGAATAATATTTTCATTGAATATTTCCTTCTCTGTTCACATGTTTATTTTCAAATGAAAATTTTTCCATCTCATTTTCACTTTTTTTCAATATGAGATATCAAAAAGAAATGGTTATATTCTTCCAGAATGTGTTAATAATTTTATGGCATTTATATTCATCAATAAAAAAAATATTTATTATGACCCACTATTAATATATTTAAATGTCATCATACCTAAAGTAGTCACTTTTTTTGTTATATTTTCGTTGGAAAAAAAAATTTATTAAATAAATATATTCCTTTTATCATGGATATGTTAATTTCTCAAGTCATATACCATTTACACAAAATGTAAATCTATTGACTAGAACATAATCATAAATAAATATTCATGAAAAAATATAGATATTTTTTATAAGGTATACAATTTACGAATTGAATTTACCAATACATATATGAGGAATGTATTTGACATGATGTAATGGGTGGGGACTTGCTTTACGTAAGCCCTCACTACATCGACATGTCTTATGAGGCAAATAAACTATATCAATTAAATTAGGATCTACAAATAGTTTTAAACATTTTTATGAATGGTTATGAAGGTAAAGATATCACTATTCTTGAGATCATGATGTCTAATAATTATGAATATCCTTCAGTTGATAATTCAATTATTATGATATATGAGATTATTTGTTCACATTTTCCATGTATATGTTTCATACTGAAGTTATTAATTAAATATAATATATTTTCAGTTATTTACCATAACATATTGATTATTCAATAATTACACATGATATATTACACAACATGTAACACATACTAATCATTTGTGATTAGCTTATATTTTTACTCAACATGATATAAAGATAAATTAATGTAATGAGTTTCAATGGTTCAAAATATTTACCTATGTTATATTTTTTTAATTTATCCCTAATGTAATATGGGTTTCATTTATAGTAATAGTTCTATAAGACTACTAAATTAAATGCGCAATCGGGTTTAAATACTTTATATGAAATATAATGTAATAAAATAGTCACTACCTCTAGGTTACTGGATTTGAAGTTTTACAAAATAAATCATATAACATCCGACCTCCCTAAACCATGACCCAACCAACACGGGGCATCATCACCCATGACTGAAGTGATGCTCCCCAACATAGGAGTCCCACTATCAACTCCCCCCCTCACCCAAACCCAAACACCATGTAAAACTCATAGTCAATGCATGAATATAGTGGTTAGAAATGGTTAAACCTCAGAATTCCGAAGTGATAACCAAAATAAATCCCAATACCATTCTTGGAGCATGGAAATTAAATTATCGGCACCGTAGGACATTTTTAACAAAAAGTGAGTTTCTCGCCATCACTTCCCATTGGATTACTTTCCACAACATGGGTTTAATTATTAAAATCATAAAGTGGCACCTCAATGGTCTAATTTCAATCTTGCATGTCTGTCCTTTTGATACATGCTGAATGAACCCAATGTATCACCTATCCATTATCAATTTATAGATCATCAATTTCACTACACTAGAATTAAATGTGAAAGAAATTAGCATAAGGAAATACCTTTATTTTCCCATAATTTCCATGTAATGACACCAGTATAAATCCCAAAAAGCATCGATCTATCCTCAACCCACCCAGGACAATAAAATATTTAGAACCCCACAATCCAAATTTATGTACTGTCAGTGCAAATTCAATTTCCTTCTGAAAGTATTAGGAATTTGTTTTTCTACATCCCAATTAGTGAATCCCAAAACATGATCTATAAAGTACATTATAATGTAACTATGATCCAATCCTAATTTAATATCTATCTCTTAGTCACAAACGTAAAAGAAACAAAACCTAATCAATCATAGGTTCTCTAACATATGTAGGGGTATGTCATCTTTCATATGTCATGGATCACTATTGAAGACCACTAATTATATAACAAACTATTTTTCAGCTCCATCCATCCAATAATACTCTAGTAAATCTCCTTTTAATCAGAAAAATATACCATTTCATGGGGTTTTCTTCATTCTCTGGGTTTCCCTTCAAGATCTATGTATGGTTGATCTCATACACATCCATATCTTCTACCCAACACCATTCAAACCCCATGGGAATCTACATATTATTTCATATATATTAATTACACCTATAAAAATAGGGACATAAAAACAAACAGTTATTACCTTCTAGCCACATTTGACAAACGAAATCTAGATCTCAAGGCACTTCTATGCTCAAGACCCACTATGTTAACATTACACCTATAACACAATCCTTATTGCACTTCACTTGCACCTATCTCTCCCTTGAAGTACCAACCTTTATATCCCATGATGAGGAGAAGAAAACTTTTGGCCAACAAATCTTATGAATTTAAATTAGTAAAAAACAAGAATTTATCCAATATGTTACAATCGAGTGTAAGGTATTTAGGTCCCCCACTTAGTAAAAAATCATAAGTCTCACTATAGTAATTATATACCACTGCCTACACCTAGGATAAATTTTCTGAGTAAAAAATTGATGACAACAACAAACATTTTCCACTTAAAAAACCTTAAATCCCCTAATAAACCACCCACAACGGGTATCAACAATATGATTTCATAAACACTTCCATAAAGAAAAACTATATAAAATCACAACTAAACCACCAAATCAAGAGTCCATATGTTAACCGCCATTAAAATCATTCCAAAATATCTACTCACATTGTATCTATTCTCAAAAAGAATCTTACAATGATAGTAATCATTTAGAAATCTTTATAGAACCACCTAAGTACTATAACTAGGGGTTGTAGGACCCCAGAACACCCTGATATGGGAGGCGTGAATTAGGGTGTTAATGTTTTCATTTGAAGTGATGGATCTTGTTCCCAAGTTGGTAGGAACCTATTTTACATGTCTTATGGTAATGAAAATTAATTTAAACATTCACAGGAAGAGAGGCAACACATCAATTTTACTTTGTTCTCCCCTAAGGACAATTACAGTGAGAATACTCTGATATTGTGTCGATCATACAAAAATACACTAATATAAAATAGCATTGGAAAATGATTTTCTAGATATAGTAACTATTTTCCATTATCACTACCTTTGTAATATTTTTATGGATACCATACTATTTCCCTCAAAACACATCCATCGACTCCATATAGCCTACTGCCTTGGGTGAATACATACAATATTTATCAACAGGAATGTCACTTCTATAGATTGGAATTGAATACTTCATCATTGTCTTGCATGAGAAGATTCTCGAACCAATTTCCTTAATTAATTAAATTGAAAGCACTGACCAACCAAATCTGATATTAAAATCCTAAAACTAGTTTAACTCTCTACATTCGTGTAGCACTTGTTCTTGAGTGAATATTTTTGAATTTTCATTCACAATGTATTTTTCAAAGCCATTATCTTTCATAAACCACCACCATTAAATTGAATTGGTCCAAATAGAGTCAAGGTTCATTATATGTGTAATATTTATAGAATGAAACTCATCTACATAGAAGTTTTTTGTATGATAGAGACACTGAATCTTGATAGGAAAATATTCATAGTCTTTAATGGGGGTAGGCACATATTTATATAACCAGATGACCCTGTGTGTATGTTATTTTCAAGCCAACACCAATTCAAATAACCCCAAAATTGGTGTCACATTTGGAGTGTAATAGTCTATAACCCCATTTCATCTTTTACGCAGAGATCATACCTTTTTCCATATTTTTATGAGTCTCTCTCAAAACTTAACAGAAAATGAAATCTGGTTTGAAATCATATTCTCCATTTAATATTCCTTTAAACAATATGTTTTTCTCGTAAAAGATCATATCACGCAATTTCCCTTTCTCACAAAGATACATCTCCCATGTAATTTCATCAATTTCTATATTTTGATGATCTAATCCTGAAAATCCCCTTGCATGTATAATTTTTATTCAAAATAAATCTTTCATTCAACATCCATTAAAAACCTATCTACATTCTCCAATTTTCTGAATGAAAAATTTCAAAAACACTGTGAAATGATGGCACCTTCAATAATATTTTCCACTTGTATCATAAGACCAATTTCCATGGATTCCCTAAAATTAAAATATTTTGGATTGAAAAAAAACACTAAATAGACTCCATTTCCATATATGAAAATCCTTTGTTCCAACAATATCCACCATTAATTTTTTTAGAAATTTATAGATATATTAAAAAAAACACTAGTCACTGTCAAAAACTGATACAAGAGAGAAAAGTCATCCAACACTCTAAGTCTCTATGAGAAATGATTGGTGTAGAAAACAACATGGGAAGCCTAAATTGGGATCTTTTGTTTTTGAATTCTTAATGATGTCTATGTTAATATTTAGCTATTTCCTTATAATAAAAAATTCACATAATGTCACAAAAGAATTGCATGGTTTGTCAAAAACTAGATACCAAAAAACAATAAAATAATTGAATTTATTATTCTAAACCTTTGGATATAATCCCAATTATAACATATATATAATAATAGATATAAAAAAAACTCTGTATAGATCATATCTCTCCCATAAACATGCCTAACATCTACATATATATTAATATAGTTAACACAGATGGATATAGGGGAGTACTCATAACCTCCTCATATAATTGGAGGTGGCTGATCACCATGGTTCAGCTCGTGTTTCTTGAACACTTATGATGCCAATGGATTAGTCAGAATGTCAGATACTTGGTCATCAGTTCCAACATGAACATTTTAATCTCCCTTTTTTCATCATTTTTCTTGATGATGTGATATCTAATCTCAATATTTTTCTATGGTTGTTTTGAACAATATTTGTTTCATATCAATCACACTCTTATTGTCATAGTGAATAACCATAAATTATTTCCACTCACCACTAATATCAAATAGTAGTTTCTTCATCCATAATACCTAAGTGTATTCCTTTGTATCGGAGACATGATATGATTCTTCAATGCCATGTGATGGATTTTATTATATCTTCCTCAACCATCCCACAAATTTATTTCCCATTAAAATTTCACCAACACAAGGTGACTACTTGCCCACTACATCTAAAACCATGTAGGCATCATAAAATTCTGATAATTCCGGGTCTCCGCCTACAATAAAGTATAAGAAAACATTAATTATAAATTTAATATAAATCATGATTCATTTAACTACTGAATTATGTTCATCATTCATATTTCATTGAAAGCATGCAACTAAATTTTTTTCAAAGATGACGTCTTTCAATGTTTCAGTCGTGTATATTAAGCTTCCATTTTTTCTTCTGTATAGTTTTGTATCCAAAGAAGTCTCATCCTTATACATTCCACGCTTTTCCCAATAGTAATTGAAATCCAAATTGTCTTGGAATAATGAATCTTGAATTACATAAACTGATCTATTTCTTATTTTGTCTTTGAAATGAAGGTGTAATCCTTCACCCAAATAACTTGTATCCCTAATAAGTGTGTTATATCACCAATCATGGAAATTTAAAACTCTGATTTCAAGTGATTCGGAAAATCATACATTGATTCATCCCTACTCCTGACAAATATAATTCCATCCACATACAACAACACAATAAAATGAACCTACTTTTAATAATTCACATATAGATTATGATGACCATGCCCTCTTTTAGATTTTTGATTCTCTGGATAAGAATCTAAATGAAAATATAATTCATGTGGTGCCTATTTCATACCATAGCATTTCTTTTTCAATATATAAACCACCATTTCATCATTACCAATTTTAAAACCCACTAGTTGTTTATTGTAGACTTATTTTCAAGAACACCATTTATGTATGTTGTTTTGAAATCCATCTCCAAGACATTTTACCTTCACTGAATTTCCATGGAAGGAAATAGCTTTATCAACTCCAGTATAACCACTAGAGAAATGTTTTTCTATATCAATGCCTTCAATTTATTCATATCTTTTACACATAAAACATTCATTATTCCTGATCACATTTCCCTACTCAACAATTTTTTTCTTCTAAAAGATATATATTTTTCAACCACATCATGTTTTTAGGTCTATTAATAATATCCCATGGTTGGTTCCTAGAAATCTAATCCAATTCATCATTAATATATATAACCAATGATTCATCCTTCACTACTTATTTAAATGAGGTTGGTTCTATAATAGATATAAATTCATAATGTTTGTTACCCATCATTTACCTTATCTATGTGGGTAATGTACAATCACCAATGATGTTGGATTGATCAATTTATCCTCCTATGTTTCATATTTGAGGTTTAAATGATGTTTATACATCCATGGTTTCCTCTTATGATTCTTCTTCTAAATAATCATTATTTAGTGACCTATCAATGTTTTTCATTCCTTCATATTATTTTTAATGTCAATCTTTTCAATTTCCACTACCTTATACATATTCTATCATATAATAATAAGATCTCTTCAAGGTATATTTATTTTCATCTTCCATTATTTTGACATTAGTTATTTTCACAATTTTTCCGAGTAGATTATTTAATGATTTGTATGATTTTCTACTAATTTAATATCAAAGGAAAATTCCATTATCTATAACATCACCAAAAAATAAATTATTTCATTCATTGTTTAGATGAAAATTTTACTTCCAAAAACACAAAAATACTTAGTAAAAGGATTGATACAATTCTCCAACTCATATGGTGTTTTAGTGGCTTTCCTATGATTGTTGTTTGATTTCTAGTAGACACTACTACTTGAACATCCTCCGTCTAGATGTGACAGGAGAAATGATTCTCAATCATCATTTTTCTTACCATGTTGTTTACCAATCAATTTATGTGTTCAAGTACCCCTTTTTTGTGGGGTTATAATTATAGCTACATCATGGTTTATTCCATGTTTTTAAATGCCATTTAAAATTCAACGGATTTTTATTCCCCTATATTTCCAAGTCACATAACTTTTTTGTGCAACCTGTTTCACTCTCATCCATTTAATGATAAATTTTCATCGAATCAAGCAATTTATATTTCCATTGTATAATCATTACTGAAGAAAATATGCAATAATCATCAATAAAAATAATAAATTACCTCTCTCCATATGTTCCAACCAAATATATTGCACTACATTCATCCATGTAGATGAGATCAGATATATTCGACCGCCTTTTACTCTTTGGATGATTTGAACTACAGAAAAACATTCCATATATGCAAGTATTGCAAGTCTTTTCCAGTTCATGCTTAATATTGGGTACATCCATGATGTATTTATCATAGATATATTTTCCATTTATGTTTTATTAATATATCCCAACCACCAATGTCACTAGTGGTTTTCATCTTCAACTGTTATATAAAAAATGGTCTCTTTACTCTGATCATGGTATAAATTCCCATCTATTATACTTCCTTTTAGGAAATAATTGCATGTATTTACTTTTATAGTTCACCCCGTTTTAAGTAATTTTCATTATTAATCCTATTTCACATAGTTAACTCAATGAAAGGAGACTATAATTAATTCTATCCACATAAAGAACATTATTTTTTCTCAGATCATCATTTTCTAGTTTTGAACTTCCACTGAATTTGATCTTCAAAGAACCATCATTTTCAAAACATACTCTTCCATAAACCAATTTCTTAGCATTCTTTAATATGTCTACATTTCTCATTTTTTGGGATGATCTCCCTCTATTATGATTCTAAGTGCTACTATTCCTTGTGTCATTGATAGCTATTTCTAAAAGGTTGGATTTTACAATTTTATTCTTTTTTTTCTATGAATTATGACATTGATAGAGGTTATTAATGACCTTTACTATATAATTTCCATTTCCATTAGTTCATCATACTCATATTATTATCCTAGAAGATAAAATACATTTTCAAGAGAGACTTCATCTAGTTGGAGGGTATTGAATTTTCTATGAAATATATAGCTAACATTCACATCATTGCTATTATTTCCATCAATATCATTATAGATATAGTACGATTAGTGAAACCAATATCCATCATCAACATTGAATATTTTTTAATAGAATAAATCCCACAGAAAACAGGCATTGGAAAAAACACAAACAACTTAACGCGGTCTAAAATAGTGAAGGCCCAGTTGGTCTTCCCTAATCAAGTCCACCCCTTCCGGTTCCATTTGAAGAGTGGAACCAATATCCATAAAAACATTTCTTATATAAGATGAATGATACTATTTCATTCTCATTTGTTGACTTCCTAAATCATTCACATTAAAATAACTTCTTTCCTCTCCACAATATGACATGGTGTGGCCTAAATTTTTATAGAATTGACATTTCATAAGATGAAATGTAATTTGACATATATTCGTCCATAATCCTCCTTCAATTGGAAGAAAATTTGATTTATATTCATTTCTATATTCTCATGGATAGTTTTCTTTTGTACATTTAGTTTTATTTGAGGATTTATTTTTTTGTAATTCTTTTCAAAAAAGTGAAATAAGGCCATCTTCATAATTATATTAATTAACACTATCTGTAGAAATATCAAGTTTATCAATGGATTGGAAATCCATTTAATTTCTTACATGATGTTTTTCATCTTTAGGTTTGATTCTCATTTCATATGCCACCATATCTCACAATGGATCATCCAAGAAAATCTTAGTTAAATCCCTTTCCTCAAAAGTTCACACTATTTGGATTATTGAGAGGTGGGAAACTTGTCAATAGTCTCCTTATAATTTTAGTTTATTTTATTTCTTCCCCAAGTCCCTATATTTCTCCATCGTATTCATTTATTTAATTATAAAATGGTATATTAATTTTAATCATAAATCATTTTTAGATCAGAAAACATATTGTGAAAAACATGGAGTTCTCCACTTTCACTTTATTTTAGCCATAATATATGTTTCCAATATTTCCCATATAATCTTGGAGAAATTTAAACACAAATATTTTTGATAGATTTTATTAGATAGGGCTATAGTAACTGAAATATATGCCTTGTAATCTTCTTAAAGAATCATATTATATATTTTAGTCATAGAAAATAATTTTGTAACAGTGAAATGGATTTATTATGTAGTGGAAAACTAAAAATCCATTCCAAGAGATAGTAGATGAGATATCATCCTATTCGTAAAAATCTATAAGTTGATTCCATAAACTAGTGGGGGACATGAAATTTTCTAAATATTATATGACTATAAGAGATGAAATATTTAACTCTTAGATCATGTTGGCCATGATACCGCTTGTAGGACCCTAAAACACGCTCAAAGGGAAGGGTTGAATCAGGGTGTCAAATTTTTCATTTGAAGGAATGACTATTTTTCTCAAATTGTTAGGAACCTGTTAAACTATTTTGATAGTAATGATATATAATTTAAACATTCACATGTAGAGAGATAACACATCAATTTTACTTGGTTCACCACTATGGGATAGTCTGAGGATAATATTTCGACAATGTGTCAGCCGTACCAAAATTCACTAATCTTCAATAGTTGTGGAAAATATAATTTCATCCACATTCACTCCACTCCAAACACACATCCAATTATTTTTAGGGATATCACACTTCATCCCTCGAAACAGTTCCTCTTACTCCCCCTACATCACTACCATTAGTGAATTATAACTAACAAATTCAATATAATAGCTTATTTGGTAAATATGAATTGATGAATTTTTTGTTATATATCATGAGACTATTCTTGCACCGAATTTATGAATTGGGGAACATGAAATAATTTTTCAACCAAAATGAATATTTAAAACATGAAATTAACTCAGTTATATACTTGAATTTAAAATATATTATTGCATGTATGTGTTCTGTGCACAAGTCTTATGCATGAAAGAGACACCAAATCTTCATTAGAAAATGTTATGTGTATTTAATGGGGTAGCTACATATTTATAGACCGATATGACCTTATGAACTTTTTCTATGAATTTCAACCTCCATGCTCATAATCCGGAAATTTTTTCTCATTTTTCACATAAATTTATTTCACATCATTTCATCGTTTGTGTGAAACTCATACCTTTTCCATATTTTGGTTAGTCTATATCAAAAATTCAATCACACAGAACTGTTTTGACATTTTATTTTTCATTTAAGATTATTTTTCAAAGTGTTTTTGAGCATAAAGCCTCTTGTTATGAAAATTTCCTTTCATTTAGAAATATATCATTCATGTGATTCTTTCTTTTTCCATATTTTGATTATCCATTCCTGAAACTACCATTGAATGTAAGATTGTGATTCTCCATCAATCATGCATGAAACTTCCTTATCCAAAAAAACACATTTCCCCCTTCCCAAATTTCATAACCCAATTGTTTTTCAAACACTGGTAAACAAAGCCACCTTTAACAGTATTGTCATCATTTATTTGAAAAAAACTCTGATCAAACTACTATAGATTGATGAATAATACAAAATAAACTATATTTACAACTATTAAAAACCTTATTTCCAATAGTGGTGTCATACTAGATGACCCGTTTCAAGTGACTACAAACATACAGTTTGGATAAGTAGAGGACACTTCCATGATATGTGGGAAAACACCATATAAGTTATTAATATCACTTCAAATAATTGTACATTTTCAAAACTCACTGTATGCGATTTGTTCCTATGATATTGAGTCCCATTTAATACCTCTTATGGTCAATACTCATCCCATTAAAAATGGATTATATGTAAATAATCACCATAGGATCAATGACACCTACCACTAAAGAAAAACATATAGGTACAAGACAACCATACATAGTGGAAATCCACCAAGTAGGTAGGTAATAAACTGTTGAATAAGATGTTTCTAAGATAACAAATAGAATATCCTCAGTCTTCTGTGAAACAATTACAATATAATTTCCATATCAAGGGGATCTTATGTAAACAATATAATCCATTTTATGCAACATTATTCAATTGGGATAGATTCAAAATCTATTTTCAAACTCATGCCAACATTTTAATAGAAAAAATATATAAAATCATTCAAAATAGATCTCAAACATCATGTGCATCACCCATGTGGAAAATAATGTCAACTATACCATAAAAATAAAAATACATCAATCCCATCCCCATAGTAACCTAGACATACCCCAGAAAAGGTGTTCAAGATAGAGTAGTTTGAAATCCATCACAACCTACAGTATATTCGTATGTCTCAATTATATTAACCCCCAAATGATAAAAATAATGTATTATTCACTCATTTATATTTTATAATGTCTTAAAACCCTAAAAAACTATTATGTTCTTGATCTTTGATTGATATTGTACCTCAGAAAGACATACCCATATTCGAGATGCTTCCAAATAGAATTGTAGTCTAAAGTGGTACAATATAGGGACAAAATAAATTATAATGATTTTGGAAAGTAGAAAAAAAATTAAAAAAATATAACACATCATATTACAAAGATTGAATGAATAAAAATAATAAGATAGATAACATAATTTAATAACATATGACATTCAATAACACCCACTAGAATGAACATAGGTACAACCAAAACAAAAGAAATATAAAATATAAGAATGTAGGATCTTCTAAAACATTTTCTTATACTATGTACAAGAATCTAATCGAAAATGATCCATATATAATAGGAATAAAAACCGCATATCCTAGTCCTCAAACCTAATTATACACTCAAAACAAGTGGAATTTTCTTGGGTACCAAAGTTAAATGACATCTCAACTAGAGTGTGAGTAAAACATAACAGGCCCCAACTAAATATGATCATAAATAACATTTATAAAAATAGTTC
The DNA here is from genome assembly GCA_963277665.1 of Viscum album. Classification (NCBI taxonomy): domain Eukaryota; kingdom Viridiplantae; phylum Streptophyta; class Magnoliopsida; order Santalales; family Viscaceae; genus Viscum; species Viscum album. Next base: position 1,292,752,473 of record OY728136.1, read on the forward strand.
AACTAGAGGTTTCCATGGTAAATATAGAAAAATAAAAAAAATGAAAAATATTTAATACATGATCATAATAAAATGTTGAAATTATGGGAGCCAGTTTCACATCAGGAATGGTGACAATATTCTTTCTCTATTAACAGGGTATTTCTAATCATATAAACATAACCATTACAAAATTCCACATATGATAGGGATATATATCCCTGAATGGTGATAACATGGGTAATCCCTGGGAAATAAATCCATCCCGAGATCACCCACATCCCATGGGTGTAGCATTCATCCCCAATTAACCATTTCTAACATCCCATAAGGGATGTGATCACCATTGGTTTAACATAAATAGAAGTTTCCCCTATGAATTTATTTCACCCTAGTCCAACCATGACAAGAATCCCTTAGGTAAGAGTTCACCCAGGTTAACCATTAGAATAACAAAGTCTCCCAATGGAAGTGTGGATGCTGGGTTAACCATCACATGAATTAAAAATCATACATAGTAATGATAAGGAAATAATGAATAAATACTTCAACAAATTCCTTTTCCGACTTCAATAACATTTTGAGAAAAAATTTAATAAATTGTAGTTATATACCTTGTTCTAATTTCATTATAAAACTTTTATGAAACCCCATTTCTCAAAGCATTCTGTGGAACCATTTTCAAAAAATGGTAAAAAAAATTCCAACCCACATTCCATGAACTCTTAAATTTCCACTTCAACATAATTTTTCTATGATAATTTCTATTTTTTCAAATACCCTTTACATTTTTATTACAAACAAAAATCCTATTCAAATTTCATTTAATGTTATTTATATTCAATATAGAAGTCAATAGTTTCAAACAAGAAAAACCAATACCATTATCATACAAAAACTTATTTGATACAAATATATTCCATTTAAAGTGGGATCTAGTCAATTAAAAAGGGAAACACATTTTATATTAATCCATATTCATGAAATAATATTTTATAACCATCTATTCTATCATTTCCCCAAATTAACTGAATAAATCACGATTGATCATTTATTAATGTCACACAGTTAAATAAAACATTATAAAATAAAATAATATTTCTTATGACTGTAGAATTCATTAATTATAATATAAAATATTGTGCATCATATCTACAAACCGACTACCTAATATGAATCTTCTTAATTATAAATTCAATGTTTCAATAACTCTATCACGTCCTGCAGTTTCCCATCCTATTTGTTAATTAAAATAAATTTAAATATTGTAAAAAAATATGAAACACCAAAAAAAATGAAATAACCCGAACATAATTATGAGTTATGGTGTGCAGTAGATGTCTTTTGGAACTTTCAAACCTACCGACTTGAAATCCCCATTTGAAATTGTTGATTCTACAATGATCTGGGTTCATCGACCATGAAATCCTTAATAAATAAGTGGTGAAATAAAATGGAATTATGGGAGGACTAATAAAGGATATTTAAATTATATACATAACATAAATAAGTTTATAAAGGCATTAAAACCCTCCTTGATGATTCATGCTGGCGTGAGGAAGTTGGGAGTATCCATCTATTATTCTGTACACATAAGGGGAAGATAAAAGCATTGGGTGAGTTAAAGGCTTGATGTTTAAAAATTTTAAAACACTATTTCAATGATAATATATTTATACATATGTTTTGGTTGCACAATTTAACAAAACAAGTGCCAGCTGTGTTCCCTCAATTGTCTAAGTCGAGCCAAGTCGCATTGTTGTAAAATGTGGTTTGAAAAACCTTTCCCCAAGCATGAAAGACCATAGGTAACACAATAGATATGTACCCTGTTTTGTGGGAGAACCAATACCTTTCATTTTAAATGGAATTAGGATGAAATCTAGTCACAAACTAAATGAACCATATTAACTAATGGCACCCGAACTGTCCCTTGTTTACATACCTTTCATTTTATAATTCCATGAACTATCAATTAGACTGGATAATTTGTAGACATCGTTGGTGGTGGTATACTATGTTTTATGCTTGCACCCTGCTCGGGTCTCCGTTGGGTACCAGAGAAGACTTCTTGGTTGTATAAAAGGACAATGGAAAGGGCCCTACACTAAGATATTGATTTGGGCTCAGGATGTCCATGGAGAAGGATCCAGACATAGAGTCGGGACCCGTTGGGAGTTTTCTGGCCATTGTTTTATTTTGGGTTCTTTCACTTTCACTATAGCATGACATGACATATTTACTATTGTTTATGATTGTACCCAGTTTGGGGAATGGTTAATTTATGAATGTTGATGATTATTGTCTATTGTTTGCATTGTTAAAATTATTATCATTGGTGGACTACTCTGGTAAAGAGGATATAGTCTCATCACATGACTCATTAGACCCTCTTCGCTAGTTGGAAACCTCTGGCCTAGGAGGAGGCAAGATTGAGGTCATGTGACGAACTGGCTCAGAGCACTAGTTTAGTGGATTCTGGGTCGAGGAAGTTACAAAGTGGTATCAGAGGAGTTATTTTCTCTTTATTAATATTTGGGGATGGTAGACACAAGATTTTGATATGTCAAGACATGGTAATGAGCTCGTTCTTGGGAGTACCTAACCCATGTATGAGGAAAATATCATGTCAGCTTAGGTGGGAATTGTTGTTCTTGATGTGTGTTGTTATAATTGAATGATATTTCACTGTTGGGTGATGCACTTGTTGTGTGATTTGACTGATTTATGATATTCTTCTCATTGTCAAAACAACATGAGGTTGGGCATTCATGAATAATTTTAGGAACCTAAGGGTATAGGTGGGATGAATAATTATAAGAAAATTCATGGGACGAGTGTGCTGGGAAATGGAGAGTAGAATTAATTTCATACACCATGGAAAAATATGCAAAAAATAATGCCAAATAATGGTAATGGAAGTGGGTGATTGAGAATAATGAAAATGAATAGTTACATAATATCATACAGAAAGAAATTTTCTAACTCAGTAAAAATTTTGGGTGGTGATTAATTGTAAAGGTTGTTTTGGTGTCTAAATGAAAACAGGTTTGCCTAATGAAGATAATTTTGTTAATGATATTTTTCCAATAAAAGGTGTAAATGAGTTAAAATGATGGCTTTAACAAGTTGTGAAATGGGAAAAGTGCCTAAGTGGAATGAATCATGTCTTAAAAGAAGAAATGGTTTGAAGAGCTATTGATGAAAGACTTGTGATTAAATAAACTATTTACCTCTTGTTGACCATGACTTGTTGTAGGTATGGTAGAGGGTGGTGTTCAATGTGTGAAGATGGCCATTCAGATAGTGTATGAATAATGTTTTGTCTAAGGTTAATAGCATGAGATCTTTGTCATCTGTGGTTAAATCCTACTAGTCATTATTCAATGCATCTGGCGAACAATAAGTTTAATTTGATAATGGTTGAGTTCAAAGGTGGGTATCCTTTGTGTTGTTAGCTTGACCCTTGTGTGAGTGGGTCGGGGCAGTGAGAGTTTCCAAGTTTGAAACTTCAGATTGTTAATGTGAGGGCTTTCTGGTTATGATATGTCCTAGGGTGGTGTGTTCATGAAACCCTTGGTAGGGTTGTAGTGGTTGTGTTACGAGGAATTGTTCAGTAATGTGATTCTGGAAACTCACGTCATTCGTGACTGTACGGAGTGCATGCTCGACCCTAAGGATGGTGCCTAGGCCTTGGTGACCTTGTGCATAGAGACCTTGCGAGTTGTGTCTTAAATCCAAGAGAGGATTTTTTTTATCATTGTAAGGACCATTGTATACACCTTTGTTGTGGAAGCTAGAGAAAATAGTTTATTGGTACGCAAATCATAGTGTGAAATGGAATGTGTGTGAGAGTTCCCTTCATGCAGATTGATTGGTTCTTGTCATGATAAGTATGGTTTGGAGAAGAGTACCAATGTTTTTTCCTATTTATGACTCCAGTCTAGGGATTTGGTATCATTCAACCTTCAATGTGACCTATTAGAGAGGTCAGGTAGGGATTCTAGTGATTTTTGGTTGTGTGTCTCTCTTGTAGATGTTTTAGGCTTGGGAAGTTGGACTCTGAGTGCCCCATGATGCACGTTTGGCCTAAAGGTCTATGTGGTAAGGTTTATTGTTGGTGGTGAGACTCTAGTGGTGGTCATACAATGATTGTTTCGGAAATCAAGGGTCACATCGTGAAAGGATACCCAGTGATATGGGTGAATTGGAATATGAATCATGAGAGATGTTGTAGAGGCAGTGTTAATGAAAGTTTTGAGGATGTTAATGTATGTCCGATTCTTCCAAAAGCTCACCCTAGTGATTATGATGGGATATATGGTTTGTTTTAATGGGTTGTACTGTATAGATGTCTGACATGCATGTTGGATGATGATTAACGATAAAATTAAAGTTGTTTTTGGGTGAAAGATACAAGGGTGGAGGATGTGTAGTTATATTCTTTCGCTTGACATTGAAAGTCGAGGAGAGATTGGTCACATGGATGAACGTGTTTGAATGAATGGTTTTGGTTTTTGAGTGATATTTAGAGGTTTCCTAGGTACTGATGATACTGAATAACCAATAGACATGGTCAGGTAAGTAAGCAGGCGATGGGCCATAAACAAGTTAAGGTTGATATGTGAGAGACTGTTGGATTGATTGGTGTGGTGGACTATTGTTCTTTGGTTGTTAGTCATCAGGGATGCATCGAAATAACTAGAGTGGTTTAGTGGAATTAGTTCCACATGTAACTCTAGTTCCCAACTTCTTGGCAGTTTGGTCGTGGAGTGATGGTTAAACTTAGTAGGAAATCACACATGAGCGGTGGTGGTTATATTCTGATAACATGTGTTAGGTATGGGAGCCCGAGAATCTTTTCATGGTCAAGGTGTAACATATCATGACATTAGAATTGGATATGTTAATGGTGGTGTTCTTTGAAAACTTCTAAGAATACCTCACCAAGTGATGAGCATGACCAACATCTTTGCATCGTCCCAGGTAAAATGAAAAGCTCTGGATCATGCCAAGAGACATGAAGTTGTTTGGTTGTATGAGGTACACCATTTAGTTTGTGCTCGTGTAAATGGTATATGTGTAGCTTAATGATGAAATAATCACTCGCTATGGTTTTGGGTGAGGTCCTCAGGATATACTGAATGTCGAAAAATTTCATGGGTGTCTTTCACAGAATACAGGAATGGGCACTAGATGATGTTTGTTTTCCTGTTTTAGAAAAAATATGGATGGCCATGTCTATGTTTGGGGTTCATTTTTTGGTTGGGTATAAGATGTGGTGGTTGGAATACCACTTGAGAGTAGTGGTAACAACACTCCTAAGATGGGGAGTGATGCGTCAATCCTATATGTGGAGAGGGGGTCATCGAGCTAATGTGGTGGAACTGTGATGACAATTTGAAACTTATAAAGAGTATGTTAGGTCCCCTAGAGAGGAAATTTAGGACTTGGATTTGGTGACATTCCAAGGGTGAAGCCCGATGCCGGTCTAGAGGGCGGTAGGTCCTTGATGAGGAAGTTCTACTAAAATTTAGGGAACAACCTCAGTTGGGTCTATGGGATTATAATGATAGGATTTTAGTCAGTATGAACCTTGGGAAGGTGAGAAGGGGTAGCGCACCATCAGTGGAGAGTGGGTGCTCAGGGGCAAGACAGTCGGGTGGGGACTGACCTGATATAATAAACATGAAAGTGTGTGGTGGGAGTGACCCACCTCTTGGTTAATGTTGTGGAAGTAAGTGGATTTTTGAAATGAAGTTGCACTTGAGTGAGGTCATGTTGATTTTAGTCCTTCAAAGGGATGGAGTAATAATTTCCTCCCTAATGGTTTCAACAGTGCGGTTGGATGACAATGTAGGGTAATGTCGTGTGGATGCCTAGGTGTGGTGAGTTAGAACATACTAGGTGATGGTAATGTTGGGTTGAGTTCTATTGGTCATTCTTCAATGGAGGAGGTTCCAAGTAAATTGAAATGGTGGAGTGAATGATATAGAATAAATAATTTGTGTATGATGTGATCATAGTTTCGAGTTGGAAGGAATCGAGTGGTCACTGTTCATGTGAGTTGGCCCTGGTAGAGACATTTGGCACAGTTTAACTGGTTGAGTATCTGAGAGTCTTGAGTTGCTTCTGGATTTATAGTTATGGAATGAATATTCTAGAAATGTGGTTGGATGGATCATGTGTATTTCTTCAGATGATATCGGGTTTTGGTCACTGTTAGATTTTGAAAAACAGAGGAGAATGTTGCCAAGTGATTTTGGTCATGAGATTTATAGATTATCGGGCTGATGAGGTGCTGATTGGTTCCTCCATGATGATGTGATGTTGTGTGTGAAGTTTCCATGTAAAGGGAGTCAGAAACTATTGTCTGTATTTTCTCTGTGATGTTCTAGTGGTTGGATGTGGTTGGACTGGAAACATCCTTGAAGGGTTTTCAGTTCGTGTTGTGGAAAGTACTTTTGGGATAAGTCTCTGCCCTTTATAAATTTTCAATGGGCCTTGTAATGTACACCTACAAACTCTAAGATGGGAAGTGATAGACAGAAACTATGTCATGATCTCTTATGACAATGTTTGAAGATTCTCAGAAGAGCGGCTCATGGAAGAGCCGTTATAAGGTGGGGAGGTTGCAAGAACCCAGATCTTCTTAAGTTATGTTTTTGTTTACATTTTGGCTTGACCGCACCTTTTTGGGCTAAATAAGTGTTTCCCAAAGTTCTTGTGAAGGATAGGTAGGGTTCCAGTGGTTCAGGACAGAAAAGAGGAAGAAAAGGGGGGTTCCTGGGCATGTTGCATGGTTTGTGCATGGTTAGTTCAAACCGTGCGGGGAATCCCGATTAACCGTGATGCCATTGAAAGAGGATTAGGGGCGGTTTGCACACGATTTTGAAAACCATGCAGAATTCCCAGGAAACCGTGCGAAAGGGGCTGATATCGGGTAGTATCTTCCGCGGGTTTGCACGTTTTTTGGAAAACAGTGTGGGTAAACCGTATGGCCCTGAAAAGATGGAAAATTTAAAAAATTGCCACTCTGGGATTTTAAACCCCAACTCAGGTTTCTCCCTTATTTCACCCCTACTTCCCTAGTAACAATCTTGGACAAATCAAGCTTCCCAAAGGTGGTTCTCTTTGATTTTTGGCTGTTTCAAATGTGATTGGTTGTGGATCTAAGCCCCGGGTAAGTTTAATCCTCTCCTCCTTTATCTTTTCCAGATTTGAGCTTTTGGTTTTTATCATCTTCTTCTGAATCTCTATGCCCCTTTGTTTTCTAGTGGAACCTAGGTTGGGGCTTCAAGGAGGGTTTGAATCTAGATATATGGATACGGTTAAGAGTGCGATGATCGTCATATTCAAGGTAGGTGGTCTACATGTTTTTTCACATAGTTTTATTGTTTGGTTTGTGTGTGGATGATTGTGTTCTTGTTTTCTCCTTTTTAATTTCCATTGTTCCATTGAGTAATTGATAAAAATTGGTTTCAAAGTGACCAATTTCAACCCTCACAATCACTATGGGATTTATAGAGGTTGTCTTGACCATTTAAGGGCCACCCATAGGATGTTTCAGCTTTTCCATACCTAGAAAACAGTAGTATTAAATGATGGGTTGTTGAGTGATAATGTGGAACCCATGCAGATCATGTGTTCATGGTTCATTATGTTTAAATGCAATGACAATATAGATGCCTAGGATGATAAGGCATTAAGGGTTGTTTGGCATGACATGGAAACATGCCATTTAGGTCTAATGGGATTATGTCAATTGTTTAAGGAATTGTGGTTGAAAATGCCTAGGGGGTCAGTGCATATTAATTGGTAAACTTGTAATTGTACATTGGAATGAAGAAGGGGATATATGTTAATGAGATGTAATATGGGAATGGATGAATTTTTTGAATGGGTCAAGACATGATAATTAAGTGGTACACCTAAATGGTTGAATGCAATAAAGGGATTGTTTCATGTGATATGAAAATTGTACTTGAAATGTATAATTGGGTAAATTCTTAAGAAAAGATATATGGGATAAATGGGTTAATGAATAGTGAAAAAAGAATTTGGATAAGGCATAGGGGTTGTTGAATACACCTAATAGGTTACGTCACGAGAATAAGAATTTGGGTAAATAGAAATGATTTGTAATTAGAAAATGTGATAAAGGGTTATGGAATAGTATTAATTCTAGTGTTGTTTTCTATGAATTGTGAATGATGATTTCTAATGTCATTAGTTATGTTATGCATTGTGATGGTATGGATTTGGTGATTGATAAATACGCAGGTACACAAGGATTGTTAGTGTGGGGTATTGACTTGAGGTTCTACGCCTAAGGGTTTATTTATAGACCGAGGCTATAAACTCCACCCCAAAATGCATGGGTTAGGGTAGGGGATGGAGGATTTATTACCCTAAAAGTTTCATTCAACCTGGACTGAGGCTTAGAGGTGAGGATAATAGTTTTATGTGATATGTGTGTCCCTAGTGAGACACTGACTGGATTGATTTCCCTTATACATTGTGATGATTGACGTAGACCCATGTATGGATGATATATATTCCTAACCCAAAGAGAATATATTGAAATGGATTATGTGTGAAAATGGTATAAGAAATTGAATTGGGATGAACTCTAGTCATGAACTAAATGAACCTTGTTAACTAATTGCACCTGAATTGTCCCTTGTTTACTTACCTTTCATTTGGTAGTTGTGTGCACTATCTATTCAACTGGATATTTTGTAGACACCATTGGTGGTGTCCTACTATGTTTTCTACTCACACCCTACTCGGGTTGCCATTGGGTACTTGAGCAGACTTCCTGGTTGCAGGTTGGGACATGGGAAAGGACCTAATACTAAGATGTTGAGTTGGTCTTGGAATGTTCATGGAGAAGGATCCTGACTTAGATTCAGGACCTGTTGGGAGTTTTTGTCTGTGGTTTTATTTTGGGTTCATTCACTTGATCTATAGCATGAAATGACATATTTATTGTTGTATATGATTATTTCTAGTTTTGGGAATGGGTCATTTAGGCATGTTGTTGATTATTGTCTATTTTTTCCATTGTTTAAATTATTATCTGTTGTGGGTTACTCTAATAAAGAGGGTATAGTCTCCCAACATGACTCATTAGACCCTCGCCACTCGTCGGTAACTTGTGGAGTACGGGGAGGTGTGCTTGAGTTCATGTGACAAATCGGCTCGGAGCAATGGTTTAGTGGCTTCCAGGGTAGGGAAATTACCATTCTTCACTCCATTTTGAGGATTCTTATAGTAGGTATGATATTCCGCATTCCATTTGGGTTCCCAAAAGTTAATTCATGAATTTATGGTTTATGAAATGAATCATATGCATATCCATGGGGTTTTTATAACCATGATTGATATAAATTATATGTGGAATGCATGATAATATAAATGTTATGATGGGATGAGTGTGTCCTGAATTATATAGCGCATATAAATATTACGATGTGATGGGTGAAACCATAATTATATTGAACATAAATGCATAGGGTAATGTGATGTATCTCATGAGAAAATTGAAATATAATGACCATGATGCTAGCATTTTTCACAACAATTTGTACTATTAGAACACTAATACATGATGTATCATTTTTATGCATTTCCTCATTACATTCCTTTATCTAATGTTTCCTCACCTAATTAATATTAGGATTTTTTTTCATATTTTAATATGGTGATGATTATGTTCACCCATTTTCATGTCCCTTATTAATCATGTACTAGTATTTAACTCACCCCTTTCATTGATGTATATCCTTAGGGGATTACTTATACTAAGGGTAATGAAAAGTCTACTAAGAACCTAGAAAATAAGTAATTAGATAATTTTAATATTTTATTATGTAAATGTTATGTTTGGTCCTAGTTTTTATAATACACCAAATCTTTGGATTCTATTTTTGTAACACTATTATATTTTTTATATTTAAAATGATGTAATAGTAAGGTAAGGAATATAGGGTCACTATAGTTAGTATGAGAGATAAGTTTAGTTAATTAGGGAATTATTATTATAGAACCATATTAAAATCCCTTAGTATGAGTTTAAGTATAGGTAAGCACTGAAGAAGGAATTTTTTAGAAATATGATATATATATATATATGTATCCAAAAATATATAGATTTAGAGTTTATTTCACAATGGAATTATTTATTTATTCGTGAGTTTTTGAATAATGTTTTGTTCAAGTCATTTTTATTTTAATAAATGGTGAGAGCAAGTAGAAAACAAGACAACTACCCATGTGAGGGACAATATAGAGACTTCTCGAATGAAATCCATAATTTTTTCGATGGTGGAGTTTAAAATTTCATGGTTATTATTACCGAGCTGTATCAGTCTACAATCAATAAACAAAATAATGTGGAAGATACTACTTCACCTAAGAGGGGGATACTATCTATAGATTCATTTATAAGGCAATTTCCTCTGACATTTAGTGAATCTTATGATCTAGTAGCTATGGAATAGTGGGTGAACTCAATGTATAACATCTATTCAGTAGATTTTTTCCCTAAAATGGAGAAGGTGAATCTAGCCCAGTATTGTCTTGATGGAGAGTCCAAACAATTGTGGGAATTTATTGAAAAAACTATGAAGAAATAAATTGAAAATATTTATTGGTAATAAAGTAATATAATGTTTCTTAACAAGTATTTCCTAAAGAATATTCATAAAAAGATGAGGAGAGAATTCATAGTGGTGAAGAAAAATAAAGGATAATCTTTCACAATGTATGAACCAATATTCAAAAGTAAATTAAGGTGTTCTTTGGGAATTGTTATAAAAAAATATCAAAAAATAGATAGATTTTTAGTTGTTTAAAACTACACCTACGAAAGTATCTAGAAATTCGAGAGTTTGGGATAAATGAATAAATTTTTCGATGTTATCTCAAATTGGATACTGAGTTTGGAGAATTATCCCATGCATATGGTGAGAAGAAACTAATGATGGAGTTTCAAGATTGGGGATCTAATGAGAAAGGTGGAATGAAAGTGCATCCAATCACATGTAAAAAATGTGGGAAAAAGAATAATGGTAAATACCTCAATGGGATGGGGGAAATGTTATATGTGTGGAAGAGAAAGCCACCATGCTCATGAATATCTTAGTGAATCAATGAATCTGGCTAATATGATGGAGGAAAGGAGATCGCCACCCATTGTTCAAAGCATCTATTATAGTAAGAAAATGAACTATTTAATCTATTGAACAAGACCAAATGTTCCCAAGGGAGATCAGAATAACCAAACACCAAATCCAAAGAATGAAGTGAAGGTTTGGACATCAATACTGGTGAGGTGGTTCCAAAAAATGATGTGGTGATAGTTACATTATTTATTCATTAAATAATTGTGAACATACCATTTTATTATAGTTCTATCAATTCTATCATATCTTTCTTATTAAGTAGAACTATTAAAAGAATAGCTCAAAATATGGATGTATTGTTATATAAGATAATGGAATATGTGGAAATTATTTCATCCTAAGTATAGACCTCCTCCCTGTTAAATATTTATGGATTGTGCCTCCAAAAAAATTTGCTATTACATTTTTTAGAAGAGTATTATTAAATATTGGTCATGGACTGTATATACTTATTTAAATCCACTATCAACTATTGGGGAAGGGAGGTCACTCTTCACCTCTCAAATCATCCTCCGTTTTTTACAAGCATAAGGAGGAGGATGAATCTCTATCAGAATCATAATCTTATGTGTTGATATTGTTACCTTATATGAACCCATGTCTAGCTCAAATGATTGAGAGAAAGTATATGATCGTGCTCGAATACATGCCCATTATTATGGACTATAGTGATGCATTCATTGAGAAATTGTCTGGGTTTCCACCTAATCAAGAAGTTCTGTTTTAAATTTAACTTATTCCTGGATAATTGCCGGTATCAAAAATACATTATAGAATGGCCAATATTATGTTAGATGAGCTAAAGATGTAGTTAAATGATAATATGTACAAGGTTTTTATACGGATAAATTCTTCATAATGTGGTTCACCATTCCTCTCCATCAATAATAAGTATGGAAGGTTGTTCCTCTATATTTATTATCATGAGATCAAATAAAATAATGATAAATAAAAATTGTCACCTTCCATGGAAAGATGAATTGTTTGATCAATTATACGGGTCCATGTATTTATATAAGGTGGACCTTTGATTGGGATATCACCAACTAATGTTTATCAAGGAATATATTCCCAAGATTACATTTCAGAGAATTTATGGACACAATGATTTAATAGTGATTCCCTTCAGAGTAACTAGTTTTTAAAAAAATTATGGACTTAATGAATAGAGTATTTAAAGATAACCTATAATGATTGGTGGAAGTCTTTTCTAATGATATGTTAATATACTTCAATAGAGAGGAGGAAATGAGGATCATTGGAATAGTGTGTTATAGATTTTGCGAAGCGAGAAAATATATGAAATGTAAATTAAATGATAGTTTGGGATTGAGGATGTATCATTCTTGGGGAAAGTTATCAGTAGTAAAAGAATATATATATATACCCTTATAAGATAAATGAAATTAAATAATGGCCCATCCCAATATTTATAATAGATATCTGTAGTTTCCTTGGTAAATCTATGTATTTCATGTGATTTGTGAATAACATGGCCTAATTTTCAAAAACCACTAACCATGATGAATTGGAAGGGATAAACGATTGTATGCACAAGTGAATGTTATGATTTATTCAATGAATTAAAAAATAGGTGTATGACCATGTGAATACTCACACGTATCAATGTTAGAGAACTCATTATGGTATAAAAATATGATTTAGAGAAGTTATTAGGATGTTTACTAATGAGAAATGATAATTTGATAGCATATGCCTCAATGTAGTTGAAATTTCATGGAAAAAATATCCCATGCATGACTTGGGGTTGGATGTTGTTATCATTGTGTTTCAAATCTGGAAGAGTTGTCTCTATGGGGAGAAGGGTGAAATATATACTAATCATAAGAGTCTAAAAAACATTCGTATAGAAGAAGAATAAAATGAACCACTGAAGATTGTTATTGATAATCAATGATTATGACTTCTCAATCTACTACTATCTAGGAAAAGTGAATAATGTGTCGGATACTCAAAGTAGTAAGGATCATGAATATTTATCAATAATTATAATTAATAAAGATCCAATATTAATAGATTTGTAAAGGATATACATGGGAATCCTTATGGAAGGAACATCACAAATCCTTTCTCAAATTATTACTTAACCATCCCTCATAGAGAAAGTAAATGATGCTCAATTAAATGATTCCAAAATTTTAAATAAGGTGGAATCTTTAAAAAATGGAAAATCCATGGAGTTTAAATCTGACGATGAAGGAATTTTAATATTTAGGTAATGTATTTATGTTCCATATGATCAAGAGATAAAAATGTATATTCTGAATGCCACACAGAGCTCCACTGTCTATATTCACATAGGGAGAACAAATATATAGAAAGATCTCATAGGGAACTATTGGTGGATGAATATGAAGAAGGAGATAACTAAGTATACATAAATGTTCCTTATATGTCTTTGAGTGAAGTATGAAATATAAAAGTGTAAGAATACATTGCAACCATTGCCCATACAAACATGGAAATGGGAAAACATTACAGTGGTCTTTGAAAACAGACTTCCAAAGACATATAGAGGAAACAATGCTACATGTGATGTTTTGGGTCATCTCAGGATTAAAAGTCACTTAATTAAAATTCAAGAGGACTTATCACTGGATAAACATTCATGGATATACATCAACGTAGTGTTATGTCCATATGTAGTACCAATGTTGATTATTTTTTATCAAGAACTACGATTTACCTCAACGTTCTTAAAACATCTCTATGGTGCTCTAAACACAAAATTGATCTACATTTTAGCTTATAACCTTTAAAATTATGGCTAATCAGAATGGAGTAATAAGATATTTGAATATATTTTTAAAATGTGTTCTAGGAACATCAATGGGGGTTACACCAAAATATTCCTCTAGACCAGTTCTATTATAACAAAATTTTCCCCTTAAGTATCCAAATGGGTATATATTATTCTCTTTATGGGAAAATATTTGGAAAACTAGCATGATGTGATGTAGTCTATGAATTTAAGGTATTATGAACTAAAATGATCTAAGAAATGGTTTAAATGGTAAAAACCATTTAGTATCATGTCTTGGTAACCCAAAGGTGATATAAGGGAAATGAATATAATCATCAACGATGCCTTTATTTTAATGTTGGAGACATGGTATTTCTCAACATATCTTCATGGAAGAGCATCATGATATTTAGGAATAAAGGAAAACTAATTCCTAGGTAGATCATCCCCTTCAATATTCTTGATTGAGTTGGAGATTTTCCCTATATAATTGATCTTCAACCTACCATGTCTCAAGTATATAATGTATTCCTATTATCCCCCTTTAATAATTAGATACAAGATCCCTCAAATGTAATGAATCCAGAGGTGGTATAGTTGAAAAATTATATCTCTTATGAGGAGCAGCCAGTGAAGATCTTGGAAAAAAGAGATAATTTACCATGAAACAAGACTACTCACCAAGTCAAAGTACTATGGAAGAACCATATGTACAAGGAGGAAACATGGGAATAAGGGGAAGATATGAATGAGAAGTATTCTCACATGTATTCAACATAGAATGTAAAAAAGAAATTTTGAGGGTGAAATTTCAAAAGGGGGAATAATTCAATGAACCAAAATTTTAACAATGTAAATTCCCTTCTTATAATTAGTTTATACAGTATAAAACACTTAAAATCACTTTTAGAAAACTAAAAACATTATACATGATGTATGTCTGAAATAAGAGTTATTTCTAGAAGATAAGGACCCTATACCAATCGAATAGTAACTTGACCAATGGAATAGTATTGCGACCATTAGTATTAGTAAATATGCCAATATAATAGTAAACTCTTATATGAAAGAATAAATAAAATTTAGGTATAATATAATTGATAATGTGGTATAACTATATAGTAGTATGTGTAAAAACATATTCTAAAAAAATTAACAAAGTGTTTGTATTTTAGTAAAACATAAATGGTTATTTATATTTTTATTATTAATATAGTAAAATATTAAAAAATGTATTTTAAAAAATTTTATTTTTAAAATAATATTATGTTATCTTTTAACTATAGGATAATAATATATGACCTAAATTAATTTTTCAAAGTGTTGTAAAAGTAATTAAAATTTATAAATCAATATTTTCCATGTAAATAATTATTTTATTTAAAAATATAAGTTTATCATATTTAGAAAATTATTTTCCAAAAATGGAGTTCATTTTTGAATTATAAACAAAAAAGGTTGAATTTATGGGATATTTATAAAATAATTGAATTTCTATTGAGTAGAGAAAAACTGTAATTTACAGTTTATATACATTATAAGTTATATAAAATTTTACTTCAGTCATTTATACTATAAAAACCATATTTTCAAACTCACATTCAATATTTAAATATAATTTTTTTTTGATATTCTAAAATAATTCATAGTTTTGAGGCAAAATAATATCAAATGAATAAAATAATGAGAATAAATCCATATCCTCATATATAAATACCACCCCACACCACAACTTCTCCTCACACCAACCATGATTTGAGGGTTTTCAAAATTATGCACAATCCACTTAACAAGATTCTTCCCCATGTCTAGGAGCCTTTTGTCTCAACAAAATTCCATAACCACTTTCCCTAAGAAGTTTTTCAATGAGAAGAATTCCACAGTTACAACCCTCTTTCATTCGTATTTAATTTCCTATCAATTTTCTTCATTTTATAATTATCTCTTCATATCCAATTATCCAAGTGTCATGATAAACCTATTATAATTTATATACTCTACTTTTATTATGTAAAGGTAATAATTAATCTACAATCCTCTTCAATTTTCTTTTTTTTCTAAACATGAAAATAACATTTGTGATGTGTTGATTTACCAACATAATGGATGATGCATTTTCATTATTCACCACCACATTCAAGGAAGGTTATTAAACTATCATTATGGTTAAAAATATTCTATTGTATATATTATAGTTTATATAATGTTCTGGAAGAAATATATAGACCTGATGTTGAATATAATGATATATGCTCATAATGGTCTTAATACAACCAAAACTAATTAAATCATTTTCATTAACATTAAATCTAATAAATCATCCTCATAAAATATATCCAAAAGATATATAAGATCATTTATTATTGTATATGTTCATTTGTAACATATAATATCCTTTTTTGGATAACCGTTCTCATTGTACATGAACTTCTATAGTTATAAACAAATGAACTGATCCTGAAATCCAAAAAAACAAACATACCTGAACATTGAAATTTAAATATATAACTCATCAAAAAAGAAAATAAATGAATATAATAAAATTATAATAAATATAATAAATTTATAATGGGTTTTGAATTTTTTATTTCATGAATTTAGTTTGACTACCAATGATATTGAAGTGAAGAAAGCATTTGGAAAAAAGTAATGGGGGAATTCTCAAACACAGCTCCCTTTCATTGTGTTTTACCTCATTCACTCTATTTTCAATATATATTTTACTTAAAAATAATTTAGTTTTCCTTCCCTTTTCATTTCTGGGATATACATGTTTCTAATTTGGTTTTATGTGAAAATCAAGGATTTTTCCAAAATAACTCTTCTTTATAAAAATACAAATTTTACTTCCTGTGAGATTGTTTTTTCTTCACACAATATAGATAAAAATTATATGAAGAATGATATTACATGTTGAATTTGGTAACCCAAAATCTTATTCATGAATTTATGCATTATGACATGAAACCCATTCCTATCTATATGTTATTTTATGTGTAGGATTGATATTTGCTCCATATTGCATACATAATATTGTAAATGTTATGATGGGATCAGTGAACCTGGAATTATATAGTTCGTGTAAATTTTATGATGTGATGGGTGAAATAGAAATTATATAGTAATCCAATGCATTGGATAATGTGGTTTATCTCATTAAACAAGTGCAATATGCATAAACATGATGACACCTTTCTTCATAACTATGTTTTGTATTTGACGTATAAGAAAAGATGCCTCATTTTAATGTATTTACATATTCAATGAGTTTTTATAATGTTTCATCTCAAAATTATTATTATTATCCCTTTATTATTTTATAATTATGATTATTATGATCACCAATGTTTCATTTTTGTTATTCATCCTCTTATTGGGATTTTAGATCACCCCTTTCATTGATGTATATCCCTAGGTGATTATTGGTACTATGAAGAATGATAAGGAAACTATGATGTTATATAAGAAGGAATTAAATTATATTTATATTTTATTATTAAAATGTTAGGTATGGTCCAAAATTGTCCAAGCCACTAAACATTGGAATCCTTGTTTTGTAACACTATCCTGTTGTTTATCATTAAAATGATGTAATGGTAATGTATGAAAAGTAGGGTCTCTATATCATCGACATCTTATTTCAGTAATATCACTATCTTCATGAAATTAAATAATTATTTTGATATAATTAATATTATTTGACAAACCACCCTTAAATGGGTAGGGGAATATAGGTGGAAACTCTTTCATTTAATAAGATAAATATTTTCCCCATGCTAGTAGGAACTAGTGAAATCTATCAAAAGGAAAAATGAAATAACCTAACATAAAAATAAGGAAATGTAAACTCAATAGATCAGTTTTACTTTTATTTCTACTACTATATTTTTATGGAGAATAATTCGATAGTATTTCAGTCATAAAAATGTCATCTAGGTTTCACATGATGTTGTTGATGGAAATTATTCAGTCCCAGTCACTACATTCTTGGATTACATCCATTAAAATATTTTTAGGGATATCACACTTCATACATCACATAAACATTATCAACTCAACATTACACACTTCTTATGGTGAATTCATTCTCAATTTGTTGAAATGATGGTCGCTTCTCTATTTAACCACATGAAGATGTTATTTGTATCATGGAGGTTTGATTATGATGCTTCAATACACACTGAAAAAATATCCCAAGTTTACAAATATTCATGTATGTGTCTATTATGAAACATCCAATTTCGAAAAACCCCTTTCATTATCTAAAAAACTACCACTTATAACACCCTATTATTTTTAAGAGATATATTTTTTTTTAATTTCTCTGATGTCTTGTGTTATACACTACCCCAAGATAATCTTGTGCTATACGAAACACTAGCATAGACTGAGGCATAAAAAACACTATTATTGGATTCTTTTCCATATAATATCATGTTATTTTCATATAATACATTTTATGGAAGACCAAATTTATGTAAAAAAACTAAATATTGTTTTGTCACCGTATAACCAAGTCATTATAATGGCGGGTATAAATAGTATTAACCTTCTACTAAAAAAATTTATAAATGATCATATGTGAGTCTATAAAATAATATTATCACTCATGATGGATTTAATTAACATAATATATATATTATACAATCAATATAATGTTTAAAATTCCTCTTACAGATTCATATATATATTTTAAAAGAATAAATTCATTTTTTTAGATAATTTTTTTAAAACAAAATATCAGTTTTCCACCTTTTGATGGCTCACCCATTTGAAATATAGTTTATGAAAATTTTATATAATCTATATTACATCAAAAAAAAAATTATTATTGTTATATAAAAATTCACTTTGGATGAATTTTTGATATTTTTCCAATAACATTTATGTTTTGTTGAATAGTTAAAATATAGTAAATTTTAATAGAAAACATCTTTTTCATGGAAATATTTTATGTGGATAAATTATATTATTTAATGGTTTCAAAGTAAAAATATAATATATTTTTATCCTTTGATATAATTTTGTTCATTGAAATTAATTTTACCATGACGTTTTTTGTAATGATATATCAATCTTTAGCAATATGTTTACATTTAAAAAACCCGTTTTTCATTACAATAATGGGATTAATTTTAAATCAATGACAACAAATTATGTATTTTAAATTTTTTAAAATGTGTTAAAGAATTGGAATCATTATTTTCAAATTAGGTAAACAGATTCCTTTTATTTATGGGCATTATGAATAGTAACATCCTTAATTTTTTAGTAATATGTTAAAATGTTATATTATCTTATTATGGGTAAATATTATTTTATAAAATTACCTTATAAATTTTCCTAATATTATTGGATGAATTATTTTCTACATAAACCATCCTTGGGTCTAAATGATACCCTTTTGAAGCCACATGAATGAGATAAGACATTTAATATATATTTAAAAAACATTAAATACCTCTTACTCTAATTTTAATAACGTAATTTTTTTAGAATAAGGTTATAAAGTAGAAAAATTTAAATATAAATAATAATTCAAATGATAAAATGTTTATATTTATCATGGTAATTTTTTTTATTTTTTGAAAGTAAATAATTACTTTAAAAGACTGTACATTGATGATGCATAAATTATTTAATTTATGTTAAATCCACAAAATAATTTTTATTAAAATTATAATAAACTCTAAAAGACTAAAATGCATGAAAAAATCTTATTATTAGATTTTACATCTACCATAGTCATCCAGGGGTCGTGTTTTTGGTAATTTAGAGCCATATGGAAATGATTATGACACTTGTAATATTTTTTTAATGTGATGTTAAAGTTGTCACATTCATGTTTTAATTAAAATAACATTTTTATTGACTTATTTTCCTTTATATTTATTTGAAAATAACTATTATTATTAAATATATATGTTTTAACATCATATTATTATTTTATTTAAAATGTTTTCAAAAAAATAATTATATTAATAAATTACAGAAAACACTTGTGTTGTAATTATTTTATTAATGTAAATATCCAATTTATGTTATTAAAAATAGAAAAATAAATATAATTTTGAATAATTAATATATCCAAAAATATTATATGACCCCGTCCTCTTGTAGATATATAATTTTTTTTCTACGTTATCAGCTTATCATTATATTTTTTAAAATCCATTATATAAATATTTTCAAAATTGAGACTATTGATATTTTGTAAAAATAATGTTTTATTAAATTAAATAAAAATCATAACATATTTTAAAAGATATAAAACAATTATATTTTACTCTAGATTATTCTATATTGTTAATCTGTATTCTTATTAACCTGAAACATGTAAAAATTACACTATTTTAATATTGAACAATTTTTTACGTTAGTTAAAATTAAAAGAGATTAATTAAGGTTTAAATGAAGTGATATGGTTTAAAACTAAATCAAAACAGGTATAAAAATTATTTTTTGATATGACTGTGACCTTATCTCTTCACATATTATAAATAATGATATTATTTTTGTTTTTGTATGTGGTTTGTGTTTATTATAAATTAATTTTTTTGGAGATTCCAAAATTGTCCCTCGGCTCAATTATAGAAGGGAACCTCATCACTCCCATATTCATTTAATATTGATCCTTAAAGATAAAATAACCCATGAAATTTTTCATTATCAACATCCCTAAAAACAATCTAGAGGTACTGGTCTTCTAAAAATACAATCTCTAGTGCCTTTAAGAAGAGATCTAGAGAGAGCACGTCGAAGAAGATATAACCTTCACTACTGATTCTTTAAGATTTATTTATTCATCTACTTCCCCTTCTTGAGTTTTTCAATATAAATTAATAAGTACAATATCAATTAAAAACTAAGATGTTATTTCGATTATGTAATAACCATATTACACCTTCTATCCAGCCAACAAAAAATGAAATCATCACATGTGGGCACATATGTTATCTCGTCTCCTCACCCTGGTCTAATTTTTTTTCATAACCACTTTATGTTGATGGGTATAATGATGGAAATCGTATACATATATAGTTATTGTACAATGATATTTATTCTGGAAGAAAAAATATACCACCCACTTCCATAATATTTACTATTAATGAAATTATATCATCTCTCTTGAATACGTACGACCTTACATCTCCACAAAATGATGTGATACATTCTCCATGATATCCAATTAATGAATGAAAATATTAATATATATAATGAATAAATATCATATATAATATATTAATATCAGTCTAGAAATTATATAACTATATCCTATAAAGAGTAACAATAACATATCTTAATAATCATAGGTAAGAAAATAATGAAGTTAATACCTAATGCATGAGAAATAATGTTATTAATAAACATGTAATAATATGATCACTTATGATATTAAAAATCAATATTATTAAGTAATAAGTCAAATAAATTGTTTAAATCCTTATACACGAGGTTTGTGAATGTCAAAAAAACTATACCTAAAGTAATGGATAATATAAAAATCTCATTATTATCTGAGATTGTTTATGATTAAGTATTTACTAGGATATATTTATCATACATGTCCAGTTTACCTAAATATGAATTACAAAATATTCATTCAATTATTTATCATTGGTTTAAAGTTAATTTTATCCATTGGTGAATTTTTAATAAATGTTATGAAATAAATATTGTTTCATTTTAAATATGAGGTAATTTTTGACATTAAAATAAAATTATGTGAAGAGTGATTTGTTTTAACTTATATGGAAATAATGTATTTTTATACTTTCATAATTCCTTATTTCCAAGAAAATTCCTTTACTAGATTTCATGTTTAATTTCAAATAAGTTATTTTGATTTATGGTTTCATTGAATATTGATAAAATAAAAAAAATTTTAAGAAGAAGAGATATTTTCCATAGGAATTAACTCCATGTGTTTTATCAAAACTTATTTCTATCTAATTTGAAATTCTTAAATGCGTTTTATAAAAGTATATGATCCCTATTTTTCCTATAGTATTATTAAATTTATAATGGAATTATATTTATGAAATCTATTTGTTTTAAATGGACTATATAATAGAGAAATTATGTTTAACAAACCCATTTTATTCCTTGGGATATACTCTGACGAATAATTTATGTTTTTGTGGACCACATAAGAATGATTTCAATATGAGATAGGTGGTACCTAGATATCCATATAAGGAACTTGTTAAGGATTTAGATATCATTATATAGACATGAATGGAATAGAATGTAAATATGGTTCAGTAATACAGGGTTGGAATGACAAGTAAACCTTGTTCTGTAATACGTGTGTGTAATGGTTAGTAAACTCGGTTTAGAAATACAGGGATGGATTGAGGAGTGAACTATGTTTAGTAATAGAAGTGTTCCACTATTATGGTCTTGGTGATGATCCTTGGATAATATTGACATGATTTTCTAAGCATATCATATTTCCACAAATCCATGTTTCTTTTTAATTTCTCTGATGTCTTGTGTTATACACTACCCCAAGATAATCTTGTGCTATATGAAACACTAGCATAGATTGAGGTATAAAAAACACTATTATTGGATTCTTTTCCACATTATATCATGTTATTTTCATATAATACATTTTATGGAAGACCAAATTTATATAAAAAACTAAATATTGTTTTGTCACCCTATAACCAAGTCATTATAATTGCGGGTATAAATAGTATTAACCTTCTACTAAAATAATTTATAAATGATCATATGTGAGTCTATAAAATAATATTATCACTCATGATGGATTTCATTAACATAATATATATGTTATACATTCAATATAATGTTTAATATTCCTCTTATAGGTTCATATATATATTTTAAAAGAATAAATTCATTTTTTCAGATACTTTTTTTTAAAAAAATATCAGTTTTCCACCTTTTGATGGCTCACCCATTTGAAATATAGTTTATGAAAATTTTATATAATCTATATTACATAAAAAAATTATTATTGGTATATAAAAATTCACTTTGGATGAATTTTTGATATTTTTCCAATAACATTTATGTTTTGTTGAATTGTTAAAATATAGTAAATTTTAATAGAAAACATCTTTTTCATGGAAATATTTTATGTGGATAAATTATATTATTTAATGGCTTCAAAGTAAAAATATAATATATTTTTATTCTTTTATATAATTTTGGTCATTGAAATTAATTTTACCATGACGTTTTTCGTAAAGATATATCAATCTTTGGCAATATGTTTACATTTAAAAAACCTATTTTTCATTACAATAATGGGATTAATTTTAAATTAATGACAACAAATTATGTATTTTGAATAATTTAAAAGCTATTAAAGAATTGGAATCATTATTTTCAAATTAGGTAAACAGATTCCTTTTATTTATGGGCATTATGAATAGTAACATCCTTAATTTTTTAGTAATATGTTAAAATGTTATATTATTTAATTATGGGTAAATATTATTTTATAAAATTACCTTATAAATTTTCCTAATATTATTTGATGAGTTATTTTCTACATAAACCATCCTTGGGTCTAAATGATACCCTTTTGAAGCCACATGAATGAGATAGGACATTTAATATATATTTAAAAAACATTAAATACCTCTTACTCTAATTTTAATAACGTAATTTTTTTTAGAATAAGGTTTTAATGTAGAAAAATTTAAATATAAATAATAATTCAAATGATAAAATGTTTTTATTTATCATGGTAATTTATTTTTATTTTTTGAATATAAATAATTACTTTAAAGGACTATACATTGATGGTGCATAAATTATTTGATTTATGTAAAATCAACAAAATAATTTTTATTAAAATTATAATAAACTCTAAAAGACTAAAACGCATGAAAAAATCTTATTATTAGATTTTACATCTACCATAGTCATCCAGGGGTCGAGTTTTTGGTAATTTGGAGCCATATAGAAATGATTATGACACTTGTAATATTTTTTTAATGTGATGTTAAAGTTGTCACATTCATGTTTTAATAAAAATAACATTTTTATTGATTTATTTTCCTTTATATTTATTTGAAAATAACTATTATTATGAAATATATATGTTTTAACATCATATTATTATTTTATTTAAAATGTTTTTAAAAATATAATTATATTAATAAATTACAGAAAAAACTTGTGTTGTAATTATTTTATTAATGTAAATATCCAATTTATGTTATTAAAAATAGAAAAATAAATATAATTTTGAATAATTAATATATCCAAAAATATTATATGACCCTGTCCTCTTGTAGATATATAATTTTTTTCTACGTTATCAGCTTATCATTATATTTTTTAAAATCCATTATATAAATATTTTCAAAATTGAGACTATTGATATTTTGTCAAAATAATGTTTTATTAAATTAAATAAAAATCATAACATATTTGAAAAGATATAAAACAATTATATTTTACTCTAGAAAATTCTATATTGTTAATCTGTATTCTTATTAACATGAAACATGTAAAAATTACACTATTTTAATATTGAACAATTTTTTACGTTAGTTAAAATTAAAAGAGATTAATTAAGGTTTAAATGAAGTGATATGGTTTAAAACTAAATCAAAACAGGTATAAAAAATATTTTTTGATATGACTATGACCTTATCTCTTCAAATATTAGAAATAATGATATATTTTTTTTGTTTTTGTATGTGGTTTGTGTTTATTATAAATTATTTTTTTTGGAGTTTCCAAAATTGTCCCTCGGCTCAATTATAGAAGGGAACCTCATCACTCCCCTATTCATTTAATATTGAGTCTTAAAGATAAAATAACCCCTGAAATTTTTCATCATCAACATCCCTAAAAACAATCTAGAGGTACTGGTCTTCTAAAAATACCATCTCTAGTTCCTTTAAGAAGAGATCTAGAGTGAGCACGTCGAAGAAGATATAACCTCCACTACTGATTCTTTCAGATTTATTTATTCTTCTACTTCCCCTTCTTGAGTTTTTCAATATAAATTAATAAGTACAATATCAATTACAAACTAAGATGTTATTTCGATTATGTAATAACCATATTCCACCTTCTATCCATCCAACTAAAAATGAAATCATCACATGTGGGCACATATGTCTTATCGTCTCCTCACCCTGGTCTAATTTTTTTCATAACCACTTTATGTTGATGTGTATAATGATGGAAATCGTATACATATATAGTTATTATAACATGATATTTATTCTGGAATAAAAAATATACCACCCACTTCCATACTATTTACTATTAATGAAATGATATCATCTCTCTTGAATATGTACGACCTAACATCTCCACAAAATGATGTGATACATTCTCCATGATATCCAATTAATGATTGAAAATATTAATATATATAATGAATAAATATTATATATAATATATTAATATCATTCTAGATATTATATAACTATATCCTATGAAGAGTAACAAGAACTTATCTAAATAATCATAGGTAAGAAAATAATAAAGTTAATACCTAATGCATGAGAAATAATGTTATTAATAAACATGTAATAATATGATCACTTATGATATTAAAAATCAATATTATAAAGTAATAAGTTAACTAAATTATTTAAACCCTTATACACGAGGTTTGTGAATGTAAAAAAACCATACCTAAAGTAATGGATAATATAAAAATCTCATTATTATCTGAGATTGTTTATGATTTAGTATTTACTAGGATATATTTATCATACATGTCCAGTTTTCCTAAATATGTATTCCAAAATATTCATTCAATTATTTATCATTGGTTTATAGTTAATTTTATCCATTGGTGAATTTTTAATAAATTTTATGAAATTAATATTGTTTCATTTTCAATATGAGGTAATTTTTGACATTAAAATAAAATTATATGAAGAGTGATTTGTTTTAACTTATATGGAAATAATGTATTTTTATACTTTCATAATTCCTTATTTCCAAGAAAATTCCTTTACTAGATTTCATGTTTAATTTCAAATAATTTATTTTGATTTATGGTTTCATTGAATATTGATAAAATAAAACATTTTTTAAGAAGAAGGGATATTTTCCATAGGAATTAACTCCATGTGTTTTATCAAAACTTATTTCTATCTAATTTGAAATTCTTAAATGCGTTTTATAAAAGTATATTATCCCTATTTTTCCTATAGTATTATTAAATTTATAACGGAATTATATTTATGAAATCTATTTGTATTAAATGGACTATATAATATAGAAATTATGTTTAACAAACCCATTTTATTCCTTGGGATATACTCTGATGAATAATTTATGTTTTTATGGACCACATAAGAATGATTTCAATATGAGATAGGTGGTACCTAGATATCCATATAAGGCATTGGTTAAGGATTTAGATATCATTATATAGACATGAATGGAATAGAATGTAAATATGGTTCAGTAATACAGGGCTGGAATGACAAGTAAACCTTGTTCTGTAATACGTGTGTGTAATGGTATGTAAACTCAGTTTAGTAATACAGGGATAGATTGAGGAGTGAACTATGTTTAGTAATAGAAGTGTTCCACTATGATAGTCTTGGTGATGATCCTTGGATAATATTGACATGATTTTCTATGCATATAATATTTCCACAATTCCATGTTTCTTTTAATTTCTATTTTATCATAGCTCAAGTTATTTTAGGTTTTATGCCTTATTAAATTTCATGATTTTTTTCATTTCAAAATATTTTGATATATGTACAGATGGTGTGTTTTTAAAAATTTATGTTTGTGTTATTACATTCATTTATTCATGTTTAATTATATATTTCGTTTATTTACCCTTACTAATCATCTAAGTTAACCCTTTTCAAATGTTTTCTTTTCCCATGGATATAAAGAAAGGGTTTAGGTAAAAAAACCTAAAGGGGAAGATCTTATGGGATATGTCGAATATATTTCCCCAAATTAGATCAACATGTTCTATGTTTCAAAAGGACCTAAACAAATACTATCATTGTGCATATTTTTGTCTAATGCTTTAAGTATTCCACTAATGTAATGTAATTAACAAGTATGTAATGCTTGGCTATTTATAGTTGGTATCAAAGAGAATATTTAGGTAACCTTTTTAAATAAGGATGACAAATATTTAGTGATATCCCTAGATATATTTCTAAAGATATGTCTAGGTATGTACCTAAGGATATGTGGAACTATAGTTTACTATCATATAATTTAGGAAAAAGCCCTTAAAATACTAGGATAAAACCTAAAATGTCATATAATGATATATTATAAGTGGTTTCTCATGGTTATGTAATTTTCAACTACAATAATTGTTTCTCACATTTTTCTTTCTGGATTGAGGAAATATTCAGAACAAGATAGAACATTGTTAACATTAAATGTTTTATATGTGTAATTTTTTGGAATTATGAAACGGATTTCTTAAGTGTAAATATCATGTAGAGAATCATCAAAGTGGTATGAGTATTGGTTATACTATTGAGGATAAAGTTATTGTAAATGAAATGTGAAATGAATGTGATGTTCTTTCAGTTTTTTTTACCATAAAAAAGAACCATGATTATATTATGGTTGAGGAACCTTAATATAAGATTCAAATTTAATATTCATGGAACAAATAAAATAATGAAGCCTAGGTAATGGGTTAATAATAATGTTGGATGATTGATTTGTATATGTTTTGGAAAGAAATGATTTTGTATTAGTATTTTCATAATCGGTTTTTCATGGAGGATTCAAAATGATATAAATAGTTATTATGACTTAGAAATTCGATTTTATGTGATAATTATATTTTTATTAAGGGAATGTAACAATTAATGTGTTCAAGATGTGGAGAAAATTGTGTTTATCTTGGATAGAGATATGTTGGATATGATTAATTGGATGATATAAATTATGGGTTTGTTGACATGTGGGTTATGATATCAAAGATGAATTGTAAAAAAAATTTGGGAATTATTCAATATATCAAAAAACTTTTGAAAAATGGAAACATATATGTTTTTAAGAAATATATATAGTAATTAACATTATAACCAGGGCTCCAGAGAATACATAAACAAGGTGATCACATGTCTGGAATGTGAACAAAAAAGAGATACCTTCTGATATATGTGGGTTAAATGTTAAGCTGTGTTAGTGTATATATTTATAATGTTTTTATTTTTAGTTTTTATATGGTTTATAAGGTAAAGGGTTTATGGATTGTAAAAATTAAAATATGGATAAAGGTTGTTACATTAAAGTATTATCTCACTATACATGAACTTATGCAAATGAGATAACTTGTTCTACCCTTTTCATTGTGATAATAAAATATGAAATGCCCCATTATTTTATTTTTAGATAACATGATCTAATAATGATTAAGCAATGACTAGTTCACCTTCATTTCTAGGAATAACATATGAAGTGGAATATGATCAAGGCACAAAGAAAGGACGATAGAATACTTAATAATTTAATTATTTCTTCTTATTGTTCATTTATATAGAAGTGATATTGAAACCAAAATTTTTATTTGATCACCTTATTTGACGATTAATTAGATGGTCCCATAGATCATCACAAATTTACGCCTTTTGATTGTTAACTTTATCCTAATGATGTTCTATGTCACTCTCGATCAGTACATGATATTTCTATTTTTTCTTCCATATATATATTTTAACATTCCACCTACATTATCCTATTTGGAAACCTAGTTATTATTTACTTGGGCAACCTTTATATTTCTCACCTTTCCATATTAAAAGGAAGTGTTAATCTTCGTATTTCTAATATGGGTTTCTATAAACGAAATTTTAATTTATTAATCATTTTTTACCCCCAATTAATTTTGTGGGAGAAATTAATTATAAGGGGGTTAGAATGTAACAACCTAATAATTTTAAGAGACTTTTTTAATATCATTGATGTATGGTATTGTACACTACACTACGAAAAGTTGCACCATAAGTTACAAAATCTTATCTTACAGTATATGAAAAACAATAATTGTCTTGTGTTGTAAATAATTTCATGTTCTTTTGATTAAATAAATTTCTATATAAGACATAGTTTAATTGAAAAACTGAATATAATTATGTTACCTTATAACATAGTAATCAAAATGGTGGGTATGAACAATATTAACATTCATCTAAACAACTATTTAAATGAAAATAAGTGAGTTTATAATATAAAAAAATTACACTTGATGGATTTTATTATTTCCATATATATGGAATATTTTAAATATAATGTTAAATTTTATATTATAGGTTTTCTAGACATGATTAAAGAACAAATGTAATTATTTGGATAAAAGATGTTTTTTTTAAATATAGTTTTCCACCATTTAGTGGTGCAACCATATGAAATATAATTTTTTACACTTTTATATATTCTATTTAACAAAATGAAGATTTTTTTAGAAGATGATATAAATATTTTCGTTGGATGTTTTTTTTATTTTTATGATATCTTTTATGTGTAGATGAATAGTAAATATATAGTAAATTTTAATTGAAAACAACTATTTTCATCAAAATAATTTATGTCAGTAAAGTATATTATTTAATGGTTTTAAATTTAAAATATAATATATTTTTTCATTTAATATATTGTTGGTCATTGGAATTAATTTTACTATGAATTTTGATGTGAAAACATTTCAATCATTTGCACTCTTTTAACTTTTAAAAAACATGTTATTCAATCTGATGACGTGATTAATTTCATATTAATTACTAAAACTTCTATTATTTAAATTTAAAAAAAATGATTCCATATTCGGAATAATTAGTTTCAAATTATTCATGTAACATTATTTTATTTTTTGGGATTATGAAGATAATATTCAATAATTTTTTATGATAGGTAAAAAAGTAAATCATGTAACTAATGGAAAATATAATATTATAAAATCACCTAAATAATTTTCCTAATATGATTTGATGAGTTATTTGAGACATAAACCTTCCATGGGTCTAAATTATACCCTTTTTAATCCACAAGTATGTGAATAGGATATTTAATATATTTTATTTAATGAAAACATGAATATCCCTTACTCAAATTTTAATAACATAATAATTTTGGAAATAATGTAATAAAAAAGATAAATTAGACTATAAAAACTTATATGAATGATATAATGTTTTTATTTATTTTGATAATTGTTTTGGTATTTTTTAGGAAATAAATAATTACTTTAAAGGATTATACATTGATGATGCAAATAATACTTAATTTTTGGAAAATCAATAAAATAATTTTTATTAAAAAGATAATAACCATTTAAAACCAAAAAAATTGACCAAAATATTATTGAAAAGTATATATATACTATAATCATCTAACCTTCCAGTTAGATTCCATTTGGAGCTACATGGAAAATATGAAGACACCTAAATTATTTTATTTCATGTTATGTTAAAGTTGTTATATTCATGTTTTAATAAATGTAAAACATTTTATTTTGATTTTACTAAAGATATATTTGTATATAATCATTCATAACAAATATAGAGGATTTAAATTCATTAATAACTTTTACACATAAAATTATTCTATTAAAAAAGTACACAAAACTATTGTAGTATTTATTTTATTAATGAAAAAATCAAATTTATTTTATTAAAATAACTAAAATAAATATAATTTTGGGAAATTATTATATATATAAAATTAAATATTACCTTGACCCATTATAAAGATAACAAAATATTTTTTTTTATAATTTATCATCTTATCTTTGTATTTAAAAAACCATTAAATGAATAGTTTCAATATTGAAACTATTGATATTTTTTCAAAATAATGTTTTGTAAAATTATTTGAAAATCAAAAAAAAATTAAAAAATATATATATTTATGTTTTACTCTAAAATTTTTCATATTGTTCATTTATTATATATTTTACATCAAGTAAGTAAAATTTAAGCTATTTTAATGTTGAAAAATTTGTTACCTTAATTAAAATTAAAAGAGAGTAAATATGGTTAAAAACATAATATAGTTTAAAATTAAATTAAAACATGTGTAAAATTTTTTTTTGATGAGATTAAAACCATATATCATCCCATATTTTAAATAAGAACATTTTAGAGTTTTTTTATGTGGTTTTCCTTTATAATAATTTAATGTTTTTGATGCTTCCAAAAGTACCCCTCCCTTTATTTGTAAAAGGGAACCTCATCCCTCACATGTTCTCATCACTTTGAGACATCAATATCCTCAAACCACATCCCATATTCATATCAAATTCCCTAGTAAAATTATATAGGTATTGGTATTATCATAATACCAACTCTAGTTCCTTTAAGAAGAGATCTATAGGGAGCTCGTTGAAGAATATGTAATCTCTACTATTGATTCTTGCAAAGATATTTCTTATTCTACTTCCTCTTCATGAGTTGTTTGAATTATAAATTAATAAATATAGTATCCCATATATAATGATATGTTATTATGATTTTGGAACAACTATATTCCCCCATCTATCCATCCAAAGAAAAAAAATCACCACTCGTGAGTCTGTACGACATACCGTCTCCACGCTTTGGTGTAATATGTTTCTCCTCACCAATTTATGTTGCTGGGTATAATGATTGAAATAATATACATATATAGATATTATAAAATTATATTTATTTAGGAATAATAAATCTACCATACACTTGCATAGTATTTACTATTATAGAAATGATATCATCATGCATGCGTACGTACAACCTAGTGTCTCCACGATATAATGTGATTAATTCTCTATGATCATTATTAAAAAAATAATGTTATTAATTAAAATAATGAATAAATATGATATATATTAAATTAGTATCATTATGAAAATTAAATAACTATATCTTAAGAAGAGTAACAAGAACTTATCGAAAAAAAATCTTAAGACAATAAATCAGATAACACCTCATGGATAAGAAATAATGCTATTAACAAATGGGTAGTAATATGATCACATATGATATTATAAAAATGAATATCATTCGGGAATAAGTTAATGACATTATCTAAACCCTTATATATGTGGTGTTTTCATGTATTAAAGAACTCACTCCTAAGGAAAGGGATAATTTTGAAATCTAATTATAATATGAGATTGTTTATACGTAAGTATTTACTAGGATATATATATCATACATGACTAGGTTTCCTAAATATGTATTCCAAAATATTATTTCTATCCATCATCTATGGTTTAAATTCAATTTTACCCATTTTTTAATTTTTAATAAATCTTATTAATGGATTGTTGTTTCATTTTTTGACATGAGGTATTTTTCATTTACGGATAAAAGTACAAGAAGAATGTTTTATTTTTTAATTATACTGCATGAAAAGATTTATGTGCTTTCATAAAAACTTATTTACATGTAACTTCCTTCAAAATATTTAAATTTTCATTTCAACGAAGTTATTTTATTTTAAAATTTCATTGATTTTTGTGAAAATAAAATGTTTTTTTGAAGAAGATTGGATATTTTCTTCAAGAATTAATTTTGAGTGTTTTATAAAAATTATTTTCCATATAAGATTACATTATTTAAGAGGGTGGTGTTTAGATTATACTACACCTATATTTAATATGGTTTAATTGTTTTTATTATAGAATTCTGTTTAGAAAATCGATTTGTTTTATATGGATTAGGTAATGATGAAATGATGTTTAAGAAACCCATTTTTTTTCTTGGGTTATGTTTTGATGGCTGATAATAGCTTTTTTGGAACAGATAATCATAATTTAATTATGAGATTGTTTGGACCTAGATATCCCTAAAATACATTGGGTAATGACTTATATATGATGAGATAGACTTGACTGGAATGACAAGTAAATCTAGTTTAGTAACATAGGCCTGGAATGGAATGTAATCTTAGTTCAATAATATAGTGCTGGAATAGTATGTAGACTTGGTTCAATAATATAGGGCTTGATCGAGGAGTGAAAGTGGTTCAATAATGTTCCTTTTCAACTATTATGGTCTTGGAAATGATATTGGGATAATATGTAAATGATTTACTATGCTTATGCATTTTCCACAAATCAATGTTTCATGCCAACACTATTTTCTCATGGCTCATGTTCGATTATGAATTATTCCTTATGAAGTGCCAATATTGATTTCATGTCTCAAGTTTATGATATATGTTACAAATGTTATTATTTTCAAAAGTCATGTACCTGTTATTACTTTCTTATATTCTTGTTTTGTTTGATATTTTCCCTGTTTACCCTTACTTATTATTTGAGCTCTCCCTTTTCATATGATTTATTTTCCCCGGGATATAAAGATCAGTTTGAGGAAGAAAAACTAAATGGGAATATCTTTATTTGATATAGATAAGATCATTCACTAAATATGACAAATGTGGTCCATGTTTTCAAATACACTAAACTAATATGGTCTTTGGGAAACATGTTTTGTAATTTACTAAGTATTCTGAAAAAGTAATGTAATGTCCACGTATGTAAAGCTTAGGTCTTTACATAATCATTCATGAAATCTCCAAAAATCAAGAATTTTTTTCTTTCAAAAAACATCACATATTTTTAAATCTCCAATCATTGAAATCCCTTTTAGCCAATTAGTTCTCAACCCTTATTCTAATGAAACCTTCATTCATGTAATGTTCTTATTTCTCATTATAATTATGTTCATGTAAACCATAAATGAAATAAAATAAATTAGGGATCCGTTAAAAATTTTAATTCTTCAAATGAATATATACGACCTAATTATAGGTGAAAATAACCATTCCATGAAACTCCATGGATTTAATTTAATTTAATGGATTTAATTAAACTCTACCACACTTGAAAAACACATAAAATTCAATTACCCTACATTGAACAATAAGTTATTGAAAACAAAGACAACACAGTGTCAGTTTTTATCTATTATTACCCTTGATTATTACATTTTATATCAGGGGGTTATCATTAAAATGATACCAAAGTGGTATGGATTTTTACATTTTCATCAATATTCATAATTTTCTATGTTTAAGTATCTATTTTGGAATTGTTTGGTCTGTATTTTCAAAACGTAATCAATTTTTTATTATCTTTTTATCTAAAGAAATTAAAAATCTCTTATCATGTTCATTTCAATATAAACTGAAGCGTCTGAATGAATTTAATTTAATTAAAACTGAAAATATTTCTATCTTCAGCCAAAATTCCATTTTCTTCCACATCCAAGTTTCCTAAAAAAATTGTAGAATATTTTTACTAATCTGCAATTATTTTTTTGAAATACATTTTAATCATGATTGACTTTAGAAAATAATTAAATGGTTTTTGTCATCATTTTTCAAATGAGGTAAATTTTCCTCTTAATAAAAAATATAAAAGAAATATTTTATTAAATGTACCCAGAATAAAAAAATCTCCACCATCATGACCAATAAATGTTTTTTAGGAATCAATTAAATGATTCTATATCTCATTCAAATAAAGATGCCTTTCCAAATGTTTTATAAATTATTTTATTTTGAATAAGTTATTGGAAAATGAAAATGGAATTTTCCTCCTGAAATTTAATACTTATATTAAAAATTACCCTAATCTATGTCAATATTTGTTTCTTAATAATGTGATCTACTAAGTTTATACAAAAATTATACCTTCAAAAATATTTCTTTTGATGGAAATTGATCATCTTGACTGGGGAAATTATTGATATTTTGTATGATAGTTACTATAAAATGGAAAATTACTAATTATTATAGAATATTTATTAATTTGTATTGTTAATTCATATGATGAATGAATTGGGCGTAATAAGTGATTTTTGTTTACTAGAATTACATAGAACTGTGATGCATTGATAGGTTTCACAAGACAAAATATTATGTTCATTTAGTTGAGGCCTTACCCTCCTCCAATGGCCAGAAGGCCTTCATTTTTTTATTGATTTTGATAATCCACCTTTCAATGGGTAAGGTGGAACCCTTACAAGGGCCGTAGGCGTAAGTATTGCATGGCCCGTAGGCCTTAGAAGAATTCATTGCCCGTAGGCTTCAGAAATTACGTACAACCCAGACTAACTACTTGGAACTGCTCTTCCCTAGAATCTTCATCGTCAAATCAGATCTCCACCTTCGCATTTCTGTTCGAGTAGGACTTCTCGTGCATGCACAGGCTTGTCCCGATGGCAGGTGTCATACCCTCTCATTCTTGTAATCTGTTTAGCTCTGCTATGGTGAAAGCTTCTTGCTCGTCTTCCTTGTAGAGCTTTCTCCTTGTAGGTTGTCTAGTTTTCATCTGCACTAAAGGTGGCCCGAAGGCCTTGAGGTGGCTCTATGGCCTTACTGACCCGAAGTCCTTGGTGGCTTGAAGGCCTTAAATGACTCAGGGACCAAATCGGTGTCTCGAAGACCCAAACGGGGGCATATTCCCAGCTACTACATTTCCAAACAGTGCCTGCTACAGTCCCAACTACAGTACCTGCTACAATTCCCGCTACAGTACCTGCCTTAGTACTACACAGTTCCTGCTATAGTATCTACTACAGTACTATTACATTGCTACTACAGTGCCCCAAGAATTCTGCCTCTTCCTGGATTTGATCCCTGGTCGCTTGGATGCACTTACGGAGTCCTTACCAACCAGGGTAAGGCTCATGTGCTGCTGAGGCCTTAACCATTTATATAAGATGTCTTGACACTAAACCTCAATGGTATGTTTGTGAGACCAAACACTTTCCTTTAAACATTTATATATTTGGTATTGATGTCAAATGTATTATTTATTGACATCAAAGTGATTTTTTAATAGATATGATAACCATTGATATGTTTCAAGTTAATTATTTTTTATTTATAGGTATTTGATCATTGTTTATTCCATACATATTATTAATGCCTTATTTTTTCAATTTTGGCCTCTGATGTACCAATACCCTTACTAAACATTTGAGATCACTCATTTCTTATATTGAATTTCCCTAGAGACTAGGATGTCTAGTATGAATGAAATACAAGTACCTAAAATTTGGAATGATCATGTTTTCAATGAAAATATATTTTTCTATTTAATTTTTAAAATGTAATGTGATGTCCAACACTGTGGAACTTTTTTCAATGTCATTATAGTTGTTATTAGATCCATTTTTAGGAGAAACATTATGAACAGTATTTAAAAAAAATAGATTATGGAACAAAAAATTGTGATATAATTTAATGATATGTCTAAGTATATGATAACATATAATGTTTTTAAGGTAGATATTAAGGGGTTATCTTATAAATACATCACTATGTAGATACTATAATTGGATATAGTTTTTATCCTAGATTCATATATGGTTAATATCCTTAAAAAGTGTTTTGATAATATATCTCGATAATTATTCAATTGAACATTACATATACCCTTACTAAATACATTTTTAGATAAAATTCTGGTAAATGATTATATTAACTATGACTTTCCTTATGATTCTTTATGATGGATTTGTATAGATTTTGATCAATGTTTACCATGGATAATCATAACGTTCCATGGGATAAGAAGATACTGTTGTGATTTAGACACCATATAAAAGACTTTTAATGTTTCTTAGTTTTTCACTATGATTATTATTTCCTATAAGTTGTTTTCTAATTTTATTAAATGAATGTGCCTAGGAGGATTTATGGTAACACATAATATGATGGACAGTGGAATTATTTTACTCATGTGAAAATAAAAAAAATTGGAACTAGAAGTTGAAACCCTATGAATATTCCTATTCAGATATCATGATATATGATTAACAATGTTATCTTTAATGAGGATCCAAAAATATAAAATAAGAGGAATTTGGAATTTTATGATTGTTCATGTGGAAATGGCCTCATATGAAATAAATTTTAATTTAATTCATTTGATCAATGTGGGAAGGTGCATCTAAGAGAATTTTACAATGGAAAGGGATGATTCTTTCTATTTGGAGATAAAGGTGCTTGGGAAAAAATTCCAAGTAATTCAATGGATTATGTGTGGGGAGATTTGTTATTATCTAATTCAATTCCCTAATCCATGAGTCAACCCATGGAAAATGGAAGGAAAAATTCCATTTCAATTATTTATGTTGAAGGATTGAAGTGTTTATATATTGGGATATCACAATAATGTGGTCGATGTATTAAATCATTGATATTATACTTAGAAAAATCTTGAAGCATCTTATGATTGTTGTACAATAGTATTTTTTACTAGATTGTAATCAAATATTGAATGGTATCGATTTGCAAAAAAAATGATTTAGTGGTTTGGTGTTATTTTTAGAGAACACGTGATTAAGGGAAATGTAACACTTAATATGAGTCGGATGTTGTGTTAATAATGTTTAATTAGGGATATGTAGATGACTTCCACTAATGATGTAAATGGGACTGTATTGGTGACCACAAAATTGATTTTTAATTTTATAAACAAGTAATTTATGAGATCATTAGGGAAGTTTATACATACTTGGATTTATGAAATATATTTAATAATATATTAATTTATTTGTAGAGAGAATATTTGGTTAATTTTTAGAAGCATATATATTTTAATTGACTTTTTGTGGTGATATGGTTTGTTATTGTTTTTTAAGATCATATATGAATACAGTATGTGCATGTTCAGAATGTGATATTAAGATATACATTATAATGTATGATGATAATTGTTAAAGTTGATCATAATAAATATTTGTGATCAAATATTTTGGATTTTTGAGTTTTGAATTTGGTCAAAAAAAATTAGAGGATTATTATGTTTAACAATTTAGGTAATGCACTACGTTGATCTTTTATGGATTAATTTTTATGTTTAAGAGATTATTGAATTATATTTTTTTCATATTCGATATCTTGAGGCTAACTATCTTCATTTTTTAAAATATTTAGCGAAATAAGGAACTAATTTTCCTTATTTTATTGATCAAATTATACATTAAATGTTAATTTTTGAGCATAATCTGTGAAAAATTCATCCTGAATATTCATTTATCAATGTAATATATTAAGTGGGAATAAATCGAATAGAAACCAAGTGATGAAATTTTTCTTATGTAATGAAGAAATATCAAGTATGTGTAATTTTTCATGTTATCTACCTTTATTATAAACTAATATTTCATCCATATGAAAATGATCTTAAAATAAAACATGTTATACTTTTCTCTTTATTTTTATTAAAATAATGGAATTTTTACACCTCACTGATTTATGGGTTTGTGGTCGTTAATAGTCATATATCCATGTTTTTTATAACAATATATTACTCCATAGATGTTGGTTTTCTCTCTACTTCCAATATTATTAATACCCACTAATTTTTCATTACTTGGGAACCTGAATATGTGATATATTAGGTTACCATTATGTTCCCCACTTTTCCTTTTCAAAAGATGTTTTATTATCCCTCTATATAATGTTCATTTTTGAGAAATAATTAAATTTTGATTAGTGAGACAAAAAATTTAGTGATAAATTCATTTGCAGGTCTATAATGTAACACCCAAAAAAATTAATTTTATAGGAATAATAATAATTATAGCTTTATTGAAATGCATCACCAAACATTATGTGAATTGTGATATCCTATAAAAATATTATTATATAAAATTTACCATTATAACATAGAAATGAAATTAGTTTTTATTAATATGAGTATCCATATTATGAACAAAAAAATTAAATTGGTTCTACTCAATAAGAATGTATTTATTAAATATTAGTAAATAAAAACATAATTTTTAGTGAAATCATTTTATTGTACAAAAATTCATTTTCTTTCAAGATGAATTTTTTCCTATTTTTTCAAATTATAACTATTTTTTGAAACATTTAATAATTTTATTATATAAAATGAAATTAATTATCTAAATCACTATATCTGAATTATAATAGGGTGATATTATGATAATTTCTATAAATTATTGATTTTTAGCGAATAGTAAAAAATACATATTATTCAAATATACTAAATAATGTTCATTAAATCAATTAATATAAATATCCCAATAAATTTGAGATTTTATTATAAGCTGACATATTAAATAAATTTAATAATATAAAAAATCTATTGGAATTATTAATATTCATGATTACTATATAATGAAATTTTTAAACATAAAAATATTCAAAAAAGTTTTGTTTGTTTTGTTTTATGCATTCATATGAAAAAAATATGAATAAGTTTTGAATTTCTATTTAAAAAAATCGACATAGATTTTTTCAAATAATGGAAAAAATATATTGGGGTAAAATTTTGGTAAATTTATTAAATAAATGATTTTGTATGAATTGTGACAAAAAAATAATTTCTTTTGAAAACTACCTTATCATTAATGTAATTAATATATTATAATCATTTTTAAATATGTATTTAAACATTAATTATAACAATTATATTATTAAAAATCCAATTTTGTACTTTGGGATTATTATTTTTTATTTTGATATAAAAACTTTTTATACTTTAGAAAATTATTCTATTGGAAAATCGTTATTTCCACTCTTTAAAAAATAATTTAAAAAAAAAATATGCCACATATCTGAATTTTATTTGATAAGATGGATTTAATATTTTAAATTGAAAGAATTATTATTATTTAATTAGTTAAAATATATTTTCATTCGTAATGGATTATTAATGATATAAAAATATGTTACCACATCTAGAGATTAATTTTGGTTTACTAGATGGAGGTTAAACCCTGGGACAATAGAATATTTGATATAAAATCTTGTAAAAATATTATTGGATAGAAAATATTCTTCTATATAGTATCCCAAAATATATCATTAGGGATTTTGAAATCCTTTTTCTTAGGTATGGATTTATTGTATTTTAAACTTTTATGAAATTCCACGTCTGTCATATCCCACACTTCTAAATGGGAACCCCTAATTAACCATTATTATACTACATTGAGCTCTGTATATCCACGAAAACCTACATAAGTGTCTTATAAACATCTATATAGATTAATTATAGGAATTTTAATTCATAAATCACCTTTTCAAAGTTCCTTAAGCAATAACCAAATTGTGGCCCACTACTGAAGAGGTAATAGTGTGACCCAAAATTTTTAAATTTATCTCTTCTTGAACAACCTATAAATATGAGGTATTCATCAGAATATATAAACATATTTTCTCCTATATATTTATATTTTATTATTATTCTATAACCACCTATATCCAACATATATTCTATCAAATGGTTAGTAAAAGCATTTCTTGATCATATTTGTGGACTACCACCTCTGCATAGCGTCAAAATTCATCTTAAATAACCATCTATCATGGAAAATTATTATGATTGGTTTAAAGATAATATATTATATTTATGAAATAATTATTCCTCTTTAATTTTAATATCACATATACTTACATACCATACAATATATTGGAAAAATGGTAATGTCACACACACGTACATGTGGACTACCACATCCATAAAGTAATGTGATTAATCATTCATATTTAATTTAACTAATTTATAATAAGGGTAATATAAAATATATATATTATATATATTATATAATACATATTCTTTAATTGTGAAATAATTTTTACCCTTTTTCATTCCATCCATCGAAAATAGAAAATAACATTCATGGGTACGTATGACCGACCATCTATATGAATGTGTAAATATTTTTACATTCACTGCTATTTATAGATGACACTATATATATATATATATTAAATAATATATATATATATATATATTAATTTTTATATGATGATCTAACATTGATCAATTTACATGTATCAAAACTACAGAACCAAAATTCTCATTAAAAATAAGACAATTATCTCGTAAAAATTATGATTTTAATAATGAATTATTTATTAATTGGAAATGAAATGATATAAGTGAATAATATATGATATTATATATAGAAATTTTATTACGAAATAAATGTATAATAATTTAAAACTATAATAAATGATTTCATAGTGCTTTTGAAGTAAGTAAAACATGAGGTAAGAGATTATCATCTAAATTTATTTTCTTGGGCCACATGTTATGTTATATATATATATATATATATTCTTTTTTGAGGTGTATATTCTAAACCCTTGTTATTTTATATCATAATTATAATTATCAGGATATTTAATATTTCATTTTATGTTATTCATTCGCGAGACTTGTTATTCAAATGTTATAAAAGTAGAAAGGGTTTTCATCTCAATTTTATTTTTGTGAGACTAATTCCATATTCCCAGCATAGTTTATTTTTTTGGTGAATATAATAATTTTTTTTAAATTTATATCATTAATATATATATATTAATTGTATACAATGTTTCCTTATAAATATTTTCCATCAGGGGGTTATGATAAAAATGATACTAATGTTTTAAGGGTTTATTTCACAATATCATCATTATTTAGGATTTGTTATTTTTAAGACCCCAATGGAGGAATTATTTTTATTTCTATTTAAAACTAATTTTTTTTAGAATATTAATTTTTATAATTTAAAATTATACTTTTATT
Source organism: Viscum album (assembly GCA_963277665.1). Classification (NCBI taxonomy): domain Eukaryota; kingdom Viridiplantae; phylum Streptophyta; class Magnoliopsida; order Santalales; family Viscaceae; genus Viscum; species Viscum album. The sequence continues at coordinate 1,292,793,898 of OY728136.1, forward strand.
TTCATCTCTTTATGAAATCAATACATTGAAAAAATATATTTACATAAAACTGAATGTATTTATCTTTTCATTTAAATACTTTTTCATCCATTTAATTTTTTCTTAAATTATTTCAAGAATGTTTTTATTAATATCCTATGATGGTTTAATTTTAATTTTAAAAAATATTTAATTATAAAAAATAATTTAATAGAAAACCTTTTGTTGTTTTTTAAATGATATAAATTTGAGTTTATGCTAAAAAAGTAAAATGAATATTTATTTAAACATTCATGTCATAAATAGAATTTTCCAAAGTAATGACTACTCAATATTTTTAATCTAGATCTCAAATTTTGAATAATTATTTTAAATGGAAATTATTTTTATCATTTTTTAGAAATTTTTGGATTTTAAATTTGTGATTTGAAAATAAAATTTTTATTTTCCTCTAGAAATTTTTCAAGGATATTTTTAAATTATTTTAATTTATTTTAACAAAATTTATTGAATATTAATATTTAATAATTTTATACTCTCTTGATACCATCCACAATTTCTCAATGGATGTATAATGATCGGTTTTACAATAGAATTTATTTAAATTGTACATGTCAGTTTATCTAAGGCATATATTAACTAACTGTTAAGGAATATCGATTATTCTATACTTTTTATTCATATATTGAATAAATTAGACTTATTATGTGATAGGTGGGGCCTATAAGTTTATATCCCCTCGATGCATTGGTTAGTCCTAGGAGATGAAAAAGGTTGGGTGTTTGGCTGAGGCCAGACCCATTATTATGATATATCTCTACATGAGGACTTCATGGTATGATTAAGATGTTTTCTAATATGTATTTGACCATTATAAAATCAATTATTAATTTCAATTTGATTGTGTAAATTTATATAATATCCATTTATAAGTTTCAAGTTCATGATATTATTTACATGGAATTAGTTGATCATGATTTATGCTTTACATATTATTCATTCCATATTTGTTATATGTTATCTTCCACTTTATATATACCATTACTAATCATATAAGATAAAAAATTTGTTATGTTTCCATTTCCCATCATACCAGGAAGTTTGCTATAATTCATATTCAAGTATATTCATGAGGGGATAATTATTTTCCCCAATAAAATAATATTTTCTATTTTATGTTTCAAATATTGTTTGATATTCAAGAATGTATATAGTTTGCAAAGACTAAAAAATTTATTCCTTTTTTTGGATATTATCACTTATATTGACTGTCAATATAATTATATAACCTCTTACTCTGGGTAACATTAGTTAGGGTCATTAAAAAATAATTGGTTAACAACATCCCAACTTCTAGTTCATCTTTTAGTCACTATAACATCAAATCGACTCATATTTTTATCTTCATCATCAAATGGAACTAACCATTATAAATTCTAATTTTCTCTATCTTTAGAAGATCTTAACATACATACAAATATATTTCCTCTTATTTTTCATTCATTAATCATTAATATTAGTATATTGAAATTTCATTACTCAAATGCTTTGGGGTTTTGTAAAACATACTACGAGTCACCAATGAAATATAAATATTTAGGTCTAAATATTTAGAAACTATCAGGGGATAGAATTCTCATGCTGATGAATTCTTTATATATTATATTCCTCAAGAATCTAGTGATATTTATCCTATTTATAATTACAATACATCCGAAATCAGAAGATAAATTTTCATGATATTTTATCAACCATAAATCATCATCACCTATATAATAACCATTTATTCAAGTAATTAGAATAGAATACATCCAAATCAAAGCTCCTAAATTTATAAAATTCAATACATTTTCCAATGTTAACTCATATTAAATCAAAATATCCTACTAAATCATTTTGAATTTTTTTTACTTGAAAGAATAGAGTATCATCTTCTTAATTTACTTCCATATGTATTATCCATACTTCTTCATATCTACATTTTTAAATGAAGACTAACATGTGTCTTTGTCTACCCTCTTTGTTGTGTGTGTTAATCTTATTAACCACTATTAGTGTTAATAATTTTAAAATATTTCTATCAGAAATAAATTGAAAGAGATTATATATCGCTTAAAATTCATTATGAGTTCCAAGCCATGGTCAAATTATCGAAATCATAGGTAAATCTTATAAAGTTTTAGATGACTCTTCTGATCATAGTATGTATCCAAGTACATATCAAATTTCTCACATCATATTATTGAAAATAACTTTAAGTTTCATTGAATTAACTCTTTTGAAACGTCTAGATATATTAAAAATAAGTTTTATTTTGTACATTGTATAAGGGTTATTCTTAATAAAATTTCCAATTTCACAACACCAATACTTTGATATAATAAATAATTTTTTGTACATATAAAAATAATTTATCCAAGAAATTATCAAATTTTTTTATGTAATTATCCTGAAAAATATATATATTGGGAAAAAATATAATATGTACTATGTATAATTATTTACATCATTAATTATATCATTAAACTCAAAATTATTATATCATATATACTCCTTATATTTTGATCTTCTGATCTCTATATCTTATTATAACTTACAAACATCAAACCTCTTGAGTTCATGGATCTACATATGATAGTTCATCTAATAACTCCACTGAGCTTGTATCCAGACTATTTCATATTCTATTAGTGTATCATATGTGAATTTATCTCTTTTATTCATTATTTATTAACATAAACCATATATAAACATTTAACTTTTGTAAAAATCCTTTTGGAGTTACATAAATCATATAATTTCATCAATTTATACATATATGAATATATTTTATTGATATCTATGAAAAACATGTATGTGAAAGTTATTTCATCAGAATTTAGAACTTTTGAGAGATTCAAATTTAATTTTATCTCAATAATTATATGATATATTCTAAAATTTATTATCTATTGAAAACATCTCTTTAATATTCAAGGTAAATAATTGATATACCTTTTATTTGTTTCATGAAAATATAGTTCTTATCTCTTTCTATTTTCAAATTTATAATCATCAAGATATCAATATTCTAGATCTTTTATAGGTTGATATTTATTCTCTTTTAATATAATTTCTCCATTCATTTAAATTACCAAAAAATTTCATTTATCATCATCTATATAGTTTCACAACTAATGAAAAACTACTATAAAAAAATAATACTCATCAACATATATTAGGGTCTTCCATATCCACATTTATATTTTATTTCTATACCTAATAACGTTCATGTTTATGATTAATCATGATTTTATAGTGTTTATTTCTCCCCATTATTGATAATAATTTCAATTTTTTGATATTTAGAAAGAAAAGGAACTCCAATACCACATAATAGTTTAAAATTTCCCCTTATTTCCCCTTGTTCTAAAACAAAAAACATATTTTATCAAGATAAGGATTATATCTTATTTCTTATTGTAATGAGTTATATATTAATATATATTTGTTCAAATAGATCAATACTAGTTTTTAAAAATAATGGTAGCCAACTTAAACTGCAATGTTCTCCATAGTTTTTACATCATGTGATACCACTATATATATATATATATATACACTTCTAGGGGGTTTTAAAAATGTTTTAATTCCACATGGTTCTTTTATCTAGCCTAATAAACATGTTAAATAAATTCAAACCAAAAGCACTATTTTCTACAATTTAAATTCATGTTTTAATTTATAATTAAATAATAAAATTCTTCCCTATAGATATTGAATTGGTATTTCTCATAATAATACTAGAGGATAATACTTTTACATCATAAAAAACATAATATTTAATTCCTAGAATTATATCATGAAGAATTAATAAATAATTTAAAAACTCGTTGTCTGAAATCCCCCTCATTTGGAATAATAATGTTCATGTTTATTAATATTTTATTTTTATGAAATTTAGGATCATTCACTCCACATTAATAATTCTCCAAATATAAAAGCTCTAGTACTTACCATAACAATTTATTTTTCAAGAAATTTAAATTTTTGGAAGCTCTACAATTCCACACCCAGGGAGGTAAAACTCTATTTAACTTCATCATCCTAGATGGTACCAAATAAAATATTTTTCATGAAACATATATATATATATATTATTTTATGTAGAGTTTATTAGAATTTGTGTTTTTTTTATAATTTAATATTAAAAATACCCCAAATTAAAAATAACTCACATTAGCCTGACATTATTTATAAATGTATATCATGTTTAAACAAGATAATTATAAATTTAAACACATTTGATAAATTACATTTTCATTATTCAGAAAGTGTTATTAATGCTTTATAAACTATTCATTTGTCACCTAAATTTATTTTTTTATTTTCACTATTTTTATGTAATTCTTCAAAGTCATATGAATTTCATTATCTATATAAATAATATTTATAAAAACTTATTTCATGATTATGTATAAATGATTTAGGAATTTATAGATATTATTATTTTTAACATAGACAAGATTGATGATTACACCAAACTAAATTCACATATCTATCGAAATAGTTGATGGTTACATAAAACATCAAATTATTTTTAACGAAAATTAAAAATAATTTTTGTAAAAAAGTAGAAATTGTGTTTACTCCAAAAAAAATGTGATTGTTTGCATATTTTATATGATAATTTAACAAAGCATTTTTCTATACATTTTCCCACTATTTTAATATTTTTAGAGAATCTATGTTTATATTGTTTATTTTTTTCAATTTAAAAAATATATACATACATGCACACAGACACACGCAAACACACACATATATATATATACATATATATTATTACAGTGATATTAATAAAATTTGAATTGTATTATGAGTTAATAATGTTTATTTATTTCCATTTTAGGTAAAACTAATAATATCTTGTCATTACATTTTTTATAAACATGTATGGTTGTGATTGGTTCACAAGGAATAGACACTTGAGAAGTATCCATGAGGTAATGAATTGTATATTATATATTTGAATATAATTTTAGGAAATTTATTAAAACACAACTCATCTATGATTCTAATAATATATATCTTTGGATTCACACGATACATTTGATAGAGTGGTTTCCTATAGATTAAGATAAAATATAAGTGATATGAAAGTGTTGATATTATTGTTTTTGCGATATAAATTATCACTTCAATCAAAATAGGTCATTAACATTTAATCTATTTATAATGTGGTGGTTGAATCTATATTTTGTTATATCATTTTAATACTTTTCTACATAATTTCATTAAGTTTTTCTACATTATATATTTTCTAATATATTTTCTGTGTCCTACTGAGTAAACATATTATTTTCCAAATCAAATGATCATATGGAGTAGATTATAGCTCACAAACAAACGGTACACTGTTGGTCTATAAATTAGAAAAAGTAAGTATTCATGGTTGTTCTATACTATATTGAATGTAATTATAGAATATATGGGTTATCCCTCCAACATAGAAAAATATTTTTTTCTGTAAAAGGATTCCTCTACTTAAAAATTTAATATTTTTTATAATGAGTATCATCCTTCTCTGTGGGTTTGAGAGGAGAAAATAGTATATTTGTGATCAAGATTATCAGAACTATTATACATTTTTTGTTTTATATCTTTTTTCACTTGGTTTTATTATTTAACACTACACCACATTACATTATCCATACGTGTAGTAAGACACAAAAACTTTATAATAATTTTTTACGTGTAAAATAATTATTCATTCCATGATAGATATTAAATTTTTTCTTGACTATGATATAAAATACTATCAATTTTTATTGATTTCGGATAGAGGTTTAATTTCTAATATTATCTTTTTGGTAAATATATCTTAGACCCAATAATCAATGAAAAATTATTTTTAAATGAATTCATGAAAGAACATAATTGGTAGTTAGATATGAAAGTGATGAAATACATTGATGTAAATGAATATCATTTTTTGAAAACATGAATGGAGAAATACATAAACCGAAAAATTACTATCCGTTGTCTGATCATGATGATACTATATAAACTACATCATATTGATCCAGATGTACTTTTTTAATGTTTTGGAAACATATGTTATACATTATAAATCATAAATATAATATTATTTAAAATTAGAAAAAACCCATTTTAACTATTTATCATCAAGTAAGAATACTCAAAATATTCATAGGGTTCTCCATGTGATTCACTAATACATGGAAAATAATAAAATAAAAAAAATGTGAAATCCACTTGTTGAATATTATGAATTTTTAATGAGAGAATAAAATTGTTTAAACCATATGTTCCATTGAATCATAAGTATCCATGAGAAGAGTATACTGTGATAATATCTTGACAACATGGTATTGATTACAAAGGATTTTATATCACTACAAAAAAAATCATATTGAGAAGGTGGAAATCAGTGAGTGGGAGCATGTTAGGAATTATACATTGGATGAACTTATCAGTTCCCTTTTCTAGTGTGATATGGTGTGAAAAACACAGTAGACAAGGAAAATTATAAGAATAAAGGTGTTTAATTCAATCAAACTAACTTTATATAATATAACACATAATAATCAATGTCGTAGGGATGTTTTGATGATGAAATAACTAAAAGAAAATTATTTACATCTTTGTGAAAAATGATAAGAGATACAAGATACATTTTAGAAATGAAAATTTAAAGGAATAAAAGAATGGAAATTGTAGTATTAAAAATTATGTATCAAATCTTTCATAATACGAGTTAATGAAAAAGTGATATATTATTTCATAATGTCCTTCACTAAATAACATAATAAATTATTTGAATTTTAAAAAGTAAGAGAAGTGATATCCTTATAGTCGATGGGGATGCACTAATAATTTGGACAAAAATAATAGTTTTGGATGTGATGAAGACACTAGTAAACTTAAATAGATGGATACAAGTTCAAAGGTACCCAATTCACCTTTTATAGAATTGATATAACATATTAATAGATTCCATGTCGATATCATTGAAGTAAAAAAACAAAACAAACTCCAAATCTAGTTATTTATATATTTATTCTTTTATAAAATATAATAATAAATAATCATGTGAAAAAAAGTAATTATATGAATATTTTTTGAGAATATATGAATTATATAACAATCCTGATAGAATAAAAAATAAAATTGTTAACGAAAATAATAAATATAAAGAGGAAAATGAAAATGTTAAATTTATATATAAAAGAATAATAAAAAGAAAAATAGTTTTATTTTAATGTTTCAAAACATAAATTAATCAACGGGGCACAAAAATATGATAATGATAGAACTAAATAATTTATTTATAAGAAGAATTAATGAGATGTAGTGAAATTCAACAACTTTTTTTGATGAAATGAATGTCAATGAAAAAAATGTATGTAGCTCAAGGTAGAAAATAATATACTAAGAAAAACATATTTTTTACAAATGATAAAGTGTGTGATTATTTATAATCTATATAAATATTAAATGAGAAAATAAATTATAATATTTTTAGTTGAAAATAAAATAAATGCAATTTTCTTCAATGTAATTAAATGTATAATATTTGATGTCAATGATGAAAAAAATAAAAATAGTGACGGGTTTGTTAGAATATTAAACTACCAGGGATAAATAAATGATTTTTTAAATGCTTAAATAAATGTATTTCATGTTTTACATGTTCTAAATTTATAATGATAGTGAATTATACCAATGAGTTCTCATTAAGACTAAATCAATCTTTATTTCATATGGAAACTAATTTTTCTATAAAATTTTATTCTAAAACAAAAAAATTAACAATTATATGATTTTTTCTATGTCTATGATTTTTACTATTAATCTAGTAGAACCTTATTAATAATGAACACAAATATCATTTTATAAAAATTATTTTTTTTTGTTAAATCATCCAAAATATGTCAAGGATTTAGGATACATATAATATATCCATTCTAAAACAATTTATTGGTAAAGGCTCGTTATTTCTATATTTTTATTTATGTTATGTAGGGTATGTAACTTTTTATGAAATCCCTAAATGGAATATTAATAGATAAAATGTAGTTTGTGACTCTAAAAAAGAAAAAATTTAAAAAAATTTAATTTTTTATGGTCTAAAATAAAATATTATTAGTACATCACAAAATTTTGATCATTGAATTAAATAAAAAGTCGAATATAATTAATGTTTATTCTTTTAGACTATAAATTTTTTGTTTAATCTGTATAGAGAAATAAATATTTACTTAATTGAATTTTTCTGAACTAAAAAAATTAAAGACTGGTGATGAAAAAATATGAATATAGATGGAATCATATGGACATGAAGACTTGAAAATGTAAAAATTTTCAAGCAATTTAAATTTTCAATGAATGCATAGGTTTTATAATTATATAAAATGAAATAATATATATATTTTTGTTTTTGATTAAATTATAAAATTTAAAAAGCATAAGAAATTTATAAAATTTGTTAATGTTGTTAAAACTACTTGACCTCTTATTATTTTACATCATGATTTATTTATTCATTTAATAACTATATTTTTATGTTGGAGGAATAATTTCATTGTATATATTTATGACTATAATATAATTCACTTGAATTTATTTCATAACTAATAAAATTTATACTTTAACTATAGTTGTTGTTTTTTAAAACATATGTTAAAATAAAAAAAGTTATTTAATAATATATATTACATTTTATAGGGGATGTGAATTTTTAATCCATATTTTTTGAAATTATATGATTATTATGGGTATAGAAATGGTTTTTTTCCATTGAGAATCATAATAAAATGGAGTTTGGTAATTGAAAAAAAGTAAATTTTGTGAAATGGAAAAAACATGCTTAATGAATTTAATTAGCCTAAATATTTTTGGATTATATTTTTCAAACAAAATTTCATTCTTCTAAATATAATTATTATTAAATAAATGTATACAATGCCCCTTATTAATTTTAAAATTTAATTCATCACATGTTTGGTTATTTTCATTTATTTGTTTTCATGGTTTTTATATTAAATACTATGTATAACGCAGATAATTTTGACTATAAATGTTACAAAGGAATCATTGAATTATATTATAGTCATAATAATTCTTATATTGTTTTAAATTAGAAAAAATTTATTTCTAGTGTAGTATTACATTCAGTGTTTCATTAAAATAATAATTTGAAAGAGAATCACAAATTTGCAAAAAATATGGTAGAAATTACTAGAAATAATTTTTGGGAAGATACACTTTAAAATTATAATTTATCCATTAAGGGGGATGAAATCCATTCTGAATCTGGTCCTAATGGTCTTAAAATTCTCAGTTATCACCTTCAAGAAATGTTGAGTCTTTAATTTGAAATAACATGTTCTAAATTTTTATGAAAACCCTTATTTTGGTAGTGATTTTGTCCCCCATAATGTTGATGATGCTATGAATAATTAAAATTTTATTTTTTTGCATGATGAAATTAGAAAAATCAAACGAAAAAATTTCATTAACACTTTTGAATTACTTAAAGATAAAAATAGTAATGATTTTAAGTGTATTCTTCTTTATAATAATGGTGAATATGGTAATGAAGTTAAAATGAAGACTAGTTTAGGTTCAATTGTATTCTAAAGAAGAAGGAAAACATTGATTAATGTCTTGAACAATTTTTTAGTGTAGAATCTATTTATATTTTATTATCTGTTTCATTTTATCCAAAATTTAAATTGTTTGAAATGAATGTGAACAATTCATTTTTAAATAGACATAATTTTAAAGAGGTATATGTAAATAAGCCACAAGTATTCAGAAATAACAATTTTCTACCTTTTTTTAACAAAAAAATAACTAATGGTCTTAAGAAGGCTCCTAGATCATGGTGTGATATAATTTTTTATTAAAAAATAATTATAATAAATCTAATATTATACCAACATCGTTTATTAAGAAAGTGCTAAATAATATATTAATTTTAAAAATAAATGCTAATTATCATGTGTTTGGTCGATAAATATTTAATTTGTAATTTATTATCTAAGATGGTGAAAAATGAATAAAATATGAATTTAATATATGAAATAAAATTAATTTTAGGTCTTCAAATACATTAATGAAAATTTAATTTCACTACAAAAATTATTTTGACTGAGTAACATATTCTAATTCTAATTTTGGTTTCCATTGGATGGATAGAAAGAAAATTTCTATTAAGTGTCATCTACGTTGTAAAAGTCTAATTTCATTGAATAAAAAAATATATTATTAGTTTAATTATATCCTGATGAGGCTAAGTATATTTTAATTTTTAATTATTGTTCCAAATTAGTATGTATTAGAAAAAATTCAATAGGTATTATTTTTTATTTTAATAAAATCACTATATATTGAGATAATATAATTTTTTTTTTCAATTATTATTTTTTTTACTATTTTAAATGAAAAAAATATTACTACTAGATAAAATGGAACAAGAAATCATGTTAATAAAAAAATATTTTTTGCATCTTGTTTCAACTAAAAAACAACTCGATGATATGTTCACTAAACCTCTAGATTTCGTGGAGGATGAGAAAATAAATTATGAACTTTTAATGGTTGAGATTGTCTTGAAATGAATAATTTATTAATTGAATTATACTATTTTTTGGGAAACATCTCTCCTATATATATTTTAATTATTCTATTTAAGAGTATAATATTTTATATATTTATTTCTTCTTATATTTTATATATTTATTTTTTATGATTCTATAATTATTATATTCATGTTCTTGTATATTTATTTATAGAGTTTGTTTGATATTTTATTTCTCACTATGTTATATGATTTTATGTAATATTTATATAGGAAAGTATTGAATACTGATATAATTTTTTTATATTTTCAATAAAATATTTTAATGATATACATGAATATATAAAGGGAGAGCTTAATTGTTTTATGAATACAAAAAATTTAAGTGTCTCTTATTTTATATTTTAATTAAAATGGGAATTGTATTATATTATAAGCTTATATTTTAAGTTATTTTTGTTAAATTTTTGATAAATTTTTAAAAGGGGATAATTTTTGGAATATATATGAAATCATGTTCAATTTTACAAGGCTTGATAATTTAAAAAGAAGTATTTTGTTAGCATTATGTTAGATTAATGAGATATTTTTTACAGTTTATTTATGTTTGTTTTTAATATTAAAAATATGTTACGTTAAAAATATCTCACACTATCCCCACATTACTTAGAAATACATCACATATATAAACTAGATATTTTAAATTTTTCAAAATATTTTTAAATAACATTTGAAATATTCTTTAAGTGAGAAGTGTATGTAATGTATTATATAGGTTTTAGAAGTCATTAATAATTATTTTTGTGATTTTAGTGTTACTCTAGAAATATTTAAGGTCATATGAAATTAAGTTTATATATAAATTATATCTACACAGTCATGTTTCATGCTTATGTAGACAAGTTTAATTATTTTAAGAGATGATTCAGGGTTGAAAAGACTTGTTTCATGATAACATTGAACCATATTCATGCTTTTGGAGACATATATTTTTGTTATAGTGCTTATAAAATAATTGTTACAGAACAAATAAAAATCATAATTATGTAGAAGGAAAAATGAAATTTGCACATCCAATGAAAACAAAATATATACAAATTTTTCATTATAATTATATTTGAATTTTGATATTATATTCTCTCATGAAATTTATATTTTGATTTAATGTATGTTTATGTGATTTTTTAGTTTTATCAATTTCATAAATAAATAAATATATATATATATATGTTAAAGAGTTTATTCAAGGTAATTTTTCTATATGTTATGAAAGAATATGTGTAAGATATATTCACAATAGTTGACTTATATAATTCATTATTAATAATGTTTCTAACCATGGATGGTTGTGACAGATTATCATGAAACATCCACATGAAGAAGATCAGGGTGGTAATGAAGGGGAGATTATATATTTGAATGTGATCATGGGAACATGATTAAAAAAATTATATATGATCTTCATGATGGATTATAAATAATTCCAGATTGTATTTGAGAGAGATAGTTTATATTATTAATATATAAAATTTAGATATTAATATGAAGATATTATTTACTGTGAAATATATTCTCACTATAATCACAAGAGATCCTTATTATTTAATTCTGTTCAAATGTTGTTATCAAATCTTTATTGAGCAATGTCATATTTGAAAATTTATTCATTTTTTTATTCTAGTATTATTTTTTAATTATTTATATTTTTTGTAATAAATAATACTGTTAGGGTTTTTTCAAATATTACTCAAACCTATAGTGGTTTTCACCTTATAAAAATGGTACATCCAAGGGTTGTGACACCTAAAAATGTCAGTGTTCTTAGATTTTCTTTAGTCCAATGAATGTGATGAAATATAAGATGGGATATGCCTCAATTTGAAAAATAAAATAGTTCCTCCTAATGGTTGTCACTCAATTCAAAATTGAGGTATTATTTTAGGGATTATTATTCCTCTATTGGGATAGATAGAAAAGAATAGTAGACATGGGATTAAGCAAATGCCAATGATAATATAAAAAATATGTTCATATTATTTTATTCCATTATATTTTATTTTTTGACACTATATTATTTTACATTATTCATACATGAAATTATAAATTTTTCTTTTCATATAACATTTATATTTTAAATGATCTATCAAACCTTATCACTAGAAATAAAATTCATCTTAGTTGGTCCAATAATATGCTTTGAATATTAAAAAATGATAAAATTCAAATGAAATCTTCTCTGATGGATATCTATTAGTATTTATATAAAATTTTGAAATATTTTTTATTCTCCTTACATTTTCCCCCTAAATTGAATCAATTTTAATTACATTAAAAAAGAATGTAAATATAATATATGTATGAATAATGTGGTTTCGACTATTGAACATAATTTTAGAGACAAGGTTGATATATAATTATAAACCCATAAATTTCACTGAAATTATATCCAAATCTATGAGAATATCTTAAGAATCATTTTATTTTTATTTTCTAGGTTTTACCTTCATTGGGATACACTGAATTGTTTGTATTACCATTAGTGTTCACTTTTGGTGGAATACACTTATTAACTTCTTTTAGAGAGGTATATTAATTCTTCAGAGTTTCCTCTATCCTGCATTATTATTATAAATGGTTACGAAAAACATTAATTAAACCATTAGGTATATGTTTAAATTTATATCAATGTGAATATTTCTTCTTTATAACAACCTTTGTTGAACATGAGTACCTTGATGTTTCGTTCCTCTTATTCAACAGCTTCACCTATCCCTGTGGTATAGTTATGACATTTTAGAAGAGTGCACATTGTAATTATATCTTACACAAAGTTCCCCAACTTATTATGTGTTTCCCTTCTTTTAGGAACTATTAGGATTATAAAATATTCATTAGAAATGTATTACACCAAACTAATATTATTGTTTCCATCTCAAAATTAACCCTATTATTGTTTTATTTTTCTTCTTTAAACATTAACAATAATTTTTTTATATAAGAATATGATGTGGAATTTATTTATAAAAGGTAATTATTTTTTCTTGTGTGTGACACAATCATTTACCTTCATAATTAGTGTTTTGTGTTTTTATTATCCAATTGTTTACATCCCAAGTTTGACTTACCTTCTATATTCCTAAGATTTTACTTCAACCTTTTTGTCCTCCATACCATAATATAACCCGAATAATGCTTGGTAGGTGTATCCCAATACTCATTATCACAATGATCTCTATTATTAATAATTCTATAAACGTTATTGGGATATTAATATATATTATATTTAATATGATTTACCTTCTTTTACATATTTTGGTGGAACATAGCTTCATATCTGTTAACTTTTTTTCCTCCCCCATAATTTATTACTTCTCTATATTTCAAAAACATACATGTTATACAAAACAGTACATGAATTTATTTTTGAACTTATCAAATCAATAAAAAATCGATAATAATGATCTATAACATTGTGTTCTTTTCTGGATAATTTTATATCTTTTTTACTTTTTTGTAAGGAAATTATCAACTTGAGATCTTCTCAATGAAATAATGTTTTATCTATATAATTAATACACATTTTCATAGGTGGTGGAATTTTCACAAATTTTTCATTACCCACTAAAGATAGGGTTTTGAATTTTTACATTCACAATTCAAAGAATCAAATTTGTTTATACAAAATCTTTTAAAAAATGGATTACATTCTCCCACAATCCCATATTCTATTTAAATTCCTAATATTTAAATATCTAATTTCTTACAAATAAAGACATATCATAAGTAAGAACTAATGTATCAAAATCATAGAAATATTCCTTTCAATAAGTAATGATGTTATAGGATAAACTTCTCCCATTTTTCAAATTATAAAATAAAATTTTAAAAAATTTAGGCTGAGGACATTTTTCACATTCTAAATATAAAATTAATATATATTCTTAATTCATTTTTAAAATATAATTACCATAAAACATAACATTCTATGGTATTTTCTTGGTGAAAAGATTCATTAATTTTTTTATTTTATCTATTGATGCTCAAAAACAACAAGTTCATTAATGGTTTATTCTAGTGTATAAATATTATCCTAATAAGAATTTTTGATCAAAATAATCTCATAAATAATCATTTTTAATTTTTTTTAAATTGTGAAAATATGTCATTACAATGTTATAGTGAATCATCCTTAAAATCATTGAGTTTAGTGAGAGATTAAAACTTATATAACCTCTTATCAAATCTATTATCCATTTCATAGGCTTCCTATTACTATGGTTGGTTCTAATCATGTAATTCATGGAAGAAATAAAATATATATATATATATATGAGAAATTTTTAAGAAACATTCATTAAATAATCTTTTAATTCATATTATATATCTTTAATATATTTAATAATATGACATTTTATATATTATGCATTGTTTGAACTATGTTATTCTAGAGGTTAAATATCAGAATATATATTTTATAAATGATCAACACTTTCATTATGTTCAAATAATGATGTCTTCTCATCATACACCTTCTGAGATAATAACATCCATAAATTTTTAACCTCTATAATCTTATTGATTTTTAGTGTTCTAGCTGAACAGTTGATGATGACATTAATAGTTGTAAAAACTATTTAATTTAAATGGGGAATCTATCTTATTATTAAAATATTTATATCATGTAAAAAAATTTAAAAATTTAAATCCTTAAGATATAATTAGAGGAGATTTTTATTTTCTCACATTCTAGTTGATGGTCCCAATTGATTGTGCAATCACTCTAAGTGGAAGTTAAATAAGTATATGCCAAATTTATTGATTTATTCGTATATAATAATTTTTAACATTTTCTTATTTGATTCAAATATCTATGTTATGATATATGAATATTTTTAATCATATCTAACAAACCTTCACACCAAATGAAATTTTAGAAATTAAACGGAGCATAATAATTGATATTTTTTATGGTTTGGTACCAATGGGGGTACATACTCTTTTGTATTTTTTTTATTATACCATGGAAGAAATATTCTCAATAAGGTACATGGGAATAAAATATTAAATCCTTTGAACACACACTTTTATTTCATGATGGGTTTTAAAATCTCTTTATAGGTTCTTTAAACTTAATCCCACAAATTTACAATTTTTCTATCTAAAAACCCAAATGGAAAAGTTATTCCAAATTTTCATTGTTCCACTATATAAAAAATATATCATCATTAACAATAACATAAAACTTCAACTAACACAAAATAATATACTTTTATCTAAATGAATTTAGTATTTATAATATATCCTTCAGAAATTTATAATTCAAATATTCCAATTTTGGTTTCCTATCTTTCATAAAACTCATACCGACGCATCAAAAAATTAAAATCTTGATCCATAACACCATGTCCCTGATGATCCTTAGTATTTATTTTCCAGTTTCTCTTTCCCTTCATAAGACACTCATATCACTATTTAATCAACTGATCACAAGAATATTTTTTCCTCAATATACATCATTCATGAAATAATTAAATATATATTAAATCTGGTGCTTACTCAATCTCATTGTATTTCTTATAATATTTTTTTCTAGACAAATACCGTTTGATATTTGTTCATTTCACAAATATCATCATCACTTCCTTAAATCCTGATGTGAATCATGAAATGTAACTCATGAAATCATTATCCTTAAATTCTAGCATGAAATAATCACATTTATATTGACATCCCTGAGCTGACATGTGAAATATCTCAACATATTATGGTAGTATACATTCTACATAAATCTAAATTATTATTGATTTTCATCGATCATTATTACCTTTTATTATTTGAAAATAATATGAAAAAACTTGTAAGACCCTATGTTCTAACTTTCGTTACTCCAACACAAGTTCAAACTCTAGCTAGTGGCATCAAATATACTAATTGAGATTCCATTATCTATAATTTATAATTTAATCAGTATATAGTATTCATCATCTAGTTTAAATTATCATTATCACTTTTTATTCACTATAGCTTCCAATGTTCTCAATATTTTCACATCGGGGCTTCCTCGTCATTTTTTTTAATATATCATTCATATCAATCATTTAAAAAAATTAATATGATAATTTGTGATCTTATCATCCCAAAATATCAGCATAATAGATTGGATTTTATTTTATTCTCCATTTTATATACAAATCAAATATTGTTCTTTTTATTCTCTTGACATCGAATGGTCTCATACACCTCAAACCTCTCATAATGGTATTTCTTTTTAAATTAAAAAAAATATAAATCATAGGAAACGTCTTCATGAAATTTTCTCAAATCTCAAACTTCATCAGATCTATAATAACCCTTTAATTTTCTAATTATATAGTATATCATTCAATTATTAACTACTGAATTCTTTACATTAATTACCCTTTAAATTTTTAATATGAAAGAAATGCCTTATTAAAATATCTTCCTAAATCATTTCTGTTGGTATTAAAGTAAATTAAAACATAACATTATCAAACATTATTTCAAAAACAATAATTAAATTTCACAATCTCCTCAAATTTTCCAACGAATGACTATTAGTTTCATGACTTACACTTTTGATAAAACATAGATATTTTTACACACGATTGTGATTCTCAGTAAATTCCAAATAATTTAGTTAGAAAATTTTCATAATATTATAAAACTATCATTATTATTTTTGAGTTCCATGCCATATACAAAATATCTATCTCATATATATGTCTTATGAAGACTTGGGTTAATTTTATAAAATTAGTGTGTATCCCAACAAATTTTCAATTTTCAACCTTTTGATATTAAATCAAATATTAATGATTATCTAAATATGCTCATAAGAAACCTCTTGATATATCATGAATTAAGAGAACCTTAAAAACTACATTAGGTTTTTCTTTAATCTTATTTCTAGTTATTATAGCACTAAAACTATTACATAAGAATTATTTTTTTCTTATATATATATTTAAGGAATGTAGCCATTCTCTTTCCGAATAATTTTTAATCATACTAGAAACAATATTTATTATTAAGAAAAGTATAATATATATATTATAATGTGAATACCAATGTTAATTAAAATAGAAACTGGCCAATTATTATATCATCTAATTTATTTAGCTTTATGTTTTTTAAAATTCACTCTGTCAAGTAACTTCTTTAAGAACAAATTATTTTATTTATGAAACATCCATTCAAAAATCATCTATTAACTTCTATTTGTGGGTATCAGGTCTATCATTTTTTAGTGTATCTTCAATTAATGTAATTTCTAGATGCATTTTATAATAACAACCACCACAACTCCACATATAAATTCCAAGAAAACTCCTCCATAGTTACATCAAACATCTAATTTCAACTATTCAAAAACATTATAATGGATTATCGTTGTCTTTAGAAAGAACATATATAAAATAAAATTTTTATAAATATTCATCACATTTAAAAGATATAGAAATATGTTCAACTAAATCATTAATAGATATATGCTCAACATTATTATATCTAGACACTACCATTTCTATAATATAATTAAATCACTAAAATACCTTTTACGTGTGTCTTCATGAAGTAGGGTTAAACTGTACAAATCATCTAGTGTGTTTTATTCTAGATGACTATCTTAAAAAAATCTTATATATAGATCTATATTTTAATTTAATCTAAACTTTCAAACCATTAACTTTAATAAAAAATTGATTATTAGCAACATTTATTGGGTTCATCAAAAATGTGAAAATATTAACACAATATTTAACACATGTCATCATTCATTATTTTATTTAATGAATCTAAATTTTCTTATCATCATATAATAGTATTTCTACAATACAAGGATTAGTGGGTGAAGGGTACTGGCCATATTCTAATGTTTTTCATTAACCTTCAAATAGTTCATACATTACTAAATTAATACCATGATTTCCATAATTAAAAAAGACTATTAAAAGTTTTGATAGATGTCAAAATAAATTTTAGAGATCCTATGGTGGACATCCCACCACTAAGCGTGGAATTTTCAAATGAAAAAAATATCATAGGTAGGTGAAAATAATATAATTCCTAGTATATATATGGAGGAATACAAATAATTATAGGATTCAACCATAATTTCCCCGCCATCGATCCATTCTTGTGAAAAAAATCAATCTGCATAGTATGCTTGGGAGTTTATAATGCACTCCATGATGGATAAAATGAGGTTAATGTTACATATGTGTGATTCCAAAATATTCAAAACCACATCCATGGGTATTTAATCCATAAAAGATATCATCCTAAACTCCATTTATGCCTCTAAGATCCATTTGTGCTAAATATTTGGTATTTGATAATTACAAATGGAATTTATTTTTATAGGATTATATTTAATTTAAAAGAGCATACAATTGACTTATTCAAAAACTTGTCACAAAATTAAATTTAAAATCAGATGTTACAAAATGTACTTTTATTTTATGTGATTAATAAAAACCAAAAACCAAAAGATCATATGATAATATGTATCATTCCAAACCTACTCTCCCTCGTGTTAATTAGATAGATAGATAGATGACCTCAGGTGAATATCCTAATACGCCATAGGATTTAGACTAGAAGAATCATTATAAGAACTATAATGGGAAGGTAAGACCCTATGTTACATATAATATAATGAGAACATAAAATAATAGAATATTAGTTGAAATAGTATACAAAATACTAAAAAATTAACAAAAAAAAACTAATAAAAGAGAAACTACACAAATAAACCTAGATGAATAAAATAATGTAATAACATGTTATATGAAACAAAATTTAAAGCTCAAATTCATATATATAAATGACTATGGAAAATAAAATAAAATTTACCTCCACCAAAATTTAGAACCCCATGTTGTTCTCATCTTCATGATCTAACCCATCCATCAAACCACAAATCAATAACATGGTCAATTTAAATTGTTAAGACCTACATTGATTGAAATGATTTTGTTACATCATAGCGGCTTGTCTAGGGTGTGAGTATAGCTAAATACCCAAAACCACCGTTTCTAAAAAAATCTTGTCTGATAAATATATTGCATGATATGTAAGGATACATAGAGTATTAATTTAATAAATTAATACCATGAATAATTTATACTCAATCATCACCCAAGATCTGAGATAACACCTAGAAACATATTTAAAAACCTTAAAATTATTTTTATATAAAAGTTGATCCTCCTATATGAGGTTAGATCACCCAATAGCAGGATGATTATCCCAGAAAGGATGAATCAAACAATCATGAAATTTAAAAAACACTTCTTCCTATAGTCATTCCAGAATCATTCCCTTCGTAATCCAGAGAATGTGCATTTAGTCATCATACATGTCATCTAATCATATAATCACCCCCATTATTAATATACTAGTTATATTATTCATTAAGAGGAATTTAAAATCATAATCAAATCCCATAGAAATTAATATAAATCCCAAGTGTTATCAAGACAAACTGAATGTGCCACCTATAATCCCACCACCATAAAAAAGTTACATTGATGTCACATAAGTTAGAAAGATAATAATATAATTTTAATGAACAAGATAAATAATCCAAGATATATAATCACATGGAACATTGATTAATTCATAAAATTATCATTTAGTTTTCTAGTTATGTTTTATAAAACAAGGAATTCAAATATTCACATAAATTAATAAAAAATATTTCATTTATAATTTAACTCCATTGTAATTAACATATCAGTCAAAAACATTCCATGGAAAATCAACCTAAATAAATCACAAAATTAACATGTTATTTAAATTCATTATATTAATTAAAATCAATAAATTTTTCAAATATATCTCATAAATCTAATGAAATCATGAAAAAGTTTCAATAAGCTCTAAGTATGACAAACCTATCTAGTTTTCATAGGTCTAAATCTCAATGCCCATAGACCCAATGGGATACAATGAATGGTCAAAAAGAATATTAGTATGTAATAAGGATTATCCAATAAATTAGATCATGTGTGTTATGTATTGGAAAGAACTCACATGATGTATATACTCTGGATAATTAAACCACATAAATGAAAAAACATTAGACTAACCACATCAATTATCCAATCAAAACAACAATCTCATTGTAACACTAACAAAGAACGAAGGTGGAGGAGATGAAAAGTAAAACCATGATCACGTAAGGAAAAATATAAAACCCAAATTCATTGATGGTCAATAGATCATACTGCTATAAAGGACTATATAGAAAGAAATGGGGATTCCAAAATAATGTAACTCAGTAAAGATAAAATTCTATACAATGAAATTTAGAAATTTTAGAATCACCAAAAATTCACATGAAGTCACCATAGGTTTCAAGGGAGGTGGATACAAAATGAATGGAATATAAAATTATATTTATTTTATGGGTTTGACCCGTTGATCCTAAGATATTAATTAAATGATCTCCTTTTATGATGTGAATTTAATTATTTATAAGATACATAGAAAAATTCATCACCTTGGCATTAAATAACCCTGATCGACTATTTCATTATAGAAACTAGTTTCACAGAATGTATACATTTCACGATCTAAACTAACTCTGAAATATTGATCGAAAAATTTTCACATTTTGTAACCCATTAATGTTGTTAAAGTGTCGGGTAAATATATAATAAACTATATTCCATAGAAAAAACCATATCCACCTATAAATCATTCTAAATCCATGTAAATAACTCATTAGCCTTTGAAGCATTCACACTTTTACTCCTTTAATTCAGAATAACATACATCCATGAACGTTATGTCATTTTTCTAAGATAAATCTCTCCATTATTAAATAAAACATGAACACCAAGTATTAAAGAAGAATACCAACCTATAAAATATTACACCCAAATTAAAGTGGGATGTACTAGGAAAATGATGGGATCATACAACCTCCCATCCATATAACTGCTCCTCCATGAGATGCTCCATGTATCACAATGGGGTCTCAGAAAACAATCTGATCACATTGATCACATATTTGATTCTATCCCAATTATCATATAGAAAATTCCCATGATTGCACTACATTAATAATGTATGTGTAGTCATTACCTAGATATAAATCTCAATATGGTCTATAACCTCTATCAGATGCTCCTTAAAATATTCATCTACACATAGATTGATGCCATAAAAATATACCATATTAAGAGGGTCTGGATGATATTTTTGAAGATTTGATACATGGAACATTTCGTTTATGGCTATGTAGAACTTTTTAAGGGCCTATTAGTATGCCACTGGACCAACCCTCTCCAATATCTTGATCATCTTGAAAATACTTGGATCCGCATTCCCCTATTTCTGGATATGACATTCCCCAAGCTAGATGATAGAAAAAGGAAAATAAAATGACCCATCATAGACTATAGATGTTTTATCTGATGGAAAGAATATGATTTATGCCTATTTCTTCATAGACACCAACTACCTCCTGATCCTGTGATGATGCTCGAATGTATCTTTCATGAGAATTTTTATAACAAGCATTGACTCGCCTACCTCCAGCAAACAAAGAAGTGAACTGAATGGATGGAACTAAATAACCATCTAAACTTCCACTTGTACTATTTCCTATAAGATATTATTATTAGATAACTTCGTGATTGATAAATGTTTGTCCCATGAAACACTGAAATCCAAAACACATGATCCTAAATTACCCTCTAGAATATGAATAATATTTTCAGTTTGATTGTTAATATATGGGTGGATAGATGTACACAGAAGAACCATTGAACCAAAGGTCTTCTATAGACCCTGCCAAAATTAGGAGTGAAATAAATATCATGATTAGTGAAAATTCTCTAGATAAAACCATAAAATTGAACTATATCACACATGTAAAGACTACCAAGATTAAAAAAATTAAATGTATCCATGATGGGAAAGAAGTGGAAAACCATTATTTATTTATCCATAACCACCCATATTGCATCGTTATTTTGATGTGTAATGGGTAATCTAGACATTAAATCCATAATGACATAATCCCACAACCACTATTGAAAGGGAAAATCATAAAAAAATCCTAGACGACATCAAAATCTAGGCCTCCACCTAATGAAAGGTGAATAATATCACCATGAATATTGTTACCCACATAATCATTCAAGTACTCTAGAAATATCATTAATGATCATGATACACATATGTTAAACACGGGTGTATCAATCATTGAGAAAAATGAAACTCTCTCATGAGATTCAGGTTCTTGATAATTGGAAACAATACTAATCCATGTATAAGAATAAATTCATCACTCCTAAGAGACAATCACAATGGTTCCAACCCACAATATATGATACCCCAATAATCTAATCCCTTTAGATTAGATATATACTTTGTCTTGATCTGATTGAGAAGCACGTGAAACAAAGATCGTGAAGTCATAGATACCCATCCATGGGACACCTGAACATCTAGATGCGTGTCCTAAAAGACTGATATCATTCACAACTCATCGAAATACTCCAACATTACGTTCATTGAAATTTTACTACTCATGGAATTGACAAATATGTTTCCCTTTTGGGGTTTATAATCCATCTCAAAGTCAAAAAACAATAGATACTCAACCAAACGACACTATCAATTCTTTTCAACTTTCTAAGAAAAGTTGTACATGAGGCTCTCCAATTCCTTATACACCAAAAAACTATTAAAAAAGATTTTGTAATTAATAGCATAGGTTGTGTACCACCACATAAAATTCTAGATCATGAGTTATATAATTACAGTGGTGTTTCATCCGCTATCTGTATCAATAAGAAAGTAATATATCCTTCTACATTAAAACATCTTATATTCCATCTCCATATTTTTCACAGTACATGGAATATGCCTTTACCAACACATTTAAGTGAGGATCTATTCTAATTTTATCTTTCACTTCAAATCCATAAAAAATATCCCCTATGCTTTTGACCAAAAGATAACCCATTTCTTAGTCATCCATGATATTGGGGCTACCATATATGAAATTTAAAACATAAAGCACTGGTAAAGACCCTCTAAACCAATAGAACCCCAAATATGGAATATATTATTTGGTAATTCACATGATAACATAGATAAAACCTTCTCTAGGTATATTGACATGCAAAACATTTCAATAACATGGCCTAAAAAGTTCACTCTGTTAATACCAATACTATATTTTGATAACTAAGTATAACGATAATTATATTTTAGTATAATAAATATAATTTCATGATGTTAGGATTGATGGTATACAGACTCGGAGTCCACTAATATTTTTTTTTATGAAAACTACCACAAAAAATCTATTAAAGGATGAATGATCTGGTTTATTAAGACCAATAATTCATAAGGTACATTCTTTATACCAAAAGACATCACTATGAACTCATAAAATACATAAGTGCCCCTAAATGCTATCCACGTTATGCCTGATCTCAAATTGAGCATGTAGAAGATCATGGAACTACTTGGCTCGAAAGGGTGACAATCGATATGTAGGAGGGGATACCCTTTATTGACCATCATCTAGTTCAATCTCACATATTCCACACACAAGTGAAAATTCACATTAGACATCTTGGTGAATAGTAAATGGGATCCCCAAGGAGATGAACTAGGAAATATGAAACCCTTGGCTTCCTAATCTTACAAATTAAATTTCAACTCAAAAATTTGTAATGGTGTTATTCAATAAGGTCAAATAGAAACTATCTCTACAATTGAAACCAACTCAATCGGGACCATGATCTAACTCTTGGGTTGTATGATGTATAACTCTTCAAAAAAACATCATAATGATAGGTAATAATGAGAGGAAATGTATTCTGTTAAATTATACCTTTATCTAAATAAAGAAATTGCATATGAACCATGATACCATTAAATATTCACTAAATTGGTCATGTACAATCAGTCAGAAGATCCCACTAACCATTTTCAAAATAGAAGCATCGATCTGGAGATAAAAAGGTAAATTCCTTTTTTAACAGTTGATGTGAGCCGGGTATATAGGTAACCAATAAATTCCTAAACTCATTTTAAAACATGTCATTTCTAGTAAAAAATGATCCAAAAATATTCTCTAACCACAAACTTCTTGAGAACATGCCTTGAAGTGATTGATATTCCCTGACTGAACTCCCAAATATGTATTGATGGTCAATAAATCATCCATACATTCCAAAACCATGACCACAAAATTATATGAAGGAAATAATATAATTTAATGTCATGCCCCTATACTAATCAAAACACATGAAATGGAAGATGATATAACAATCATACCTCTAATTGTAAAATGCCATGTATCTAAACTAGTTGGAGTGTTCTACAAATCAGGTAGCTGACTTTCCACTTTTTCTTGGGATCCAGTTTGTCTCTTATTTGATAACCACACTAAATGACACTATCTCTCAATTATTAGTGTACCTCATTCCCATCCATGGCCTGAATGGCTATCGGAACTCTAGATACTAGTCTATTGAGGGGTAGCTATGTCTTTTCTAGACTCATGTTATTTCTTGGATACCCTTCCACTACTCTAATATGGAATGCTCCTACAGAAAATATATATATAACCCACCCTACCACGTAAATGGAACTCTAATACTAAGTGTGTAAAATATAGATTCTTTTAGTACAACCTTCTATAATAAAATAACTACACTGAACCATGGTCTTAAGGCAGAAGTACACTCCCTAGAATACTCTAAATGCAACATCCTAGATGATAAGCCTCTATAAATAATTTAAGGCTTCTTTCATATTAAATTTTTTATGAGATCTAGATTCATCATGTCTGGAAGGATGTTAATATGAAATACATTCAACATCTACCTGATTTCATATAAAATCCCATCTAAAAAATTCTTTTCCCTGAAAATCTTATCAACTGTCAATGATTTCAAAAAATGTTGAAAGATAATGAACCATCCAGCATTGTCCATCACTAATAGGATCGCTTATTACTTTTTCATGAACTCATGATCCATCTCATCCCACATTTTTTGTGCATAGATGTGCCTCAGTAACTTCATATCTACACCCATCTAGGATGTCCCATATAGCTAAAAACATTTCTCTAATGTTTCCCACCAATGCATTGATGGTCAAAAAATAATGTATGGAGTATTATTTATCCACCAGTATAATGGGATCCTCAAATGTATAATAATTTTATAGACTAACATGTTGAAGAGCTCGACAACCTAGGGGCCTCCCTGCCTAGTGAATGTAGGTGGATGTTGTACCAAGAACACTCTCATCATCTCAAACACCAAATGAATGACTTGAAAAACCTCTATTTCCATGAGCCTCATGACCAACAAGAATCTATTTCTAAGCTGATAAACCTTATAATTCATTCAATAATCATGAATCTTCTATTCAAATGTGTTAGTAGTGTGGTTGTTGTATCTTTCCTGACCCTTATTTCAAATATGAAAATGGTTTAATTTTAATTGAATGACAAATGAACACTATATAACACTTGATAACATGAAGGCCAACCACATAAGTTAAAACATATAGGGATCACTAGATCATGGACTCTCTAAAAAGTGCTTAAAAACTGAATTTTCATAACAAAAAAGTTATCTTCATTTCATTTATCAAGTATAACATGATTTCTCATTCAAATATTCATACCAGAAAATATATCAAATCAATAATTTTTTTATATCATTAATAATTCATGGATATATATATATATATATCACTATGTGCATAAAATGATGCATGAATACTCAAATCAAATCATATCGGGTTATTTGTATAAATATCAGTAATCAATAACATCACAGATCATGTGAATAAAACTATGTGAAATTATATCACCCGTAATTAGAGAACATCTTGAACAATTATCCCAACCTTGGGTACTCATATTTTCCCCATACAAGGGGTAGCTTCTCCCATTTAGATTAACATTCCCATTTCCCGATATGTACTAGATAACTTTATCACGTTCCCAAATAGTAATGATCGAGATAAGAAATGTAATCCCATTGATAATAATTGCTAATATACCTAACCTAGGGCTCCCTCAATTGACAGATCTGGTTTTTTATGTCGCCCCAAGAATGCCACCCCATATGCTAGAGTCTTCCAAGTAATATTTAGGGTGTAAGGAATATAGTGGGGAGAATATAATCTCTAGAAAATAGTTTTAATAAGAGGAAAATAATATCAGAATACCAACAATAGCATAAATAATATAAATAAATAACAAGAAATCCAAATTCAGAATTGAATTACTCCACTACTAAATAAGAATAATAAATTAATGTAATGAAAAGTTGTATGAACCAAAATTGAAAGATAAAATTCATTCATATATAACAATAAAAAAATTCTCCAAATACCCCAATCTGAAACCCCATACCATTATCATTCCCATGCTCCAACACAACAATAAAGACACAAATCAACAAGAATATCCCATTAATGTATCCAAACCAACATCAATTTTATATATCCGGGTACAAAATAGAGCAATGTCTATTGTGTGAGTGAACCATAGTAGGTCAACAACACCATGTCTATAAAAATCTAATGTAATAAATACGGTGTAAGTAATATAGTGACTAAAAGAGCATCAATTTATTAACTTAATACTAAGAATTATGTATACCTATAAATCCCATAATATTTTTAGTGACACCCAAGTATAGGAAATCCTATATCACTGACTAGTGGAGTATCTATATCAAATGGTGGATCCTCCTCTAGTATGATAGGTCCCCCAAATGGTAGTAGATTCTCCCACAAAAGATGAATCACATAGGTATCAAATTACTAAATATATTATACCCATTGGATATCTTGAATATCACCCTTGGGAATCCAATGATTTTCCATCATGTCCCCGTAAGTTTAATATAATCATATAATCCTCCCTCAAGGATCAAATACTAGTGCACCAAACCCTTAAGTGGTATGAAAAATCGTGCCCAAATCCCACAAGTTTCAACATAAATCACGGGTTGTATCCAGATAAAATCAATCGTCCACTAAGAATTACATTCTCTAGGGTCAAGCATATCTCTCTCACATATTATCAAAGCTAAGAAAAGAATTCAAAAGGAAAAATCAAAATACAATATATATCATTAAAATTTAAAGTGATCATTTCATCAAATAATCATTTGAATTTCCTATTATGGTTCACAAAACTAGGCTTAAAATCTTCTTTATATATATATATATATATATCAAACATAATTCATTTATCAATTAAAACTATGGTTATTATAAAATTTGTTAACAAAAATTTACTGATTTTATTTTACTATATGAAATCACACAATTTATATGTCATTTCAATTCATAAGATTAATCAAAAAATGAATAAATTTGTTAACATATATCTATTGGATTTAATGTCATAATACTATGTATCAAAAATTCCCAAGGATATAAAACCTATTGGGTGGTCACAGGTCTCAGTCCCCACACCTATGGACCCAATGATATCAAATGAATGGTCAAAAGATTATATTTATGTTACAAAGATTATCCCATTAATTTGGTCACACAAGTGGAACTTTGGAATGATCATACATAATGGACATACAATGGATAATTAAATTAGATAAAAGGGTTATTTTTTAGAACACACACCTCAATTTTATGATCAAATTTAAGCACTTTAGGGAACACCAACAAAAAAAGTTCATGTAGGATATCACAAGGAAACCCCATATCACAAAATCAATAATATCTACACATAACTAAATTATGGAAACTGGATCACACTACTATAATAGATAATAGAGTATTAATGTGGAAAAGAAAAATTAAGTAACTCGTTAGAGATCAAATGCTAGATCGATACACCCAAAATGAAGGGAATCACCCCAAAATCACATGCAGTTTCCATATAGTTAGAGGGAGGAAGCATTGAAATGAATGAAAAATTAAATCACATGTATAACATGGGTTAAAATTGAAGATATCAAAATTTTCATGATGTGAACACCTATCATGATGTGAATTTTTTGATTTCTAAGATTGTAACACCCTGATATTTTATGAGATATATATTTTTTAATGTCTTTGATGACTTTTTTTGTACTCTACATCAAGATTATATTACACTACACGCAACACCTTATTATCTTACATTATACTCAACACTATTCTTGGCTTTTGTTATACACAATTTCAATTTCTTTTCATAGAATTAATTTCACTAACACTAAGTATAGATTTTGTTCAATGTATAAATTAACTAACTTTTGATTATGTTATATGCAATCCCAAAGGAAGGTTGAACAAAATGAAACAATGACATGTCTTTCATTACATGCAAGAGAGACCTTCCTCGATAGCTTGTGTTGTACGTGATGCAATGTTTCACTAAACAATGATATATTATTAAAATATTTTCATTTAATGGGATATAAACTAGCCATTATGAATAGTATTAACCAAATTTTGAACTTTATATAAAATTATATTTCATATTATGTATTTTCTAGACATGATATAATAACAAGATAATTTTTTTTGGATAAAAGAAGTATTTTTTTAAAAAATGCAGTTTTCCACCTTTTGGTGGGATACTCATTTTAAATCTATTTTTTAAAACTTTTATATACTCTATTTGAAAAAATAAAATTCTTTTTTTGATGTAGGGCATAAAAATATACTTATTTTTAATTTTATTTTATTTTTCTGACAAAATTCATATTTTAATGAATAGTGAAAAATACTGCATTTTAATTCAAAACATCACTTTCATCTAATTTATTTATTTAGATAGATTATATTTTAATATGTTTTAAATTGTAAATGGATTATTTTTTTATCATGTATTCTATTTTTCATAGTATTATGGAATTTTAATTTTAAATTAAACAAAAACACATGTCAATCTTTTGATAATTATTATTTCTTAAAAAACCTGCCTTTCGGTTTTGAAAACGAGAATTAATTATAAATTAATTACTAAAAATTTTGATTTTTGAATATGGAAAAATGGATTCCATATTTGGAATAATAAAGTTCAAATTGTGTAAATAGGTACCTTTTATTTTTTGACATTTTGAATAGTAACTTCACTAAATATTTTTTTAGCCTGCTTAAATGATAAATCTACGAAATAAGGGTAAAAAATAATATTATAATAATATTAAACTACCCTAACCCATGTCGTAACCCTATTTTATGAGATATTTATGACCATGGGCATCCTGGGGTCTATTTTGGGACACCATGGATTCACTTGGATGTGAAAATGAGATTTTATAACAATTAATTTAAAGTAAAGATAAATATAACCTAATCATATATCTTTTACTAAATTGATTTTAATACCAGGTTATATTACTAATCTATATTCCTATAGATAGTAATTACAAACATATAAAAATTCCTACATCGTGTTATTTTAATTATAATTTTTATACATTGTATAAATATATTTATTTATGACAAAATTGTGATGTAGTGATTACATCATTAATGAAAGATTCAAATAATTGAATTTATAAATATAAAAATAAATTTAATTGCAACATTTTGATGCCTACAATGAATTTTTTTGGATGAAATTGATATATTATAGATTGTTTAACGCCCTTAGTTTGCATTAGTAAGGTTTTTATGAATTTTTAAAAAAATTCAAGTATGAATAGGGTCCAAAATTGACATAATTCCTAACATAAAAAGTATAATACTATATTAAATGATATTAAATTAATAAAAATATAATTTCATGAAAAATTGTTAATATAAGTTCAAAAATGTCATAAATAATTTTTTGGGGGTAGTTTCACATGATATGACTATTATGTTAACCCACAATGTCTAAATAACATGATATGACAGTAAGATTAAAAAGGGTAAACAAATGGTTAAAAAAAAGACAAGGAAAAAAAATATTCAAAACAAGTATAAAAATTATTGGATGATGGGTATTAGAACCAAAACCATATTATATTATAATTAAGTTTGTTTTGGATGTTTTTTAATCGAAATTGAATTTTTAATAATATAATATTTTGAGAGTTTCCTAAAGTGCCCCCTCCTCTCTTATAAAAGGGAACCTCCTCCCTCTACTCTTCACACCATTTTGATCCTTTAAACTCGTCCAAACACTGAAAATTTTATTCTCAAATTACCTAGTTACATTTTAGAGTTGTCGTTATTCTTAAAAGACCAACTCTAGTCTTTAAGAGAAATTTAAAGTAGGCACATCGAGGAAGATGTAATCTCTTCTATCGATTCATTCAAATTTCTATCATCATCTACTTCATATTCTTTAGTTATTTCATTATAAAGTAATAACATCAGTATCACTCATATACCTATATGTTATTATAAATATGAAACAACCCTATTTCACCTTCTATCTATGTTGCAAAAAATAAATTCATCGTGTGTGCGTACGTACAACTTACCATCTTCATGCTATGGTGTAATCTATTTTTCACCACCACCTTACCTGGATAAGTATAGTGGTGGAAATTATAACTATATATTAATATTATAATATTATATTTATTCGGAGATATTATACACAATCCACTTCAATACAATTCAACAACTATGGGAAAAATATCGTCTCTCGTGCGTATGTACATCTTCCCGTCTCCATAACGCGATAGGATTCATTCTCCATGTTAAATATTTAAAAATGATAATAAAGTATATATAATAAATAATCATTAAATATATGAAATAATAATGCTACTAGATTTATTTATATATGTTAATTTTATATACTTACTTCCATTAAATTTAAGGAAACAAAAATAGAATCCATACGTACATATGACCTTCCGTCTCCATGACCGGTGTATTCCATTTCATTTTTATATCTACAATATATATATAAATTAATATACTAAATATATATAATATATAAATCATGTTTAAAATTTGGGAGTAATTAAATAATGATATAACTAATAATATCAAGAATAACAATTCAAAAATGTATGAAAAATAAAACTATTATAACCCAAAACGTTGCTTTAATATTGAATTTCCAAATGAATGGGTAATATAAACATGTAATTGAATAATATATGATATCATAAATATTATCATGGTTCCCTTTCTAGTTAACAATGTTTTTAAACACACTATACAAGAGTTTTAGACATAGAAGGAATCACCCCTAAGGTATGGGAAAATTTTGTAATCTCATTTTTATCCGAAATTATTTATACATAAGTATTTACTGCGGATATATTTATTTTCCATGCCCATGTTTCCTAAAAATGTTTTCATAAAATGTTTAAAATTATTCATTTTATTTTTTGATCCAATTTTACCCATTTTTTCTTTTACTATGTTGTATGGATGGAATCTTTATTTTTCTACCATACGAGGTATTCTTTGACTTTTCCGAAAAAAGTACGAGGATAATTTTTTTTAATTTATAAGGAATGGTTTAATTTTTACAGTTTCATGACGCATTATTTCCATGTTTTCTCCTCTACAATATGTCACATTTATTTTCTACTAATTTATTTTATATTAAGATAGTTGGGTATTTTGAGATATGAAAACATTTTTTAAGAAGAAAGGATATTTTTATCATGAATTAAGTTCAAGTATTTTATCAAAAATTATTTTCCATCTAAGATAAAACTCTTTAAATATTTTTTTGTTTCTATCCATATTTTTACAATTATTTGATTATTTTAAAGATGGAATGATATTTCTAATGGATTATGTTATGATGGAATGATGTTTAAGAAACCCATTTTATTTTTTGGGTTATGCTATGATGAATCATTTATGTTTTGTGTAATATGAAAGGTTGATTTAATTATGAGATGGTTGGGAACTATATCTCACTCCAATGCATTGGAAAAATAATTATATCTCATGCAATATAAATGACTGGAATGGAATATAAATCTGGTTTAGTAATACAGGGATGCAACGACATATAAATCTGGTTCACTAATACATGGTTGGAATAGTAAGTAAACCCGGTTCAGTAATGGACTTTGTCCACTATGATGGACTTAGAAGAAATGTATTGGATTATATGGAAATAAAATTATGTGCTTATTAGTTTTCCACAATTACATGTTTTATGCCAATTCTATTCTATCATGGTTAATGTTCTTTTATGATCCTTGTCTTACGTACTGCCATGATTTATTTCATGACTCCTAATTTTGATGTTTAAACTTTATGTTCATGTTTTTAAGTTCAAATTTTTATGGTTTTTTTTATGTTCTCCTTTTTTTCCATTACTGATCATTTGAGCTCACCCTTTCTAAGTTTTCTTTTCCCTAGGATATAAAAAAAGTTTTTAGGTAGGAAAACAAAAGGGGAAGATCTTTATGGGAGATGTTGAAGATCGTTCACCATGATTTGAAGATTTTGTTCTGAGTTTCCAAAAAACTAAACTAATAAGATATTTGGGAATCTGTTTGGGTAATGTATTATGTATTCCGAAAAATAGATGTAATTTTCATGTACGTCAAACATGGGTCTCTACTATTGTTATCAGAATGAAGGTTTAGTTAACCTTTGTAAACTAGGATGCAAAATCTTTAGTGTGATACATAGAGATATTTCTAAGGATACATATAGGGATGTCCCTATGGATTTGTATAATTATAGGTTACTATCTTGTAATTATGGTTACTATCATGAATAATATAGCATTACACATAAAATGTAATAGATTGAAAGTACTCCTCAATTATTATGTTGTTTTCATCTATGAGATGTGTTTCTCACCACATGCTTTTTTTAGTTAATGGAAGACACCAGAAGGAATTGAATTAAAACTTAGTCAAATGGGAAATGTAGTGATTATGAAAAATTAAATTGGATAAAAATGGTGGAGAATGATATTGTGATTATTCTAACTCATTTATCATGATATATGATTAATAATGTGAGCATTGGTCAAATTACTAACACATCGAATAGAGGGTAGATTATCTTTTTGAAGCACAAATGATGACAGAGTCACCTTATTACATGTCAAGAATATGGTAAGAAGAACCTTGAGGAATACCTCAAATGGAGGGGAAGATGTTATCTCTGTGGGAAAAAGGGTTATAGAGTGACGAATTGTTATGTAGTTCAATGTCTCGTCTATGGAAAACATGAGAATTACCCAACTCAATGCCTAGACATAAGAATATAATTCTATAACTTGTGTGGACTTATTCCATGTCGACTATTAAAGTGGATGGATTGAATTATTTATCTATTTGAATCCACGTATTATGAATAGTGAATTATATAAGAATTATCGGTTTATGTTTATCATTAAGGATTTTCAAGAATATGTTGAATAGTTATAATGGATAAAAAATAGATAAAGGGAAGGATAAACATTAATATGAACATTGAGTTGAGATAATGATATTTTTATAATGATATGTTGGACCATATTAGTTACCTTGGAACTGGTTAAATATTTATTGAAATGTGGGTTATTTTTTCAGGAATGATGAATATAGCTTTTCATGACTTAAGAAATATATCCAATAAGCTATTGAATTGGGAAACATGCATGTTTTCAATAAGGATATATGTAACTTCTATTATTAACATGACTTAAGAGAATACATGATGACTCCATTCAAATTATTATAAAGTGACTAACAAGATATATCTAGTGATATAATGAGGATAATGATGGTATTCATATTCTGGGTATATGACCTTTCTTGTAATTTTTTTCTGTACTGTGAGTTTGGATATAAGTATTTTGGTTAAGCATAAAAGATAGAATATATTAATTTTGTAATGCCCCAACCCTAGTTACCAAGAGTCAGTGCATTATTTTAATACATTGGCATGATTACAAGGAATCATGTCCTGAAGGACCGATCGCTTTAGCGGTCTTGGAAAATAAATTACATACATGAATGATACATTACACTTTATAACATACAAAACATCATAAATAATCCTTTATGAACACCGTTATTCCCTTGGATTAACCCTGTATATCAATCACAATACAGTTCTTGGAATCCTGGGAAAATAAAACATAGAAAGGGGTGAGGTCAAATGCTCAGTAAGGGTAATCAATACAGTGGAAACTTTCAAAAATAAGAATAAACATTTAAGCCAATGTATAAAACTAAAACAAAAGCCTTTTCATCATAAGCTTCATCATAATATAGAAAATATAAATCAAATTAATTCCATTTACTTACTCTCATGGATATTCTACTAGTCGAACAATGACATGAAATAAAAACAGCCACTATCATAACGATGGAATTCATAATGCCAGACTATCATAACCACATAGTCAAGTCCTTGTGCCAAGACTACAAATGAGATCATTTCAAGGCCTTGTGCCAAGACACTAGTTTGTCTCATGAGAACTACCAATGTATCGAGGAGCTATAATGGGCTCCACCTGTCACTTATTAAGTCCAATGCATTACTCATATGAAAAGGTCTAAACATAACATAAACATTCGTATTAAAAATAGCATAAAAAATGTTATTTAAATACATTTTTGAATCATAGTGTCCCATACCAATTTGAATCTTTTAAAAGGAATTAACATTTTATAAACATTCATGTCCACATAAATAAATCCTTAAAAACCATTTTGAAAACATGGACATTAATGAGAACGATTTAGAAGAATAAATATTTAAAACATTTGAAATGATGTTTTAGGAAAAAATTTCCCTTAAAAGAATTCCTTTGAAAAATCTTTCATAAAACATGGAAATGGATAATAAATATGTCCTAGTAGATACTTACATAAAAACAACCTCGGATAATAAAGATATTGTGAAATTAACCCTTACCAATTTGGAAACTTACGAAACACACAACCCATGAAAGAGGTATCATAAAATGAATATGTAAATACATAGAAATTATAGTGTATTACACAAATAATAAAATTATGGGCAGTAAATACACCACAAAAAAGGTAATAGTGGAAATATGGCATGAATCTCATGGGAATAAGGAGTGAGATGAAATCCCCTTACCTTGCACTTTCCTTTAGTCGAGGGTACGTTTAACCTCCTATATGAAGACCATAGTATATTATTAAATTATTACAGAACAATATTAATATTTATGATATCATAAATTATTCATTTATGACTTTATACTACCTAATTAATAATAATTTCCATGTCATATTAATATTTCGGGTAATAATCGCAATCTTTATCGTACATGTTTTAACTTGTTACTCTTGATTGTGTCGCATAGATCATGATTTAAATACTTCCAGAATATAAAACATGATTTATATATCATATATATTTAGAATATAAATATGTATAATATACATATATATGAAATGGAAAACACCGTTTATGGAGACGGTAATCCGTACGTATGCATAAGGGTTGTTTCTGTTTTCAATTTTATTGAATGGAAGTAATTGAATACGATATATGTAAGTACATAAATACTTATATATATAAATAAATATATATCAATTAGAATTATTATGTAATATCTTATATACTTATTAGTAATATATATTTCTATAATCATCGATGAATGATGAACTTGGAAATGAATCTCATCACGTCGTGGAGACTGTAATCCGTACATACACACGAGCGAAAATATCATTCTTTTTATACTATAATAATATATAATTGGATGTTATATTATATATACAGAATCCTTATCATTTTATATTTATTATTTACATCATATAAACATCATTATTATACCCATCCAAATAATAATGTATTGAATAACAATTACACCACGACGTGGAGACGGTAAGCCGTACGTACGCACGTATGGTGACATGTCATTCAAATGGTGGATAGAAAAATGAATTTGGTTGTACCATAAATATAATAACATCACAGTATATATAAGATACTAGACTTATTATTTTATTATGTAAAAAACCAAGAAAAATGAAGTGGAAGAAGAAAGGAACTTGAAAGAGGGTGGTGAAATCATTACCTCTTCTTTGGGTTCTTCCTTTTGATATGATCAAAAGGGATACATAGGTTGGCTTTCTGATCAAACTAAGGCCTATAGGTTGACGTGAGGATAGTTGAGAGGATATTTAATCAAGTTTTTGTCGATCCAAAAGGGTTTTAAGGTATGAATAATTGGATAGAAGTGGTGTCCTTTTATAAGGGGGAGGAGGTGCTCTTTAGAAAAAACATAAAGAATTAATTTATAATAAATAAATATTCGGTATCTAATGGCTCCAAAGTGGGATATTCAATGTATAAGGTAGGGATGGGTCGAAATAATTTCATCCAAAATATTTTAGAAAGGTTTGGGTCACTATATTAACCTTATCATTTATATTTAACTCTTAGTTAATTAGTTTGACACTTATCGTGTCTCTTTGTATTTTTATATTTTATAGTTAATAAACTTACTATATACTTCCAAGACACCCCCAAGTGGTCCATTAATGATACAACTATCATTATATAATTTCTTTGGCCGATCCTTAGATTTTTATGAATATAATATGAATAAATAATGTAATATTTATTTTAAAAACACTTTTATGTCAATTTTGACACTATTTAATAATTTATTTTTGTTAAAGTCTTAAAAACTTTATTAATTCAAAACAAATTCATTTAAACAATACTAACAGGTAATATTAACTAATAAACTTAGTGTATGGCATCAAAACTTTCAAATTATGTTTATTTGAACATTTATGATACTAATTATTTGATTCTATCATTAATAAGGAAAATAGGACATCATTATGATGTCATAAATAAATTTAATTATTAAATGTCTAAAAATTAAAAATAAAATACTATTATGTAGTAAATATGTATAGATTTCTGATGAATATTTATAGTAAAAAATATAAGATATATAACCCTATGTAAAAAGTGTTTTTCTAAAAGATATATGCTTATGTCATTTTTGTATTTACTTTAACTTTGTTAATATAAAGTGTCATTATCACTTACAAGTGGATCCATGGGGTCCCAAAATCGACCCAAATATGCCCTTCGTCGGTCCTATATCAACTAATAGTTTTAGGACATATTTCAGGATATATTAATATTATTATAATATTATTTTTTACACTTATTTAAAGGATTTACCCTTTAACCATGGTAAATAAAATATTTACCGAAGTAATTATTCAAAATGTATAAAAATAAAAGTTACCTATTTACAAAATTTTTAAATCAAGATTCCAAATATGGAATCCATTTTTCCAAATCCAAAAACCAGGCATGGAAGAAACTAATTTAAAATTAATTACCGCTGTCAAAACAAAAAGTGAGTTTTTAAGAAATAATAACTATCAAAATATTGTCACTTGTTTATGTTCTGTTTAAATGTGAAATTATGTCTAATGAACAAGAGTGTATTAAATGGTAAAAATATATTCTACATATACTTTAAAACTACTCAAATTCATAATTTATCACTATTAATTAATTCTATTAAAAAAGTTGTTTTTAATAAAAATTTAGTAATTTTCACTATTCATAAAAATATGAAAGTTATCCGAAAAGTACAAAAATTTCACCCTAGGTAAATTTAGATATTAAAAATCCAAAAATGAAGTCCATATTGAAATATAAAATTAATTAAATTTCAATAAGTGGTTATTACTATCTATAACGGCTAGTTTGATTAGTTGTGGTGTGTGTGTGTTAGAACTCAAAGTTGCGTACAACACACGCTACTGTATTATTCAAAGAGAAGCATACTGTGGATTATTGGGGTGTTACATTCTCCCCTCATTTAATAAATTGCATCCTCACAATTTGAAATTATTTTTCAAATATAAATTGTTGAAAATAGAAAATACTTTTGGGAAAACCCACATCGGAAATTATGTTAATAAAATTGAGTCTTAATAAGAGGAAAAGGGAAATGAAAGAGTCACCACCAAATTATGATCTCGATTATGAGAGAATTGGTGTAAATTAGAAACATATAATTGGAGGAAAAAAGTAAATATTTATAGGTAGTGATTGAGTTCATCAATCACAAAAATGTTTAAAATTGAGTGTCTTAAATTCATCAATCTATGATGATATAAAATACCTTCAGTTCAACAAAACATATGGTATTAGGATAACACATTTTTGGTTTTAAGATACCTTCATTAAAGTATAAGAATTAATTTCTTCATAGAATAATATAAGAATATATATATATATATGTGACAAGTATATTTCCTTCCTTTCACTAATTTCTACCACAAACTCATCTTTCACTCTAAAAGATAATAGAACTTAAAAAAATATTCCATTTGTCCTATTTGTACAGGGTTCCAAAAAAATGGATTTATAATTCATCTACTAGACCTTTAAAGAAACTACATTATTCAATCCAGAACATCACGTGGTCCAGTGATAGGTGATACAACTTTTCTGCCCTTCGGTTGTGGGTTCAAGTCTCAAGGCCTTGCCGGATGCGATGGGTTGCCATCTGACATCCGGGTTGTCCTTTTATGGAAATCCAAAAATAATATAAAACTATACTTATCCAAAATAGTTCTATCCAAACTCACAGTCCAAAATTTATAAATAAGTTAAACAAAATGAAGATCCTTTTTTCCATGTAATAAAATATGAACACCTTCATCATGTATTATTTTAAAACATGTTAATATCCTGAACTAACATAAAACATTTTCGATTAAATTCATGCTCCATTATTATTTATCTAATACTCGATATTCTCCTTCTATCCAAAATTTTTGTAAAATCTGAAAATGACAATTCATTAATCAGTTTCAAGGTAGTTAAGAATATCCAATATAATTTATTCAAATCAACCATCTCCTATTCCAATATCAGTACCCCATTATCGGGACCATATTATGGATTAGCATTCCATCAACCATGTATTTTACCAAAAGTGTAGCTCACTATTAAGTCACTTTTTTTAGAACCATATAATCTCAAATTCTCAACAAAATTGTATTTCTGTACAATCCTTATTTATCTCCATAATTCATATAACCAGAATATTGTTGATACAACACCCAAATGAAATAATCCTATAATAACAACATAAGAACACTAGTAATTATTCTTTTTCTAAGGTAGTATCATAACTTGATTATTATCCAATAGCATCATTTGGGGCATACTCTGATGATTTGGACATTTGTTCGTATAGTGTCCCAACTCCTTGTAGGGGAAGCATTGTACATTTGAAACCTTTTTATTACCCTTACAGTCACGTACATGGTGTCATTTTTCTCCACACTTAAAATAAACTATCAATCCCTTCAGGAAAGTTCCAGGGTGTTTCTTCCCATAGTTATCACATATGGGAAAATTCTTCTTTTCCCTCTTCCCTTTATCCATCTTTCTCTCTTCCATCCATTTCTTCTCTTGATTCCCATAAAAGACATGGGACTCTGAGAATTCTTTAATTATCTTATTAACACATGATACTAATTTTTAATATGTTAGGAATACATGAGAGACTATTTTCCTTCTTAATGTTGGCCTAATACCATGAAAGATATGATCCTTATTACACTTTGGATCATAAGTATTGCTAGAGTTCTCATTCCTTCTATTGGGAACTATTTCTAAATAATGGCATACACTAGGTCATTTTATGATTCACAATTCATAATTCCAAACATGTAAAATACATAAAATAAATTGAACAGTTTATGGATATAATCTATAATAAAAAATGTTTTATTTGTAGATATATAGACTCATAAACCCTTCATATTGGTTTGTTAATAAAACGAGAATTATCCTAAGCATATACCCCGAGAGTGTCATAACCAAGAGTGCAACAAGGCCCATTGTCGTGCACTCGTTCCCATTCGAGTCTAGCTTAAAGTGGTGTTTTCGGGTTTTACCCCTAGGTATATCTGTGCCAGAGCCACCTCTTCCTTCTCATATCCATAAAGGGATGTATTTTCATTGAAACTCACCAAATCTCTACATTACCAAAATTTTAGGATGTTCTTCTATATAATCCTCAAAGTATATCTTAGGGTAATCTGCATTAATCCAAGTTTATCTAAATCTAGTTTCCAAGGTTATTGCTAAACTTGCTCTGATACCAACTATAATTACCCGACCCGAGTTACCCAGAGTCGGCTCATTATTTTAATACATTGCCATGATTACAAAGAATCAAGTCCCGAAGGAATGATCAGTTTAGTAGTCTTGGAAAATAGATTACATACATGAATGTTACATTACACTTTATAGCATACAAAAAAAACATAAATAATCATTTATGAACGCCATTATTCCCTTGGATTAACACTACATATCAATCACAATACACTTCTTAGAATCCTGGGAAAAGAGAACATAGAAAGGGGTGAGCTCAAACGCTCAATAAGGGTAAGCAATACAGCAGAAACATTCAAAAATAAGCCAAAACATTTAAGGCAATGTATGAAACTAAAAAATCATTTTCATTATAAAATTCATCATAATATGGAAAATATAAATCAAAATAATGCAATTTACTTACTCACATGGATATTCTACTAGTTGAATAATCACATGCAATAACAATAGCCACTTTCATAACGATGGAATTCATAATGCCAGAGTATCATAACCACATAGTAAAGGCCTTGTGCCAAGACTACAAATAAGATTTTGTCAAGGCCTTGTGCCAAGACACTAGTTTGTCTCATGAGACCTACCGATGCATCGAGGAGCTATAGAGGGCTCCACCCATCAC
The DNA here is from genome assembly GCA_963277665.1 of Viscum album. Lineage (NCBI taxonomy): Eukaryota > Viridiplantae > Streptophyta > Magnoliopsida > Santalales > Viscaceae > Viscum > Viscum album. The sequence goes on from OY728136.1 coordinate 1,292,835,129, forward strand.
TTATTAAGTCCAATGCATTCCTCATATGAAAAATTCCAAACATAACATAAACATTTGTATTAAAACTAGAATACGAAATGTAAATACATTACCCATAAACCATGAATGGTATAAAAATCACACATCCAAATTCAAACATATCACAAAACCATCAACACAATATGGATGATTTTTATCATGATAAATCAACTTCAAAACAAGTTTATAATCCATTAAAGATTTTTGACATAGATGAAAAAGGTTTGTAAAAATCTTTTAGAGAATAAACCTTTTTCATGATAACATTTAAAAGTCATAAAATTTAGAAAAGAAGTCATTTAAAGACATTTTTGAATCAATGTGTCCCATAACACTTTGATACTTTTTAATGAAATTAACATTTTAAAAACATTAATGTCCATATAAATAAATCCTTAAAACCATTTTGAAGACATAGTCATTAATGAGAATGATTTAGAAGAATAAATATTTAAAACATTTTAAATGATGTTTTAGTAAAAAATTCTCCTACAAAGAATACCTTTGAAATCTCTTTCATAATACATGGACATGGATAATAAATATGTCCCAGTAGATACTTACGAAAAACAACCTGAGATAATAAAGAGATTGTGAAATTAACCCTTACCAATTTGGTAACTTACGAAACATACAACCAATGAAAGAGGTATCATACAATGAATATTTAAATACACATAAATTAAAGTGAATTACAAAAACAATACAATTATGTATAGTACATACACCACACAAAAGTTAATATTGGTACTATGGCATGAATCTCACGGGAATAAGAAGTGAGATGAAAACCCATTTACCTTGCACTTTTATTTAGTCAAGGGTACATTTAACCTCCTGTATGAAGACCGTAGTATGATATTAAATTCTACCAGAACCATATTAATATTTTTTTGATATCACACATTATTCATTTATTACTTTATACTACCCAATTAATAATTATTTCAATGTTATATTAATATTTTGGGTAATAATCGCTTTCTTAATCGTACGCATTTTAACTTGTTACTCTTGATTGTATCACATAGATCCTGATTTAAATACGTCCAGAATATAAAAAATGATTTATATATCATATATATTTAGAATATAAATATGTATAATAGACATATATATGAAATGGAAAACACCGTTTATGGAGATAGTAATCTGTACGTACGCATAAAGGTTGTTTCCATTTTCATATAGTATTGAACGGAAGTAAGTAAATAAGATATATGTAAGTACATAGTTACTTATATATATAAATATATATATCTACAGTATATTTATTATTTAATATATTACATTCATATTAGTAATATATATTTTTATAATCATTGATGAATGGTGAACTTGGAAATGAATCTCATCGCGTCGTGGAGACGGTAATCCGTACATACACATGAGTGAAAATATCCCTCTTTTGATATTATAATAATATATAATTGGATGTTATACTATATATAAATAATACTTACCATGTTATATTTATTATATACATCAAATAAACATCATTATTATACCCATCCAAATAATAATGTATTGAATAACAATTACACCACCACGTGGAGACGGTAAGCCGTACGTACGCACGTATGGTGACATGTCATTCAAAGGATGGATAGAATAATGAATTTGGTTGTACCATAATCATTATAACTTCACAGTATATAGAAGATACTGGAGTTATAATTTTAGATTGGAAACAACAATGAAAAATGAAGTGGAAGAAGAAAGGAACTTGAAAAAGGGTGGTGAAATCATTACCTCTTCTTCGGGTTCTTCCTTTTAATTTGATCAAAAGGGAACCTTAAGTTGGCTTTATGATCAAAATAAGGCCTCTAGGTTGATGGGAGGATAGGTTATAGGATATTTGGGCAGGGTATGGCTGAACCAAAAGGATTTAAAGGTATGAAGAATTGGTTATCAGTGGTGTCCTTTTATAAGGGGGAGGAGGGGCTCTTTAGAAATTACTTAAATTATTAATTTATAGTAAACACATATTCGGTTTATAATGTCTCCAAGGTGGAATATTAAAATTCTATGGTGGGGATGGGTCTAAATACTTTCATCCAATATATTTTAGACTAGTTTGGATAACTATACTAACCTTATCGTTTATATTTAACTCTTATTTAATTATTTTGACACTTACCATGTCTCTTTGAATTTTTATATTATATAGTTAATAAAATTACAATATACTTCCAAGATACCCCCAGTTGGTCAATTAATTATAGAAATATCATTATATAAGTCCTTTGGCAGATTATTAGATTTTTAGGAAAATAATATGAATTAATAATATAATATTTGTTTTAAAACACTTTTCTTTCAATTTTGACACTATTTAATAATTGATTTTTGTTAAAGTTTTAACAACTTTATTAATAAGAACCAAATTAAATTAAGACTTAATAACATGTAACATTAACTAATAACATTCGGGGATGGCATCAATACTTTCACATTATATTTATTTTAACATTTATATTACTAATTATTTGATTCTTTCATTATTAAGGAAAATACTGAATCATTATTGTGTCATAAAAAAATTTAATTATTAAATGTTAAAAAATTATAAATAAAATAACATTATGTATGAAATATTTTTATATTTATAGTGAATATTTATATTCGAAAATATAACATATATAACTCTATGTAAAATTTTCTTTTCTAAAATATATATGCTTATGTAAGTTTTGTATTTACATTAACTTAATTAATATAAAGTGTCATTATCACTTACAAGTGGATCCATGGGGTCCAAAAATAAACCCAAAGATGACCATGGTCCGACATGTATCAACCAATAGGTTTAGGAAATGTTTTAGGGTAAATTAATATTATTATAATATTATTTTTTACCCTTATTTAACGGATTTACCCTTTAACCATTGTAAATAAAATATTTACCGAAGTAATTATTCAAAATTTATAAAAATAAAATTTACCTATTTAAAAAATTTGGAAATCCTAATTCCAAATATGGAATCAATTTTTCCAAATTCAAAGAACATAAGTGGCAGAAATTAATTTAAAATTAATTCCCGATGTCAAAACAAAAAGCGTGTTTTTAAGAAATAATAACTATCAAATGATTGACACTTTTTTATTTGTGGTTTAAATTTGAAATTAAGTTCAATGACCAAAATTATATTAAATGGAAAAAATATATTCCAAATATAGTTTAAAACTACTCAAATTCATAATTTATCACTATTAATTATTTCGACTAAAAATGTTGTTTTTAATTAAAATTTAGAAATTTTCACTATTCATCAAAATATGAAAGTTATCCGAAAAGTACCAAATTTCCCCCTAGGCTAATTTCGATATTCCAAATCCAAAAATGAAGTCCATTTTAAAGTTAAAATTTATAAAATTTCAAAAAGTGGGTATTATTATTCCTAACGGCAAGTTTGATTAGTTGTGGTGTGTGTGTATTAGAACTCGAAGTTGCGTACAACACATGCTACGGTATTATTCAAAGAGAAGAATATCATGGATTCTTGAAGTGTTAAAAATTTGGACATCAAATTTTATTTTTTAAGGATTAAATTATTTTTCTGGAATGTTATAAAAGTATAGTTTTAGAAAATCTACAACTCGTAGGATGGGCGAAAACCCATCGTGTCAAACACTGATGTGGGAATCAAACCCACAACTGAAGTGATACATTCCTTTATTGCCTACCACTAGCCTATGATATGACCCTAATTAGTATAAATTAGTTTTATTTTTTTAAGTAGTATTATAGATGTAGTATAAGTCCATTTTTGGAACCATATACAATTAATCTCACCATATATGTACATATGTATATTTGATTACATGTGATAACATTTTTTGAGATAGATGGAAGGACATATAATTATATCTGATGATTTTATTACACTTCATGAATGCCAAATTCAACTTCATTTCATTAAATAAGAGATAAAATGGAAATTGTTCAGGAAACAACCAGCGATGAGATTGTACTGAAATCAAGTAAGTAATTATCCTCCAGCACAAAATCTTCATCTTTAGGAAAAGGATCTTGAAACCAATAATGTTATCCTAGTAATATCTTATGTTATGAATCATATTTCCCTTAAATCATTGTATATTTATGGATTTTTGGTAGTTAACGTTCTTCAAACCTTATTCTTTATCCCTATCAATCATTACTTGATGGTTAGATTTCTCTAACATATCCATGTTTTCACTTACCACCTCTATTCACCTATGTCGAAACCCAGTGATGAGTTACATTGGGTTACCATTATATTTCTAAATTTAATTTTTTAAAATGATGTTTTAGTATCTCTTTTTATGATGTGGGTTTCCATGATAGAATCTTTCAAGTATAAAACCATTTATAACCCAGAAAATGATCGAGGGAGAAATTTATTTTAAGGGGGTAGAATGTAACACCCTGAGATTTTGTGAGATATATTATTTTATGGTTATGACTTGTTTTTTATGCTACACCAAGATTATCATGCACTATACACGACACCGTATTAGATTTCATTATACTCAACAATATTCTTAGCTTCTGTTGGACACAATTTCATGTTCCTTTGATAGAATTTGATTCACGCAACACTGAGTACAAATATTGTTCAATGTATAAGTGAAATAAGTATGTGTTATGTTATACAAAACACCAAAATAATATTTAACTACACAAAACACTAACTTGGATTTAATTATATGCAAGAGAGACCCTCCTCGATAGCATGTGTTGTACGCAATACTGAGTTTCACTAAACAATAATATATTACTAAAATATTATTATTTACTGGGATATAAACTAGAAATTATGAATATTATTAACCAAATTTTGAATTTTATATAAAACTAACATTCATATTATGTATTTTATATACATTATATAAGAACGAGCTCATTGTTTCGGATAAAAGAAGTATTTTTTTAACAAAGAGCAGTTCTGACACCTTTTTATGGCACACCCATTATAAATATAGTTTTAAAAATGTTATATATTCTATTTGAAAAAAATAAAATTCTCATTTGGAACTGGGATATAAAAATTTACATATTTTTCTTTTTTTTTGTATATTTCTGATTTAATTCGCATTTCAATGAATAGTGAAAAATACTGCATTTTAATTCCAAACTGCATTTTCATCAAATTTATTTATATAGTTAGATTATCTTTCCAATTATTTTAAAGTTTTATTTTATTATTTATATGTCATTAAATCCAATGCTTTTCATTGAAAATAGTTTCACTTTTAAATTGAACATATACATAGGTCAATCGTTTGATAGTTTTTACTTCTTAAAAAAACCCAGTTTTTGGCTTTGACAGGAGGAATTAATTTAAAATTAATTAATTAAACTTATGTGGTTTTAATTTAGAAAAATATATTCCGTATTTTTAATCATAATTCTCCAATTTTGTAAATAAGTACTATTTATTTTTTGACATTATCAATAGTAACTTTAGTAAATATTTTATTTACCATGGTTAAAGGGTAAATTTGGTAAAAAAGGGTAAAAAATAATATTATAGTAATATTGAACTACCCTAAACCACATCCTATTCATATTTTATGAGATATTTCTAACCATGGAAATCGTTTGGTCGATTTTGGGACCCCATGGATTCATGTGGATGTGGAAATGAATTTTATAAGAATTAATTTAAAGTATAAATAATTATAACCTAAACATATATCTTTTACTAAATCGATTTTAATATAGGGTTATACAACTGATATATATGTCTACATATACTAATTATAAGGATAAAAATATTTCCTAAATCATTTTATTTTGTTTATAAATTCTAAAAATTAGATAAATATATTTATTTATGACCAAATTATAATATAGTGATTACCTCATTTATTAAAGATTGAAATAATTGGATTTATAAATATTAAAATAAATTTATTTTTAACATCATGATTCCATCCACGAATTTCATTGATTAAATTGACATATTATAGATGATTAAATGCCTTTGGGTTTAATTAATTAGGTTGTTATAAATTTTTTAAAAATTTAATGTATGAATCCTTTCCAAAATAGACATAATTCATAACTTAAAACATAAAATAGTTTAGGAAATGATATTAATTTTATAAAAATCTAATATTAGGCCTAATGGTTAATATATGTCCAAAAATCTCATAATTAACTTTTTTTGGGTCGTTTGACGTGATATGATAATTACGTTAACCTGCAATGTGTATATAACATGATATAATGGTAAGAATAAAAAGGGTAAAATAAGGGTTAAAACAAAGAGATAAGGGTAAAAAAGTACTAAAAACATTTATAAAAATTATTTTATGATGGTTATTAGAACCAAAATCATCTTATATTTCCATTAATTATGTGTTGGATATTTTTTAATCAAAATTGAATTTATAATAAATTAATATTTTGAGAGTTTCCTAAAGTGACCCCTCCTCTCTAATAAAAGGGAACCTCCACCCTCTCAGCTTCACTCCATTTTGAGACTTAAACCTCAAAAAACACCGACCATTTATTTTCTCACCTTACCTAGTTACATTAACGATGTTCTAGGATTCTAAAAATACCAACTCTAGTTCCCTATGATTAAATTTAAAATAATCAAGTCGAGGAAGAGGTAATCTCTTCTACAGATTCTTTCAAAATTATTTCTTCTTCTACAATATCTTCTTTAGATGTATCATTATAAAGTAATAATATTAGTAACACTAATATATGGAAATGTTATTATAAATATGAAACAACCCTATTTCACCTTCTGTCCATCCTACAAAAAATAAAATCACCATGTCTGTGTACGTACGGTGTACCGTCTCCACGCCATTGTGTAATCTGTTTTTCACCACCACCTTACTTGGATGGGTATAATGGTGGTAATAATAACTATATATGATTATTTTAAAATTATACTAATTATTAGATATTATACACCATAAAATTCAATACCATTCCACTACAATGAGAATGATATCATCGCTCATGTGTACGTATGGCTTGTCGTCTCCACGACGCGATGAGATTCATTCTCCATGTTAACAATTCAAGAGTGATTATATAGTATATAAAATAAATAATCATGAAATATATGACACAATAACTCTAATGGAATTTTCTTATATATGTCTATTTCATTTACTTACTTCAATTCAATTTAATAAGGAAACAAAAACAATATTGATGAGTATGTATGACCTACCATCTCCACGAATGGTGTATTCCATTTCACTTATCTCTCTATTATATAGAAATATATATACAGAATATATATAATATATAAATCATGTTTTAAATTATATAAGTAATTAAATCCTGATATAAGTAATAATATCAAGTATAAAAATTCAAAATACATACGATAAATAAAACGATTATTATCCAAAACATTGATTTAACATGGAATTGACAAATGAATGGGTAATGAAAAGTCATAATTGAATCATATAGGATATCATAAATATTATTATTATTCTGATACATGTTAATAATATGATTAAACCCACTATACATGTGATTCACAAAAAAAAGAAATCAGACCTAATGTATGGGATAATTTTATCATCTCATTTTTATATGTGCTTGTTTATACATAAGTATTTACCGGGGATATATTTTTCATCCATTTCCATGCTTCTTAAAAATGTTTCATAAAAATTTTAATATTATTCTATGTATTTTTAGAGTCATTTTTAACCATTTCTGACTTTTAATACATGGTATGAAAGGAATCTTTCTTTTGTTTACCAAACGATGTATTTTTTTGACTTTTCCAACAAAAGTATGAGGAGAATGTTTTTTAACTTATACGAAATGAATGGATTTTTATAGTTTCACAATGCATTAATTCGATTTAGTTTCCTCTACACTATATCATGTTTATTTTCAACCAAATTATTTTCATTTAAAAAAGAATGACATTTTGTGAAAAGAAAAAATTTTGGTAGAATATAGGATATTTTCCTCAAGAATTAAGTTCAAGTGTTTTATCAAAAATTGTTTTACATATAAGATGAAACTCATCAAATAGGGTTATGTTTATATCCCTATTGTTTATATGATTTGATTATATTAACTATGGAATTAAATTGTTTATTGATATTGTTATGACTGAATGATGTTTATAAAACCCATTCCATTTCTTAGGTTATGTTGTGATGAATGATTTATTTTTTGTGGCACGCAAAAGGATGATTTCATTATGATATGGGTGGGACCTATATCAACCTCCAACGCATTTGGAAAAGATTTATATCTCATGAGATAAGAATGACTGGAATGAAAAGTGAATTAAGGTCAGTACTACAAGGCTAGAAAGGAAAGTAAATCTGGTTCAGCAATACATGGATGAAATGGCAAGTAAACCTAATAATGTAATGGAATTTTGACACTATAATTGTCTTGGAAGAAATGCCTTGGCTACTATAGAAATCAGATTATGTGCTTATTAGTTATCCCTCATTACATGTTCTATTCTAGTGCTATTATATCATTATTAATGTTCCTTTATGATCCAAGACTTACGAACTGCCATGATTTATTTCATGACTCGTGATTTTGATGTTTAAACATTATATTCATGTTTTTATGTTCAAATGTTTGTGGTTTTTTATGTTCTCCATGTTTACCCTTACTGAGCATTTCAGCTCACCCTTTTTATGATTTGTATTCCTCAAAATATAAAGAGAGGATTTAGGTAAGAAAAAAAGGGAAAGATATTTATATGAGATATTGAAGATATTTCACCAAGATTTGAAGATTTTGTTCTATGTTTCCAAATACACTAAACTAATATGATCTTTGGGCATTAGTTTGTGTCATGTATTAAGTATTCCACAAAAGAATTGTAATTTCTAGGTACGTCAAGCTTGGGTCTCTACAAAGATAATCTGAATAACATTACATCAGGTGAAAATAAACCTCCTAGACCATTTCATGATGTGAACTAGTTTCATGGTGTACAATCATTTCATGCTCAAAACCAGTTCAGGTAATTTTTTTAGAAATATGTTCACTTCGGGTAACACTTTTATAATGTAACAATTTCTTACATAATGATCAAATCAAATATTCCAAAAAAACATCCCAAACCACCTTTGAGTTATTCTAAACCCACCAATAACAATTAAAATCCATTGACAAATAAACACAAAAATTGCCAAAATTAAAATAGACATACATCCATAAACATCTTATCAATTTTCCTGAAAAAAATCCCCCATTATTAATATGAAAACTAATATTAATGTTTAACAAAAACTGAAAAGGAAACTAAATTTTTTAACCAAAACGATAGGGGGAGTACTTAGAAAAACTCTGGAACATACATAGTTCTTCTTGAAAAATAGTGATTTAGGCACAAAAACTAACTCTTGTTCATGGGTAATGTAGTTTGATTCATGAGTGTGAAACTTCCTAAAAATAAACTAATAACAATAGTTCATTCAAAATAACATAGTATAGAAATATATAATAAATATCATAATAATAAGTGAACCCCACACATGGATAAGGAAATATCATCACTCAAGAAATGGTTGTTCTATTATTTATCACTTTATAAGCCTCCTAAAACTGATGATATCATTAAAATCTAACCCCTTAATTACAATTAGTTTTCAAATAGGTTATAAATATTAGGGATACCAAAGATGTAACATATTTAGTATCTTATATACAGAACGATGATTTTGATCTCAAACACATTAATATTTACCTTTTAATATATAACAGAATCTAATTTCTTCTGGATATGTTTAAATTATAATTTATGATATCACATTCTAATTAACAATAACACATAAGTCAAAAGTAAAAAAAACGTAGCTCAAAATAAATCTTATTTTTCTATATGTAATCCAAGAAAATACTGTGATATATAAAATTCTATTCTTTAGGCGTTAATTAAATTAAATGGTTACTAGAAAAATGAACAAAATATTGTAGAAAATATTTTCATTATTTCCATAAACATGATAGGGGAATTAGTATATTAAAGATTCTTGACAAGATACATAATATACCCTTAATGGTTTCAGAAGGATCTATTTTGAATATCCTAAAGCTATTATAAAAGTTTTTGATTCAATAAGTATAGATTGATCTTATAAAACCACCCAGTCCCCATTAATTTGATGAAAAAATAATCAATAATATAAAAGGGTCACTGATTCAGGATTTCTGATAGATTAACTTCTAGAAGTCTATATAGAGACTGAGACTCCCATCAGAATTATACAAAAAAGTAATAGAGGACCCCATGTAGTTGTTTTAGACATGATCTAGAATTTTTCACCATGCTCATATGAATAGATTTTAAAACCTCATATATCATATGAATCTATAATGTATAGTGTGATTAATATCAGTTTAGTTTTATAGAGGAGATCAATGATGAAATATACATAATATTTTGATGTATGCCATTACTTTTTTTTCTAGAAAATACATTCATAATCCTCCACAATATGATTTAGATTCTAACACTCATTAGATTCCATAAAACTAAGTTTGGTTATCTCTATATTTTTTTGTTAAATTAAATTTTCACTCGAGAGGTCTAGCTCATCCATTATCCAATTACCTCACTAGATATATCACAAAAAACATTATATATTGATTATAATTCCACCCTTCAATGATAAAAATTTAAATTGTCTCTGAATAATTATAATTACTTTATACATAGAATGATATCAAAATATTTCCTATCGAGAAACATGATATCCTAGAAATTCCAATAATATGAAACCAATAAATCACATTATTGGTCATTACAGTTAATATTTATCCTCTTATATAAATTTTTTTCATAGATAAACATGAATAATTTAATTCTACATTAATATTTATATTATACACTAGTTTTTAATTTATTAAGGATTTTTATTACAATGTACTTAATAAGTCATTAGAAAATATATAATATAAAAAAATAGAAATTTTCACAAGAGAAGAGCCTACATTTTTATTAGTAGATAAAGGCTATAAATTTAATCTATATCCAGAACATTCAAACTATCCTTGGGGAAGAAATCCAAAATATGAATCCCATATATCTTCTTAATGGACCTACCTACTAGTTTTTCCTCCTCGACCTGAACTCTATAATGAAAATTGACTGCAATTATTGGTTTGTGATGAAAATTGAGACTAAAATAGTTATTTTAGTTAATGATTTTGTTTGGAATGCTCTAATTATCTATGGGAAAAAACCTATTAAGGACAAAATTATATCTATAAGAATTTAACTTCTTCCACAAAAATTTATTAATATCATTATATAACCTAAACTCTAAAATGTTTGACATGGAAAATAATATATTCTATAACTAAATGGAAACAATACACTTCACTTACTACCTTTTAATGTTTTGATTCTACTCAACTTACCCTCTAACCCTTGGAGGCGATGGATTTCACACCGGCCCCTCCCCCCTTGGGGGGTAGGGTCCCCCACAGCCTCTTGAAGGAGCGTGACGACCTCCCTTCATCTTGTTCCTCAACCCTAAATTCTTACCTCCCATCCCTTCGATTCCAATTTTCCCTAAGGTTCATGAATATTTTGATGGCAGCCCACAAGTTTCTATTTAAACATTATAATTCACAAATGCAACCTCACTATTGAATCTAAACATAATTGCACGCTTCAAAAATCATCGTCTAGTGGTGGATTCCTTTGATCTGTGGATATTCAAAGAATGAGATCTACAGGAGATGGCAATATATGGGATTCATGATCTCAGGAACATTATGATCTGGTTTTCATCCGAGGAGGATCTGATTCTCGCATGGTCGAGTGCGCCTCACATCAGTGGAGGAGCTCATTTTCTTATGTTCAAGTGGTCCTATGATTTCCATATGAAGATATTTTCTTCAAAAATGTCTTTATGGGTATGATTTTTTGAGCTCCCTCTACCATTTTCAAATCTTGTCGATACTTCGAATGCTTGGTAATTTATTTGGAAGATACATAGGTTATAATAGTAAGATGAAGGTAATATTCTATCCAATTTCCCCATGTATTTTTTTGGAAGTTGATGTCGCTATGACACATGTTGAGTCATTTTTTATCATTATGGGTGAGGAGTACCAGTATAGGAAAATGGCAGTGTTTGAGAACTTGTTTTAGTTCTAATCGTGCTTCATAATATTGGGTCATAGTGCGAAGGATTTCAGGAAAAGGGGTTCAATGTTTTCGGGAGTTGGTGAATCGATGGCTCAATACTCATATAAATATCTTGTTGGCAAGATAATGGATGTGGAGTTCTGTATATAAATAGAGACTTGAGGAGGTTCAATCCCCAAGGAAGGCAAGGATGTGAGTAGGAGTAACTCGAATGCTGCAATGGCCAAGATACTGGCGGGAGTTCCCACTCCTAATCTAATGGTATCTGTTGTTTTTAATAGGCCAAGGAAAGACTTGGCTGGTATTTCAGATGGTAATACACTAAACATGAATAATATTGGTCACATTTCAAACAATGATACTATGAGAGAGGTTCAGTTGGATTGGAGTAATGATGCTACATTTTGGGTGGAAGGAAGGGATGAGAAGGTTACTGGTGAGGGGGTGACAGAAATTCATGGTAACTTTTTCCTTGTTAATGATACTTCATTTTTTGAGGTTTCAAAGGTGGTTAGTGGTGATTTGTAAAAGGTTGTTTTTTAAGGGTTTCCTCAAGACACTGATCACCATACCAAAAATGGAAATACAAGGGGTCCTAGTCTAGCGACCCGACTCTGGTTCAAATACACAACATTTTTGAAGTTCTTGAAGTGGATGGATAGAATATAGACCAGAAAGACATGGCCCAGTCCATTGATGAGGTTTTCAAAAAGTAGCTGATTGAATATGGCAATAATTTTTCTACAGGTGAGCCTCCGATTCTAAGGGGTAATGGGAGGCAGACTCACAAAGGAAAGGACTGAGCCTCTTTTAAACCTCCAATGGATAAGCGTTCTTCCAAGAAGTTAAACTCCAATAAAATTTAAAGTGGTGTTTTTGAAAAATGGAAGATAGGTGGTGTGGGTGAACAAGTATTGGATTGATCTTGAGATCGGAATAATAGGTGGTCGAATAAGTTCTTTTTTTCAATACCTCTAATGGGGAAGCTTCCAAAATGATGGGGAGGTCACTGCAAGTCACTCTTAGTGAGGATAATTACTCCAAGATTGACAAGAAGTATCTAATTCTCATTGGGGGATTCAACAATGGGAATATATGTCTTGATGAGTGCATCGAATCATGGCATAAGCTGGCCTATGAATTTTAATATCTGATATTGGATGAACCAAAAAATTAGGAAACCTCTTATTCTTAGAAAATTTTTAGGGAGATTAACACTGGTAGACATAAATTTTCTATTAATGAGCATATCATCTCTTTTTGTGGTTGAACGTTTGGTTTATCACTTTTCTCTTAAAAGTGTTTGAAAAAATATAAATTTAATTTCCAATCAATCTACTCAACTCCTCCCATTTCTGGTTTTCATGCTATACGAGGTATACCGAGGGGAATACCCATGAATAAGACTATAAGAACTCATACCACCATTGAAACATTCCACAACTAAAATTTATTTAATTAAAACATCATATAAGGTGGACTAGTTGAAGAGTGTAATATATGTAAATAGTGGATCTTTAATCTAATATAAAAGTTTATACATTTTAATCCTCATATGATTTTATATAATTTTGGATGTTTAAGTGTTCTATAATGGTTTTGGTTCACTCCATAAATGAAATCAATCTTTTTGGAGAATAGTAAGCTCTTAAATTATCAATCTATATAGGATATTCCAGTAGAATTTTGCTAAAGAAAGATCTTGATACCCTACAATGGTGAGTACCTAGAAATTCATAACCTCTTTAATGATGTCCCAAAATCAATATTCACCTATTTCAATACTAATTTTTTTATTCCAATATAGTACTTATCAGGTGTTTCAATAATTTAAAATATGTGACAAATATGAATAATATACTCCACGACCTCTTTAGGAAACACATCACCCTAAAATATTAGATGATGGTGAAATAAAAAATCCATGAACACAATAAAGGATTCTTGATTCTTTTATAGATCTCACTAACTAGCTTATTTATTAAAATTTACAAGCCCTTACATTACCTCTATTATTGTAGCATGAAACCCACAATTTCATATTTGGTCCTCAAAAAATTATCATTATATTTTTTATTTCCAAACGGATAATGGTGGAAAAAAATTCTCTATCCAAAAAAAATAAAATTAAAAGGAAATTTTAGATCACATTAATTATAAAGGACCATTTATTTTTAGAATTTTAGAGAATTATGATAAATTATTACTATCATAGATTCAAAAAAATGGTTCTTAAAGACCAACAACATCCCCCACTATACCCAACTATTCATTTTCCACACTAGGTCATCATCATCATCTATAAGAAAACATTATCAACAAAATTAATTTATCATAATTAATGATAACATGGGGAATAGGAAGAATAAAAATGGTGAAATCAAATACTATGTTAGGGTAAATATATGAATTAGAAATACAATGTCTTTATTGAGAATAAAATGACCACAGGGGTATGATGATTTATTCAATGTTAATGAGGAAACATAAGAATATTCATACTCATCATTAAATTGATCATTAAACATTAAAACATGGAATAAGGATTTAAAAATGGAAGATACATTTGAATCAACAATCATGAGCTATGTGATATCAGTTCTAATTAATGAAAATATTTACAAAAATAAAATGTACAATGAAATCATATTGGTACCTTGGGACATTATCATCATATCTCTTATTAAAAATTGAATAAAAAATATGGTAAACTTATATCTTCAGAGTACCCATGCATTTATTTAATATCATATACCCACTCATCAATGGTTTATCATGGAAAATTCCTTCCTACATTTTTCATGGAACCACTCATCCTTGGTTAATAACATAACCCCTTGTCCTTGGTTTTCCATATTACCACTTGTCCTTGGTTAAAAAAATTACAACTAGTCATCATAAAAATTTAAAACAGTTGTATCATGAATAAAGTACATTAGGAATTCATTTCATTATAAAATAAGGGAAATAATAGTTTTTCATTTCAGAATTTGATTAACCCATAGAAAATAAATAGGTTTTATAATTATCTCTTTGATTCATGATTATCACATGGAAAGAAAACTTTTTCCATTTATATAAATTTGAAAAAAATAAAAATCCATGAAAATGAATATTGAGGATTTTAAAATTAAAAAATATCCCTATTGGAGAATAAGTAACAATAAGGTTTATTGATGTTGATAAATTTAAATACCATTAAAACAAAATTAATAATATACTTGAGAAGTATAACCATTTTAATGGGAAATTAAAATTTATAAAAGAAATCTCATATTAATGCTAAGATAATTTGAATTCAAATAAATTAGAGATATATAATTTAAAATTCATAGAGAATAATGGAAATTATGGTGAGAATATCCATTTATATCATAAATGTTAAAAATAACCATTCTTTCAAAAACATTTTTAAAATTGAGTCAAATGTGACCCATTTGGAAAATGTTAAAGAAATCTAATTTAAAACATTTTAAAAGAAGGTAAATGATAATGTACATTAGGTTCATGAAATAATGTATTTTTTATAAATGATCATTTTTACAAAAAAAAATAAAAAAACAAGGATATGAAGGAGAAAGATACCCAATCAAAACGAAAATACAATATCATTAATAATTACAAATAAATTTATCAATTATTCTTTAATTAATAATGGAGTTAATAGAAGTCAAAAATTTTAACCAAATTCATACCCTGTGGATAATAAATTTATTTGGTTTATGAAAATAGTAGTATATTATGTCTCTCCAACGAACCTTGAACAAAAAAAATTCTTAAGGTATGTAGATTGTAATATATAGTCTTTTACATTATGTTTACTGTTTAATCAGAATCCCCGCCACTGAATATCATAAAATAATAAATTAAATATCATAAACATTAATATTTTAATGATATAATATGTCAATGGAAAACGTAATATACCTCAAAAAATAATATAGGTGTATAACATAACATATGTCCCACGGAAGACAATTTTGTAGTGAAACCCATATATAAAATATAATATTAAATTGAGTATTAATAAATGAATCAATTTTGTGTATGAAATTTAAATCTGCATAATATAATTTTATATAGAACAGAATACAAGATAATTTCATCGCCAAAATAATCATATAATATCAATTATTGTGATGAATTAATATAACCCAATGAAAAGAAACTAAATTCTGATATTGTTTTCCACTTTATCACATTCAATTCAAATGAAAACGGATGAAATAATTCAAAAAGGAACATAAAATACTATATTTTATGAATAATTAATGTTATAACATGTCATAGGATTAGTATATACACCACATACACTAAATTATGTTCATTATAATGTAATATTCTTCAATGAAAGTTAATTTATACAAAATCCCTTGTGTATCTGGTAATCTCTATATCAAAACCCCATGAAAGAGAGAACCACCTATGGATTTTTAAATCCCAATAATTTTAATGAAAATAATCATAAGGTAAATTCATGTCTAGTTTATAAAAAAACTGAAATAAGTGGTGAATATGATATTTTTCTCATAGAATCAAAAGTGAGATGAGAAAACCTTTAACGCCTATATGAATTTCTTTATTTCTGTTTGAACTCTCTGTGTAATAAATATAAAAATAATTATTTCATTTATTAATATAAATTTTTAGGTTTCATAAATTATATTCAAATAATTTTTTTAATTTATTTCTATTCAATATTTAAATACATTGTCAATTAAGTCTATCTTGGGTGTTTTGTATATGTTTGACTCATTGTTTTAAAATTGATTTGGTGTGATTATTATGGTAAAAGTGTTCATTAATTAAAAATATATACAATAATTATTATTATTTCTTTATCATAATTATATATTAGTTGTAATATTAAAACAAATCATGAAATGTGGTTATGAAAAACAAACTATATTACAATAATGGAGACAGTATGTTGTACTTGTACAAAAGTAATGTTTCCATTTTCAAGGATCATTATGGAAAAAGGTGAGTAAAATATTGAATTTAAATACATAGAATAAAACTATAAATACCATATCATTTAATGGAATATAAATATATATATATATATATTATGTATTTTGGTTATGGTAAAATAATTGCATCACTTCATAGAGGTTATAGTACACACGTACACATGAAAAACTATATCAATTTTTAGTATAAGAAATATAATGATATATTATGTTTCAAAAATTTTATCTATTTAATTAATTTCAAAATTATTTCATTTATATCTTAAATATAAATTATTTTTACCCTTACTACCTTCCAGGTATATCTTTTGTGATAAAATAATCACATCTCTTTGCCAATTAGTAGTCTTCCATACACACAAGTGACGTTATGGTATCAACGACATAATAGAAAGTATATAGGTATATTATATATAATAAATATACAATTATAAATATTTTATAAATATCATATATATATTGTTTTTATCCATCATTATAAATCTCCAATAGAATCAATGATGGAAAACAAATGACAATGGTTCTTGAGGCCATAGTTCATCGAACACACGAATGTTTAATATATATAAAATTTCATTAAAGATTATATGGATTTTGGTTTTTCCATTAACATAATAAATTTCTATTATATATAATATAATGGTTTTATAATATAAAAATATTTGTGAAATATTTTAAGGAGTTCAAAGAAGAAATTAAATAAAAACTGTGTCATTAAACATGACACATATTCTTCAGAAAACCATCTTATATAAGAACCAAAAGGACTCTAAGGATAGATTTATGATCAAACTACAGGATCTCAGCCTTGGGGAGGGATGAAATTAAGATATCTAGGTAGTTCATGGATATGAAAATGGGCTTGGATGGTATAAACTATACAATATAATTTCTGAATTTGTCTATAAAACTTATATTATCAATTTTTTAGGTCATTTAAACACTAATATATTTAGTTTATCCGTCAATAAACATGATTTCACCTTAATGAAAATAACTATTTTTACTATTTTTACTATTAATTATTGTGAAAAATTAGGTATCCTTATTAGATAATATAAATTTTTCTTATTCTAAATATATAATCAAATTTTAAAATTTAAATTAACATTATTGGAATTTTTTAATTTAAAACTAAACATTTAGATTCTATGAAAAAGTGGATTTTCATTAAGTTTATTTTTTATGAATAATATAATTATATATTAACTCTATGAACAGTAATAATAATTATATGAGTCTCAATTATTATTTATAGATATATAATATATAAATTTAATTTATATCAAAACTCATTATTGTTTTTTCAATTATTTAAATTAGAAAACAATATGGACTTTAAAATTGTTATAAGAAAAATCTTGTTTCTAAAACAAAATGTAACCTTCTACTAAAATCAAATATAATGATGATTAAAAAAATTTTGTGTGGATTAAATATAAATAAATAATATGTATGTTACTTTAATTCATATTCAAAAAATAATTTCAATTTTTAAATTACTAAACTTATTGAAGATAAATGTTTTTTACACAAGTCTCCTTTATCTATATTCCCAAAAAAATAAATATATTATAAATATTAAAAAATAACCATATTTTAATTCTGATATGATTAGTGAAAAAATAAAGTTAATTTTATAAAATATATTTTTTAAAATATCTGTATAATAATTATCATATTTTCTAACATAAATCAATAGAACTCATATTTTTAAAAAACATTTTTTGATTAATATATTTACTTTAATATTAATTTTCTTATTATTTAGTATGAATTTTTCAATAAATTTTTATTGAGTAAGAAATATATATATATATATATATATATATCATAAGGAATTTAAAACTAATAGTACTATGTATTTAATGACCAGATCACAACAATCATATATTTCATGGGTTGTTTAAGCTCAAAGTTGCATGTTGATTATTCTACTGAACATTATTCACCAATTTTAAAATCTAATGTTGTTACATCATCCACCTTTAATAAAATAAATCTATAAAATTTTAACATGAACATGAAAGTCAACTTTTTTACATTTTATATAAAAACATCTATGCTATAAAATGTCATCGTAAAAAGGGTTAACAAAATATTCTATTGATAAGAGACAAAATGATGTATGCGGGGAATATTAAAAAATCATATTAGGTTTCCACATAGGATAACACAAGTGGGAAGTTATTATTTTTACATGGAATAAAATAATAATTTTCAAATTATAAGGGAGAGTGATAGTGGTAATTTATCACAAGAATGTGGATGATCATAAGGACATCAACTTCCAAAAAACTCAAAACCAATGTGATTTGAAAAAGGTAAAAATTATTATCAGAAATGATGGTAATAAGAATTTTTATTGTTTCATTGTCATTATAAAGGATTTCCGTAATTTATTTTATATCTATATTAGGAGAATAAGGAAATTATACTTACATGATTATTATAATTTAATATTCTATTAATTTACAACAAAATATTATAATTTTCCTCATATTATTTGTATTATATGATTTTTTTCATAAATGATTCCCTAAATTCTACTTTTTGAAAACCATATAACAATTAATGATATATTTAGAACATTAGAAATGCATTTAAATATTCATCAAAAAATGGTTAGTATATGGTAAGATGTTACCCAAAGTGAATTAACTGTTATATAATTGAATAATACATTAATCTCTAATATTCAACATTAACACTCAAAGTTCAAACTAAATTATTCCATAAATAATAAAGAATATATCCTAAATAACCTCTATAATATAAACATTAATGAGTTTTTTAACCTCAAGAATTATTGAAAACCATTCATATTATATGCCCAAAAATAGAAATGATCTTCTTTTAAAATAAAACTAATCACTTAGACACCATGTCAATTATCAATCCCACACTTCTCTACATGATAAAACTCATGTTCAAATAATTTGAAAAATATAAAAAATATTATAATCCGAATTTTTAACAATACCTTAAAACATAAAACCACATAATCTAATGGAAAAAATCACAAAAAAATGAAACATTACATATACTTTGACATAATAAATCATATCATAAAAAGTCATTAATCACATCAAAATTTAATTACTTCAAATAAAAAGATGGGTATTTATAATGAATTAACATATAATTATCCTTAAACATGTAAAATCTGAATTTAATTCATAGTTATTAATATAAAATCACTAGAAAATATCCAAAAATCTAGTTTTATCTAATCCTTTCCTCTGATAGTATCCAAAACATCCCTCAACCCACACACTCGATTACAGTAATCAAATTTTTTATATTTTTTGTATTTGATACTAATAAAGGTGATAAAATTAACATCATCTAATACATAAATAATAAAATGGAGTTATTTTATTACTTATATTATCAATGAACATTTAGGATTATAGTTTTACTAAATTTTCACAAATTATTAACATCATAGATTTATCTATAATTAGTTCATAAAGATTGATATAATAATTGAATGTATAAAAATTTTCAAAATCCATATTCGAATATCATCATCCTCCATGTGAAACTATTATATATATAATTCATTTAACATAATTATTTACAACATGGGAAAATTAAACATAAGAAGGGTGATCTCAAATTCATAGTACGGGTAAACTTTATCATTAACAATTAAATTTCATTAGTGAGAATAAGATGATAATAAGGGTATGATGACATAATCAATGTGAATGAGAATAAAATTAGAATATTTATACCCATATATACATTTAACCTCAAACATGAATAAGCTAAATAAGGATTTCACAAATGGATGAGTCCTCAGAAGGAATAATCAAGAGCTATGTGATATCAATACTGATAAATGGAACCATTTATTAACATGTAATGATTATTTAAAATGTATTCATAACATGAATCATTATTATTATATAAATTCATTAAAATATAATAATAAATATGGTTTACTTCCATATCCATAGTACCAAATGCATTAGAGGGATATCATGGACACACCCGTCTGTGGATTATCACAGAACCAGACATCCTTGGTTTATCATGGAACCATATATCATTGGTTAATAATGTTACTACAGACCCATAGTTAATCATAAGTCCACTCATATGTGGATAAACATGTTACCAAACATCACTATACACAATTTCCATTAACTAAATCATGAGTATCACACATATAACATTCATTTCATCACAAAATCTTTGGAACAACCACTATTCATTTAAGAATTTATTTATGTTGTGGAAAATAACTTGGATCTATAACAATCTCATTGAAACTTGATAAATATTTATAATAAAAATTGGTTCCATTTAAATCTATTTTTTAGAATCATAATCATTCAGTGGAATGAATTTGGAATGAATCATTAAAAAATATATCCATTGGAGAATGTGTAAAAAATAGTTTTTTGATGATTATGAAAGGAAATACCATTAAATTAAATTAAAAATAATCTTGATAAAACCAACCATTTGTCCTTAAAAATAGCTTTTTAAAAACTAAATATTCAAAAAAAATATTTGTAAAATACATTTCCTTAAAAAAATTGAAATTTATAAGTGAAAATTCATGAAAAACAATGTACATCATGGTGGGAAAATATTTTTATATCATAACTGTTAAACTTAAAAATTCATTTCAAAATAAATTAAAAGAGGTTGAAAAAATGACCCATATGGGATATGATAAAATGAATTATTTGTATAAATATTTAGAATAAGGTAAATGATCATGTACTATAGATTTAGGAAATAATTTATCTTTGAAAAAAATTTGACTATTTTTAGAAAATACGAATATCGAAGAGAAAGATAACTTATCTAAAAGAAAAAAATGATGCATCTAACTTACTAATTATTTTATCAATTTTTATTTATTTAATAACGGTGTGAATAGAAATATGAAATGTTAACCAAATTCATTTCTAGTATAGATGAAATTGATGGGTTTAAAAAAACAATCCAATATGATAACCTCCCAAACAGCCTATCACTTAAACAATCCCAAATGAAAGGAGAATATAACATAAATACTGTTCGACATTATTGACACATTAAATGTAATAAATTTAAAATAATAACTCCAAATGAAACTCAAAATATCATTAAAATAATTATTTTTCAGGATATAACTTGTAAAAGCGGTAGGAGATACACCATATAATTGAAGATAGTTATATGACATAAAATTTTTCAAAAATAAGACAATTTGAGTTGAGAAACCCTAAAATTCATAATAATATTGAAGTTAGAATTAGTCAATGAATCAATTTTTTATATAATATTTAAATCAAAATATATTAATTGGAAATTAAAAAACATACAATCAAAATTATTTACAAAAATATTGTAATAATGTTAATGATAATGAACAAGTAATATATCCAAATGAAAATAAATTCTGTTACAAATTTATTTTTCACTTATTAACATCAAATTAAAATCCTCTTGAAAAATTAAACTAAAAACATAAAATACGATGAATAGTGACCAATTCATGTTAGTACATGTAATAGGTTCATTATATACACAATAAAAAGAAATTAGGTGTATAAGAGTAAAATATGCCTCAATAGAAATAAATCGAGATGATGCCCCTAAGGAATATGGTAATCTATGGATGAAAATGCATGGAAATAGAAAGCATCTTATGGATTTGAAAATACTATTAATTTTCAATAAAATAATCCTAAATTATATTCATGGGATGTATATTCACTAAT
This sequence comes from Viscum album, assembly GCA_963277665.1. Taxonomy (NCBI): domain Eukaryota; kingdom Viridiplantae; phylum Streptophyta; class Magnoliopsida; order Santalales; family Viscaceae; genus Viscum; species Viscum album. Next base: position 1,292,857,956 of record OY728136.1, read on the forward strand.
CATAAAAAATATGTGGTGAATGTTTAATATGTATCTGAGGAATAATAGCAAGATAAAAAACCCTAACTCAAGTATGACATTCTTCATATGTGTTTGAACTACCTATATAGTAAACTTATATTAATTATTTAATCTGATAAGAACCTTTTAAAAGTTTCATCCCATATTCTTAAATAATTAATTTTATTTATATTAATGAAATATTTATATAATTATCAATTAAGCTCGCATTATGTGTTTTTAGGTTATCTGGTTCATTGTTTCATAATGGATTTTGAATGTTGGAAATTGTAAAAAATGGGATTATTTCAAAATATAAAGTATAATCATCATGATATAATTACCCAATTAATAAATCGATTAATTTTTTAAACCAATCATGTAATATTGTTATTAAAAATGAACTATGTGACAATAAAGGTTATTGTGGGCCATTAATATGCAAGAGTAATGTTTCTATTTTCAAATGATCATTATGATATGAAGGTAGGTAATATTATTAATTTTAATAATTATCAATGTATAATAAATACTATATTATTTAATTAAATATAATTGTATGTATATATATATGTATCTTTAATGTGTTAGGGTTATGGAAACATAATGACTTTTCTTCATGAAGGTGGTATTCCCTGTGTACGTATGAACGAAGTTATCATTTTTCTGTGTTGACATGAAAATGATTTATAATATATTCAAAATTATAAACATACCATGATTATATTAATTATTTCATTTATATAAAAAAATTTCATTTACATTATACTAATTACCTTAGAAGTAGTCTATTAGTCAAAAATGAATCACATCACTTTATGAGGAAGTATTTTGTTATACACATGAGTGACGTTATCATATCCCCGATAGAATGGAATATAAGAAGGCATATTTGATAAAATAAATCTACAAGTATAAAATTTATTCAAATATATTTTATATAAATTATATATTTAATTATTTCAAGCCATGATAGGTTATGATGGAAAAAATGACATCAGTTTGTGAGGCCTTAGTCTACCGTACATAAGAATGATGATTTCATATCTCTTTTGTTAAAAGATGAAATTTATATAGGATTCTACATTAAAAAAATTAAATAAATTTATATCTTATATACAAGTTATATTATATAAGAATAATTTAATATTTTTTTTGGAGGTGTAAGAAGAAATAAAATCAAAATACATAGTTAAACCAGAACCTATTCTTGAGTCCACATCCTTATGTAGGAACCAAAAGACTTATTCGGATGGATTTATGATAAAAATAAGTGATTTAGGTTTCATGGGGGAAATTTGGGAAGATATATTGGTAGGTAATTTTTATTGAAATGTGATATAAATGTATGAAGTGGAATGTATAGAGGGTGGTATTTTTTTAAGGGATGTGAGTGGGACAATTGTATTTTTTAGAAAGAAAAAGTAGTACCACTTTTTTTCACTTAACTAAAGTCTATTAAATAGAACATAATATTTTTTACACATTATATGGTAAATATATGACTATAAAATTTATTTTAGAGAATAATTCATTAGATTTTAATGATTATCATTTTAGTTTCACCCAAGGTACACCCGTTTTCACCTTTACAGTGATAATTAATTCATACTGTTTTCACTATTAATTAATGTAAAAAACAATTTGAATATATTGGATGATATAAATTACAATTATTGAAAATATATAATCCATTTATTCTTATTTATATAACTATAAAATTTTATTTATATGTAAACCCATAGATACAATGAAAAATCACGGTTTCAAATCGTCTATTTTTCTAGAAAAAGACTATTTTATAATAACTATATGAACAATAACAATCATTATAATAATTTCAATTCAAATATACTAGTATTTATAAATTTAATTTATATAACTCCCCATTAGGGGGGTTTTCTAAATAATTTAAATGGATAGACAATTTGAACATTAAAACTTTGTTCAGAAAAATCTTCTTTCTAATCCCAAAAATACTGATATACTAAAAGACATTATAAGGATGATTTAGTGGAAAAACATGTTCATTATTACGAATTAATTAATACTTTATTGATAAATTTACACATATTAAAACCTATTAAATCAATAACTCTGGTGTCTTTTGGAAGTCAGTATATAACATGGCATCGTGAACATGGGATAAAACAACATTATTGAAAACATCCTTATTGTGATTATAAAATGCCTGGGGTTTTAAAACTCCAAGGGATAACCTATGTAATAAATAAGAAAGGGGGCATTATAAATCCCACTATGGGAATAAAAAAAATAATTTGATACATGTTATAAAATATTCATATCAATGGGGAATAAAAGGTTAGAGATTCATAAACAAGAATAATAAGGCATGATATAGCATGATAATAATAACATGGGAAATGTGGTGACAATATAAATGCTGAATAATAATCATAGTACAAGCCCTACTACCATGAAATTATGATGTAAAAATTCCTATAAAAAATAATACAGACTCCATGTTCAATCATTACATCTCATTATAATAAACATTTTACAATTCATTAGAGCGGTATATAATTTCGGGTGCACCCATCACTTTCATTTCATTCTCATGCTTAAGTTTGTAACATAGATCATAATAAATGGATTCATTCATCATAAAATTTTATTTCACAATATAGAGTGATGAATAAATACATATATGTCCCAAATAAAATAATTATAAGTGTATAAAGGTTAACACCCTTGAATGGAAATGGTTATGGTATTCACTGTAATATTTATTTGGCATGGAAAATCATGGTGAAATTTCTATATCATAACGTCGTCACTTAAAAATTCATAAAATTTTATGATGAAAGAGGAAGGGTTATCTCATCAATTAGACATAAATTTTCCAAAACAGAGACATGTAATTACATATCCTAAAATTATGAATTTGAAATAGGATGTATAAGATAATAAATAAGAATGAATAAATAATTGAATATGAGGATCTCGTATTAAAATTCACCAGGGTCACGGGTTTACATAAATGTTCATAGGAGTGGTTAATGAGAGTGAATGGGGTATCTCATAATTTAAAAATAAAATTTATATTAAGGGTGATGTAGTAATACATATCTGAACAATAACAATTTGGAATTAAGAAATATAATGTAAAATATGTTCTTGAATGGAATTGAGAGGATATAAATCCCTTAGTTGAGTGGGTGAGTCCAATTGAATGGGAGAATATTCTTTAGCACTTGGGGGACCCCTGGGATGACTCCATATAGGGGACGGAAGAGTATGGATGATATCAAATGGTTTTAGTGAAGTTAAATGATATCTTGTATAACAGCCTTTCTCATTATTACACATCAATACATGAATTATTACCTAAAATTACACATAATAAAACCAAAAATATTGATAAGTATAGTTTCATTGGTAATTATTAACACAACACAACATTTTGGAACATGGGATATAACAACATTATTAAATTCTTACTTAACATTCCTCTAAAATATCCCTATATTTTAAAACATCATGAGATATGTAGGGGAAATTAGGAAAGGGGTGATCTATACATCCCGATAAGGGAATAAAAAAGGCCAACCTGATATAGCTAATACATTATAGAAAATAGACCTATCAATGGGGAATAAAAAGAACATAAATAATAAGGCTTGGTATATCATGATAATTAAATCATGGGAAAAGTTTCAACAACTTAAAACACATAATACTAAACATAGGTCTAGGTTAAACCCACCATAAAATCATGGTGGAAAAGTTCCACAAAGGAATCATGATAACTCCATGTTCCAACATTATGTATCAGGATACAAAACATTAACAAATGAATTGGGCATAATCTGGGTTCTCCCATCATATTAATTTCATTATCATGTATATGTGTTCCACATAGATCATACAACATGGATTCACTCATCATCATAATTTATTCCATGATAATGGAATATGAAATAAATGCATGTAAGTCCCTAGTCAATAATAATTTGTCTATAAATTTGATTAGCCTTGATAGAAAATATTTTATTTATTCACTACAAAATTGTTTTTGCAATGGAAATCATAGTAAAATTTTGACAGCATAACGACTTTACAAAAAAGTTTATAAAAATTGGTTGATGAGAGAGAAAAAGGTATCTCATCACATAAACATAACATGTGAAGCAATAGGGACATGGAATGAATATCCCCAAATTATAAATTTCTATATGCAGGTAATAAGGTGATGAAGAAACTTTAATAATATAAAGAAACCCAACTATATTTTTTCATGGAAATAGGTGAAAAAATAAGATCATGGGAGGCATAATAAGAGTGAAGGGGGACTCATAATTAATAAATTAAATGTAAATTATGTGGAATATTTAATAACATATTACCACATAATAAAATTTAATTTACTAAAAAAATCATAGATTATTTCTTGAATGGAAATGAGAACAGAGCAATAGCTTATGAAATTTTGGCATAGTAACGGCTTAGGTAAGGGTAAAAATGAGTGAGTATAAATGGTCCTTATTTTAAATTAATATAATTATACATTATGTAAATGATAATAAATTAATGGAAATATATCCTATTGAAATTATAATGACTAATTCTATATAAGGCTTGTAAATTAAAAGAATGAGAGGAAGGTGTAGATCCTTTACTTGAGTGTGCGACTCCAAATGCTTGGGGGGTTTTGATAGCATGGGGGAACCTTGGGAGGACAATAAAGAGTGGAAGGAATATTATGGAAGTGATACAAGGATCTTGAGTCAAGATAAATGGGATATTGGGTTTGTTAATATAGGGAAATAGGCATATTTCTTTATAATTTTAGTTTTGGCCTATAAATAATAAAATAATCAAAACCAAAAACCATCCCATGGACTTTTTCTATGGTTTGGGAAAAATTAGTGTTTTATTAATTATTTAATATTGAAAAGATCCTAACATAATAAAATAATATTCCTATTTATGTGGAGGGGATTCATACTCTTAAAGAATTAATATTAAAACCTTATAATATATTACATGTTTTGGAGGATTCATAATGGATTTATAAAATATGTCAAAAAACTTTAAATAAAATTATTTTAAGAGTAAAACATAAATATTATTGTGGATCTCATTTTTAGTATTTATTATATCACTTTTGGGTCATTATTATGTTATAGTACACAATTTATATATAAATGTTTTTTAATTTTTACATAAAAATTTGATTGTCATAGAAAATTATTAATAATTCACTGATTGAAATATTTTTATTATGATTCAAAAAATAATATTAATTTTATATCAATAATTTTGAAACTATTTTAATTTTTTTTATAAAACAATAACTGACATTTATTGGAATTGATTTGATTTATGACAAAAAAGGGTTACAAAACCATTTTAAAAATTACATTTACCATCAAAATAATTATATACACATTTATATTTTAAATAATATTTTATAATAACAATTTATTATATTAATGTTTATTTAAATAATTACATTAATTTACCATAAAAATGACTTAATTGATATTTCATATTACTTAATAATACTATTGGTGTTTTAATATATCAAAATTTAATTTTTATCAAACATATTACTTAATCATTTATAAGGTAAAAACAATAATGAATAAATATAATTTTAATTTCATTAAAAAAGGAAAATAAATATTCATACTATTAGGGTTACATTATTTATATTATTTGTTAAAATTGTTTACCCTTTCTTAGCTTATTATCATTTTTCTGTGTTACATAACAATTTCTGCATTTACTATCCATATTGTACAAAACATATGTTGAAATTATCACCAAATATTAATTATGATGATTCCAAATATATATTCTATTTTATAAAAAAAATTCATATATGTGGATGATTTTTTATCAATATAAATCCCATAAACATGATGAAAAGTAGTTTTATAATAAATTCATTTTTAATGGAAAAAGGATTTTACATAAACTATATAACGAGTGATTTTATTTATATGAATTTAAATTCATAAAAATAGACAAAAATAATTTCTCATTAGGGATTATTTAAATTTATTATATTGGAGAAACATTATGAATTTTTAAACAATTCTCAATGAAACGCGTTATTTAATCCAAAAAATAAACATGTGTTAATGTTTGGTACAAATATGATTTAATAAATTAAATATATCTTAATAATACTTATGTTACCGTTATGTAAAATTAAAATAATAAATCTAATATTGAATTAATTCATTTATCAAAATAAAAGAAAATTTTACATAAAAATACTTTTTTTCACCATTCACAAAAAAATCTATATTTTCTGTAAAATCCAAAAATTTCACCCTAAGTCATTTCTATATACAAATATTAAAAAAATTACTATTATCAAATAATGTATCTAAATATTCTAGAAAATAATTATAATGTTTATAAAAATAAATAAAAACCATTTTAAAAAAAGCATCTTATTATGTTAGAAAAATTGATATAACAAAAAATTGATTGCTAATTTAATAAGAATTTATCAATATTCTTAAGACATATATATTTCATGAAGTAGTATGGATTATTCATTCCCATGAATATGAAATCATTGTTATAATAGTCGTGTCTTAATAATTATTATATTTTTGGGTTTATCATTTCATATGACCTATGATATCGTACAAAAAATTTATTTTTTAAAAAATAGAGGGGTTATAGATTGGGTGGGATTATATAAGAAATGAATGGATATTTTTTTAGTATTTCTCTAACATAGGTTTTGGATTTTTTATAATATATTATCCAAAACCACAATCCTTCCAATTGTTTTTTCACATGGTTTCTACCAGTGGGATTACATTTAATTTATTTTATAATGAAAATGTCTGAACATAAAAAAATGATACCCTTTATATGTAGAACTAAGTCATACTCCTAAAGAAAAGATTTAAATCCTAAAAATATTGCAATAGTTTTGGAGGAATCATAATGGATTTATAAATTTAATAAAATAATAATAAAATAATATTATATTAATGTTAAATCATATATTTGGTCACAGAATCCTTTATTAGTATTTATTATATCACCTTGGGGTAACTATGATGTCATAATACATACTGTATATTTATAACCAATTTAATTTTTAAAAGAATGTTCGATTGTCTCATAAAATAATGAAAAACTGGACAATAGATAACTTTTATCATCTGATTACAAATATGTTATTAAATTTAACAAAATATTTTTCAAAATATTTTTATTTTAACTTATAAAATATTAATTTATATTTATTGACAAATGATAGAATTTATGGAAATAACAGTTTTTTAAACCCTTATAAAAAATTAAATTTTACATTACAAAAAATTATATGATAATTTGTATTTTAAAAACATTATTTAATAAAAATATCTTATTAAAATTATATTTATTTCAAAAATACATTAATTGATCACAATAAATTAAATAATTGAATTTTAATATTACCCCAAAATACTATTTGTACTTTGTTGTATTAGATTGTAAATCATTTATAAAGTAACAACAATAGAATGGAAATATATTCAGTAATCAATAAAAAAAATATTATGCATACTCAAATTGTTAGGGTCTTGATACATATCCCTTTAATATGCCATCAAATACTCAATGAGTGAGGTATGCGATGGTGAGACATTCATTGTGTGGTTTTCCATATATGGTTTGGCTTAGGATCTCGATGAGCTTGAACTTCTCCCATAAACAGTTTTGATCGAGCTTAATTTTCTGTATCTCAACATATTCTTGGTCATGGAAAATCCAAAATTATATTATCCCCCACAGATGCTCGAATAAATGGGCTTCGTAGGGTAGAATCATGCATGTTGAGGCCATCACATACTTGTTATGTGTCAATTGAATTTGTTAAAACCATATATTTATAATAATAATGTAATGTCTATTAAAATACTATTTTATCAATAGTAAAGATGCATAATGATCATTTAAATATGAAATAATATAATAGAGAAATGGAGTTCATGTTTTTTCTATAACCATATTACATAAAAATACAATTGATTAAATTAAAAGGGGAAATTTATTTATAAAAGTATAGGTCGATACACTCTTCTCCACTGTTGAAATTTATTTCGCATAATTTTAATTTCCAAAACCTCCACAAATGATGGTGTCACTATTTTTTCACCTCCCCCAATCCCCACATATCTTCTTTAAATATGTGGTTTACCCACATCTCTTTGAATAGGTGAATTGTATTATTTCTTATAACATTTCTTCTATGAGCTATGATCATCACTAGATTCTCCTCTTAAGAATGTTCATTATCTAATAGTAGCACATTTATATTGACTACATGTGAGGGGTCTGTTATATACTTACTAAATATCGATACATGGAATATTTCAATTACATTAGACTGTTTTGGTGATAGTTAATGTCGGTAGGCCACTACTCTGATGTGGTTAAGGGTCTCAAAGGGGCTGATGTACCTTGGAACAAGTTATCCCTTATTCCAATATCTTATTACATTATTCCATGAAGATATGTGGAGGAATAAATTTTCACCAACATCAATATATAGGTCTCCACGATGATTTTAACTATATCTCTTCTATCGAGTATGAGAAACCTTGATGAGACACTGAATAGTCCTACCATTTTCCAACAATTATTTGACCATTTCAGTTCCTAGTGTTTTTCATTCCGCAACTTCATCCAATAATTTATGTGATCTACACATCTTCCCATAAAGGGATTAATAATGGTCCATTTGGATGCTTTAGTGGGAACTATTGTTGTTGGAGAAATCAAACAGAGGGAGATGTTAGACCCATCCTCCATTGAAGTCCATAGAATATTCTCTCAATATTTTCTCCAGTGATTGAATAGTCAACTCAGAATGACCATTGGTTTTTGGATGGTAGGATATACTGATGTTAAGTTTAGTGTTTAGAGAATGATGGATACTTTTCCATAACATAGAAGTACATATTGGATCTTGATCAGATACAATCAATAGGGGTACTCCATGTTACCACATCACTTCTCTGATTTATATCTATTCAAGTCAATCTAGTGAAAAATCCACTAAAATCATAGTTAATTGTGTTGTTTTTTGAAATATGATCCACCAATACCCAAATGGAATTGTTTCCTATCATTTTCATTATTAGTCTGGTGAAACTTTCTATGGTTATATTTCACCTTTCCATGTATGTATGGGTAATGGTTTCATTATTCACTTATTTTTTTCCATTATTCATTCACTTGTTGACATGCAAGAAATATTTATTTATATTATATGATATCTTTCATCATATTGTCCCACCAATAGTGTTCTAATAAATTTCAATACATCTTGGGGCTTCCATTATTGATATAGAAGGTTGAGCATCTTTCATAATCCTATAGTTCATTCATTAATGCATTATTTGATAGTACACATATTATTGACCCAAAGCATACAACACCTTCTTCATAAAAATTGAACTCCGAAGATTTCACTTTAATTAACGATTCAACATTATTTAGAATTCCCACATCATATCATTGAGCATCCTTTGTCCTCTCTATAAGAGATGGTAGGGAAATAATTTCTAAAATTATTGATGATATTCATTTCATTATGATTATCCAGCCCATCCTTTTCAATTCTAATAATATTAGATCCCTCTATATTATCATCAATGATATAATTTATAGATCCTTTCTATGTATTGAATATTCCACATTATACCTCTTACTAATTGGTCTTTGGATTGAGAATTCATACTCCTTTATAATCTCTACCCATCTTTTTAGCACATGTTTATCTCATTCCTTATGAATATATACTTGATGATTTTTTTAATCTGTATATATTTCAATCTTCTCCCCAATGATATAGTTTCATAATATTTCAAACCAAAGATAAAAAAATCCAACTATAAATCATCTGTTGGGTAGTTCTTTTTTTATCTCTCCACTACATTGAAAAATTGATTATGACATTATCATTCTGCATTAAAACACATCCATGGATCTTCTTTGAATCACCGTTTAACACAATGAAATGTTCTCAACTTATGGGTAGTGTGAGGATATGTGTATTGATAAGTTTATTATCTATCTCCTGGAATGTCCCTTCACATTCACCATTCTTAGAAAACAAGACTCACTTCCATGTTATCATTCTTAGAGGGGCTGAAAATTGTGAAAACTTTATGAGAAATCGATGATAGAAGCCCAACTAATCTAATGAATGTATTGATATATATCAATGATATTGATCTAAAACATCCTTATATTTCATTTTTATTTGATGTATCCACATATATCCTACTAATTGTTGTGATATTACCCATGAATGGGAGTTCCTTCAACCAAAACCCACATTTTGTGTACCTTACTTAAAATGATTCTGATTCCATGGTCTTCAGCACAGTGCTAAGATGATCCTCATGATCCTCCTTGGTTTTAGATTATATTATAATATAATCTACAACAACTATGAAATATTTCTCAAGGTAATATCTAAAGACTCTACTCTTCATGTCCAAGAATATTTTTGGAGCACTAGTGAGACTGAATGGAATCACTAGGAACACATAGTGCCCATACCAAATACAAAAATCGGTCTTGGTGATATCATCAATCTTCATCCTAACATAGTAATAAACAAACCATCAATAAACTTTTTATAAGTGTTCTGATATAAATAGGTGATCATAAAAACACATCAATTGTATGTAGATGATAATAGTTTTTTATTATGATCTTATTGATATCACGATAATCAACGAAACATCACATTGACTGATCATTATTCCTGATAAATATGAATGGTTCTCCCCATGGTGAATCACTTAGGCGTATGAACCCTTTTGTAAGATTCTATTTTAGCTCTTTCTTTAGCTCCTCAACTTCTATAACATTGATTCTATACATATTCTTGGATAATTCTAACCCCTTATGTTTAATCTCTATTGAAAATTAAAACTCTCAGCTAGGAGGAACACTAGTAATTTTTTTTGGAAAATAAATCAGTGTATTCCCTAACAATAGGAATGTATTTATGGTTTATTATTTACATAGGCTTAATAATTTTATCAGGATTAATTCTCTCTTTGGTAAATAATATACAATTTGTTATGTTGGTTTTAAAGGATATTCCTTCACCTCCTTGAATATATACAAAATCATGGGTCGATTCATGATATGAAGAGTGATTTATATATTTTGGTTTATGATGTTTGATGTATATTGGGAAATCCAATCCATACCCATAATTTCATCACATTTTACAAATGGGAAATTTACAATGATTTCTTCCGAGGACGACCAACAGATTGTAAAAGGGGAGGAGTTATAAAGTTGGGAATTAATAATTTCCCCATATGATGTTATCACCAATACCTCCACTTCCATTATTTGTTGTGGTGTTTGAATTTTTCTACTAAACATTGATGACATGAAGGAATGCATATAACTAGAACAAAAAAAGTACATTCTTTATCCTTGAATGTATTACTAGTATACCTATTTTCACTTCTTTTTCAAGATCCAAATTTGTGGTTGTGATGGTAAAAGATTACCCTTGAATCCTTGGAGGTTGTTGGTTGTCTCAAAAAACCATTGGCTCAGTGTATTGATTTTAAAAGTTACATGGTTCCTTATAGTTTAGGAAATATACAATACAAAGGGGGCTTGTTTTATAATTCTTACCCTTTGTCTCATTAGTGGGTTTCTACTATAGGAAATTTATAGCTAGGTCCCCTTACTTCCTACACCTAAATTATTTTCTCATCCCCCTTAAGATTTTTTTAGGGTGCTTCTTTCCACATCATTGAAAAGTGGGTCATTGAAATTTAATAACACCATTATATTTCTCCATCATAATTCTATATTAAACTCCACTTTCTATTTTTTAACCTAATTCACCTTTGAGATTCGCTGATCACCATTTTAATTGTGTGGGAACATCCAAAAAATTACTCATATTAATCAAAGTAATGGATCACAATGGATTTTAATGGACTGGGTTTTATCCCACCAATGAAGTGGTTAACCATGAATTCAGGGGTAATAAAAAAGCTGAACGTGTATTGTGCATGTATTGTGATCTTTTCCTCATATGACCTGATAGATTAATCATCTTTCTTATTAAAGTCTATAAATTTTATTTCCATTTTATATTACATAATGTGAGAAGTATATTTATCAATTAAATATTTTTTGAATTCCTTAAACCCAATAAGTTTGATATCTTCCTCAAGATTTTTATTTTTCATTGATGTCCACCACTGATCAGCTTCTCCCTCCATATGAAAAAAATCCAGAAGAACAATCTCTTTTTCAGAACAATTATGTATAGAGAATACCATATCAACGGTGTTGATCCATTTTTCTATGATTAAGAGATCAAAATATCCACTTAATATCATAGGCCTTTTTCGGATAAATCTCTATATTTGAGCTCGATATTTCTTAGGGAGATTTGGGAACCTTTAATGATATAGGTTATCATTCATAACCCAAGACATCTAAGAGAGTATCACAAAAAAAATCCCTACTCTCATTGGGTTTGGAATGTCATTGGGATAGTCATCACATTTCTTGTCGCATTGATTTTTTACCAAATTCCTCATATTTCCACCCATTGGATATAATAATTATAAAATTATGGATATTTACTTCTAAACTATCAAACACATAAATATAAATTTAATTAAATTAATGGGATATATTATAACATATATTTTTTCCATATCATATGAATTTTTAGGCTTCAATCAATGTTATTCATGATCAATTTCCTAATATATATTCTAATTGATATAGTATGTTACATTATTAATAATCATAATGATCATATGAATTTGCCAAAGAATGTCTCCATATATTGTTAAAAATATGCATAGTAAGGCCAATTTTCATGTACCTAGTTACACCGAGTCAGGCCCACTACACCGTATTATTTTTTTTAACTATAGGTATATCTATGCTAGAACCACATCCAATTATAGTATCTAGAAAAAGATGTATTTGGTTAATAAAACCATTAATCTATAATTAAAAAAATCTTGGGAAGTTTTTTTATAGCTATTTTTATTACTAAGGTTGTCTCTATAGTGGTCCTATCCTAATCTAAAAAAATAACAATTTTTCCTCTAATGCCGACTGAAGAATCCCTTTCCATTAATGAAATCAATTAATAATTTTTTACATAAAATTAAAAAATAATACAAATTGTAAGATAGAGAAGACTACTGTATTTAGGAATTAAGAATATATCATAACATATATAACATGTGATACAATGAGATTATTGAAAACATATTTAACATACTTCTAAAATTACAAGTCTTTCAGAACTACATGGGATACTCTGGGGGCATACATAAGAAAGGTGGGAGCTATAAAGACCAGTAAGGGAATATAAATAGAATAATTTGATAAATTATATACATTGGTCATATCCATGTTTAATAAAAGGTGTGATAATCATAAACATTAATAAAAATGAATGATATAGCATGATAATCATAACATAAGAAAATTGGAAACAACTTAAAACACTGCATCATAATCATGTGTCAAAGATAACTGCCAAAAAATCATGATAGAAAATGTATAATAATGTAATAAGGTTCACTCTTCATCCCAACATGATATCAAATGAAACTAATCATTACCCAATGTATTTGAGTTATATATAATTTCGAGTGAACCTGTAACTTTAAATTCATTATCATGATTTAGCGTGACACATAGATCAAAAAACATGGATTCATTCGTCATTATATTTTATTCCAAAATCAAGGAATGTGGAATAAAAACATCTTTCAACCATGTAAAAGAATTATAATTTTATAATGTTTAACACCCTTTAAGGTAAATGTGTATGTTATCCAGTACATAATTGTTTTAATATGGAAAATTGCAGTGAAATTTTTACATCATAACTACATAACAAAAAAATTATAAAATGGGTTGATTAGAGTGAAAGGGGTAACTAATAAATTATATGTCAAATAGAATGTAATGGGGACATGTAAATATGTTTAACAAAATTATTTATTTTATATATAACTTATAAGATAACAAATAAATTTGAATAAATAAATGAAGGTGAGGATCCCTTTTTAAAATTCATCATGGAAACAGGTGTACATAAACATTAATGGGAGTTATTAATGAGCGATAAAGGGATATCTCATTATTTATAAATAAAATGGAATGTAAGGGGTTATTTGAAAAAATTACCAAACTAAAAAAAATGAGTTTTATAATAATAAAATAAAAGAGGTGATTGATTGGAAATGAGAAGAGAGAAATCCCTTACTTGACTGTGTGACTCCAAATGCTTTAGGGGAGCTTATTGTGAACTTGCGGGAACCTTGGGAGGAATTTATATTGGTTAGGGAATATAAGTTAGATTATTAAAGGTTTTTTGGTGGGATTATATATGAAATGAGGGGGGATTTCATTATTATTTCTCAAACATTGGTTTTAGACATTATATAACAAAATAACCAAAGCCACAAACCTTCAAATGGTTTCTTCCAAATAGGATTTTTTTAATTAATTTATAATACCAATTAATGAACATAAAAAATTTATTCCCATTCTTACGTAGAAGTGATTCATACAATTAATGAAATTATTGAAAACCATAAAATATTTTAATGGTTTTAAGGGATTCATAATTTCTATATAAATATAATCAAAAATCAAAAAATAAAATTATATTAAAGGAAAAACATAGTTTTTTGGGGGTATAGTTTTTTAGTATTTGTTAAAACACTTTTAAGTAATTGTGATGTGATAATACACATTGAATGTTTATAATGTATTTAATTGTTAATCTCAAATTTGATTACCTCAGATTATTATGAAAAATTCACCATTAGATAATTATGATATTATGAATGAAAAAAATTATATCAATTGTATAAAAATGTTTCTCTAAATATGGTTACATTAACTTTTAAAATAATAATTGAGATATATTGAGAAATATTGGGGTTTTTTATAAAAAAACAGTTCTTTAAACTATTATAAAAATTACTTTTCTGTTCATAACAAATTATATGATAATTTATATTTAATAAAATTTATTTAATAATACTATTTGTATTTTAACATTATATATTTTAAAAATCCTTTATTTCATAAAAATAAATTCCTTAACTGAATTTTAATATTACACAAAAATAGAATTTGTCTTTTATTGTATCAAAATAAAAATAATTTATATTTTGAAAATAATAGAATGAAAATATATTCATTATTCTATAAAAAATAATTGAGCAACTCATTTTTTAGAGTTTAATACATATCTCGTTAATACCCCAGTAAGTGCCCTAAGAGAATGGTGTGAAATGATCAGATTTTCAGAGGGCAGTTTGACTGTCATTGTTTGGGTCGTGATCTCAATGAGCTTGTTCTCCTCACATAAACAATATTTCTAATGCCTATGTTATTATATCTCAACATTATATTGGTTGAGTGAAAATCCCACTGATTCTATCACCCACGTAATATCTGATAAAATCCTATATTTATACTAATTATGTGATCATTGTTCAAATATTATTTTTTTAGTAGTAAATATTCTTAATGGTCATTAAATTGTAATCAGATATAATAAAACTAAAGGTGTAAATGTGTTTTCTATAACTATATTACATAGTGAAAGATTTTATTAAATCATAGGGTAAAATTTATTTATGAATATAAATTTAATTAAGTGGATTAAATACAACTAAATAATACTTATTTTATTTAAAATCATATTTTAAAACAAAATTAGTATTCTTGAATTAATTAATTTCTTGAAATCAAATGGTTATTTATAAAAAAAATTAATTTTCACTATTCACTAAGATGTCATTATTTTCCTAAATATATAAAAATTTCGCCGTATGTTAATTTTCATATAATGATTTCAAAAATAAATTTAATTTTTTAAAATAACTTATATAATTAACTATAAATTATTCATAAATATTTTCAACAAAAAATAATAAAAATCATTTATAAAGAAAACATATTTTTGAGGAATAAAATTACTCAACTAAAAATTGATTTATTATTTACTAATAATTTATAAATAAATTCATATTGAGGATAAAATGTATATATATATATATATATGTTAATGTCGTTAGTATCACTCATTCCCACTAATTTAACATCTATGATATAATGTTCCTATTTTTTTTGGGTCATTTATGCTCAGTGACTCCTATGAATATGCTATTGAACATAATTTAATCCTTCAATAACATATGGGTTGTACATGTATTTTAAATAAAAATCTAATAGGTGACATATCATCTTTCAACTATCCTTTATTAGAAGCATGTTTTCTTCATGGTTTAATTCCCCAAAATAATGTAAGGAATCTTATAAAAACGTTATCCATTTAAGGAACAACCCAATAGCATTAACTAAAACATATTGTTCTTGCCTAACCCATCTCAATCCCAATCAAATCCATATTCAAAAAACCATTTACATTTTAACAACATTATAAATTATTCTTAAAAAAATTCAAATATTCAAAAATTCTTGTAAAAACAATTAAAAAATACTTTTTATATAACATATAAGTGTCTAGATACCATTATCATATGGAGAAATTATTACTTTGATGAATAAATTTGTAATATATATTAACATTCAGTTTGAAATTTAATATGTGAGAAAATATAATTTATTTATTTTTAATTATTTAGTTAATATGTGAATTTTACCGATTCCAATACCAATATAATAACAAATTCGTGAATATACATAACATGAAATGCCTACATACTTTCTTGTACATATTTACACGTTGTGAAATAGATGATAGAAAATAACATAGAACCCCTTAAATAAAAATGTAAAAAGAGATCCAAAAATTCCCCTATTAGAATGAGATTCAACCATAATTATATTCTTAATGAATATTAATGGATTATTATAGAGTGACCAATGTCTTATCATTATGTTATTCTCATTTCCAAATCAAAAAAAAACATTGAATTTTTTGTTGATTCCATTATTAATGACAATATCAGGATTACCATAATAACTTCATATCAAGTCACCACAAACCTCATTTTTAAATCATGATCTACAACAGATAACTTTTTAGGAAAATGTTAATGTAGAGGATATAAAATTTATTCTGGGAAATTTATTACCATATTTATAGACTCTATATAACACCTCATGGTTGATATGAGATTTTGAATATCCATGACCCAATATCTTTTACATCCAATCCAATGTAATAAAAAAGGTTTATTCCTATATAACTATTCTTTCATAACCATACAGGCTCTAAAATATCCATATTTTTTACAAAATGGTATGAGTAGAAAAAAATAAGAAGTGTACATAATAAATTTACCTGACATAACTTTAATATTCCAAACATATGAAGTCCCATGAAAGATAGAAACATAAAATCCTCTAAGGATTGAACTAATGAACACCAAGAGTCCCAAAAGGTGCCAAAATTACTCCAAGAATCCTAATAGAATTATCTTGTCATGTCATCAACCCATTAACATAATCAACAATAACCAATATATTTAGAAAAAATACCTCTAACATGCCACCTTGTATACCAAAGGCTAATGACCTGCTGTGAGTGAATAGGGTGTGTCATTAGGGACACAATTCCACGATATTAGGAAAAGAAACCTATATAAATAACCCAAAAAATAATTTATATGTAAATAAAAATATTGTAGAAATAATAAATATAAATAAAGTTGTAACAAAATTGAATACACTAAAGGCCCAAATGGCCCTTTCATCCATAAAACACATATCGACTTCTAGAATCACCACATATAAATGTGTAATGAAATAGAATGGTAATAAAAGTAAAATAAAATATAACTAACTCTGATTTGAACAACATATATGGTCTCCATGACCATATTGAGCTACTCTAGCCATATCATAAATACACACAAGGATGGCTCCGCTTAATCATGAGAATTTGGGTGTCATCCCTATCTATCACACAAATGTGCTCAGCCTCACAGAAAAGATAAGGTATAAACACACTTTTAGGTGAAAATACATGGGGTGAGAAATAAATATTATTATGAAAACCTTAATGGTGAACTCATAAACTAGCTTCATATGTTCATGCCCATAAAATATTCTCAGTCTAGACTAGAAACAAATAAATAAAATAAATAACGTAAATCCACAATCTATATATGGATCCATGACCTTTATCAACCATACATACACCATCTAGTGTCAAAAATTAATATGATCATGTCACTATAATTGTGCATCCTAATACATTTATGAGAACCAGATCCATAGAAACCCTAAAATACCTCTAAAACCTTGGAAATAATCCCATATAAACTGTATCACATAGGATCATAATGTATGGAATCCTTTATCTGGTAACATGACTCTAAGGATGCATCCTAAAAACAGTTTATGAATCACAACCATTAATAATAAATTGTTCATAGAGCATCATTCTTGATCCAAAACCATATGGTATACAATCCAAGCCTGAAAACTCAGTCTACATCACAACTATATAAGATTAATTCCATGTCAAATATTCTCAACAATATATATTTAATGTCATGTCCACCATTATCATCTATATATATGGAATTTCATGTACACTAATCTCAATTATATCATTATGGAACTTCATTTTCGCCAATATCAATCATAACCGTGGAATAAAATGCCCAATACAATGACCCAAGAGGTTGTGGAGAATTAAGTACATCAATTCCCAATGAATTATGGAGATCGCCATTTTCATCATGAAATCATGAAAGGATCATGATCCAGATCCCATGATGTATAATTATGAATTATAAAAATTAATATTATAATAATATGGTCCAAAATCTAGATCTTGGGAAGTAAATATGGGCATCCTGATCATAATTCACATCATAGATGGTTCATTATAATTTTTATTGGAAGAAACTCTATAAATCATAGCTGTATAGAGAATAACTATGTGAAATAATTTATATAGATTAATGGAAACAAAATAAATAAACCCATCACCAATTCCAAATACCCTTATTCTTAGAAGATTGGTATAGGGTCTAAGGGAAAACTCATTGCCATCTCTACCAAATACTATGATACACTAGGTATGGATTTGTCAAACTCTATGTAACCCACTGAGTTCATTTGCTCCAACCATCAGAGAGTCATCCTACATGGGATCCTCTAGGTCCATAAATAAGTTAATGTTTCTCTTTGGTATCTTCTTAGTTGGAACATATGAAATGATATCCATCTCCAAATCCATGAAAAAAATAATTACACATAGGCATTCTATTGGGGACACTCACATAGAGTATGTAATTAGAGGAATACAACACAGGATTCTCTAAATGAGTTGTGAGCATAGGTATACTACACGGGATCCACTAAGATGCAACATAAGTGGAGTAATCCAATTGGGGATCCTCGGTCTCATAATTGTATCTAATAACCCATGACCTCAAAAGTATAAAGAGTGAGACACCCAGATGAGGTGTCCTTTAAGGAAATCATATAGAAATATCGATAGAGAGAGGTGGATGATGGACCATAACAAATCAGGGTCTCACTCTAGGTTACTCTAAAATCCAAACCAAAACTGCCTTTTCAAGTCACATCCCAATCCCACTAAGTGAATACAATACTTAGATACATCTGATGAGAATATCATAGAAATAGTTCCAATCCTATTAACCATTTAATATGAAACATGGGTGGGTCTCATACTATCTGTCACACTTAAGAAAAAAATAAACCATTAACTATAGTAATAACTTCTCTATCATATCTATGTCTCTCTGAACACCTCATAGGTTTCCTCAAATCACTCTAAAAGATAATCCCTCATCATCTACATCAAAAAACGTACAAAATAGATTCCACATATTTCCGAATACAAATCTAGAGAGTAATAACATGAAAACCCCTAAAAAGGATATCAATGGAGTAGTAAACTATGTGTAATGCCGAGTTCACTCATATAACCTCAAATCCTTACATGGTCATATACTTCAACCTAACATAGCATGTTAAACCCAGGTACACCATGTGTAAATCATGCACATTGTGTGAACCATACACGGGGTAACTGATCATGTACCCCTCATTTCATATCCTTGTGTTTTAGTTTAGATTTGTACTTCTAAAGTGAATTTACCCCATAAGTGTTCTGAATGTGTACCCTACATATCCAAGTTACCAAACATTATCTTTCTAGAAATGTATATAACTACACAGTCGAGTTTGACTATATTTCAGGTAACTGAGACACATGACATATACTTTTGAAAATAGCATCTTCTCATGTACTCACCTGCATGACCACACACCAGTACATGGTGTTTACTAAATTTATTGTTCTTTTACTTCTGATAAGTTAACTTCCATTTCTTGTAATAGTACACTATAAGTGTTTTTGTAACCCCATGCCATGTGATCGGGATTTCCTGAATTTGAACCCCTATAATCTTCTTTAAATTCTCACATTTCTCCAAATTAAGCATTGATCAACCACATGGGGGTCCATGGTAGTAAAAATGGGGCCTTTAAAAAATTAGTAAATATATGAGGATTTATTGTTTAAAGATAAAAAATCCAACATTTGGGATGAATTAACCAAATAATTACCCATATCTTCATTCCATTATTGTCTCATAAGAATCTGGATCATCCTAAGATCTATGGTGTAATATCCCTTCTTCCATATATATATATATATATATATATATATATATATATCCCACTCTCCATTTTATCATGTAGTGATGCAATGAGGAATCCCATATGGGGAATACCTGAGAGTCTAGGGGGATGAGAAGAAGGAATATAGGGTAAAATATTGTATAAGAAAATAAAAAAGAAAAATCTGTTGAATCCCACCGCTAGAACCTCACATGATTTTATGACTCAACTATAAAAAACTCACCATTCTAGAGTAAGCTTCAGAGATTTAATCTCAATAATATGATTCAAAAAGAGATACCATTAAATGAAAACATGAAAAAAAATATTTATTTAATTAAAACATAAAACTAATTATTTCATGAAAAATTGAACAAATTAGAAATCCACTAAACACTTAACATTGTTTTCAAAAATATTTTAAGGACCAAAAAATTGGCCAAAAAAATATCCAATATCATTTAATATGGGAAGAAACCATTTCCCATTATAATCATTTGAAAGAAAAAAATTAAAATTTATCTGTAATTTTCTAGTCTAAAAAAACATTGGTGTATACAACATGCCCACCAAAACAAGTATCCTTCTTAAGAATAATTGGTGGTCAAATAATATCCATAATTTTACAAAAACTAGCTTCATATCTATGTTATCTATATCATATAATGATATGTCTCAAAAAAATAAGAATGTACTCAACAATAAGTATGTTTAAACATTAATTATGTGGTATGCCACTCCATAGTATTATCTTTATCATATCCTCAAAATCTATCATCATGTTCAATGGCATAGAATCCATCCATCACCAATCACAATTGATCACATAGAAAAACCTGTATATCCAGTGTATCAATCTGAAATATCTAAATATCACATGATCTCACATTCCAAGAATGATTTCCATGGGAAACAACAAATTTCAACTCATTATGTTGATCACAACCCCTAAATAGCCAATAGATCCATCCCATCCATATTGAATGCATTTTACTACTCCTTAAGAATAACTCCCAATAAATTTATTCATAAAAATATATAAGATATTTAATTTCATTTACCTATAGATGATGTTATATTAGCATACTACGGATGATGTCAAGTAATTATGAATGAAAATATATAGACATGGAGTACACTAAGATTCTAATGATAGGAGTGTATCACTCTCTTGATGCATGATCACATCAATCCAGCATATACATGTCTTTAACCAAACCCTGAAATGGTGTATCCTAAAAATGCATGTCCAGTACTTTCCACAAGTCAAAAAAATTCAAGACACACAATTTATTCTAGATGTGTTCTCTATCCCAGATTTATATTCATCATCTTTTCATAATTTTAGGCAATCATACCATAAATATCCAATATAATCATTGATCCACATCTGACACACAACCCCTCAAGAATTTATGATTTATTTTCCAACACATGTTTCTGACGTGTACCATTATCACCTAAATCATTCCCCCCCCCATGTGTCATCCATCACAATCTCAAGATAAACTTTCTACATAGAACACTAGTCTTATTAACCCATAATCACCCATGAAACTCCTCTTCAAAATCAAGAATAATACTTTTTCCACAATTTAGTCCATAAATTCAGGTCACATGATGATTTTTTCAGAAATTAAAGCATTAACCATAGGTCAACTCATTAATAGGTCCAATAACCTATAATTTCATTACCCTCATAGTCTTGATAAGAACTAGATTATATTCATAAAAATTAGAAGGCATCATGATTCCAACATAACAAAACCTAGGAACCTACAAATAATTTTTCTATATAAGAGTATACTACCAAAATCATTTCCTAAAAAGGAATCCATCAAAATTGGAAAAACTTCCATCAAAGATTTCCCAAAATCAAAAAAAACAGTAACCAATAATGTATTTATTCACAAAAATGGTCCCATAGGTCTCCTACATAGTCATACTAATAATGTATCATAATAGGGTATGAAGGTCCAACCACATATCCCAAAAAGATCAGACCTATGTAATTTAAGTAAATGTATTAATGAATTATGTGGTTCAAAACCTATCAAATGTGGTCCAGTTATCTAGGTTTTCAATTCACATGTAATATTGAATTACACCTCATGTGTTGTAATTATAAACTCATATAATTTCAACCCATTAAGAACTATTAAAAATATATAATGTCTTATAATGGGATCACCTGCCAAGAATGATCCTACTAGGCTTTGATCATCTGAAAATAAATTCATAAGAAACATCTCCATGAAGGGTCATGATATGAAAGTAATAATGGAAATGAACTTATCCTCATTGGGAATCCATATATTGTAATACACCCTCCAGGTTCTTGTTTACGATATTCTTTTTTGTACCTATCAACATTAGATTATAGGATCAAACTTGATTACTGTAAATGAAGGTCGATTATGTTTAATATAATTTAAATCATTACAGGAAAACTCAATATAGGTTTATATAAATATATAGTTAACCACACCTAAGAATGAAACAGCAAAAAATTGGTTCACTAAAATTATATGAACTTTTAATTCCATCCTGTGAGGGTTAATAGTATACACACCACATCATATAAATTATATGTTTCATACAAGACTCACACAGTCTATATGCATATAATTTCATTACAAGATATGAGGTAAATAAACATATTTGTTATTAGTAAAAATTTAAATAATACATACTATGTGACAACACCCTATTAGAAGTTTAGAACATAGGAACCACATTCTCTATCGATGTTATACCTCTTAAGTACGATGAATGAGTCATCATCATCAAATTCAGAATCTCACCATAAATCTTGTTAACATTAAATTAGAAGGAAACTTATATACATGTTATCCCAATTGAGTATGATTCCCCTAAGAAAATATTTTGTAAATGACCATTTAGATTGTTATTCACACATTAATCAATTGGTATATTCCATCAAAAAATAACACACTAACATTCCTATAACTTCTGGACCCATGCTGCAAAATATGATTCATGAGATGCCATTTTAATTTTCTAGGAATGATTCAATAATAATCACCAGACTCTTAATAATGTTCCATGTTTTATAAATACATAAAAAAATAATTATCCTCCCACCACATTTTCCTCACTCAAAGAGAAAATCATATAGAACTATAAAACAATAAATCAAGAACAATAATCTCATTACCCTAGTAAGAATGACTTCTTACAATATCATGTTTTTCAATGTAATGCTCTTATATCAAATAGGTGTTCCAAAAAATAACTGATAATCCTATATACCATATCCATGTTAGTAATAAAATATGAAAATAAGTAGATATGATACCAATTTTTCACATCCCAACTGAGTTCACTCTATTAAAATTAATAAAAACAGTTGGTGAGAAGGACTACTGCTTGACTACCGACACACTAGAGGCTTCTGACTAGCAACAATGGGCTTGGGTGTGTCTGTGGGGTCAAAAATTACTCATAGCTGAGTAAAATAACCAAAAATAATACATAGTAATAATTAAAAAGGGTGCAGAAGAATAAAAATATATACAATGATGTAGTAAAATAAAATTCCCTAAAGGGCCGAATGAACATTCCATGCATACAACCCTAATCACCCAATGGTACAACCATATATAAATGAGTAATTAATAGAATAAAAATAAAATTACAATCCTCTCCAAATAATTATGAACCCAACAACAAACCTAATCTGCACAAAACTACTAATCTACTCTTTCTAGATCAGAAAAACCACAGAGGGGGCCTCACATGATCATGAAACTCTAGGCTATATACCTATCTATCATACATCGTTCTCCTCCTGAAATATGAAAAAAAGTCTACCTGAAATCTATATCAAACATACACAGGGTGAGAAATAAATCATAGTGTTTGACCCCCAATGGAGAACCTATAGTCTATTTTCATAAGTGTATTGTAATTCAATATGATCTGTCTATATCAAAAACATCCTTTTAAAAAAATTAAATTAATACCATAGATAGTCCTTGGGATTTTTTCTTTATTGACCATAACACCATTTACTAGTGTTGTTAATCTCTCTGGGAACCTCACTATGACCATTCATTCCATGTAACATATGGGAACCACATCCAAGGAAGTTATAAACAAGCATTACAGCCCTAGGAAATAATCTAATGTAATCCATATAACTTGGGATCCTAATATAATGCATCATATATCAGTTCCCATGACTCTATAGATACCACACACATTAGTAATATCATCAAACAATAATATTTTGTTGTACCTAGAGATTCAATAGAGTGTATAATACATAATGTATACGATCTAATCCTAGAACTATAGTCAATAATCTCAACTATATATGTTTAATTCCATATCCTCTATTCTGGTATATATATAATGAACATCATGTATATTATTCTTAATCAATATCAATGGAAGGTCATGTCCACCAATGTGAATCCAAACCATATAATTTGATGTTCTCTATCCAAAATCAATAATCTGTGGAGAATAATTTCCAAAAAATCCAAATAAATGACGACGATTGACTTTCATATCATTTAATGAAGTAAGGATCATAGTATAGATACTTGGAATTACATTGGGGAAGCCTGGAAAATCAGATCTAAATAATAATTTATATAATCATTATCCTTTTAATTATATGTCGGAATTCCAAGAATACATTACATTATATCGGGCTCATCATCCATGTTCCTAGAAGCACATCTAGAGAGAATATATTCATCGAGTGTAACAATGTGATGGTATAATTATAGTTTTAAGGAGGATGAATGTGCAAACCCATTACTACTACAAAAACCCAATATGCAACCAAGTTGGGGTATTATCTCTAAGGGTAAAACACTAAAATATCTAACAAAAATCATAATAAACTAGTTTGGGGTATTTAAAACACTTGTTCACCCACTCGGTTACTCAAGTTATAATAATATAAAGGAATAATACATGGGATCCTTGAGGCCCATACATCATAAAAGGCATACCTCTATAGATCCTATATATTTGCATGTACAAAAAATAATCCCCCATGGGATCATAAAAAACAATTAAAAAATGGAGGCATCATACATGGAATCTTCATATAGAGTATGTTAGTGGAGGTGGCCAAAATTTGATTCTCATATTGAGTGGTTTGTATAGGTGGCGCACAATGGATCCTCTAGGATGAATATTTACTAAAGGTATACTACATGGGATCCTTGGTCACACACTGGTCTCTAATAACCCATCACCTCATAGGCCTAAAAATGTTGACCACTACAGGAGGTTTCCTCAAATTAAATTATTATTAGTAATTTATCTTGATAGACGGATCATGTCCCATATAAAATCATGGTCTCACTCGATGTTCGTCTGAACAACCATACTAAAACTATCTCATATTGTAATATCGGTGTCCCACATATTAGGTATTATCTAGATATATATTATATTAAGACCTTATATAACCTCATATGATCCCAATAACTATTTTATATGACCCTTAGGTGTCTCATATATAATGTCTCATATCCATGATACAACTAAAAACATTTATTGGAGGAAGAACCACACCATCTTAGCTTTCTTTCTCAAAATATGATCATAGAATCCCTCCAATAATATCAACGGTTCAACCATCATGATTAGTATAGAAAAAGATCAAAATGGACTCCTCATATGTAATAATATGATTATGGGGTAAAAAATCATAATAAACCCAAAATAGGGTAGCAATGGAGAAGTACACGGTTTGTATACCTATGATCGTGGTGTATGCACTCATTGCCTAACATGGGTGTGTACATGAGCCTAACATTGAATGTAAAACCCAATTACACAACATGTATATAATTTTCACAATGTGTTCCATATATAGGGTGTCTTCCCACATTCCTCATTTGGCCTAGACATGCGTTTTAGCATGTAAATGAAATTTTACATGGTTTGTATCAAACACAGGCTCTGGTTTTGTGCCTTATAAATAAAATTTCCCTTACACGGGATTTCAGGCCGTGTAATCTACAACAAGATTATATAAAAATACCTAACATATAACTCATTTACATATCATGTAGTTTCAAATATATCATAGACCCATGTAAATTTCAAAACGGACTTGTAAATGAAAACAAGGTGTACTACATTTATATGACATGTACTTATAAAAAGTCTACATCCATAAATGGGAATAGTACATGATATGTGTTCATGGAAGCCCACACATTGTGTTGAGGTTATCTAGAAAAAAATACCCTATAATAACCAAGAAAAGAATTTTTTCTCTTAGTTAAGAATAGATCAACCCCTACGGTGTCTTTACCTGTCATAATAGGTCCTTGAAACTAGAAAGCAGTTAATATAATTGGATTTATGGAATAAAATTAAAAACATCCAAATATTTGGAATAATTATCTGAATTTTTAACTGTATCATTATCCCAAAACTACTGCAAAATGATCTGAATACTCCCAGGATCACCTACGGTACCTCTATTCTTCCATCTCTCACTCACTCACTCCCTCACTCACTCCATCACTCATTCACTAAATATCTTCCTCTCACATTTCAATGTTTTTGACAAAAAATATTAGTCGAATGAGGTTATATGTGAGACGTAGTATATTGTAGAACAATAAAAATAGGAAATGTAAAAGTATGTCAAACAAAATAAAATGAATGAGAGGCCCTTACCCATCCCTGACACTCCATATAATGTTATTCCTAGAATAAGAAAACCCACCTCTATGGAAAAACCCATAGACACATAATATTAATATGTATCTATGTTAAAAATATATCATAAATAAACATATGGGAATAAAATTATTTTTAAATAATTAAATATTATTTATGAATTATTCCATGAAAATTCAAATGGTTCAGAATTTCACGAAACACCTTTCCTAGACAAAACAAATTTTATCGGGACCAACAGAGTGGTCAATTTTATTCAATATCATCTTAGTGGGAAATACCATTTTAATGCTTATAAAATGGTGAAAGTGAGAAGTTAACATTTCTATTGAAATTCTATGTTACAAATAACATGAGTACATACATATCTCCCCTATTATTTAACATTAAATATTCTTTGGATATACTCCAAGGTATCAAGATGCATATAAAATGAAAAATTTCAGGTCTGAGTAATACATAACCAATAATTAGTGGACACAATACATTTGATATCCTATCATATGAAAGAGTGTATAAAAAACATTTTATAGTGTTATAGAGTTTATTTTTTATAACTATAAGTGTACTATGTAGTGGCGTTTTTTATAAATACCACGTTTATTTGGAGGATCCATGCCTTCCATAAGAACATTGATTCTTGACATTATGTCTCTGATTGGTGGGTAAGAAATATTTCAATGATTCCTACTAAATGAGAATAATTTACATTTGGTGAAATAATATTTACATATATGGTATAATGGTATATGAATTCACGATTTAGTTAAAGCATGAAACATTTACATATGAAAACATGGAATTGGGTTTAATATTTCTAGGGTGATATTATAACAATGTTTTTTATTACAAAACAATAAATGTTTTATTACATAATAATACTCATAATGAAACCCTGAAAATAAATAATTCTAGTGTATTTTGGAAATAGGTTCATTTTAAAATAATTTAAAACACGAATAACATCATCTATATTGGAAACATCTTTATCATGCTTCTAGAATTCCATGGATTTTAAAACTGCATGGGATAACCTGAGACAAACATAAGAAATGGATGAGATATATAGACGGTCAATGGAATAAACATGGAATAAGGTGATACATTTTAGACAATAGGAATATCAAAGGATAATAAAATGTGTAGTAATCATAATCTTGAATAATGAGACATGATATAGCATGATAATCTTACCATGGGAAATGTGGAAACAACATAAAAAACTACCTCATAATCATAGGTCAAAGATAAACCACCAAGACATCATTGTAGAAAAATTACCATAATGTAATCATGTTAAATCCATGTCCAAACATGACATCTCATGAGTCTAAACATTACCCAATTCATTGGAGCGCTATATAATTTCTGGCAAAAACATCAAATTCATTTCATTCCAATTATCAAGTGTACCACATAGATCCTACAACATGAATTAATTAATCATAATAATTTGTTACATTATCATGGAGTGTTTAATAAATATATGAAATTCCCCAATAAAAAATTATATATACATAAATTTGAACATATTTGATTGGAAATTTCTATAATATTCAATACACAGTTTCTTTAGCATGGAAAAATCAAAGTGAAATGTTAGTATCATAACTAAATCACCTAAATATTCATAAAGAATGGGTTGATGGGGGAGAATGTGGTATCTCATAAAATAAGAATCAAATTGGATTTAATAATTACATGTAAAAACATATCCTATCATTATATAATGGAAATTAAATCCATATGTTGATGTAGAAACACGAATAATGAAAAGAACCCTAACTATATTTCACCATGGAAATACAGGTATATAAATGATCATGGGAGGATTAATGAGAGAGAAACTGGAATATAATAATTTATAAAATAAATTAAATGAAATATTACTATATAATAACATATCCTGACATAATAAAATGGAGTTTAAGAGACATAACATAAAAGGAGTGCTTGAATGGAAATGAGAGGAGGGTAATCCCTTACATGGGTGTGTGAATCCAAAATCATATGAGGGGCTTATTAAGATCATGGGGTGACTTTTGATGAATATATAGAGTGTATAGAAGAGTATGGACCTAATCCAAATATTATTATTGAAGTTAAATCATAGTTATAGTGGGTTTTTATTGGGAAAGATATGAATTTCTTTATTATTTTGGTTTTAGACTCTACATAATCAAATAAACAAAACCAGAAACAATAAAAAAAATTTACCATGTTTTATATATTTTTGAATGGATATAACTATTTCATAAGTCCAATTTCTGAACATAACTAAATTATTCCCTTTCATATGGGTAGGTGAGTCACATTTTAAAAGAAAGGATTTTAGCACATTAAAATAAATTAATGATTTTTTGGGATTCAAAATGGCATTATAAAATCAATAAAATTAAATTAAAATATATTTATTTTAAATAGAAAACATATATTTTATCATGTATACATTTTATAGTATTTATTACATTACTTTTGGGTTATTATGATGTCATAAAACATAGAATATATGCATACAATGGTTAATTTTATCCAGAAAATTTGACTACCGAAGAAAATTATGAAAAAATAACCATTATAAAATTAAAAAAATTATTATTATAAAAAATAATATTATTTTCAGAAAAATAATATACTAAATTTTTATTTTTTTAAACAAAATCAACATTTGTTAAAAAATGATGTGTTTTCTTAACAATATCATTTTTCAAACCCATATAAAAATTACATTTGACATTATAAATATTATATGATAATTTATATTTGGTAAAAAAATTTAATAATAATATTTTATTTTAATATAATATACTTAAATAACCATATAAATCATAAAAAGGTGTTTTTTATTGAAATTTTATATTAAATAAAAATACAATATGTGTTTTGTGGTAACAAAATATAATTTTTTTCAAGCTGATTATTATATCTTTTATAATGTAAAAACAATAATGAATAAATATGTTTGTAATTTTAATTAATTTTTAATATATGTATTCATAATATTACTATTACTTTGTTTCTTTTCTTTTTTATATAATTATTACACTTAATTGAAAAAACTTTTTTTACCGTCGTAATTAATACTTACTACAGTTATTATTCCAATTATTTAAAAAAATACCTAATAATAATAATTATGATTCCAAATATATATTCCATTTTATCAAAATAAATTTATAATATTTGAATTATTTAAATTAATATAAAACATGTAAGTATGATGGAAAGAGGTTTTCAGAAAAACAAAATTCAAACCAAAGATGGCTTTACATTAACTCTAAAACCTACAGTATTAATTATATAAATTTCAATTAATAAGTATATATATGTTATATAAATATTTAATTTAATTAATTTCCATTTTTTATTATTTTAATTAATTATAATTGACAAACAGAAATGATTTTGAAATGATTTTAGAAAAATTGTGTTTTAATCGTACAATAAACATGTATTAAAATATTGTATAAAGGTGTTTTAAATATAATTTATTTGATTAAATATATATTATTGGTACTTAATTTACCATTAAATAATATTAAAATAATAATTTTACTTTTAATATTATTATTTTATCAAAATAAATGACAATTTTACTTAAAAAAGGCATTTTTCACTATTCACTACAAAATAAAAATTTTATAGTGAAATCCAAAATGTTCACACTAAGTTAATATTGATATTATGATATTAAAAATGTATATAATTTTATCAAGTACATTTTACAAATTTTAAGGAAAATAATTAAAATATAAAATGAAATAATATTCGTTTTGAACAAAACATATTTTGAAGAAAAAAAAGACATAAAAATTGATATTTTATTTCCTAATAATTTATCAATATAATTATGAAATATAAATTTCATGATGTTTTTAGTGATAATTATATCGTAAAATTTAATTTAAAGGTTAAAATATTAATAATTAAATAATTTTTTTTGAGTTTTATATCAAATTAGTTTTCGAATATAATTTTATATTTTAAGAACATAGGGTGTTACATTAATCCTCAAATTGATAAATAACATCCTTGTAATTCAATCATGAAATTAGTTCAACCTATTTCTACCATTTGACTATAATAAAGGTAAAATTCGGGATTATGAATTTTAAACTACAAAATGCATCAATGAGAATCCAATAATATTAAAGGGATATCATATAAATAATGTTATTTCCTTTACTTAAGAATTTATAGGTTACAATTTATGTTATCTATTTTATTTTTTTCTAACCTAGAAACATCTAAGAATTTTTTCTCAATAAATAATTCTTAGTAATAAGACTATGAATTTTAAAAATCATATCTCCCATGTGCTTCAAACCAGGTGTGTAGTAAGGCCCGTTGTTGGGTACTAGGTTTTTTCGAGTCAGGCACGACACACATTATGGGAGTGGTTACCCCAATGTACATATGTACCAAAACAACATCGAATAATAGTATCGAAACAAGGATGTATTGAATTTATAAACCAGTTAATCTATACTTACAAAAATTTGGGTATATTTTCTTGTACATAGTTTTATCCCTATGGATTTTTCTATAGTTTTCTAATCATAATCCCAAAAATTAGCCAAACATTTCCTCTGATACCGAATATAACATTAAGGCTCCATCATTTTATATTACATAATCATGAGTTAAATCATAAATTCACATTGATGATATTTTCAGTTTTAGAGTTTCATTGAATTATTCCACAACGTTTACATAGAAACTCAAATATTAAAAAGTTGACAAGTGTACTCAGTATCCATTTATTCATAATCTAAAATATTTAAAAATAAATCATGATTTATTTTTCTTGAAAAAAAACATTATAAGATTTATATTTACTTCTTCCTTTATATTAGCAATCATTATACCCTATGGAAAAACATTTCAAAAACATGGGATGAGCACAAAAAGCACAGTAAGGATTATAAAATAAGTAATTAAAGTGTTAGTTGATGAATATATTAACCCCATGATTTTTTTTCACAAAATCATTATTTTCACATGTAAAACACAAACTCTTTATCATACATCAAAAAATTATATGATTCATGAAAATCTTTTTAGCCATCATAAATCATAAAGGTTACATGTGGAATACATATCATACATACATTGTATCTTTCAAAACTAGATAGGAAGTAACATTCATGGTCACATTTGGAATACCCTTTATAGTATATTTAATAAATCACATAGCAGAAAAATTATCATTTAACTCTGACTCATTACCTAATGAATTAGAGAGATATCATGGGCTCACCATCCCTTTGATTATAACGGAACAACCCATATACATATGTAAGTCCCATGAACCATAACATAATCATAACACATAAAATGAAAATAAAGGAAAAATAAAATGTCCACTCTGTAGTCCTAATATATCATTTCAATATATTGATATAATCAAACCATTTTAAATTCCCAAATACCATAATAGATAGTATGATATTTATTTTTCTTTTAAAATCATTTTGTCTTGGTTGAGGAACCCCAATATCAAATAATGGTAACGAGGGCATAAAAGTCATTGTTGACATATAAATTAATAAATCAATCCTTTTTCATTTAGTAATATAATCTATATAAAAAGTTTCATTTTTAAGACATTTTAATTAAATTAATATTTAAAGGGTTATATAATATAGTGTATACCACGATGGTGGTGAATAACATCAAAATATGCCTCAATGAATGGAGATTGAGATGTAGTCCCTTACCTTGAGTCCAACTCCTCATGTACAATATTTATATACATTAATAATAAACATGGCCTAATTTATAATTTCTTCAGAAGCTATTTCATGTTTAATATTCCTTTTCTATCACTTATTATCATGTTATAAAAAATAAATAATAATTTAAGTTCACATCATATGTTTTGTCGATATTCGTTTCATGAGTAGTAAATGAACTAGTTATTATGTCAATAGAACAAGTTTTAATTATTTCCATCATCTAATAATTAACATTTATGACATTGTACTCAATTTTATACATAAATTATAAATTTAAATCATAATATTTATTTATGGTATGAAAATTGAATAATGTTATAATCATAGAGATGGTAGGGTTTACGTATGGTTGACTACCGTTTCCATTTTTCATTGATCATTACAGAAATAAGTTATATATTATTATGTCTTTACAGAATTATCATAATATATTTGACATAATAATAATAATTTTTATATACTTATATATATTATATAGGGTTTGTGGTGAATAAAACTAATCACATCGCTTCATGGTGGTGATAGTTTTCACATACGCATGAACGATGATAAAATTTCTATATGCATGGAAAGTAGGAAAATAATTGATATATTATTATATTATAATGATATATATTTTATTAAAAAAAATAAAAACATTAATTCTATAATTATGTCTAGTCTTGAGAGATGATTATGGAAAATGATGTATATCTGTTCGAGGAGGAGATAGTTCACATGTACGCATGAGTGGTAAATTATTTTCCCATTTAATGGAAGTGAAGATGGATTTAGGTGATGACATTAAAATAAAAACATATTAGTACTTTTATTATACTTCATTTATTATTTTATCATTGGTGAAGAATATTTGAAGGTATTGGAATAAGAAATAACATTGAAACACTTAAATAAAAACAGTGCCTTTCCTTCAGATGATCACTTTTCCAAACACCTTAATGCCTCTATGAAGGTTGTCTTCATTATTATAAGGCCTCAAGAATATGGTTCTAGATTATAAGAACGGTTTTTGGTAGATCATGACAGATCAAAAATGTTTTAGAATATTGAGTAATAGACAGTAATGAGATCCTTTTCATAGGAGAGGGGAGGGGCACCATTGGAATTATTAAAATTATTAAATTAATATGAATTCAATATCAATTCAAAATGTTTATAAACTCATTATTTTTGAACATAGGATGGTTATGAGTATAAATTTAATCATCCATTTAAAATTATACATGTTTTAGTGTTTTTTAATCCTTATCATTTGTTAACCCCTCCTAATTCTTAACATTTTATCAAGTAATTTAAAATTATAGGATTAAAATAACAACCAAATCCTGAAAAACATCCAATTAATGATTAATTAATGCAAATTTTACAATTATATAATTTTTTTGTTCTAATATTATATTTTTAGAAATTCAATATCATTTAATTAAATATTTTATATTTTAAAATTTAAATTATGTCAATTTTGACACTATTCAATAATGACTTTTTAAAAATATCATAACAACATGATTCTTTCAAAAAATACATTAACTCAATCTCAAAATGAAATATTAATCCAATATTTTTTTTATAGAATAAAATATTTCAAATTATATTTATTCTAATATTATTAATATCATTTATCTGATTCATTTTTTGATAAATCTATTACCATGCCATCTTTGTGTTATAAATAGATTTAATTATATAATTCCAAAAAATTAAAAATAAATTACCATGTTTTAGTTAATTCGTTATATATTTTTTATGGACTATTTATAGACCAATATATTGATTATATAACCCCATATTAATGTTATTTTAGAAAGAAGTGGCATATTTATGATAAATTTTCCGTTACTTTAAATGTAATTTTATAAATGTTATAATCACACCCATGTGGCCTCCAAAGGACACCATTTATTCCAAAGGATATTAATGGTTTATAATAACTTATCCAATAAGATTATGACAAGTGTTAAGGAAATTTTACAATATTACTATATTAGTTTTCCCATTCATTACCCTATTTACTTTTAACTGTGGTAAATTAAATACTAAAGTTATTATTCACCAAAACATATTTTGATCCTATTGGGATACATTTTGTATACTGAGTACAACCATGTATGTTTGTCTTTGAAAATTCAATTCATTAAAGTGGTTAAATTGGGTTTAATACTAATCACATTGAAGGATCGAGAAAAAGGGATTTTAAGTAAAGCGTTCAAAAGTTCACATAGTTTTTCTATTTAATTTTAATTTAAAAAAACATCCAATGAATTAAATTTGATTAACTAATAAAAAAATGTATAATTATACAATAATTCAATGTAAAAGGATAATCAAAATATATAAATATATTAAATGAAAAGCATTTTTGAATTAAAAAGGTGTATTTTTTACTATTCATTAAAATATAAAGTTTATCAGAAAAAACCAAAAGTTTATCTAAACTAATTTTGATGTCCCAAATCCAAAGAAAAATTTTATTCAAATAGAACGTCTAAATATTAAATAAACTAGATTTATAAATGTATAACCATCAAAATGTGATAAAAATTCTTTAAAAAAATACCTCATGTATTCATAAAATTAAATTTATTATTAGACAATGTCAAGAAAAACATATAAGATGAATTTTAAACATAATATTTAATTTATATTTCATTAATATAATCCATCAAGAGTGATTTTATTATTTTATACAAAATATTATTTGTAAATAAATTGTTTTTCACAAAAACACATCCTCTATATTGAAT
The DNA here is from genome assembly GCA_963277665.1 of Viscum album. NCBI lineage: Eukaryota > Viridiplantae > Streptophyta > Magnoliopsida > Santalales > Viscaceae > Viscum > Viscum album. The sequence goes on from OY728136.1 coordinate 1,292,893,777, forward strand.
TGGTTTTTATTTACATTTCTAATTAAATTTCTAATCAATGAATCATTATATAAACATATATTAACCATGTCTTAATAATTTAGTTAATATCATTCATTCCTGCCATTATAATTTCTATGTGATAACTAGAACTTAAAATAATAATATTGATATAATATTTTTTTGGTATAAATTAGTCTTGTGTGCAATGTATGATTTTGAAGAAACACATTGTTGGGTGTTGGGTACACTATCTGACATAGAATCCTTTTTATAGTAAAATTAATATCTAATTCATAATTATTAAAAAATGTGAAAAATTATTATTCTATAATTACCTGGGATGTTAAATCCTTCCCCAATTTGGAAATTGCTTCATTTCAATTAAAAATTTTCTCTTCGTAACTAAGGTTTCAATTTTAAAAATACCATTATTGAAATCCCATATCGAAAAAAGGATAAAAAACATCCACTTAAAAAGAAAGAAAGAGAAGTAGAAAGGTTATCTGAGATAACACATAGTAGGGATCCTTATAGAATAACATGGATATGGAATAAAAGATAACCATCATGTTCTGATGGAGAGGTATAGAAAAAATGAGAAATAAAAAGTTAACAAAAAGAAAACCAAACAACATGTGATGGGTTAAATGGTCACTTATTTTGTAGTAGTAAAAGTAAATTAAAATCATTTTTTATGATCATTTTCATAGAGTTGTTGAATTATTTTACTATATAGAATATGAACATATGGAAATACAATTAACTGAAAAGTAGAGTGTCCCACTTTAATCAAATTCTGCCACAAACTCATCCCTTTTACCTAAATGATGTGTATTGGCAAGGACATTTTTTTCACAACTAAAAATGTATAATCAGCTTCTATAAAATAATATAATCTACCAAATATTAACAATCTATTAATCATGTCTTGAAACATTACCCAAAACCAAGAATCTATGATAAAATAATATAGTCCCCAATGATAAAAATCTATAAAATAATAATGACTACTATTAATATTGAAAATTCAAATGTAATACCAAAATTCAAACATAGAAAATTCAACAAATAATATTACTTAAATTCCACAAATAATCCAAACTAAGATTGAAACCCAAAATTCTTCTGGATATGATCACATCTTCTTCCAGGATAAGTTTTAATATTTTTCTCAAAATAAAAAAATCACTATTAATTCCTCTTTACAAAAATTAATTTCCTAATCACAAATTCTCCATGATTGGTTAATCATTTACATAAAAATTTAATTCCCCATAATTCCCCATTTATATAACATATATTCTTCCAAAATATAATTCCACATTTCCTCCTCAAATAAATTCCCATGGTATTCTATTTGACATAATTTTACAAAGTTCCCTAAATAGAGAATGTCTCCCAAAATAACTATTATCACATAATCCATGAATCATTTTCAAATACCAAGGATATCTACTTGATAAAAAATAAGTTACCAAAATAAACTTATTCTTGTATCCTCATCTGTTTAACTATAAATAAAGGTTTTACTAACCCAGGACATTACGTAGGCTAGTGGTAGTTGATAAATCCTTATCACCCTTCGATTGTGGGTTTGATTCCTACATCCTTGTATGATATTACATTTTTTCACCCTTCCTATGAGTTTCCTTTTTTCAAAAAACATATAATTCTTATAACTCTTATAACACTTCCAAAATGAGGTAAAATCCAAAAAAATAACAAAAACATAGTTTACCCTCAAAGGTTATATGATACCTTTCATTTTTTATCCCACAATTTAATATCCCATAATTACCTCAAAATAAAGATCATATGAACCCCAAATTTTATTCATACATTTATAATTATTTACACACAAGAAAATATAATTCATTCTCAAATAAAATTTTCAGATAACAAACTTTAGGGTTACACATACTATATAAAGTCATAAAAATTAATCCCATCATCAAAAGATCAATAGTACTTTTAAAATTTCCCTCTTCCATGGATATAACATAACTCTTGAATCCATTATATATATATTCCTAGTTATTAAGAATTATTTATTTTACCTTTACCAAAATATTCCATCTTATTTCTTGATACATCTTTCCTACAAAAAACATGAATCTTGTCCTAAGATTCAATAATGTCAAAACATGAGTCATGAAAATAATCCATACAATTTATATGTCATTTTCAGTATCCTCATACTCAATTGAAATGGAATTAGGTATTTCTAAACATATATTCATTCAGTCATATTGATCTCTTTCTCGAATAATCTTTACAGGACATCTATTTTCATAATAACCATACTCTCCACAATAAAAAAATACAATTGATAACTCAGAAATAACATATTTTCCTATAATTGATCCAATTGAACACATCCTTTTTCCTAAGAAGGATACTACGTTATGACCTTAATTACAACATATAAACAACCTTTTTTAACCTTTAGGACATTATCCTAGGTGTTTAATTCCATTTTTAATACATATGTTGATGAATATTCTTACCTTTAAGATTAGTATTACCTGAACTACCACAGGGTTTCATTTCTCTCATATATGATGCATCAGAGAAATCACTAAGGTACATGTGGTTAATCATTACTCATAATTTATAGTTTATAATAACCGTGAGAGTTATCATTGAAACTCTCATTTCATTCAGTTTCTTATTTAGAGAACAACCACATTTTCCTTCACATCCATTTGTTAATTTTGTGCATGCTGAATCCAACCATTTAATAAACCAATAAGGTTAGTGTGATAATATCAAAAAAATCATCATATACAATCATATGGGGAAGATAAACATGAAGATATAATTATTCAAGCTATCTAAAACTGATTCTGTAACGACCCGTAAAATTCAAGGGAAATTTTTTTCTTAATTTTCTTTGGGATTTTACAAGAACGCAGTTTCTGAAAGCACCTAATTTCGAGGCCCGGTGTGCCCGAAATCATTTTCCAAAGTTTATCTCGGGTACGTTCAGTGAACGAACGAGCGGGTTTTCCTGACTTTTTAACCGGTGCTCGGAATCGAATTCCGAGGGCACCGATGGAATCGCAGCACCGGTAATTTCATAAGAACACCTTTTCCATTGTTGTGTTTTCTTGTGTGAGGTTTTTAATTAATTGGGTTAACTAAAGAATAAAATAAAATATAGTGCAATGGATTTTATTTTCATTCTAAGTAGTGTTAACCTATGCATGGTGGTTGTAGTGGGACCCACTGATATCCTAACTCCTAGGTAGGATATTAGTGAGGTGGGGCCCACATGAGCCCCACCCCCTTTATTTCCTTTTTAACTCCCACGTGTATTTAATTTGGTAACTCACCCGCACCCCCTCTTAATTTCCAAGTCAACTCTCACATTTAAATGGATTATTAAACGCCACTTTAATTGGTCAATGGTCGATAATTAAATCATGATTTAATTTTGAATTTAAAAAACAGATGGTATGAGTAATAAAATAAGGCAAGGCCTTATTTTATTATTGTTGTTGTGTTGTGCGAGAAGATTTGGGGAGGAATTACTCCCGTCTTGAAGAACGCCCTTCCTCGTTGAAGAACGCAAACAACGATGACGAACATCGGCCTCCGACAAAAGACGACGAAGAACGCAAGTTCCTCGGAGATCAACAACGCGACACCCTATACATCGACACTGACTATCCTCTTCCTCACGAAGTCGTGTACCGCGACGCCAACAATCCTCTTCCCCGCGAAGCCATGTACCGCGATGCCCACGATCCTCTTCCGTGACGTCATCTTCCGCGACGTCCCTTTTCCACGACAAACCTCGTTCGACAACTTCTTCAAGGTAGGGGGTTTGGTTTAATTTAATTTATGTGGATTATATCCTCGACATGTGATTAAATTTTTAAAAGTTGTTTGAACCACTAACGCGGTGGGTGCGGACCAACGAACAAGTACGAACCCACCGATTCTCTGTTATTGATGCGCGGAACGTTGGGCGACGATGAAACACGACCGTTGAGCGATTGGAGGTCGTCGCAATAATCTATGGGTCCCGAGATGACCCCAGGTACCGACGAGAGCAAGAACAGACCACCGGAGTGGTTCCGGTGGCCCGCAGACTTCACCGGAGGTGCGGGTCACCGGCACGGCGGTGTCCCAGCGTGCCGCCAGGAGGGACGGCGGCGGCGGCAGGCGACCGGTCCCGCAGCCATGCGGGACCCGGGGGAGACACGGCACCCAGCGCCTCGTCCACTGGAAAGGGAGCCCCCCCCCCACATGGGGCCGCAGCTTCAATCAAGGGGGGCAGTCCCCCCCCCTTCCGCTCAGCTCAGCGCTGGCCAAGCTGGCAACGCGGGCCGCGCGCGCCCGCCAGGCCATTCGGCTGCCCTGGCCGGGCCGGGACGACCCAGGGGGTCTCGGGTCGGTCCGGGCCCAAAACCCCCTAAAACCGGATAGGTTCGTTCTTTTGCCCATATCTTAGGCTACGGACCTCCGATAGATGCAGTATTAGTTGCGATGCGATCCTTGGATCGACACTATCGTTTTGGGGGATTACAATCAAGGTTTCAGAAAACATTGGGTACGGCCGGGTTGGTTCGAACACGTAACCAACTAGGCCCTCGGAGCGGAAACGCTTATAACTTGAGCTTCAGACGTCCGATTGATGTGATGTCGACTTTGTTGGATTCCTCTTAGTGAGACAGACCTTTTTTCTTACTACGCTCGAGTTTTGGATGCAGTTGGAGTGCTTTCAAGTTGTTTTTAACTAAAAAACCAACCGGGCCCCTGGAACGAAAAAAGCCAATAACTCTCAGATCGGGCGTTCGATTGATGCACCGTCTGTCATGTTGAGTTCCTATTGTCGAGGCGGAACCTTGGGATACATCAACACCAGACTACGTTTCTGTTGATGTATCGACCCCCTTTGGCTCATGGAGCAGACCCTCCCCGAAACGAGCATGCTGTGTGTAGGAACCCTAGAGCTGGCTGTGACTGTGACGACGATGATGACTGCAATGAAATCCTCCGTGGGTTCGCCAGTGATGACGACTGTACTGAAATACTATGTGGGTTCGACATTGATGAAGACTGTACTGAAATCCTCCGTGGGTTCGACGGTAATGAAAACTGCACTGAAATCCTATGTGTTTTTGGCAGCGATGAAGACCATACTGAATTCCTCTGTGGGTTCGACGACAATGAATACTGCACTAAAATCCTATGTGGGTTCGGCAGTGATGAAGACCGTATAGAAATCCTCCATTGGTTCAATAGCAGTGATTACTGTTCTTGTATCCTATGTGGGTCTGGTAGTGTTTGACTCTGTTCTTGCTATCCTATGTGGGTCTGGCAGAGTAGTTGGACTATATCCTATGTGGGTCCGACAGCTTAGCTGGTTTAGTATCCTACGTGGGTCCCATCTTAGATGAATCAGTGGATATATCTGATCATATTTATCACCGAAGAAGTATACCTGTGTGAGTTGAGTCTTAACTTCAATCAATATCTTCGATATGATTGAATTACTATCCTGTGTGGTTTGGGTTGTACTATCCTGTGTGGAAATTATTGAACTTGGACTCATGTGTTGGAGCCAAACTGGAATTGATGACTTAGGTATATGTATGGTCATATACCTAAGTAGTGTTGGATGTTACTTCGTGATTGTATCTTTCCTTTGTGGATTATCCTTTGTAGATTTTGGGAGACCTTTGGGGTTCCCGGGGTCCCTACTGACTAGCATATACTCACCCATGCACGGGCTATGCCCACACTACGTTGTGTTTGATGGAGATGACGGACATCTCTTATCGTGGTTGCGGCTTGTGGAGCAATTCAGTACCTGGAGGTGGACCACTGGACAGAACGTACACGGAGCGGACGACTGGACCCGAGGGGCTGAGGAGGCAATCTATACCCACCCTTCAGGTGGGACTTCCAGTGGATGGATCGACGTTGTTGCTTTACATTCAGTTATTGTACTTTCTTTCCAGTTGTACTATACTTTCAGCTTGGGTTTGTATTTTAGCCCACTTACTTTTCCACACTGCTTTTGTACCCAGTTTTACTTAGTGTTTACTTCTTCTTGCTTACTCTGTGGTGTTTGTTTACTTATAAAGGCAATGTCTTCCCCTTTTGTCGGGATTTACGCCTTAGTGCTAGTCACTAGCCCCTGGCCTATGGGAGGCGGGCTTAGGGTAGTCACGACACGGGCCCCGAGAATGGGTCGTGACAAATTGGTATCATAGGAGATAGGTTCTACCGAAGAACTCAAGACTCTGATATTTCTTCTATGTAAATCAATAGTTTTAAGGGTATTGAGTGTGGTTATCAGTCCAGGGAGTCCAGTGTTGGTGCGGCGGCCTACGTATCCATACACCAGGACCCTGACTTCTGATTTCCTACTCAATGCACGAAAACATTGATTGCATGTGTGTTTCAAAATTTTTCTTTGTGATTACTTTGTATCAGCTCACCAGGTATATTGTTTTGTCCGTGGCACACCTGTTTCTTTTCAGGATGGCCCCACGATGGCAGCCAGCTAGGGTTCCGAGCTTTGAGCGAGACGACATCCCACCGAGCGACGAGGCCTCGGAGTAGGGCCCTTTGACACCGGAGGCACCGGCGGTACCTCTACCCGTCGAGCCAACGATGCTACCAGCCCCAGCCGCTGATAGTGCACGTCACCTTAGTGCGCTTCACGAGTTTCAGCGTCAGAGACCCCAAGTTTCCACAGGGAGACGGACCCTTAGGTAGCCGAGGATTGGCTTGAGGCGGTTGTGCGAGTTTTGTGGTTAGTGGGGACACCAGCGGACCTCATGGTGATCCTCGTAGTGAGCCTCCTGCACGTGGCAGCCGGAAGATGGTAGAGATTGATGCTCTAGGTGCACGACAAGGCATCAATCCTCTAGACGAACATTGAGAACCTCTTCCGCTCAGAGTTCGTCCCATCCACCCTCCGTTCAGTGCGCATCCAGGAGCTTCTACAGTTGCGGCAGGGCAGCATGACAGTCGCCTAGTACTCGGCGAGATTTACCGACCTCTCGTGCTATTGGACGGACATGGTACGGGACCCATTCTTTCGGGCCCAGACCTTCAAGCAGGGACTGAGGCATGAGATCAGGGCATCGATGATCTCCCTTAGCATTCCGACACAGGCAGGAGTACTCTAGAGAGCTCTTCTCATAGAGAGCTTTCTTGCCGAGCCTACACCAGTAGCGAGACCTATGGTAGGGCAGCACGTAGTAAAGTCATCTTCTGATGGAAGTCAATGGATGTCACAGGGGTCCAGGAGGACCGGACCATCAGAAAGACGACCTCAGGACACTAGCTCAGAGGTGCGGGGCACATGGCGCAGAGCCAGCATTATGAGGAGCAGGCAGTGCTATGCATGCAGCAGGTAGGGCCACATGGCTCGTGACTGCCCGACCCGCCGTGCAGAGGAGCAGCAGACGGTTGAGGGGAAACCTAGGTAGAGGCAGAGGGTTGACCGTGGCGGTCCGCTAAGAGCAGGCAGACGAGGCAGGGGAGCTGGCTGAGAGAAGGTGGTGGGCGACACTTTGAGGCTTTACCACCACCACCACCAGGAGGTGGAGACCACTGGAGTTCGAGGATGGAGACCACGTCTTCTTGCGGGTCTCACCTCGATGTGGATTACGGAGATTTGGCTGGGGCGGCAAGTTATCTCTGTTCTTCATCGGACCATTCTAGGTTCTCGGTAGGATAGGCGAGGTGGCTTATTGCCTGGCTCTACCACCTCAGTTGCACCGGGTGCACAACGTCTTCCACATATCTCAGCTAAGGAGATATGTGCATGACCCGACACATATCATCGACCATGGAAAGTTGGACATTGACAATGGGGTGATTTTTGCGGAGGTCCCAATGGAGATTGAGGATCGACATGAGAGGGTCCTATGTGGGTGGTCGATTCCTTTAGTGCGCATCAGATGGCAGCATGAGAACCTCCGGGAGAGCACTTGGGAGCGGGAGGCTAAGATGCGTGCTCAGTACCCTCATTTGTTCCCTAGTTATGAAGTATCTTTACAGGGACGTAAAGCGCTGAGTTGGGAGTAATGTAAAGACTCGTAAAATTCAAGGGAAATTTTTTTCTAAATTTTTATTGAGATTTTAAAATAACACAGTTTCTGACGGCACCTGATTCTGAGGCCCGGTGTGCCCAGAATCTTTTTCCAAAGTTTAGCTCCGGAACGTTCAGTGAACGAATGAGCGGGTTTTCCTAACATTTGAACCGGTACTCGGAATCAAATTCTAAGAGCACCGATGGAATCGCAGTGCTGGTAATTACTTAAGAACACCTTTTCTAGAGTTGTGTTTGCTCAGGTGAGGTTTTTAATTAATTGGGATAACTAAATAATAAAATAAAATATTGTGCAACTGATTTTATTTTTATTCTAAGTAGTGTTAACCTAGGCATGGTGGTTGGAGTGGGACCCACTGATATCCTGACTCATAGGTAGGATATTAGTGAGGTGGGGCCCACACGATCCCCACACCCTTTATTTCCTTTTTACCTCCCACGTGAATTTAATTTGGTAACTCACCTGCACCCCCTCTTAATTTCCAAGTCAACTCTCCCGTTCAAATGGATTATTAGACGCCCCTTTAATTGGTCAAAGCTTGATAATTAAATCATGATTTGATTTTGAATTTCAAAAATAGATGGCATGAGTAATAAAATAAGGCAAGGCCTTATCTTATTATTGTTGTTGTGTTGTCCGAGAAGATTTGGTGAGGAATTATTCCAGTCTTGAAGAAAATCCTTCCTTGTTGTAGAATGTGAAGATTGACGAAGAACACCGGCCTCCAACGAAAGACGACGAAGAACGCAAGTTCCTGGGAGATCAACGACACGACGCCGTGAACCGCGATGTCGATGATACAATTCCTCATGAAGCCATGTACCGGGATGCTGAAGATCCTCTTCCCCATGAAGCTGTGTACTGCGACGCCCACGATCCTCTTCCACGACGCCGTCTTCCGCGACGTCCCTTTTCCACGACAAACCTCGTTCGACAACATCATCGAAGTAGGGGGTTTGGTTTAACTTAATTTATGTGGATTATATCCTCGACATGTGATTAAATTGTTGGAAGTTGTTTGAACCACTAACGCGGTGGGTGCTGACCAACGAACAAGTTTGAACCCACCGATTCTCTGTTCTTGATGCGCAAAACGTTGGGTGATGATGAAACGGGACTGTTGAGTGATTGGAGGCCGTTGCAGTAATCTACGAGTCTCGAGGCAACCCCAGGCGCAGACGGGTGCCGGAACAGACCACCGGAGCGGCCAGAGGTGGCGGCCGGCACCAGCCGGCTGCCCGGAGGCGGCGGCGTCCCGGCGCGCCGCCAGGAGGGACCGCTGCAGGTGAAGCCACGGCGGCAGGCGACCGGTCCCGTGCCCGCGCGGGACCTGTGGGAGACGCTACGTCCAGTGCCACGTCTACTAGCAAGGGAGCGGCCCCCCCACGTTGGGACGTGGCTTCAATCAAGGGGGGAAGCCCCCCCCCCCCCGTTCCGCTCAGCTCAACGCTGGCCAAGCTGGCCACGCTGATCGGGCCGGGCCGTGCCTGCCGGGTCGGGCCATGCCCTAATGGGCCGGACCCAAACCCGGTTCGGGTCGACCCGATTTGGGCCGACTTAGGGGGTCTCAGGCCGGGTCGGTCCGGGCCCAAAACCCCATAAAACCGGACATGTTCGTTATTTTTCCCAAAGATTGGGCTACGTACCTCGGATCGACGCACTGTCAGTTGCGATGTGATCCTTGGATCGATATGGTCGTTTCGTTATATTACACTAAAGATTTCAGAGAACTTTGGGTATGGCCGGGTTGGTTCGAACACGAAACCAACCGGGCCCTCGGAGCGGAAATGCTTATAACATGAGCTCCGGACGTCTGATTGACGATCCGTCGACTTTTATGGATTTCTCTTAGTGATACGGACCTTTTGGCTTACTCCGCTTGAGGTTTGGACGTAGTTGGAGTGCGGTCTGGTTGGTTTTGACTTAAAACCCATCCAGGCCCCGGTAATGAAAAAAACCAATAACTCTCAGACCGGGCATCCGATTGACGCGCCGTATGTCACGTTGAGTTCCTCTTGTCGAGATGAAACCTTGGGATACATCAACTCAGGACTAATTTTCATTTGATGTATTGACCCCCTTAGGCTAGTGGAGTGGACCCTCCCAGAAACGAGCATGCTGTGTGCGGGAACCCTAGAGCTGGCTGCGACTGCGACGACGATGATGACTGCAATGAAATCCTCTGCGGGTTCGGCTGTGATGACGACTGCACTGAAATCCTATGTGGGTTCAGCAGCGGTGAAGTCCGTACTAAAATCCTCGGTGGGTTCGACGGCAATGATGACTGCACTGAAATCCTATGTGGTTTCGGCATCGATGAATACCATACTGAAATCTTTAGTGGGTTCGACGGCAATGAAGACTGCACTGAAATCCTATGTGGGTTTGGCAGCGATTAAGACCGTACTGAAATCCTCCATGGGTTAGACGGTAATGACTACTGTTCTTGTATCCTATGTGGTTCTGGCATAGTTTGACTCTGTTCTTGCTATCCTACGTGGGTCTGGCAGAGTAGCTGGACTGTATCCTATGTGGGTCTGACAGCTTAGCTAGTTTAGTATCCTACGTGGGTCCCAGCTTAGATGAATCAGTGGCTATATCTGATCATCTCACTCACTGATGAAGTATACCTGTGTGAGCTGAGTCTTGACTTCAATCAATATCTTCGATATGATTGAATTATTATCCGGTGTGGTTTGGGTTGTACTATCATGTGTGGACATGATCGAACTTGGGCTCGGGTGTTAGAGCCGAAATGAATTGATGACTTTGGTAAATGTATGGGAATATACCTAAGTAGTGTTGGATGTTAGTTCGTGATTGTATCTTTCCTTTGTGGATTATCCTTTTTGGATTCTGGGAGACCTTCGGGGATCTCAAGATCCCTACTATGTAGCGTATACTCACCCCTCCATGGACTATGCCCGCACTACGTTGTGTTGGATGCAGACGACGGACATCGTTGATCGTGGTTGAGGCTTGTGGAGCAAGTTGGTACCTAGAGGTGGACCATTGGGCAGAACGTACACAGAGCAGACGACTGGACCCGAGGGGCTGAGGAGGCTATCTGTACCCACCCTTCAGGTGGGACTTCCAGTGGACGGCTCGACGTTGCTGCTTTACTTTCAGTTGCTGTACATTCTTCCCAGTTGTACTTTACTTTTAGTTTGGGTTTGCATTCTAGCCCACTTACTTTTCCGCACTACTTTTGTACCCATTTTTACTTAGTGTTTACTTCTACTTGCGTACTCTGTGGTGTTTGTTTACTTATAAAGGCAATGCCTCCCCCTTTTTGTCGGGATTTACACCTTGGTGCTAGTCGCCAGCCCAAGGACTGTGGGAGGTGGGCATGGGGTAGTCACGGTACGGGCCTCGAGGACGGGTCGTGACAGATTCAATTTATCTGATGTAACTATGAATCTTTTTATTATGCTACCAATTATGGTTATATATAACTTTTCAATTATAATTAAATACCACCCTAACCCGTAAAGTTGTGTAAAACTCACTCTCATAACATACTATAATTCCCCAACCTTTAAAACCTCTAATCTATAGTTAAATCAATAATTCACATTAAGGATATTTTTAGGTCTATTAATTAAGAGAAGTATGCTATAAATATTACATAACAACTAAAATATTTCAAATTATTCAATTCTACTCAATATCCATTTTTTAATAATATAAAACATTTTAAAATAAATAATGATTTATTTCTTGATAAAAATCTTGATAAAATTTATCTTGACTTCGTTTTGTTTCTAAACCACCATTATACCCTATATAATTTTTTTTAAAAACAATGGATAAACACAAAAATACTTGTAAGGAATATGAAATAATTAATTATGCCATTATTACATGAATACCTTAAACTCATGGAAACATTTTCACAAAATCATATATTTCACCCATAAAACATAAAATCATTAATATACCACATGAAATCATTAGATTCATGGATAACTTATTAGTAATCATATATCATAAAGGTAACTTGTAAAATCTATATCAATCTTAAATAGTAGTTTTTTATAGCTGTATAGGGAGTAACGTTCTTGGTTACATTTGGAATACCCATCACAATATATTCCCTAAATATATTAGGAGAAACCATATCATTTATCTTTATCCCATTAACCAATGCACTAGAGAGCTATCATGGGATTACACAACCTCAGTTTATCATGGAACCACCAACATAAGTTATAAATTCATAAAAACCAAAACATAATCATAAGACAAAAAAACATGCATGAATGAAAAATAACATTTCCACTTTGAAATCACATGATATCATTTCAAGATATTTATATAACAAAACCATTCCTAAAACCAATTTTAATAACAAAATATATCAAAATGGAATATGGTATTTATTTATATTTTAAAAACATTTTGGATTGGAGAGGAACAAAAATATCAAGTAATGGTAATGGAATCAAAAATGTTGTTGTCACCTTATACATTAAAAAATTATTTTTTTATTTAGTAAAATTATTCATTTAAAATTATTTATTTTTATAATATTTGAATTAAATTTAATGTCAAAGGAGTTGATTATACATCGTATAAAACAATGGTGGTGTATAGCATCAAAATATGACTCGGTGTGTTAATTATGTCCATCATCACTAGAAAAACATTAATTAAATAATAACCAGTTTTTTACATCAATTATAATTTAATATAAGACAATTTATTTATGGTCTGAAAAATGAATATCGTTATAATAATGGGGATGGTAGGTCGTACATATGCATGAGTTATATTTACATTTCTCAATGATCATTATGGAGATAAGGTAATTATTATTTAATCCTTCCAAAATTATCATAATATAATTAACATAAAAATAATAATTTATATATACCTATATATATCATACAAGAGATTTGGTAAAACAATTCACATCGCTTCATGGAGGTGATAGTTCACACATACGCACAAACGACATTATCATTTTTATGTTCTGGGAAATTAAGAAAATAATTGATATATAATTCACTTATAATAGTAAATATGGCATGAAAATCATATAAAAACAATTATTACATCATTATTATTAGTCTTGAGGGATAGTTATCGAAAAAGAATTATATCGGTTCGTGGAGGTGATAGTTCACATGTACACATGAACAATTAATTTCAATTTTATTTTATAGATGTGAATATGTATTTAAGTGATGTTATTAACATTATGTCATCTAATTATATTTTTGATACATTAGTTATTATTTCATCAAGGGTGAATAATATTTTATGTTAGATGAAGAAGAAATAAAATTGAAAAACACAAAAAAAAATATGAGATTTCTTTCAGATGATCACCATTATTAACACCTTAACACCCCTAATAAGGGTGTATTGTCTTCTCTAAGCCTTCAAGAATCTAGGTATGGACTCTAAGAATGGTTTTTCCTTATCATGGCCAAACCAACAGTTTTGGGAAGTGTGCGTAATATAGATGAATGAGTTACTTTTTATAGGAGAGGCAAGGGTAACCCTTAGAGTTATTAAAATTATTAAATTAATATAAATTCAATTTAGATTCAAAATGGTTCCAAACTAATTTATATTAAATATAGGATTTTTATGGATTTTAATATAATCATCCAATTAAAATTGGACATGTTTTTTCGTTTTTTAATCCTTATATTCGTATTTTTCCCCCTTTTAACTCTTAAGATTTTTACAAATAATTCACACTTTGAGGGTCAAAATAGTCACCAAATCATATGAAACATCATATTAATGGGTCATTAATGACATTTTTAGAGTAATCTAGACTTATTTCTAGAATATAGTATTTTTATGAATTTTTTATCATTTAATTAAATATTTTATATTCTAAAAATAATAATTATGTCAATTTTGACAATATTCCTTATATGATTTTTTTTAAATATCATAAAAACGTGATTCCATCTAAAAAACTACATTAACTAAATATTAAAATGTCATATTAATCCATAAAATTCATGGATGGAATCAAATATTAAAATTTATATTTATTTTAATATTATTTATTTCATTTATTTGAATCTTTTATTAATAAATCTTTTACTCCATAATCATTATGTCATAATTAAATTTAATTATTGAATTAATAAAAATTATAAATAAATTATCATGCTGTAGATAAAATTTAAATATTTATATTTACTATTCAAGGTTGAATATATCACTTACATACCACCATATTAAAATTGTTTTAGTATGAAGAGACATATTTGTGACATATTTCCCTCCACATTAAATTAAATGTTATAAATGTCATAATCACACTCAGGAAGCTTAAAAAGAAAATTATTTGATCCCAAGGATTTTAATGGTCGATAATAACTCATCCAATAATATTAGGACATTTTTTGTGTTAATTTTATAAAATTACAATTATAATTTTTACTTTAATTACCATATTTGCCTTTAATCGTGGTATATAAAATATTAAAGTTACTATTCACATAAAAATTATATTGATCCTATTGGACTACATTTTTCATAATAATTACAACCATTTATTTCTATTTTTTAAAATATAATTAACATAAGTGGTTAAATTATGTTTGACACAAATCTAGTTCAAGGATTGAGAAAACTAGTTTTTTGAGTGAAATGTTCTAATGTTTACATAGTTTTTCTATTTAATTTTAATTTGAAAAAAAAACAATGCACTAAATTTTATTAACTAATAAAAAAATAATATAATTATACCTTAATACCATTTAAAAGTATAATCTAATAATAAAAATAAATTAGACTAAAAGGTAGTTTTGGATTAAAATGTTGTATTATTCACTATTCATTAAAAATTGAATGTTAATAGTAAAGGACCAAACAATTATCCAAAATAAATTTGTTTCCCCCCCCCTTCAAAGGAAGAATATTATTTTTTAAATATATCATATAAAAGGGGAAAAACTAGTTATAAAAAAGGTTCTCCATCAAATTGCAGTAAAATTTCTTTTTTTCAAAAAATACTTCATTTATTCATTAAATTGAATTCATTATTGTATCATGTCTAGAAAAAATATAATTTGAATTTTAAAAATCATAATTAATTAAAGTTTTATTGAAATAATCCAAGAATTGTGATTTTATTAGCTTATAAACAAACTTATTTAAACTTAAGTATTTTTTTAATAAAAAAAAACTTTATATCGAATTGGTTTTTATTTTCATATCCAATTAATTTTCTAACCAGTGAATCATTATAGAAACATTTGTAGACCATATTTTCACAATTTAGTTAATATACATCATTACCTCCACTCTTACGGCAATGTAATAACAACAACATAAAATAATAATATTAATAATATATTAATTTTCCATATAACTGAGTCTTGTGTCCAAAGATAGATTTTAGTGAAACCCATTGTTGCATGTCGTGAATGATATCAGACATAGTGTCCTTTTTAAAATAAAATTTCAACCTAATTCATAATTAATTTAAAAATATGAAAAACACTTATTATATAATTAACTGGGATATAATAATAACAACCGTGTTATAAATTTCACATTAATTTTTGATTTGTGAAATAAGATATTACTTATTAAAACATCGATGACAAATAAGTCTATATTAATTTAGAATTGGGTTAATTATATAAATATTTAGAACAAGGAAAAAATAATCATTGTTGGAAACATCCATAATATGCTCTAATAATTCAAGGCCTTTCAAACAGCACATGATAACATAGGGAAAACCTAAGAAATGGGTTATCTATAAATTCCATTAAGGGATTATACATGGAATAATATGATACATTTTATAAAATATGAATATAAATGGGGCATAAAAATAGAAATAATCATAAACATGATTGATCAGACATGATAAATCCTGATAATCATAAAATGGGAAATGTGAGGACAATATAAAACATTGTATCATTAATATAGTTCTAGGATAAAATCCCAAGATATCCTAGTGAAAAAAGTAAAAAAATGAATCTTGTTAACTACATTTCCCAAAATGATATCTCATGAGACTAAACATTACCCAATGTATTGGAGGACTATATAATTCTAGGTGCACCCATCAACGTCTTTTCATTCTCATTCTTAAGTGTTCTACATAAATCATAAAACATAGATTCATTCATCATTATAATTAATTTTATGATAAATGAGTGTGGAGAAATTTTATGTAAGTCCCAAATAAAAATTTATATCTGCATAAATGTGAACACCATTGATTGGAAATTGTTATGCTATTCACTGAACAATTGTTTTGGCATTGAAAATATTTGGTGAAATTTTGGACGGATAACAGCATCACTTAATGATTCATAAAAATTGATTGATGAGAAATTGGTGCCATAACATTTAATATATATCAAATTTCTAGTAATAGGGACATGAAAAAACATATCCCATCATTAGAAATTTAAAATTGAAGTCATAATTTAATTAAGAAAATTGAATAAATAAAATAATCAATGTTGTATTTTGGGATGGTAAAGGGTGTACCTAAGGGATTATGGGAGTATTGATAAGAGTGAAATGGGTGTCTCATAATTTATAAATTAAATGGTCTATGTTGAGAATATGTAATAAAATATTCTCATACAATAAAATGGAATTTAAGAGACATAACAATAAAGAAGTGCGTGAATGGAAATGAAAAGAGACAAAACCCTTACATTAGTGTTTGACTCTAAATGCTTTTGACGTGATTCTTAATAGTCAGGTGGTGCCTTAGTAGGACTCTAGAAGGTGGGGGAAAGAGTTTGGGCCTTCCTCAATGGGTGTGAGTGAATAAAAATGGATTATTGGGTGGGTTTATATATGAAAATAGGGGGATTTATTTATTATTTTTGTTTTGGACTCTACATAATAAAATAACCAAAACCAAAAACGCGTCCATGGTTGTTTCCCATGTTTTCATCCAAATGGTATAATTCATAATTATTTTAAAATTACCAAGGGAAAAGATATTAAAATAATTCCCTCACGTATTTGGAGGTGAGTTACTCTTAAAGAAATGATTTTAAAACAATAAAATATATTAATGGGATTTGATGATTCATAATATGTTTATAAAATTAATAAAATAAATATAAAATGTAAATATTTTTAATATAAAACATATAATTTTTCTTGGATACATTTTATTGTACTTATTACATAAATTTTGGTTTATTGTGATGTCATAAAACATAAGGTATATTTATAAGGTATTTATTTTTTACACAAAAATTTGACTGTCTCATAAAATTATGAAAAAATCACCATTGGATACATTCAACATTCAAATTTTAAAAATAATATTAATTTTTACTAAATAATTTTTGAAATATTTTAATTTTTACATTTAAAATAAAATCTAAATTTATTAAGAGATGATGGGTTTTTTAACAACAATAGTTTTTGAACCCTTTTAAAAATAACATTTGACTTCATAAAAATTAAATAATCATTTATATTTGATTAAAATTATTTAGTAATAATATTTTAATAAATTTTTATTTATTTCAAAAATACATTAATTCATCTAATGGAGTTTCTTTATTGAAATTCCATTTCATTATGAAATATAATGTTCAGTTCATCGTATCAAGGCATAATGTTTATGAAACTATATACTTAATTATATATAAATTAAAATAAATAATTAATAAATTTGATAATACATTTAATTAATGTTTAATAATAATATTCATATTATTATGGTTAATATGTTTCTAGTCTTTGATCAATTATTTTCACCCTTAATTAACCCATTTTCAATTTACTGTGTTACTTAATATTAACAAGAATTAATACTCCTATTTTTTAAACAATTGTTACATTACTACCTAATTTTAGTAATTATTATTCAATTTATGTAATAATTTTTATGAAAATTAATTTATAGAGTTGGAATAATTTAATTCAATATTAACCCCCCAATCCTGATGGATAGATGTTTTTTGAAAAATACAATTTTATAGAAAATGATTTTACATTAAGTATACAACTATTGATATTAATTATATGATTTTAAATTAACAAGGATCTATATATAATATAAATATATCATTTAAATCATTCAATTTATGGTTTATTTTAACTAATTATAATGGACAAGCATGATACATTTTAAAAAAATTCTGAAACAATGTGTATTAATAATAAAAAAATCTTGTGTTCAAATCTCATAAAATGTTTATTTAAATGTAATTAATTGAATTAAATAATTATAATTAATATACATGTCCCCATGAAATAAATTTAAATAATATTTTCACTTTTAATTTAATTAATTTTTCAAAATAAATGAAAATTTTACATAAAAATGATATTCTTGTTTTTCCCTAAAAAATAAAAAAAAATCAAGAAATATCAAATTTTCACCTCCTGTTAATATTTATTTGATGATATTAAAAATGGAGATTAATTTATTCAAAAAAATTTAAATTTTCTTGAAGATAATTTTAATAAAAAAATTCATTTTGAAAAAAACAGTTTTTGAAGAACAAAATGTCATTACCAAAAAACAGATTGATTATTTATTAAAAATTTATCATTATAATTATAATATATATATATATATATGTTTCATGATGTGTTTATTAGTAATTATATAAAGAAATTTAAGGGAATGGTTAACATAGTCATATTTAAATAATCATTGTATGTTTCTCATTGTTGTTCCATTTCACTGAAGTTATCGAATATAGTTTTATTTTTTAAAAATACAATGCATTACAGAAATGATCTCATCCCATAACATCAATATATTTTTAAAAATTGGTGTACATAATAATATCTTATTACAATTCATATTACCCCTTCTTATTTAGTTTTCAATCAAGAGATACAAATGACATAGTAGAAAGTAATTATATATAAGTCCATACACTTAAAAATCACCATCATTATAAAATTGTATCTAAGAGTAGTGAATTTTAGTCAAATATGATTAATATTTATTTCCAATTTCATAATAAACACATATAAAAAGAAAAAAATTCTTTACAAATAACCATAAAGAGTTGACAACATCTAAAAAGGTTTGTTTATTTAAAATATTAAGGGATGTAATAAATACATGATGTGTTCTTCCATTTCATAGGTCTCATACATTCTCAATGAATCCTTAAATATATATAATTAACCCAATAAAATCTAATGGTGTGTTAGATAATCATGTTATCATAGAATAATTTGAGCATGAATAAAAAAAATAACCTTAGGATCAACAAAATGTAATACATAACAAACTCATTTAATTTCTCAAAATCTTATTTAAAATATTTTCACATAGAACCAAACTATTTTAACAAACAATTGACAGAATATGATATGTAGAATAGTTTATCCTATGAATTGGTTTTAAAATAATATCTTGGGGATTTTGGGATGAATATTGGGCTACAACATATATTTAATATTAATCCTAAATCCATGGAAGATATATGTCTCATATTAATGTAGATATGAAACATAAAATTAAGGAAATAATGAAAATACCATAATATTTCATATTATTACATTGCAATGATTCCAAAAATATTGATGATTAATAAGTAGAATAAATTCATGACACCCTAGGGTTAGAATTACTATGTTTATGAACATTAGTGGAAAACTAAGAGATGAAGTTATTTTGATGTAATCCATGTCCATACCTAATTAGTGAATAACTTCAACAATCTATCTGAGATCACTAGATTAAGGATTGATATGGGGAATCATGTGATGTGAGCATAGGAAAGGTTTGTATTGAATGAGGGTAAAATAAGGTAAAATGGAATGAAAAATCCCACTAATAGTAATTAATATATTTAATTTTTCGTTGTAAATGATAATTATTCTCTGGTCGTAGTCATTTTTTTTAAAAAAATAATAAGTTCCTCGTACATTTACACCTTTTATCTAATGTTTCAAATAAATCCACATATTACCTTTTTCAATCTATATGGTATTTGGGACAAAACAACTACGTTCTTGGGGGTTTCTAGACAGAAAGGGTCTTTTCCTTTTATGTCATTCCATAAAACATCTCTATTATTATCCTAAATCATCTTCAACCAAATAAACATAGAAAAAGAAATGAAAAAAATGGTTGATAATATCTAGGTCAATTGGAATATGATATTTATGGTGTCCCCCATGTCCAGACTCTTATTTTAGGTGATAAAAAATACTTTATAAATTGGATTTTAAAATAACTAAGATGATCAACGAAAAAATTTATTTATTTTCCATCATTTAAATAAATAAAAATCACTTATCTTTATGGTGTCCCCCATGTCCCCTTTGAACAATCTTATATCCCTTAGCCTATTCCTACAAGTTAATCATAATATATTTCTTTGAATCCTAGAAAAAAGAAAACATAAAAAACGGGTGATCTCAGATGCTTAGTAAGGTTAACAATATAATGGAAACTATCTTAAAAAAAATAAACATTTAAGGCAATGTATAATACTAGAACACAATCCATTTTAACATAAACTTCAGCATAATATGGAAAATATAAATCAAATAATTCAATTTACTTATTCACATGGATATTCTACTAGTTGAATAATCACATGTAATATCAATATTCAATTTCATAATGGTGGAATGCATAATGTCGGAAATCATAACCACATAGTAAAGGCCTCATTCCAAGACTAAAAATAAGATTTTGTCAAGGCCTTGTACCAAGACACTAGTTTGTCTCATGAGACCTACCGATGCATCAAGGAGTTGTAGCGGTATCCACCTATCACTTACTAAGTCGAATGCATTCCTCATGTAAAAAAGTTTTAAACATGACATAAAAATTTATATCAAAACTAGCATACGAATTGTTAATACATTTACCATAAACCATGAATGGTATAAAAATAACACATCAAAATTAAAAAATAACTCATTCAATAAAATATGGAAAATTTTAAAAATAATAAATTATATTCAATTGAGAATGATGAAGGATATTGATATAGATGAAAATAATCATCAAAACTATTTGAGATAAATATCACATGCTTTCATGAAATCATTAAAAAGTATCACTACTTATCAATATTCCATTTAAATTAGATTTTTGAATCAAAGTGTCCCATAAAAGTTTGAAACTTTTCAAAAGAATTTTAATTTTAAAACATTGATGTTCATATAAATAAATCATTAAAATGATTTTTAAAACATAGACATTAATGAGAAAGATTTAGAAGAATAAATCTTTAAAACATTTAAAATGATATTTTAGTTTGATTTCCTGACCTAATGAGAGAGGCTTGAATGCAAATAATTGAGGTAATAAAAACTTATTAATATCATGAGAATATGGGGATTCATGATATAATAGGTCAAATTACATTATATACACCATATAAAAGTGAATTGGCGCATAATAACAAAGATGTATCAATGGAATGTAATTTGAGATGAAATTCATTATAAAGAATGTATACTTAGGTTAAGGATAAATCAATGACATAATTATGTGTGACAAAAATAAATACACTCAAAATTATTTTATATTATGTGTAAATTAATAAGAATACATTCACAAATATTCTGTTAAAAAACAAGACCAATGACTTGGATGTTTAACTCAATGAATAGGAATTGAGTTAAAATTACTCTTATCCTGTTCATATCGATGACTTGAGAATTTATCTATCGAGTTATTACATGTATCAAAAGTATATCCACACAAAGGATAGTGTAAATTACTATATAAGTAAATAAATAGTGATTTCACACATAATCGTAGAGTAAAATAATCAATGAAGTTTACATAAAACTGAATAAGTGGAATTTGAAATTTGAAATTCCCTTACTGATTATCTAACGTACAAAAAATACACCCCATGAAAGAAGGATCATATGATGATGATGTAAATACCCATAAATTAAATTATATTACACAAATAATACAATCGTGGGTAGTACATACACCAAAAAAAAAGAAAATAGTGGCAATATAGCATGAATCTCATGCTAATAAGAAGTGAGATTAAAACCACTTACCACGTTGTGATCAATCGAGTCATACGAAAAAACGTTAATAACCACCAAATGAATCATATAATACCATGAATATAAATATAATCTAAATAATATATATCAAATGGAAGTAAAAAAATACACCACATGCTATAAATAAGTCTTGAACAATATAAATCTCACGGAATTGATAGTGAGATAAGAAACCCCTTTCCTCGTGTACGACTTGACACATTCGTTCTTTAATCTACTGAATAATAAAGTGAAGTGAATTTATACTTGCTTAAGTACCATTTTCAAGATTATCATTCCTTTTATATCACTTATTAACATGTTATAAACATTATGTAATTATTTAAGTTAATAATGGTCGTTTTTTCGATATTTGGTACTTGAGTCAAAAAAGAATTTATTATAATTACAAATTGTCCATGTGGTCAAAATTCTATTATCACCAATTTCATTTTCAGTATTTAAATATCATATATATCAAAAATTATCCAATATATATATAATTAGTTCATGATATTTGTATATAAGAAATGAAATGAACTGTAGTAGGTACTGTAGAAGGCGTATTTCCGGGGTACTGTAGCAGTACTATAGCAGGAACTATAGCAGGCACTGTAGCAGGTATTGTTCAGTATTTTAGCAGTTGGAACTATTTATCCATTTGGGCCATTGGGCAACTAGTTTGGGCCATGGGTGTTGCAAGGATTTCGGATCACCCAAGGCCTTCGGGCTAGTTGATTCTCAAGGCCTTCAGACCACCTTAAGGCCTTAGGGGCACCCCAGGGCCTTAGAGCCACTTGATTCCAGATGTACCAGTTTGACTACAAAGAACAAGGATTCACATGAGGATTCAGGTCAGGAGTATCCACTAGAGTAGAGCTAACCGGATTTGGAAGAATGAGAGTGTATGTATTTTCCATCTGTACCAGGCCTGTGCAGCTTTGCATAGAACAGTTAGCCAACCAGCCCTATGAAGGTGGAGTGCTTGTATCATGACATATGCTGGGGAGCAGTAGTTACAAGTTGTAATCTCTAGGTGATTACCTCTATGTCCTATGGGTCATGTAATTGTCTCTAAGCCTTCGGGCCTTGTAAGTGTTCCACCTCACCCCTTGAAAGGTGGATTATCAAAATAATATAAAAAATGAAGGCCTTCTCTTCATCTTGACCAGAAATGAAATGCACCATTCATAGAGATGGTAATCCGTACATACGCATGAATTCTAATTTCGTTTCTATTTCATATTTAATGAAATTAAAACATAATGATACATATATATATTATAATTACAGTATAATATCATATGATATATGTGTTACAAAATTTAATTAACTCCATCATGTATACGTTCCATGTATGTCATGAACAAATCATATCACCTTGAGGGGTGGTAGTCCACACTTCCTCAAATGAAATTATCGTGTTCACACTTATTGGAATGCTAAAGGTATTTTTGTAAATGAAAATAATAGAAGCATAGATAAAACAAAAAAAATAATATATATAATATATAAATATAGTTCCATCATAATGGCCAGCATAAGTGCAGATGAAAACATGACAGCCTACAAGGAACAAGATCTATAAGGAGGATGTGCAAGGAGCCTTCACCATAGCAGAATCTATATAAATTTCAAGAATGAGAGGGAATGACACCTACCATCGGGTCAAGCTTGTGCATGCACGAGATACCCTAGAAAAATAGCCATGTAAAGGTGTAGAGCTAATTCATGATGAGAATACTAGGGAGGAGTAGTTCCAAGTATTTAGTCTAGGTTTTATGTAATGATTGAAGCCTACAGGCAATGAATTCCTCTAAGGCCTACGGGCCCTGTAATACTTATGCCTACGGGCCTTGTAAGGGTTCCACATCACCCCTTGGAAGGTGGATTATCAAAAATAAATAAAAAATTAAGGCCTTCAAGCCATTGGATGGATGGATAGTATATTTAGGATAATAGTTTTGTTATTAAATAAAGTAATAAAAAGAGTTTAGGGGTTGTAGAAGTAAAATAAATGAAGAGAACCTTAGGGAAGACGATACATTAAAATTGGATAACTCCCTTTTTTTTTGAACAAAAAGGATTTCTTGAAGTTCATTATACTTATGGTAAGTCATGTAGGTGCAATGGAGGGATCTTGAGGTCTTATTGGGGAAGATTCTAGACAAGCCAAGGGGCTTGAGAGGTGTGAGTAATGGGTTAGAGGTGAGGGCTTTTTATAAGGGGGAGGGGATCTCTAGGAAAGTTTGAAAAGATTATTTTATTATATAATGATTTTTTATTTATAAAGGTCCAAAACTAATTAGTGTCATAGATAATATGACTCATGGTTGAAAAAAAATCATCCAATAAGAATTGTACAGGTTTTGGAATATTTTTTTAAATCATTATAGTCTTATTTATTTAAGTCATTCATTAATGAGGTAAACACCACATCATTATTGTATCATAAATAATTTTATTTATTTGATGTCTAAAAATTATAAAAAAAATGCCATGACGTAGAAAATCATTTTATCATTCCAGATAATATTTATAGTCGAAAATATAACTTATATAACCACATGTAAAAATTAATTGACTAAAAGATATTTGTTTATGTCATTTTTTCCTTTACTTTAAGTTAATTAAAATAAAGTGTCATTATCACTCTTAATTGGCTCAATGGGGTCCCAAAATATATGCATATATGCCCATGGTCTTCCATGACTCATCCAATAAATATATGACAAGTTTTAAAGTAAATTATTATTATTATTATATTCTTTTTACCTTGAATTACCCTATTTACCTTTAACCAAGGAAAATAAAAGTCAAAAGTTATTATTCACAAAATTTTATTTTCATCTTATTGAACAACATTTTACTTATTAATAACAACCATGTATGTTGGCTTTTTTAAATTCAATTCACAGAAGCGGTAATATTTCATATAAATGAGAAAGTCATATTTTTTAACTACTATTTAGTGGTTTCAGTATTCATAAAAAATTGATGTTTTCCAAAAAAATACCAAAAATTAAGACTGAGATATATTTGATATTCCTAAGTAAAAAATGATGTCTATTTTACCAAATTCAAAACATATAAGTTGGATTAATGAATTTAAAATTAATTCCCATTATTAAAATAAAAAGCGTGTTTTTAAGAAATATTAACTATCAAAACGTTGACACCTGTTTATGTTCAATTTTAATGTAAAATTTCTTCCAACGAACAAAATTGGATTAAATCGAAAAAATATAATCTAATTACACTTCAAAACAAATTAAAAAGATAATCTAACCACATAAATAAATTAGATTAAAATGTTGTATTAAATTAAAACACATTATGTCTGACTATTCATAATAAATGAATATTATTAGAAAAATACCAAAATTTCATCCAAAGTAAATTTTGATGTGTTGATTCTAAATAAAAATTTTATTTTGTCAAATTGAATATGTAAAAGAGTCAAATATTAGATTTAAAAGGGTTCTCCATTAAAATATGGTAAAATTGTATTTTTTTGAAAAATATATTTTTTATCTGAAAAATTGAATTTGTTCTTATAATATTTATAAGAAAAGAATAATACATAAGTTAAAATTATATGGATTATAAAAAATTAAAAATATAGTTAACAGTATTTGTAACCTCTTTTTGAATGGCTAGTTTGGAAATTCGTGGTGTGCTCAAACTCCGTGTTGCATATAGTACAGGTTATTGAATTACATTGAAGTGGTAATGTACCATGAAAACTTGGGGTATTACATTCTCTCCTTCAATAAATTCTATCCCCATGATTAGAATTTGTTCTTCAGAAATAAAAGGTTGAAAATAGAAATATACCATTGTGGAAAACCCACATCGTAAATTGGGTTAATAATATTTAGTCTTAATAAGAGGGAAAGGGAAATGATAAAGTCACCACCAAATTATTATCTCGATTAAGAGAACATTGGTAGAAATTAGAGACATAATTTGAGGAAAAAAAGCAAATATTTATATGGAGTGATTGAGGTCATCAATAATAAACAAGTGTAAAATTGAGGGACTCAAATCCATCAATCTAGGATGAGTTAAAATATCATCCGTTCAAAAAATCATAAAGAATTAGGATAACAAATTTTTGGTTTTAAGATACCTTACCTAATGTTTAATAATTTATTTATTCATTTTATAAGATAAAAAAATATACTTGACAGGTTGAGTTTCATTTTCCATCTTATTATTATGACAAACTCATATTTCACTCCAAACGATGAGTATTCAAGATGATTTGGTCACACCTGAAGTGCTAGAATCAACTTATATAGAATCACATAATCCACAAAGGATGAAATATATATTTTCCTTTTCTTTAGAGATTAACCAAAACCAAAATGGTTAGTAAAATATTAGATGATCCCTAAAAAGAATAATCCTTTTGGGAAAGAAATAAAAATGTTAACTTCTCAAATTAAACCAATAATAACCAAAGTTCAATAAATACCATTCAATAAACAATTGTCCAGAAAATATTTCAATATAATCCAAAATAATATTGAAACCCAAAACTCAGAAGAATTTGTTTACGTAGTCTTCCATGTTAAATTGTATCACCCAATAACATCGACTACTATTAAAGTCACATACTTAAAATTAGTTAATTTAATCACATATTCTCTATGATAGGTTAATAATTTCCATAAATAACCTAAATCTATATAAAAAATTCCATCATTGTTCCTTAAATTAAATCCCATATTATTCTATTTTCCTTAGGCATATAGTGTTCACAATAGAGCAAACGTTTTCCAACATAGCATTTATCACTTAATCATCAAATCATTTTCCTATACTAAGGATATCCATTTGATAAGCAAATGATCCCAAATTAACTTATAATTGATCAATAAAATCATTTAACTAAAAATAATTTTTCACACTAACCAGGGACTTCTCATAGTCCAGTGGTAGGTGATAAATCCCAATCGCACTTTGGATGTGGGTACGATTCGTGTAGATTTTTCTGAAGCGATGGTTTGTCAAAAGGTCTGTGTGTTGTCCTTTTTCAAAAACAATATTTTATAACATTCCAAAAATGATAAATTCCTCAAAATAACCATAACATAATTTAACCACAAATGTTATCTCATACCCCTCATTTTCATCCCAAAATCTATTAACTTGTAATTGCCTCAAATTCAAGGATCGTATAAACCCAAATGGTTATTTATAACCATATCCACAAGAGAAAATATAATTCTTCCTCAAATATTATTTTCACATAAAAAACTGAAAGTTTACACATACAATAGAAAAGTCTTCTAAAGTAATCCCATCATCAAATAGCACTAATACTTTTAAAATTTTCACCATCCATTTATTTCCACATAAGTTCCTCCTTAACCAAGATGTTATCCTATATAATATGGCATTTAATTGGGTAATGTACATGTCCCCTACATTTACAGAAAATGATTGAAAATGGATTATTGGGATCATTTTTATTTTCTTCCATAGTACTCTTCATTTTCCACAGAAGTTCTTTACTTTATGTCCTTCTTTCCAACACATAAACAATTTCATTGTTCCATTGAGACACTTTAATTAGTGTCTCCTTACACATTTCATGCATGATGGAAATTGAGCTTTTGTTTCTCCATGGTCACCACTGCTAGAGCTTTTATCATTCATAACATTTCTCTTCCTTGTTGAGTCTGGGAGTTGGTTAATATATATGTTGTTGATTATATTTTTGGAAAACTGATTTGGCATGAACACAATATCTTTTATGCCTATCAACATTCCAATTTGTGGATCATTTCCACCATTGTTCCTAACTTGTACATCATGCTCAATGTTACAATGACTTCCATCAAATCCAGCCATTCACTAAAACCAGAAAGTATTGTGTGAGTAAAAATAGTCATAAAATCATTTAGAGAATATCATGACACATTATTTTAAATCTAAAACACCTAAGGATTAACCAGGGTTATTTATTCTCATATTATATTAAAATACTTCATATCGGTTTGTAATGAGAATTTGAATTATCATAAGAATTTCCCCGAGAGTGTCGTAACGAAGAGTTTAACAAGGCTCATCGTGTACCAGGATACCTTTGGTCAATCCTAAAACTCCTTGTCAGAGTTTTCACTCCTAGGTACATCTGTGCTAGAGCCGCCTCTACTTGCTCATATACATACTAGGATTTATTGCATGGAAAACCCACATAATATTTATATATCCAATGTTTTTGGATGTTCTTCTATACTAATCATCAAAGTATATCTTAGGGTAGTGTTTTCTAATCACAATTTCTCTAAATCTATCTTCCAATATATGTACTAAAAATCCTCAGATACCAACCGTAATGCCCCGACCCCAGTTAACCAGAATTAGTGCATAATTACTTAACATTGGAATGATACAAGGAATCATTTCCAGAAAGACCAATCAGTTTACTAGCCTTGTAATTACTATATACATACATAGGTTTTTCATTACATCATGAAATAATAAAACAACATTGTGTCCCCTTTGAACACTCTTATATCCCACAGCCTATTCCTATATGTTAATCATAATATAAATCTTTTCATATTGGGAAAAATAAAACATAAGAAAGGGGTGAGCTTAGATACTCGGTAAGGTTAATAATATTAGAAAAACTGTCTTAAATAAGAATAAACATTTAAGGCAATGTGTAAGACTAGAACACATGCCTTCTAAACATAAACTTCAGTATAATATGGAAAAGATAAATCAAAAAATTTCATTTACTTATTCAAATGGATATTATTCTAGTTAAATAATCACATGTAATATTAATATTCAATTTCATAATGATGGAATGCATAATGTCATACATCGTAACTACATAGTCAAGGCCTCATGCCAAG
Source organism: Viscum album (assembly GCA_963277665.1). NCBI lineage: Eukaryota > Viridiplantae > Streptophyta > Magnoliopsida > Santalales > Viscaceae > Viscum > Viscum album. Next base: position 1,292,922,680 of record OY728136.1, read on the forward strand.
ACAAAAAATAAGATTTTATCAAGGCTTTGTGACAAGACATTAGTTTTTCTCAAAAGACCTACCGATGAATCTAGGATCTATATCGGGCTCCACCCGTCACTTATAAAGTCCAAGGGATTTCTTGTATGAAAATGTTTAAACATAACAGAAACATTCATATTAAAACTAGCATACAAAATGTTAATACATTAAACATATACCATGAATAGTATAAAAATAAAACATCCACAGTCAAACATAATACATTCAATACAATAAGGAAGATTTTAATTATAATAAATTATCCTCCATTGAGAATTATAAGGGATATTGAGATAGATGAAAATGATCATCAAATCTATTTGAGATAAATATCCCCCTTTTCATGAAAACATTAAAAACTCTCATTATTTATCAAGAATCCATTTAAAATAGATTTTTAAATAAATGTTTCCCATACCACATAGACACTTTTAAAAGGAATTTTAATTTTAAAACATTAATGTACATATAAATAAATCCTTAAACCCATTTTTAAAACATAGACGTTAATTAGAAAGATTTAGAAAAATAAATCTTTAAAAAATTTAAAATGATATTTCAGTTAGAGATCCTAACCAAATGAGAGACACTTGAATACAAATAATTGAGGTAATAAAAACATTATAATATCATGAGAATAAAGGGATTCATGATTTACTATGTCAAAGTACAGTATATACACCATATAAAAGTGAATTGGCGCATAATAATAGAGAAGTCTCAATGGAATATAAGATGAGATGAAATTCATTATAAAGATTGTATCCTTAGGTTAAGGGTAAATCAATGACATAATTATGTATTAAAAATAAAAATAAACTCAATTTTCTTGGATATTAAGTGTAAATAAATTAGAATAAAATCACACATATTCTTGTAAAAAACAACACCAATGACTTGGATGTTTAACTCAATGAATAGTAATTGAGTTAAAATTAATCTTATCAAGTTCATATCGATGACTTGAGAATTTATAAATTGGGTGATTATGTGTATCAAAAGTATATCCACACAAAATATAGTGTAAATTACTACATAATTAAATAAATAGATATTTCACACATATTTATGGATTAAAATAATCAATGATGTTTACAAAAAACCGAATGAGTGGAAATTGAAATTTGAAATTCCCTTACGGATTTGTTAACGTACAAAAAATACACCCCATGAAAGAAGGATCATATGATGATGATTTAAATACCCATAAATTAAATTAAAATACACAAATAATATAATCATGGGATGTACATACACCACACAAAAGGAAATAGTTGCAATATAGTATGAATATCATGCAAATAATAAGTGAGATGAAAACCACTTACCACGTTGTGATCAATCGATTCGTACAAACAAAAGTTAATAACCACCAAATTAATAATAGAATAAAATTAATATAAATATAATCATGATAATATATATCAAATGGAAGTTCACAATAAACCACATGCAATAAATAACTGGCAAACAATTGAAATCTCACGGAATTAAAAGTGAGATAAGAAAACCCTTACCTCATGTCCGACTTGAATCGTTTGTTCTTTAATCTCATGAATAATAATCTAAAGTCAATTTATACTTTCTTAATAACATTTTTCAAGATTATTATTCATTTTATATCACTTATTACCATGTTATATACATTATCTAATAATTTAAGTTAATAATTATTGTTTTGACAATATTTGGTACATTAGTCAAAAAAGAAATTGTTATAATTACAAATTGTCCATGTGGTCAAAAGTATATTATCTCCAGTATCATATTCATGTTATAAATATCCTATATATCATTTATATTAAGTATATATATAATTAGTTAATGATATTTGGAGATAAGAAATGAAATGCACTATTTATGGAGACGGTAAGTTGTACGTACGCATGAATGCTACTTTCATTTCTATTTCATATTTAATGAAATGAAAACATAATGATACATAGGTATATTATAATTACAGTATAATATAATATGATATATTTGTTCCATAATTTAATTAACTCTATCCTTTATACGTTCCATGTATTTCATAAACTAATCATATCACCTTGAGGTGGCAGTCATCCACACATCCTCAAATGAAATTATCGTGTTCACACATATTGAAAAGCATAAAGGTATATTTGTAAATGAAAATTACAGAAGCATAGATAAAACATAAACATAATATATATCATATTTATATAAAGTTCCATCATAATGGCCCCCATAAGAGGTGGTAAAAGATAATTGAACAATCATCGTTTCATGAGGCAGCAGTTCGCCTTCCACAGAAACATAATGTTATTTTCCCATTAGATTGATGTGTGTGTATGTGTAGCTCAAATAAATCTCATAAAAACCTATTATATTGAAAATAATTTTTTTTTATAAAATAAAGTAATAAAAAGAATTTAGGGGTTGGATAAGTAAAATAAAAGAAGAGAACTTTAGGGAAGACGTTATATTAAAATTGGGTAACTCCCTTTGGTTTGAACCAAAAGGATTTCTTGAAGTGACTTATGGATAAGGTAAGGCTCTTAAGTTGAAGGGATGGATCTTTAGAGATTATTTGGGATGATTTTGGATGATCCAAGGGGCTTTAGAGGTTATATTAATGGGTTAGAGTTGAGGGCTTTTTATGAGGGGGGAGGGGCTCTTTAGGAAAGTATAAAAAGATTATTTTATTATATAATGATTTTCGGTTTTTAAAGGTAAAAAATTAATTATAGTCTAAATTAAGATGACTCGTGTTCAAAATAAAATCATAAAATAAGAATTGGACAGGTTTTGTATATTTTTTTAATCTTTATAATCTTATTTATTTAAATCATTCATTAATGAGGTAAACACCACATCATTATTGTGTCGTAAATAATTTTTTTATCTGAAGTCTAGAAATTATAAAAAAATCACATGATGTAGGAAATAGTTTAAGCTTTCCAAATAATATTTATAGTAGATAAGATAACATATATAACCCCATGTAACAATTAATTTACTAAAAGATATTTTTTTATGCCATTTTTTCCTTAACATTAAGTTAATTAAAATAAAGTGTCATTATCACTTTTAAGTGGATCTATGGAGTCCCAAAATCGACCCAAATATTCCCATGTTCAGCCATGACTCATTAAATAAGTTTATGACAAGTGTTAAGGTAATTTTGTATTATTATAATATTTTTTTTACCTTGAATTGTCATATTTACCTTTAACCGTGGTAAATAAATGTCAAAAGTTACTATTCACCAAAAATGGTTTTCATATTATTGAACCAAAGTTTACTTACTAATAACAACCATGTATGTTGGATTTTTGAAATTCAATTCAAATAAGCGGTAAAATTTTATTTAAATTAAAATGTCAAATTTTTAAATTCTACTTAGTGGTTTCACTATTCATAAAAAAATTATGTTTTCCAGAAAAATACAAAATATTCTTCCTAATATATATTTGATATTCCTAATTCAAAAATGATGTCTATTTTACCAAATTCAAAACATAGAAGTTGGATTAATTAATTTAAAATTACTTCCCATTGTTAAAATAAATAACATGTTTTTAACAAATATTAACTATCAAAACATTGAAACTTGTTTATGTTCAACTTCATAGTGATATTACTTACAATGACCAAAATTAGATTAAATGTTAAAAATATAATCTAATTACACTTCAAAAACAATTAAAAAGATAAACTATCTATATAAATAAATTAGATTAAATAGAATTTTTGAATTAAAATACAGTATTTCTCACTATTCATAAAAATGAATATTATTAGAAAAATACCAAAATTTCAGCCAATGTTAATTTTGATGTCTTTATTCTGAAGAAAAATTTTATTTTGTCAAATTGAATATGTAAAATAGACAAATATTGGATTTAAAAAGGGTTCTACATTAAATGGTGTTAAAATTTCATTTTATTAATACACTCTTTTTCTGAAAAATTGAATTTGTTCATATAATATGTCTAAGAAACACATAATTCATAAGTCAAAATTATATGGAGTATATAAAATTAGAAATCTAGTTAATACTATTCATAGCATCCTTTTTAATGGCTATTTTGGTAAGTCATGGTGCGCTCAAACTCAGTGTTGCGTATAGTACAAGTTTTGGAATTACCTTGAAGAGATAATCTACCATGAAATCGTGGGGTGTTATAAATTAAATACATGTAAAAGTATTGATTTTTATTTAAACGTAGTATTCTATAGAAATATTTCACAAACATGAGAATATAAAATCATGTGAACTATGCTATTTGTATCACATTAATAAAATAACTTTTTATTAAACATACATGTAACATTCCCTCATAAGAAACTAGTGAAAAATCTATATGAATTTCATTATAATGACAATTTTTTGATCAATTTTTCTGATATCACTTTACCAAAAAAATTATGAAAAATTTCATATTCAACCATTCACAAAAACATAATTTGTAAAAATATAATAATATCATATAAACACAACATGCTTATGAAAATATATAATAATATCATGTTAAAAGAATATTTAATAATTATATGTTATTTAAAACCATAAGAAATGATTTTTTGTGGAATATATGATCTCATCAGTCAATCATAAATACATATGTGTGTCACTTATAATCAATAATAAATCATATCATAAAAAAACCAGTGGAATTAAAATGAGTTTACATCATCATATATTTTGGAACTAAGAGAAATAAAATGAATTTTGGAATATTTAAAAATATTATAACAAAATAATTTCCATCAATTTTATTGATTGGAGAAACAATTTCAATCAACAAAAATAAGTAATTCATAAAATAAATTTGATAGTAATACATAAAAAATAACATCAAAGGATTTAGATATTTTAAAAATTAAGATGGAAGTTAATCTATGAAAGAAGATATTTTTAGAAATCATTTTATAACATCTTTGAAATGCGACAAAATTCAAAAACATTTTCAAAAATAATTTTTAATTAGGTAAAATGAAAAAATTTCAAAAATCATTAAATAGTCAATATAATTGATCCTTGAAAAGGATCTAATGTTTTATCATTAGAGATGTAGGGTCGATAATAATAATATGAATTGGAATTTTAAAACCTTTATAATATTTTGAATATAATTTCATTGAAACCCAAATTATAAAAAAGTGCTAAGTTTTTAACTTACCAAGATATAAGGGGAAATTATAATATTACCCAAAAAACTATTTCTATTTTGAAATAATAATGGATAATATTAGAAGGAGGATTGAATAGGGAGAAAGATAATTTGAAAAAACAGGAGTTATTATTAACATTATCAACATATAAAATGATATAAGGTCATCATTTTAATTCATTAAAAATTTAGGATGGAATAAATTTTGATATTATAATATAATAGAATAAAAAAAAATTATAAATCTATATAAAATGAATCATTATGACTCCAGTAAATATGTTTATCTAGGAAAAACCCCCTTACGTATTAAGAAATTTTTTAATAGATCCCCCTTGAAAGTTGGAAATTAAAATTTAGCATATTATACCATGAATAAATAATTTTTCATTATATTATATATATATATATAATATGTAGTATACATATAATTAAAATCCCATTAGGTGTATAAAAACATGTCCCAATAGAAGTAAATGGAATTGAACCCCCCTTACATCATCATTTTATTTGAAATATAACCCCTAAAAAGGTAGAACATGATATGGATTTTAAAATACTATAGTATATATAAAAATTATAATAATATAATTCTAAGGAGAATATATACACCTAAAAAAGGAACTTATTTTTTAATACATGTAATATCTAAATGATGAAAAATTGATATGTAAAAACCATTACTTTTAATCCCATTTAATAAATCAAACATTGACCTCTTCTACATAGGGATGTTCTCCTTGGGGTATCATATTAAAGATCCTTATCTTTTAATTTTATAAATTTCAAGGACTCAAGGATATATCGAGAGAGTATTAGAAATATTATTGATGGGTTCTGGTTAATATAATACATTAGAATTATTGGTTAAATGAGGTGATGATGTGATCCTTTTCTATATTAAGGAAATATATTTTAAAAAAATTACACATTTGAATATAAAGAGAAAACATGTTTCAGCTTGAACATGGACATAAAGTGGAAAATTATAGAGTGTGTGATTATGAATGTTCAATCCTCCCTTAACAATTTATTTTTCAGACAAGATTGAATCTTGTTTCTATGTCTTTGACTCTAATGTTTTTCACTTTTTCCTTTTTATATTTACAATGGTTATAATTTATTAGGTAATTAATTTTAAATTTCATATATAAACATAAAATTTCCTCATTAAAAAATATTAACCAAATTATCAAAAATATAAAATTAATTTTTATCAAATAATATTTCAAGGTGTTATAAAAATGCATTTCAATACTAACACATATAATGCTGAAGAATCATTTTTAGGAACATTTTATTTTTATGAATAAAAATGATTTTAGGATTAAATTATCAATGTTTTTTATTTCCATGACATTAATAAGATTATTAACAATAAAATAAGGTTTATATTGATTAAAAAATAGGTCAAAATATAATCATATCTTATGATATCATAATTATAAAATGATATAATATAGTGTTTTTATTACCATAAAATATTAATTATGTTTCAAAATATTAAACATAGGTTTTCTAAATTCTTAAGAACAAATTTTAAATTAATTGTTTAATTAATTAATTAAATATTTTTTATATATGTTTTTAATAAATGTTTTGAGTCATTATTAAATCAAGATAATGTAATTAACACTATGATATTAATATATAAAATATTTTCATTGTTCACCAAAACTAATTATATCACAATGATGTAGAAAATAAATCCTAAACTAATTTGAAAATAATTAATTCAAAATTGAATTTCATTTTATAATGTTAAATACATATAATATAACAATTTATATTTTAAATAAAAATACAAAATAAAAAATGTAGTTTTTAAAAAACAATATTTTAAAACAGTAGGTGTTATTGATATTATTTCATTTTGATTTATAATATAAATAATGTTAATATTTTAGTTAATCTTAAATAATATTTTAAATGGTTTCCAATTAATTTATTAGGATAAAATATACAATAATGTATAAAATATAATTTTTTGAGAATGAACAATTATTTTTAATATTAAATATTATTAATTATTTATCCTCTATTCATAGACAATTTATTATACTTTTATTTGGTAGAGGTTTTAATATTCATATAGTTTTGTCAATAATATCCGACTAATATGTTATAGGAATGAATTTGATCGGTGTTTTCTTGTAGATCATGCTATCAAACACATTGAATTTATTTAATAGAAAGATATATAGTAAAATACTTGGACATATAATTATCCATATAAAAAACCATGTCCGCAAGATTCTAATTACTTGTTACTAATGAAATGGTGAAGTGTGTCCACATGTGAAATGAGGGAATATATTTTAAAAATATATATAATATCTTACGTTTATTACATTTAATTATTTTCTAATACATACTTTAGGTCATTAATGACTTGATCAATACTTCTTCCATGTTTAGTGATAAAATAAAGGAATCCAATTTGAGTATCATGATTTAATACTCACAAGCTCCAACAGATTTTATGTCCTTCAGTTTTAGCTCATGAAATTATCTCTCCATTTAAGGTAAATGTGATTTAGGAATAAAATTAATGAGCAATATTTTCTTGAACTTATACCATTTAATAGATTTCATTTCCTCCTTTTTCATTGTATTCTTAATCAGAGTACAACATTTTTAACCTCATCTTTCCAATGATAAAATTTTAAAATAACCATCTAATGTTCTAAAAATGAGAAAATAAGATATATATTTTATATAAAATATATTTTTTTTGAGAAATAAATATATTAGATGGCCTTCTGAGGAAGGGTGGTTGTTGTCCTTTGAGATACCTGATTTAAAGATAATATTTCTTATGTGCATTCAATATATCAACATATTTGGTGTTATTATTAATATATTTAGAGAATTTAATGAGAACCAGTACATGATTTAGTACCCCTGGTCATATAGTATTCACATTGACAATAAACAAATCATCATATAATTAATCATACACATTGTTAAACAAATTTATCTTTTAACCAACCATGTATTAAATAATAAAATGTTAGAGATAAAAATAGTTATTTTAAAATTGAAAATATTAACATAAAATGGATAAATCATAAATGACTTATTTAGCATAACAGAAACAAATTTAGTCTATATTATAGGATATTCATTATATATTTCCTAGTATGTTTTCTAACAATAAAATAAAAATATTCTTCAATTGTTCATACTGATTTATAAAGATAATATAAATTATTCTATCTACACCCTTAAGGATTTTCTAGTTTAGGGTTTTGTTATAGGACCACTCATTATGCACCACATGAAGATAAATTTGATACTCAAAATTCATTTTTTTCAAGGTGGTTACAAATAGGGTCATCTGGGACATAGTTTTATCCACTTTTCAATATCTATATAGTATAGTAATTTCTAAAAAAATAGGCTAAGTCATTTATAAAAACTGAAGATTTCATTCTATTCCGAGAATAAATCCTTGTAAAATTAAATTTAACTCATATTAATCCCCCAATGTAACAATAATAATCATCTAAAATATCTAAAAATAGATTGGATAACAACCATGGAACCCTAAATCACACAGCACGATCTAGTACAAAAAATTATTTATTTACACATAGTAATTATTTCCATGTGATATGGCCCATGATAAATATTTGTGTGTGACCTTCAACATTACATAATTTAGCTATTTCAACTAGATTTCACTTCATTGCATTCCCAAATATCTATTTGTTTCCAAGATTTAGTGAGTTAGGAAAAAACACATACATATAAACCAACAAGAATACTATTTGGGTTCCATTAAAACAATGTCCTTTTCTTCCAAAACATAAATTTTTTAACACAGAACAATAATGTGATTTCTTGGAAAAAATCAATAACATTTAACTTGAATTCCTTATTTCACTTACACATCCTTATAACATTTCAAAAACATTTAAAACATGGTATGAGAATAAAAATATCAGTAAGGGATGTAAAAAGAATTAAAGAAACCATTATTCCATGAAAACATATAAGTGTATGAAATCACATTCAAAAAGACATACATCTCACCCTTATATACTTACTTTGTGAAGCATGACATTTCCATAAAATATTAGATAATATATATAAAACCATAAATTTATAGTTGGAAATTACATACTAATATTGTGACCATCGTGTCTAGCTTATGATTTTTAACCCTCGTGGCTACCTTATAATGTATCCCTCATAGCTACTTTATGGTGTAACTACTACAGTCACACTTAGAGTAACCATACTGCCAAACTCCAAAATACACATAACAAATGCATTGGATGGGGATATAAGTCCCACTCATCATCATAAACTATTCCAATCAACGGATCACAGTTATAAAACATGAATAATTAATTGAAAACATCACCTTGAATTTTGTAGAACTATATGTTTAAATGTGAATTTTATATGAACATTCCCTTTAAAATCACATATAATTGATATGATAATCAATAAAATGGACGGAATATGTTTAAAAATTGTAAGTAAACATTATATAACATAGTATAAACAATAAATTTCAAAAAAATGATTTTAAAATCACACAATTATTGAAGTATAATGTTAACCCAATGAATCGAAATTGGTAAAGAACTCCATTAAGCTGGGTTCGCCTTAATTTAAACTTGATTAAAACTCTTGATAATGGTTAAATTAGTGTTATTAATATTTTAAATACGCATATTCCTGTTTATAAAAACTTATATAGTAATTTTAAAACATCATTTGACCAATTTAATAATAATTTTTTGTAATTTCCATTATTTCGGGTACTTGCTTTACATGATTTCCATGGTTGGTTCGTAAGGATTATCTTGTAGAATGGAAGATAACTACATAGGTTAAAAGAAATATTGATAATAGGTTACATAATATTAATTTATTCCATAAATAATTTTAGGGTATATGGTGAGAGGATGAATCATTCGATAAATCATTTGTGATATTTGTTTAGATCATTTTGGTGGATCTTCAATTTTCACAAACTTTTTTCCCCATATAACATTAATATTATGAAAATTATTTAATTCCAAAACATAATAGAGGTCATATATTAGAATTTTCAAAATTTTAAATCATTAAAAAGGATTTACAACCAGATTTGAAGGATGTAAAGTAAATTAAAAAACACATCATCCACAATTTCGATAAATAAACACATTGTGGATGGTGTTTATATATTTAAAATAAGAGGGAGAGGAGATGAATAATGATGATGAATTCTTCCATAAACATGATAAAAATAAATAATATATACAATATTGGATCTTTCATTCCTCTTGGACATGGGGAGTAGTAGATAGTATAAGAAAATAAAATAAATAATAATAAAAACACAAGTAAATGAAAGAGGATCTTTACCTATTAATCTCTTCTCCATTATATCCTCCTTAAGGCCTTTAGTTTTGAACTTATTTTTAGATCAGTAGGTCTCAAATGTGGGGAATAGCCATGGGAAGTGGATTGGGAATAATTTTATAAATTCTCTAAGCATGAGAGGTGTGAGAGGAAGAGAGGGGTGATGGTGGTATTTATAGTGAAAGTGAATGAGTTTTTAATTAATTTCAATGCACACCTCATTAGTGTTATTTGTAAAACAAGGTGTTTGACCATGTTTTTCCCATGATATTGGAAACTTGGGTCACTTTATATTATATTTTAATCCTTATGACTCGACTAGAATTATTACATCATTATTACATTGTTATGTTGTCATTAAACACCTAAAAACATAAAATGAATTTTTACTATTCACCAAAAATTCAACGGTCTCAGAAAAATTCCAAAAAACAACCCTAACAAATTTTCAACACGCATAATTCAAGAATAATCTCCATTTTCTGGAAATAATTTTTAAATATAATTAATTTTATTTTTAATAAGAATCCTAATTTATTCAAAAAATCACAATTTTAGAACTATAAATAATTTTATATAGTCTTGAAAAATTAATCAAGATCTAATTATCTTATAAACTTAAGAAAATAAAATAATAATATGATTTACTATTCATAAGTTTAATATTACTTTTCATATTACAATTCATAAGGGTATTTGACTATTCACCAAGAAAATTAGTTGGTTCTATCAAACTCAAAATAACTTACTGATCACAATAATAGATGTCTGTTTTTTCAAAATTCAAAAAAAAGAAGTAGAGAATTTTTTATGACTATTTTATAACTGTATCCTTATAAAAATATTTCACATGAATTTAAATTTATTTTTAAAAAAATTTGGTGTTACATTCTCCCCACATTTTGGAAATTACCTCCTCACAATTTTATTACTTATTAAACAAGTGAGGGTACCTTTCCCTCTTAGTGTTTTCAGATTCCTATGTTTTTTTTTCAACTTTGTGGTTTCTCCACAAATTCATTACCTGGTGGATTACCTTATTCCATAATAATTGTTTCTTTGATGATGAATCTGAATAGGTTTCTCTTTATAAGAAATATTCTCTTCTAGTTGAAATGCTTTTGGGCCCAAAACATGAGATGAATCTGAAACAAACATTCTAAACATTGAAGCATGAAAATTGTTGTGTACCTGAAATAAAATAGGAGGAAAATCTACATGATAGGAAATTGGTCCATATTTCTCTGTTATTTCATAAGGTCTAATGAACCATGGGCATAGCTTCCCTTTCTTTTCAAAATGCATAACAGTTTTCCATGGTGTGATTCTATGAATAAAACGATCACCTTTCTCAAAAGAAAAGTATTCCCTCCTATTGTCTACATAACTTTTCTTTCTAGTCTAATCTGTCCTAATGTGTTGCTAGAGAATCATCACTTTCTATGCCACATCCTCTACTAATTCTGGTCTCGTCATCTTCCTTTCCCTAACTTCATCCTAAAATACTATAGTTCAACACCTCTTCCTATATAATGTCTCAAAAGGTTCCATCTAAATATGAGAATGAAAACTATATTATAAGAAAATTCATTTAATAAATATATTGAACCCATAATCCCTAGTAATCCATTGACCAATCTCGAATCATATCATCCAATGTATAAATCGTCCATTATGAATTCGCATCTAATTGAGGATTAAAAGAAGTACAGAAATTTATTTCTATTCCCAATGTCATCAGAAGGCCTTTCAAAAAGATAGATGGGAACCTGGGATCACAGTCAGTTAAAATGGAAAGTGTTACTCCAAGTAACATGATAATATCATTGAGGTATAGTCAAGAATGTTTATCCAAAGAAATAATTTCTCCAATATTAAGGAAATGAGTAGATTTAGTTAGTCGATCAACAATAATTTAAATTTCATTATTACCTCGAGAAGCATTTTTTATTCCCACAACAAATACTACGCATATATTTTCTCATTTCTACTCTGGAACTGGTAAAGTTTTAATTATCCCCTTAAACAAATACAACTCTTATTTAACATCTTGACATGTCAAAATTTTCACTATAAAATCTTCAATATCACTTTAAATTACATCCCCATGTAATACTCTAGTAGGTCTTTGTACATATTTGTACTACCAAAATGAACTGAAAATGGAGAACTATAAGATTCATAAAAAAATTATTTCTTCATCTGAGAATCACAAATAACACATAATCGCATTCCAAATCAAAGAACACAATCCTAGTCAATGTGAAATTCTTGAAACATCCCAACATTAACCAATTCTACCTTTTTTAATATCTCCCAATCGGACTTCAGTTCTTGCTTAATTATGTCTGACCAATATAACTACACTGAAACCTAAAACTAAATGGAAGATTTTCTTAAACCAAATACATCTAAGAAAAAATTATATCAAATCATTTATCAAAGGTTCTTGTTCTAGCCATAACATAGTTAATGATGCATGATGTTTTCGAATCAAAGAATCATTCAATTTTTTTACCTTTCCATGATGGTAATTGATCATGCAATTATTATATTTTACTAATTAATGAAAACTTTTCTGCCTCATTTTTTATTCCTTTTGATTGAATATATACTTCATACTTTTATGGTCAATATATATTTCACATCAGGCTCTATAGAAATGATACCTCCAAATTTTCAAATCAAAAAACCATTGTTGTCAACTCCAAATCATGTGTGGGATAATTTACCTCATTAGGTTTTAATTTTCCTAAATCATAAGAATTTATATGATAATTATACATCATAACACAAACAAGTCCATTTAATGAAGCATCACTACAGATGAGAAACTCTCCATTTAATAAAGGTTGAGTCAAAACTGGAGAATTCACTAATATTCTTTTCAATTCCTCATAAAACAATCCTCAGATTCTTTTTTCTAGATGTATATTACTTTTTTTTGAGTTAACTTATTTAGTGGAAAACATATATAAGAAAAGTTTTCAACAATCCCCTGGTAATATCCTATCAAACCAAGAAAACTACGAATCTCAGTTATTTTTGTGGTAATTGTCCGTTCTCCAACAACTATCATTTTTTTTAGGATCTATAGTTATTATATATTTTGAAATAATGTTACCAAGGAAAGAAATTTTTTGAAACCAAAATTAACATTTTATGAAATTTTTATACAGTTTCTTTTCTTTTCAAGGTTTTCAAAACAACCCCTAGATTTGTTTCATAATCCTCTTTACATCAAGAGTATACCAGAATTTAATCCATTAACATAACATCAAACATATCAAATAACTCATGAAATATTCTATTAATAATATATATAAGTATATATGGTGAATTAGTTAACCTAATGTTATAAAAAATTAATAATGACCATATATAGTTTAAAATGTTTTTTAGAATCATACCCTCCTTCACCATCTGCTGATGGTAACCAAATATCAATTTAATATTGGAAAAATATTTTACTCCTTATAGATGATCAAAAAATTAATTGTTGTATGGAAATGGATACTTATTCTTAATAGTAATTTTATTCAAATATTTTTAATCAATGCAATGTATCATCGAATGGAATTTCTTTTTAATGAAAAAAAATAGGATCTCCCCATGGTGATGTTCTAGGAAAAATGAAGCCTTTATCAATAAATTCATGCAACCATTTTTTCAATTCAAGAATATCCATTTGATCCATTCAATAAGAAGATTTTGAAATTGGATTGGGTTCAGGATCTAATTCAATAATGTGTTCAACTTCCATATCAGGTATAACAGTGAGTAACTAGTCAGAAAAAATATCAAGTTATTGATTTACCACTAGAACATCATTAATCTAAAAAGATCCATTATTTCCAACAATAACAGAATGAAAACATTCATTTACTTCATTCAACAGTTTCTCATGTTCCTAATATGTTATCAATTGTGTGGTTTCATTCTTTTATAAAAACTAAAAAACTTTTTAAAAAATGTCATTGTTAGCTCTAAAATAAATCTTAGCAAGATTAAAAAAGGAAATTCCATACCCAGAGCGACATCAAACACTACTCAAGGAAAAAAATTATCGGTAATGTTAGTACACTATTAATTATAGAAAGATTCCTCAAAATAATTTCTGATGTAACATTTCCCCCTAGTATTTTGACAATAAGTTATTGTCTCATTTGATGAGGTTGTATTTCTTATTTACAAGAAAATTTCTCAGAAATAATGGAACATGTAGACCCTGTATCAAACAATACATTAGAAAAATCAAAGCGAACAAACAATGTATCATATACCACTTCATTGGATGGTCTGAAATTTTTTGACATATTCTCAATGGATCTAACTAAACCTTTCTTCTTATAGTCTAGCTATTTTTTATCACTCAGATCTGTCTTTGGGTAGGCATTTTTATAATGACCCGTTTCAACACATTTGAAAAACTTCATAGTTTTCTTATCAGGATTAATATTATGATCGGTTTAATTACAATATTAGGCTATATTTCCAAATTTACTACATCGAAAACACTTCCCAGTTTTGGTGATGCATTACCTAGGTTTTCTTTACCTAATTTTTAGAAACTAGTAACTAAACATTCATACCATCAGATTTATGTGATTGATTATTACACATCACTGGACATCTGGACCTATTCTTATCTTTGTTCTCAAATTATATGTGATCATAAACAAAATACATTTCTACCCTCTCAGAATATAATACTTGTTTCTCATAAATTTTGACAATCCAATTCCTTTATATATCTTGGATTCAATCCTGAGTTAAAATGGTTTATTTTGCTATAATGATTCGGAATACGATTTGGATAATACCTTTCAAGTTGGGTGGTGTTTTCTTCATACACGACCAATAAATCTTCTTCTCTTTTCCTCAATTAAAGTAATTTATTATCTATCCAAATTCAAACCACCTTAGGAAAATATTTTTCAAGGAAAACACTTTTTAATTCATCTCACTATAGGGATTTAATATCTTCTCTATCACTATTATTTTTGACCATTGACCAACACTGATCAGATTGACCATAAAAATGATAAAGGTTAATACTAGCCTTTTGATTATCTGAACATACCATTATATAAAATATCTTTTCAATGGATTTAATCCATCCATCATCCGTATTTGGGTCATAATATCCACTGAAATATGGAGGGTGTTTCCTCATAAAATGTTCCACTATCATCATGTTCCTTTGCGGTAGCTCTAGTTGTTCTCTATCATAGATTCTACTGGCATTTATTTCCTAAATCAAATATTCCATTACCATTACAAACTTCTTGGTTCTAATCCCCACCATTCTCTGTTGCTGATTCGGAAAGATATCAGCCTCTCGGTTTCTTCAATCTTCATTTTCCCTGTTTCTTTTGTGAAAAAACGATTCTAAACAGACATATCTTAGATGAAGAAACATGGTAATCATTAAATGAAATACCATTTCTACATAAAAATATGGTAAATATAATTTATATTACTATATTAACATCAACATAACCCATTATTTTATCTAAATAATGTTATGATGCGAATTAGAAGGACCTGGCCTCAAACATTAAATAATCTAGCTATTTCAACTAGATTTAACTTCATTAAATTCCCAAGGATATTTTGAATTTATTGATTTAGATAGTTAGAAAAAAACTCATACATATAAACCCATAAGTATACAATATGGTTACCATTAAAAAAATATCCATTCATTCCAAAAACCTAAATTGTTTTACACAAAACAACAACATGATTTCTTAGGAACAAAATCGTAACAATTGAAATGAATTACTTTTTTAACTAACACATCCTTAAATCATGTTAAAAAATTAAAAACATGCTATGATCATAAAAAACTCCATAATGGATATAAAAATAAGTAAATAAACCATTATTCCATGAATACTTAGTAGCATATGAACTCATTTTCACAAAGACATACTTCTCACCCTTGTATACTTACTTTGTGAAGTATGATATTTCCACAAAACATTAGAGAACAAATATAAATCCATAATAATATATTTGGGAATTAATTAATTATATTTTAAACCCCAAGGCTACCTTATTATTTGTAACCCTCGTGTAAACCATACAATGTAACCCTCATGCTACATGTTGGTGTCACCATCACAGTTACACTTGGAGTAACCATACGACGGACCTCCAACTAACACATACTGAATAAATTGGAGGGAGATATATTTCCAACCATTTAACATAAAAATACCCAAAAAATAACATAATAATTAAACATTAATACATACATAAAAACATCCAATTTGAATTTTTTTAGTACTTCAAGTTTAAAATGGTATTTTATAAGAAAAGTCCCTTACAAATAACATATAATTAATATTATAATCTGTAGAAAGAAATAAATATGTGTATAAACTCTAAATAAACATAATTAAACATAATATAAAGAAAATTTAATCACAAATATGATCTTAAAATCACTCAATAAATGACATAGAAGGTTATCCCAAAAATGGAAGTTGGGTAAAGAATACCCTTACCTCCAGTTTTCCTTACTTGAAATTTATTTAAACCCACTGTATAATGGTTAAAATAGTGTTATTAATATTTTACTAAAACATATTCACGTTTTTTACACCTTATATTATCATTTTATAAAATCATTTTACCCTTTTATTAATAATATTTTGTTATTTCCATTATTTCGGGTGCCTGGTTTACATGATTTTCATGGTCTGTTCGTAAAGGATTTTGTTGTCGAATAAAAGTGAAAATCCAAAATTGGAAAGAATGGTTTTAGTATATTTAAATAATATTAAATTATTATATATATAATTTTTGTTTCATGGTATTGGGATGAATCATTAGATAACTCAATAGTGATATTTGTTTAGATCATTTTTGTGGTTCTTCGATAATCACAAACTTGTTTCATCATATACCATTAATATTATGCTTATAACTGAATTTAAAAAAATAATATAGTTCATAACAAAAAATTTTAAAAAATTTAAACCATTAAAATGTTTTTACAACTATATTTGAAGGATGTAGTGGAAATTTAAAAACACATCATCCACGATTTTTGTAAATCGGTACATCCCAGGCTGAGAATTTATTTTTAAAATAAGTGGGAGAGGAGAGGACGAATGATGATGAATTTTTTAAAAAACATTATAAAAATACAGAATATATTTAATAATATATCTTTCATTACTCTTGGATAATTGGTGGAGAAGAGATTATAAGAAAAAAATTAATTGAAAACAAAACAGAAGATAACAAAAAGGATATTTTCCTCTTGATCTCATCTTCATGAGATCCTCTATAAGGCCTTTGGTTTTGGCCTTTTGTTGAGACCAGAAGGTTTTGGACATGTGGAAGAGCCTTGTTAATAAGATTTTATAGAATTGAGAAAATTTTCAAAGCATGACAGGTGTGATAGGAATAGGGGAAGAGGGTCGTATGTATAGTGAAAGTGATAGAGTATTTAATTAATTTCAAAGGACACCTCATTAGTGATATTTACCAAATCATGGTCTTGGCCATGTTTTTTTCCAATTGTGTTGGACAATTTGGAAATATCATACCATATTTTAATACTCATTATTATACCATATTGATTACATCATTACTACATCATTTTGATGTCATTAAAAACAAAAAAAACTGAACGCAATATTTTTATTATTCACTGAAAATTCAACTATCTTAGAAAAATCTAGAAAATTCACCATTATCATTTTTTGACATGTATAATTCAAAAATAACACTTTTTTTGAAAATAATATCCTAAATATGATTAATTTAGTTTTTAAATAAAATATTAATTTAATTTAAAAGGAAAAAAATTTAAAAATCTAACTCATTTAATATCTCTTTGAAAATTTAATCAAGATCTCATTATCTTATAACATTAAGAAAATTATATAATAATATTAAAAGTGTTATATTAATATTCATATTACTATTCATGAGATTATGTTACTATTAACCATATAAACATGTTGGATCAATCAGACTCCAAATAACGTATTGATCGCAATCGTAGATATCTATTTTTAGAAATTCAAAACATTGAATTTGAAAATTTATGATTAACGACTAGTTAATAACTATCTCATTAAAAAAAATTCATATTAATTTCAATTTATTTTAAAACGATTGGTTGTTACAATAAACATATCATTATTTTCCATTATTTGAATGAGAAAGACATAATATATCATGATAAACAAATAATCCCATTAACTGATGATTCAATATCATTAAAGATTAGATATTTTACAAATTTATTTTATAATAATCAGGAACATTTTTCTATAATTTACCCACACATTAATCCCTTACATAATTCACAACTTTTATATTCATCTTAATAACCTGGTTAATGAAAACATAATAAGGAAGCGATCTCAAATGATTAGTCAGGGAAAAGACTCACCACCATGTCATAAAGGGTAAGATCACAAAAATATGAGATGAAATTAATATGGGAGAAATATATTATAAAAAATAACATATAATAATATGTATTTTTCAAATTTAATGATATAAATAAATGTAACCTGAAATGAAAAAACTTAACCCATGGTAAAAGATGGTCAAAAATACAAATGATACACGTCGAATAATTATAAGAATATATAAATATGGAATGTCATTGAAACCTTGAATAAAAAAGAATTATAGAGAAATATAAGAAATGAAAATTTTATAAACCATGTTACCATCATTATGTTAAATAAACTTATGATAAATTATATAGGAATCATTTTCACATAATAAACCACTAAAATTTATAAATATATCACACTGAAAAAACATGTGAATAAATCCACAAATATAATTTAAAAAAGTCATCTGAAAAAATAAATATTCATCATGTTAAAACATGAAATTTTTTTAACAACACTGCTTATATCATATTCATACATTAATATATTGAAAAATAAACATATTTCATGTTCACGCAAAATTTTATTATATCATGTGATGAAAAATATTAACCTATGAATTTGAGGGATATTTTGGACCGACAATTCATTTATCCACACATATATGTGACACCATGAATAAATGTTTCATCAAATAATAATTAACCAGTGTAATTATTATGGGTTTCATTCATCATATCATAGAAACCACATGTAATGAAAATGGGTTTTGAAACATTGTGAAATGATATAACAAAAAATCAAGATTTGGATATGTTCATACACATTGTTCAATAACTCCAAAAAAGTAATTTTTAAATTTAATATAAGGAAGTTTCATATAACATTAAAGTATTAGAGTAATATGTTTTAAAGAGTAAAATGGAAGTGTATCAATGACAAATATATTTTAGAAAATATATATTAACATCATCATAAAGAGATTAAATTTAAAATCACATTACAAATCATATTAAAGAATGAAAGATAATAATTTTTTAAAAGAAAACTTAAAATAAATATAAATTATAGATCCCTGAAATGTTATTAAATTTTCTCCTTAAAAAACATGTAGTGTATGATTAAAATATAACCTTCAAATAGAAGTTCTTTTTATCTGTTGAAAATAGTCTATTGAAACGAACATTTTAAAATGTGTGAAAAAAAATTCATTTGACAGGTTTTAAAGATAAATTTAATGAATAAATGAAATAAAACATATTATTAATTTAGAATATTAAATCAAAACATAATGTTGAAGACATAATATGGATTTTTAAGACAAATAAATCATTTAGAATAAAATAAGATTTATTCTTAACATCATCAACATTAATGATAAAATTAGTTCGTCTATAAAATTCCTTATAAAATAAAAAATAATAGATATATAATATAATATTATTATATATAAAACCATCCCATTGAACCATATACAAGAAGGAATCGTTATTCCACATGAAAGGAGGTTGTCTTTAGAAAAACATCAGTATGGCTTTTAAATTTTTTTAATAGAATCCCCTTCAAAGAGAAAGAATGCAATTAATCTGCCAATACCATAAATAAAACATATATCATGTTATTATATATAATATAGTAAGTATATGAAAATGTAAAATAATTCATGTTCATAAAACAAATCATGAATGAATTAAAATTAATTCTGATGAAACACTATTAAATAGTCATTATATTTCTACTTGA
This sequence comes from Viscum album, assembly GCA_963277665.1. Classification (NCBI taxonomy): domain Eukaryota; kingdom Viridiplantae; phylum Streptophyta; class Magnoliopsida; order Santalales; family Viscaceae; genus Viscum; species Viscum album. The sequence goes on from OY728136.1 coordinate 1,292,943,321, forward strand.
TATCCCATTAAAAGTAGAAATGTTATAGTTTTGTAAATTCCATAGATTATATGAAATTTAGTGATAAAATATGCCCATGGAAAATATATAAAATAAAAAAATTAAACATTTTGTGAATATAAATCATATATCAATGAAAAAATTTAACGTGTGAAAACCCTTACCTTTAATCCCACAAATAAATGTGTGATGTAACATCATATATCATTTGATATATCCATTGGGTATAATATTGAGGCTTCATAGATTAGTCTCTCAACATGAATATGGAATGTGAGACATGGATAGAGTGTTTATGAATATTATTTTACTATTTCGGTCAAGTTAATTATTTATAGTGACCGAAGAAATGGGGTAGAGGTGAGCTCCTTTTATTGGTGTTGGAAATGATTTTTTTTTATAAATAAAACATATAAATATTAGGGTAAAAACAATTTCCAATGTAATTTAGTTATAATGTGTTGAATAATGGAGTGGTGGATGAGTTATGTTCAAATATACCACAATAATTTATTTCCACACTTGTTTTAATCAATTTTAACATCTCTTTCCCTAAGGATTCTGAATTTTACTATTTTTTGTTTTAACTAGGTATACTATTTTACGTTAATGCCTAAAAATAAAATGGTTCTTATTAAATATTTTTTATTCATTTTTATATATAGAATTTTATTTCAATCAAAATTTGTAGGGATGATAACAATTAATTTTAATATTAGCACGTATAAGGCATTACAACTAGTTTATAAAAAGTTCATTTTTAAGAATAAAAAAAAGGGTAAGGTATAGTTGTCAATTTTAATGATTTAAAACAAATTAGTAAGTTTATTATTTAAATATTATAATATTTTTCTTACAAAAACACCTAAAATAAATTCTTACCTTATTATATGATAATTAATGAAATAGATGAACTTTTAGAATAAAATATTACTTATTTTTTAAAATGTAATAATCAGTTTTCTAAAAAAATTATATAAATTTTTAATGTACCCTTTTTTATATAAATTAATAATTCATCCTGATAAATTATTTAAAATATTTTTAATTCATTATTATATCACAATGAATTTTAAAATCATAAGGTATTAATAAAAACTATCATTTTCTATATTCTCCTAAAAAATAAAATATTTTAGAAAAAACTCAAAAAAATCATCAGAATATAATCTTGAAATGTTTGATTTTAAATTGAATTTATTTTCAACAATTTGAAACTCTATAATTTATTATTTCTTATTTTAAATAGAGTTTTTTTGAATAATTTATTTATTAAACATTATGTCTTTCCAATATTATTGCATATAAATTTTTAATTTCTGAAATATTGATATATTTGTAAAAATATACAAATATTTTTATTTTTTTAATTCACTTAATATGATTAATATATATATAAATTTAAAAATGAAACTCTTTGAAGAAAAAAATTATTTTTTAATATTAAATCATGTTAAATATTTAACCTCCCTTTGAAAGTAATCTTAGATGATTAGAATATAATTATTTAATAAATGATATTATACATATATAATATTATTAATAATATTTATGTAATATAAAATTGGTCATTTTATGTTGGCCTTCTATATGGATAAATTCATAAAACTCGATAGATTTATTTGAAGGAATGTTATATTGTAAAAAATTTGGGTTTTAACTAATATATATATTATTTATAATCTCTTCAACCAATTTGGCCACATAGCTTATGTTATCAATATTTATATAAACATATTGGTGTTTTACATTTTATTTCATAGATGGATTAATATGATTCCATTTAAATTCTTGAATAGAATTTATTATTGAATGAGAAATTATCCAATAGATGATATAGATCATTTATTCCCTTCATGTCCCTAAATAAGGTTCTATAAATGTATTATAATTTTTGGATTGTTCTTTCTTATTGACTATCCACATGAGGGTTATATGTAATTCGGGTGTTTAAATCTATGTTAATTTAATTTAATTTAATCCTCTAGAAAGTATAGGTAATCCATTAATTTTGATAAGTTATAATTTGTCATCTCTTGTATATAGCCTCACCACTTATTTAATCAATATCATGGTATGTTGATCGTGTACAAAGTATTCTCAAAGGAAAAAATGAGTTATTTTTGTATAATTATCCATTGAAACTGATATTACATTATTTATACTCTTTTTATTAATAATATACATGATATAGTCTATGTTATATTCTCACTTTTTCACATTGGTATTGATAATGTTTATATCATGCCCCTATATATTTATATTCCTCACTAACTTTCTTGCACAACATAGACATTATTTTATATTCCAAAATCTCCATCATCAAATTGACCCACTATTAGTATAATATGGGATTTATAAACATCATTGTGATTATTTTCAGGATGTATAATATATATCTGTTAGAATCACCTAATATCCCTTTATTTATATAAGGTTTTTTTCTATACAAAATCATTCCCAATATTCCATAAATCTAACTTTTACAAGGATGAAATATTAGAATTTCCACATCATTTTTTGTTCCATATTCCATTTCCTCCCTATATATTACTTGTGAGAATCATTAATCATCCCCAAGATAAACTGTAGAGAAATAATTTTAGAAAGGTAGGATGTTTTCCATGTTTTTATTATCCCTATATTTACACTTTCCATTTTTTTGAAGATTAGATTAATTTAAATCCATTTAATGGATGTTTATGGGAGATATTTTCTACTCTGAAGATATTCCATAGTATTCACCATTACCATGTGGGAATGGATTGAGCTTTCATAATCATTAATCATAGCTAATCATATTTTTTCATCTTGATCAATTTATATGTTAATATATAATTTCAATTTTTATAATCAATATATTTCAAAAAAAATCTATATTATGATAATACCTCCAAATAATAAATGTAAATATTTTTGCATCCAACTCTATATCTAGATTTTGTTAATTTTTTACCCTTTTATATCAAATTAGTTGAGACATAAGAAATCATTTTATTATTTTTCAGGATTACAAAACCCAATCCCATCATTGAATCATGATTATATTTCAAAATGTATTCCCCACATGAGGGTAATGTGTGTGCAGTTTCAATGACTAGACTCTTCATCAACTCCTTGAAGACCTCTACATATTCATATATTAATAAAACATTGAATCATTTTTAATTTTACATTGTTATTGATTGGATTATCATGAGAAATTCCATAAAATCCATTTATATTAACCAAATAATATTTTGAAACAATGGACTTGCCCTTAAAATGTTAGTCTCGGTCCTTCCTTATTTCCCTTTGACTTTAAAGGATCAATTTCTTCCCCTTGTCATATGATTATATTCCACATTAATATATATTGATCAATTTAGAGAACATATTAACTAAACATTGTATATAACTTCCTATTTCATAATGTTTTCAACATAGTACTCAAATGATCCTAATATTCCTCCAATATTTATTAGTATATGAGATTATCATTTTTAAAGACCACCATATATTTTTTAATGTAATCTATAAATACTCTATATATCAATTCATTGAAGATTTATAGATAACTATGGAGTTTAAAATCCATCGCTATATACTCATAGTATTTATAACTAGTAACAATGTATCTGTTTATATTATCCTCCATTTCTAACTTCATTTCAGGATATCCAAATGAATGATCCACTTTTGAAATGTGCTCATCCTGAAACAATTTATTGAATAATTAATCAATAAATAAGAAGGATACTTATTATTTATTGGGATCTTTTTGTGATCATGATAATAAATATTGAGATGAATTGACACATTCTTCTTCTTAACAAAGGGTACTAAGGTATCACATGATTAATCACTTGGATATTTTAATCCATTTCAAAATATTCTATTAGTTTATTCTTTAAGGCTTAAAATTTAAGGAGTGGTATTTTTGGGACTCTTTCATATGTGCATATATTTTTTATATGTTAAATTGAGAAACTAAACTACTGATCATGAAGAAAAAAAATATAATTCAACAAGAAATAAATTAGAATATTTATTTATAATAGGAATTTATTCCTGGATTATCCCTTGCTTTGCATGAATCATTTCAGCTATATATACTAGTTTATATGGAAATATTATTAATACTTGTGAAGTATTTCCCAATTGTGATCGAAAAACCTCCATACATTTATACTAAATCATAGGATGGTTTGGGATGTGGAATAAAATATTATTACCACATAATATGATATTGTGTTTATATAATGATAAACAATTAATGCCGAATATAACATCAAATTACACTATTAGGAAAATAAAAATATTTTTTTGGGAGATTCTTCCAAAAACATTAATTGGGGATGATTTATATACATTAGATTCAAATATTTAAAAACATTATATTCCCTCTAATAACATAGCCTCCATGTTATGAGGTATAAAATAAGTTCCACCATTAACACCCTACATATTCTATGAAAAAATATTTTGATGATGAACATCTCTTTAAAATAACATGGAACATAGAAATTATATTATCAATGGAATTTATCCATTTTCCATGATTAAAGGATAAAAATTTACACCAAATGAGGGTTTTCATTTTTTAATATATGTCTTAATTTATAATTGTTTCGTCATTAATGGAATTTGGGTACTCTATTTGTTTTATGTTTTTATTTATAAAGTCAATAAATTGGGAAGGTGTCTCTATGATATTTTTTATATACTCTCCCATCATATTGAGAATTTCATTAAATAAATATATACATTCTCCATATAAATAATAATTTTGATTGTAATACTCTAATTAATAAGAATATAAAACGTAAATTATGACCACTGAATGAATCAAACATGAAAATTTAATATACCCTAAATTATTTCTTTTTTATGTTTCAATCATGGTAATTTGTAGTGTGTTTCCTAGATTCATCAGCATCCCATTCCCAAAAAAGTAACAAAAAATTTATCATAAAAAATCTATAATGGCGTACATCTCATTCACAAAAACACCATAAAATCTAGAGTTTAAGTGTTTTTTGGAGGATTTTATATACAATATATCATATTGAAAATAAAATACATATCCTTTTATTTATATAGTCATTATATAATTCTAGAGCTAGTAATTAATTTATTATTACATGGTATGTATTTTTTATATACATAATATAAGGTGAGAGATAAAAATGAGTAATGGGATGGTAAATGTTAGTTTGAGAGTTACATAATAGAATATCCAATAATCATAACTTTGAATCATAATGATAAGAATAGCTAATAATATAATAGGAAACTAAGATAATGCAATAAAATAAATGAAAAATATTAATCCTCCCAGTTATAATGTTTTTCATAAACATAAAACTTGTCATCATAAAAATAAGTAGAGGATTCTTCCAAGACATCATTACATGATTTATTAGTCTCGGTATCCAGGAAAAATACATAATATCTTATAATATGTTATAATTACCCAACCAATTGGGGGTTGTATAATTATTAACCATCCTTTTTCATTATAATATTTCATTAATATATGTTCCATAATGAAATGTAATGGAAATGATAATGAAAATACCATTGGGAAATAACGGGTTACATAATTAAACCATAATTTGTTAACCATTGAGGTATCATAATTGATACCAAGAAAAATATGTTACTAAGGCGCATTATATTATCAAAAATAAATAATTATGAGTTTCTAATGAAGATTGAAATCAAAATTTAATAAAATTCATAATAATGGTCAAAGAAGGAGTGGTGGAGCTGAACACCTTTATTTATCTTTTAGGAATTTGGTAAAAAAAACCATAATAATGATAAGAGAATAGGGTTTAACAAAACCATAAATTAATTAATCTATTTTAGGTTAATATATGGTGTTTTTTGAAATAATGGAATTTAATAGTCTTTATATGAGTGATTAATGAAAATTGAGATGAAATTTAAATTTCCCATTTGAAAGGGTTTGATTTATTGAAATGATTTGGAAATAATCCAAAAAACATGCACATAAATAAAAAAATTATAAAATGAAATTGAATTGATCAATAAAATATTTAAACACAATATATAATAATAATGCTTGTGGGGTGTCAGATGATGACAGGGAGAGCGAGTAAACATTTAATAAAAATGGGAAGTGAGGTAGTCCTGTTACATCGAGTCCCAATTCATGTGGGTGCTCCTCTAGAAACCAAACTAATGAAATTAAAAAGATTAATTACATACTATATAATGTTTTAATGTTTATTGGAACTACTATAGTTTACTTATGATTAAATTTTATTCATTAATTTGATTAATATTTCCCATATAAAATATTTTTGTTTAATTAATCCATTGTTTCAAAGAGGAATATCTGTAATAAAAATAATAAGTGATCCTTTTACAATTTATCACATGTTCTGTTTGTTTTAATGTATTTGTTTTATTTCATTATCTTAGTATTTCTCTTAAATTATTTATTATAATCTCAAAATTTTTAAAATTATGTAATAGTTCATGGATTGTTCTTTTTATACATGTTAATCACCAATTATTATACACTCTAGAACATAAAAAATGAGTAAAATTTTCTATTTATATCATATTTTAATTTAATTAAAATTTAAGCACCATTTAAAATTTATATTAATAAAAATTTTAGCATTACAAAAGGTGGAATAAATCTACCCTATTTCGAGTGATGTTTTACAGGATGGTAAAATAAAATTAGATGACATAAATATCTGGAATTTTATTATTATATAGAAATATAAATATGACATGTAAATATTTTCATTTTAGTTATAACATATATAAATATTCTAGAAGATAAGGATGAAAATTAGTTCATAAAGATGATTTTTTATTGCCTTCTATATAGTATACCTTCGTACAAACACCATCTAAGACATTGAAGGAAGTTATTTTATTTATATAAATTATTCCTGTCATTTTTTCATGATTTGGAGAGAGAATATGGAAATTATTTAGTATCATAAAAATTTTATTTGTAAAAATAAATTAGTGGAAGATTGGATTATTTATTGGTTAAATAGAAATGATTTTATGAAAAAAGTATTATTTATTAATTCATCTTTTTGCTCAATGATATGAGTAGTATTTATTCTTATGAGTTTTAATTATACTGGATTGAAAATATTGTTTTATTTTTAATCACATTCATGACCAAATTTTATTATTGGAGTGTTCAGTTTAAATTAATGATGCATATATTTTTTGTTATATGAAAATATTATTAATACTCTAGAAATTTATTTATTTTCTTATAAATTAATTTTATTTTGTTTATAAATTATTTATCTCTACAAATAAATATTATATTTTTATAAATTTATTAAATTATTATGTCATTTTTAAATAATTATGATGTCAAAAAAACATAACATATTTGAAACAATTTATTTTTATCATTTACTTGAAAATTCAATTTTGTAGAAAAATAAAAAACAAAAATTATAATTTAATTTAAAATTATATATTCCCAAATAACACCATTTTATTAAAATAAAATTTTAAATTATATAACTCTTTGATAAAATTTTAGTATAATAATTATCATTTCACTATGTCAAATAATATATTAATAATTTTCACATTGACATATATTAAGTTAGATGATTTAATACATCAATTTATGTTTTTTATAATATTTATTATTAATTATTAGATTCATTATGATTAATACATATTAGAAATTTATTTATATACTATGGTCAAATTAACAGTCATGTTATTTTTCCAATGACCACATTCTCTTCCAATAGTGTGGAATTATTCCAATAGTCATATAATCCTTATACTTACTTTACATTCAAATTATTTTCATCATTAATCATTCATTCCTTTTTCCCTAAATATAATTTAAAAATTATATATAAAAAATATATATTATTTGTAATTATTTATTTTCATCTAAAACTATTTCACAGTTGTGATATTTTAAAGATTTAGCAACCACATCGGTTAAACTAATTTACTAATATTATTTAATTTTTTTATTATACTATTAGAATTTTAATAATCTTATAAAATATATTCATCCTTTATTTTTAACGATATTTTACGAAATAGAATATAAATTTTGCATATAATGGATGAGATTCATTTGTAATATACATCCTAATACCTAGTGAAATGATTAATCATTAATGATTTAAATTTTTTTAATATTATTTATCATACCAATAAAATTAATGTTAATTTTTATCAAATAGTGATATAAGCCACTATTAATCATTACCATTCCCCATCATTTATGGTTGAACATTTATTATATGAGGATTGGGAACCAAATTTTCTTTTTTAAGAGCATCTAGGATATCAACAGTGTACGATTGAATATATTCATCCTAAGGATATTTCTAAAAAATTAAAATAACCTTATGAGAATATATACTTGAGTCTTTTACTGTAATTATATAAAATAAATTTCTTGCCAAAAAAATTATTTCTCTAAGACTTCAATGAAAAAATAGAAAAATACATTCTATGTCATGGGATGTGTAATGAGGATTAATTTTTATAAAATCCCAATCCACAACTCAATGGTCATGCAATGAACACTACCTTGGTTGATTGAAAAATCATCCAAATATACATCAAACCCTTCATCTAGTTGAGGAAATATTAAATTATAAGTTTTTTTCAACCATTTCTAATGAACATGGAATTCCACCTAAAATTTTTCAACCCTTATAAACCATGGTATTTTATTTTGTAATGTATTCATTAGAGTTATTATCTTAGAGACATCTCAATTGAAATGATGATAATATCCTTTAACCCTATGAAAATTGGATTTAGATATGTTTCAATGTTGCTTTCTAGGATATCAAGACTTCTAAATTCTCAGGATCTACTGAGATTCCAGCATCAGAGCCAATATATTTTGAATCATAAATTATTTATTTCAAAAAGTGCTTTTATAACACTTAGAATATAAATAATGATACCATAATGTCCCAAATATAATCCAATAATTTCAACCATGCACATCCTGAAACATATAATACACTATAATATCATCAAAGCACACCACTAAAAATAATTCAATGAAAGGATGGACTATTATATTCTTAAAAGAAACAATACCTTTTATAGTATTTTTGTGACAACCCTAGAATGGATCATCTCTAATTTTAATTGACTAGAGAACCACATACCTCATATGCACATCCTTGTAGTCCAGATGATTAATAGCCTACTATTTTATCCTAAAATAAAAATAGTAATTTATGGGTCCTCTCCACATGAAACACTGAAAAACAAAAAAAAATATAGACCGTCATATGGTATTCATAGAATTATTAGTTATAAATAGTGGTAATAAAATTATTAGATAAGTATAAATGAATATTTGTATATATAATAATGAATCTTTCCTTAAACATATATATTAATTAGTAGAGATAATAAACTATAAAATAAATATTATTTATTAATTAAATTTATATTTTAAAAATATATTTGTCCATGTTTGATAAATATATTAATAGAAATAATTTTAGACAAATAATTAATTTAACAAAAAATGATTCACGATAAAAAAATTTCTGAATATTATATAATTTAATATAAAAAATTAAACAATTTTAAGATGTGAATTTTTTAAAATTAATATCAATTATGGACTTATAATTTTCATATTATTTTAAAATTAAATTTTCAAATATTTATAAAATAATTCACTTTTAGGTTAATAGTGAAAAAATACTTTTTTGAAAATATTATAGAATTTGTAGCATCACTCTGATACAATAATAATGTAATATAGAAGAAAAAAATTTCATGAGAAAATATATTTATTTTAGATACCATTATATAATTTAAAATATTGTGTTTGAATTAAAAATATTTTCTATTTTAAAAAAGAAGAAATATTTTCTCAAGAAATATTTTAATTAAATTATTAATTTTAGTTTTAAATAAAATTACCAATTGTATAAAATAAAATGGAATTTAAATTCAAATTCATTGGTTTTGAATTAAATAATGAAATACACTTTAATTTTATCATGTTTTTTGTGTTATGTTATATAAGTATTAGTTACCTTGGTAAAATAATTATTTTTCAGTGAATAATATATTTATTTATATTGGGAATTTTTAACACTAGTTGAATAAATTTCAACCTAAAAAATTTATATTGTTTTTAAACATATATATAAATTAATTTACACTAATTTAATGGGTAATAAACATTAAATAAGACTAACAACCAATAATGAATAAAATGTTATTTTTCTATATAAAAAATTACACAATATATTCTTTGGTTGAAAATTTTAATATTAAATTATATAAAACTTAAATTAGGATATATGGAACTCAAATTTGTATTCACCATATAATATTTTGGATATAACTATATACTTATATAATTAGTAATAAAATTACTATTGTAATTAATATATAATTATGAGTTACACGTATTAAAAACACTGAATTATGGTTATTTCAATTTTAATAAAATGAAATTCCATTTTCAACATATAGAAATAAATTTTTAAATATTAAATTCCTTACCTAATTGTATTACTAGACTTACCTCACTTAAATTCAATTCCATTCCATTCTTACACCTCACTTTCCATTTTTTTCATGGAAATGTCCCATATTTTCACTTATAAAATAGGGATAAGTTTGACCCCTCCAATACCCCACAAATATTTTGAAATGAAATTTAAAACCTATCAAGATATCACTTCCCTAAATTATTATACATTCCTTAATTCCCTAGGTCAACACAAATTATTAATTTCCATCAAATCTAAGGAATTCATCAAGTGGAGGTTCATGGTTTTAGTGTTTGTGTCATTTATTTCATAACATTTCTTTTCTACAATATCATTTCTAAGTCAACAATAATCATATTATAATGAAAACAGTGTAGTAATTATTTTTTTGATATGTTATGTTAATAATTTTATAACCATTTTTTATTCACTTCTTATTTTCTTTGAAAAATAAGATCAATTTTAGTGCGTTTGCACATATTATTGCCTCCAAGAAGTGACACTTTCATTTCAACATCACCACTCCTTATGGATGGTTTTAATGTTTTAATTTATGAATAATTAATAATTTTATATTTTTTGTGTTTTGATAACATAAAATCCACATCCACACCTCTTTCATTGTGTAATGGAAACACAAATCCTGTGTTGTGTGAACTACAACCTCCCGGACGATTCAATTTTATATTTATTATAGTTTTTCATTATTTATCTAATAATATTAAAATTTGGTTCTACATAATAAAAAATATTAAAATAATATGGTAATATTTCCCTTAAAATTATATTATGTAAAATTAAAAGCCTCTTTAACCATATTCACTAATCGAGTTTTAGCATGTTCAAGATTTTTTCAGTAAGACAAAATACATGAATAATGATATGAAGTTATTCCATGCATGATAATGAATAAATAATTTTTATTATAATTTTATCCAATTATTTAAATATCTATATATTATTTCTATAAGGGATCCACCAATATTTAAGTCAATATTAATGAAAAAAACACTCATAGGATGGAAATCATTTAAAAAATGATTATTGTTTATTTAATTGTACCATATAAACAATAAAGTAATTATAAATGGAAATTTAAACATATTAATAAATTATATGATAATATTCACTCTAAAATTAATATAATTTTAAAGATTAAATTTGGAGGAAAAAACAAACACCACTCTAACCGAACTACTATAAACGTTTAAAACTCTATTAACCTGATGTTATAAAATAGGAAAGAAACCTAACAAATATAGATATATATTAGGATAAAAAATTGAAATTATAAATATATTTAGGTAAAAATATTGTTATAAAATAATATATTAACATAGTTATGTTTTTTAGGAGTTTAGAGAGCAATCCACTTAGTGGGGATACAGGGGAAGGGTTTTATAATATCTAATTTTCCTTTATCTAAGTTATTATAGTTATTTTTCAACCACATTCATAAAAGTTGAACTATTTTATCATGGGATTTAAAAAAAATTACACAATATTTTATTTATGGATACTTAAAATTATTTCTCATAAATTCCATTTCAAAGGGTAATTATTTCAAAGCTTTTGATATTCATAAGGCTTTGTTTGTCTCAAATTTGGATCCCATGAGACGTGATCATGTTATTCAAAATGATTAATTTCTAAAGCTATATATAATATGAATATTTTATTTTTATCATTATTTCATTATATATCATTATTTGCAATGTTTTTTTACATGATCATTCTATCTTGGTGGGTTTAATTCAAAATATACAAATTTTGAAAGTGTATTCATCACAACATCTATTTATTGAGACATTTTTTATTTTTTCCCACCAATGTATTACTTATATGGTTTAAATACTTCCAAATAATTTATTTCGGAAATAATCGATGATTTAAATATTTTTATTTATAGCGATAATATGATTTTAATGCATCCAATTAATTTGAATTCATAAATTAATATAGTCGTAAGGAGTTTTCCTTACACAATTCTCTTCCTTCGGTTATAATAAATCATATTTTCCAAAATTCATTCATTATTGATATATAATAAACTGGGATTCTTTTAGGATTTATTATAACACATTAGGATTTTAAACATAGAAGATTATGTTTGATAGAATATAGAAAACACAACATAAAGATTATACTACAGGTGAAATATATTACCATTATAACCCAGTATTTTAATATGTAGGTAAAAATAATATTATTAGAACCCTTGTTTAAAGGAATTAGAAAACATTTTTTATGATAATAGTGATTTTTATATGTTATCGTATAATTTTACATTATAAGGAAATTTTGTGAAATTTTGATAAGGATGACTCACCTTTGAATATTAGTTCCCACAAAGGACGAATCAACAATGTGGTTAAGTCACTACCAGCTATTTCTCACTACCATTACTGGATTTTGTCTATGTAATGGAATCACGTGCCTCCAAAAATGTCTCACTGATAGAACAGAAATTTGGTAATGTATGGAAGTTACCTATAGCTAAAAGATGACTTTCTATTCAACCTAAAATTTCGATATGTTTTTCTTGTTCCAAAATATATGCATTGGAAAAGATGAAAATAGGAAACCAATTCCAAAGGGGATGTGTGGTGATGCTCGTTCACTAATCCCTTTAGCAGTGTAGCTGGTGCAATGCCATGGCCTCCATTGCGATCACCGCAGAGTAAAAGTAATAGAAGAATCTGTCGTTACGACACAATTGACTGAAAGCACTGCACTATAGAGGGGAAAAAATCACCTATGTGATCCCTAGGAAATTTATGGAAGTCGTCGTGAGTGCTGCAAAAGGATTTAATGATGCCTCTTCACTGAGGAGGGGATGATAGTCGACTTTGTGGTTATTAAAAACTTGATGCAATCTACTTTTGATCGCAAATCACCATGTGGTTTCGAAGCGAGATATCAGAGCTCTATGCCACCTCTTTCCTATAAATACCTAGCTTCCCTTATACTTAATTGATGGATACCCTGGCCTTTTCTCTTTTTAGCTCTCAAATCAAGAAACACTTTCTGCTATGTGAAAAATTGAGAAAATGATCTCTTTAAGGTAATTGATCATTTCAATTTACCTTTCCCTTTACTCAAATACAACCCCTATTCAATCAAGGATACCCTTCACAGAGCCCATGGGCCACTAAAAAGGAAGGAGCTCCCTAAGGGAACTCGGGTGCCCGCCAAGAACTCATGATTCGTGAAGTAGCTTCCATATATATGTGAACCCCATACCAAGGCACGTTCACAGTGCTTCGTGAGGTGCATTGCTTCTTAGGGCCACACTTTTCAAGGAAATCAGACTCCATGCAGTTCTACTATGTGAAGTCACTTGAACTTCATGAACCACCCTTTATATGCAACTATACCCCATGACTAAGCTAGGCCACTCCACTTCGCAAAGCATACCCCTTAACTAAATCCATCAACCCTGTGAAGCACTAATGATTCGCAATGTCCCTTCCTGTGAGCCCCTTTGCTTCACAAACCCTTCTCTCATAAGGCCCTCCATGTGTGTATGAAGTGATTTCAAGGTCCCTTGGGTGGTGCTTCATATTGTATTTCTCCACCTCATTCTTCATCACATAGGAACACTAACATCTATTACTTTTTCTCGTAGCCACACAAAGGTAATCGCCTTAATGGATCACTCCATAAAACTGCTTCTCCATGGAATTTTTATGTCTTCTCTTCCCCATGTGTTGATGGGAATCATTTTTGTATGTTCTAGGGGTGTAGAGTGAATCCCCATAGTCCAAGCTACAGGACGTTAAACCACCAAGCGTCATCATCCTCTTTACATGATGTGAAACTGTAGCCTCTCCCCGTGTAATATACACAGGGTGCCATGTCTCATAAATTTTCCATGCCCACTGTTCTCCACAGGAGTGATATCTTCCTCACATGGATTGAGATCATCTTTGTTGGAGTGGAATCTTTCTATGGGGAAGGGAAACCATCTTGGTGTAAGCCCCTATCCTTTCTTATGGTAGGTATCATCCATGATCCTTCTATCTTATTCAGTGTGCGAAGACCAAAAGGGATATGGTCACAGGGACCTTCATTACCACATCCCTCTCCATTTGGTCTTCTTCTCTATCGGTCCTCCATCTTGGAGTAAGTATCGATCTCCATCTCCCAGGGACAATAATAATGCATAATGCCCGCTATATTCCTTGTAGACACCCCATTCACAATGTGATCATCAGGTCCTTACCTCCTCTTATTCCACACACTTAGCATGACTCATTTGTGCTTAGAGTATGAAATAGCCATGAAATCTTTCCTGGGCCACCTTAGTGTGTAATCCCCAATCACCTCATCCCGAACTACTTGGACTTTGATCCTTCCCCTTTTCCAAGAAAGGTGCATATGAAGCCTCCCTAAGGTTCAATCCGCTCACCCATTGGTCCTAACCACTTCATGTTGGTTCACCATCATCCTTTATGATGATAAACTATAACACCCCAAATTTCCATGGTACGCTTCTCTTTCAATAATACAATAGCTTGCATTGTACGCAACTTCGAGATTCTAACACACCATGACCAATCGAAGTAGCCTTTATGAATAGTAATAACCACTTTATGAAATTATATAAATTTTATATTTCAAAATGGACTTCATTTTTGGATTCGGAATATCGAAATTATCCTATGTTGATTTTTTGTATTTTTCCGAGAACTTCCAATTTTCGATGAATAGTGAAAAATACTTAAAAACATCATTTTTAATCAAAATAATTTATAGTGATAAATTATACTATTGAGTGGTTTTAAAGTATAATTAGAATATAATTTTACCATTTTATCCAATTATGGTCATTAGAATTAATTTCACATTGAAATTGGACATAAACACTTGTCAATTTTTCGATTGATATTGTTTCTTAAAAACACGCTATTTGTTATGACAACGGGAATTAATTATAAAATTAATTAATGAAAATTATATGTTTAGAATTTTTTAAATTAAACATCATTTTTGAATTCGGAATATCAATTATAGATTAGGGTGAATTTTTGGTATTGTTATGAGAAACTTCATTATTTGATGAATAGGGAAACCACTATGTAAACTAATTTTTCATTTAAATGAAAATTTACCACTTCTGTGAATTGAATTTCAAAAATCCAACATAAATGGTTTTCATTAGTAAGTAAAATTTGGTTCAATGAGATGAAAATAATTTTTTTTAATAGTAACTTTTATGTTTTATTGATCGCGATTAAAGGTAATTAGTGCTATTTAAGGTAAATATAATGTTATAATAATATGAAATTACCATTACACTTGTCCTACCCTTCTTGGATGAGTCATGGCTGACCAAGAAAATCCATGTGTCAACTTGGGGACCCCATGGAGCAACTTCAGCAAGAAAATGACATTAATAACATTTTATTGAATGTAAAAAATAAAATTGTCACAAACATGTGTTGTTTTACTAAAACAATTATTACATGGGGTTATATAAGTTAACATTTCGACTATAAATATTCATTTGAAATATAAATAGATTTCCTACATCATGATATTTTTTTAAATTTTTTATACATTAAAAAAATTAAATTTTTTATGACACCATGATGATGCAGTGATTACCTCATTAATTAACGATTTAAATAAAATGAAAAGATAATGTAAAATCTAAGACTTAAATGGGTAAAAACCTATTGGATGGGTATATTTCGAACAATTATCACCTTATACTCAAAATATATAATTGTGGGACCTTTAAAATCTGAAACTCATTATATAATAATGTAACATTTCATGACCTTCCAAGAGTACCCCTCCTCTCCTCTAATAAAAGGCCCCCACATCTACCAACTTATTCAAACCTTCAAAGACATTTTTCTCGGCCGAACTCTGCCCAAATACTCTCTAAACTCCCCTCTATTACTTCTAGAAGCCTCTCTTCGGGCATAAGTCTTACCAAGGAAGCCTTTGGCTCAAATCAAAAAGAGTTTCCCAATTTTAAGGGAATGTTTTCTCTTATGTTCTTTTGTTGTATTTTTCTTCTCCAACCCCTTAAAATCTTTTAGTTCCTTTATTTTGTAACAAAACATGTATATTAAATATACTAGGATGTTGTTATGAGATTTATTTGATTTACACTTACACACAGCTTCATCTATTGGTTAAAGAACATACTGTTTCTGTGGGTAGCGAATTACTGGCTCACGAAACTATGATTGTTCAATATTCTTTTAACACCTTTCATGGTTGCCATTAAGATGTCACTATACTTATTTATGATATATATTATGTTTATGTTTTCCTTATTCTTCTGTATTTTTCATTTATGGCATGCCTTTATGATTTTCATTATGGGTAAACTCGATAATTTCATTTTAGGAAGTGCGGACTACCGCCCCCTCAAAGTTAGTTGAATCGTTAATGCCATATGTGGGACGTGTAAAGGATGGAGTAAATGATATTATATATGATATTATACTGGAATTATAATACAATTTTATATCATTATGATGTCATTCCATTAAATACAAAATAGAAATGAAAGTAGCGTTCATGCGTACGTACGGCTTACCGTCTCCATGAACGATGCATTTCATTTCTTACCTCTAAATATTATGTAATATTATAAATGCATATATATACTGGATATATATGATATATATGATATCTACATAATGAATATAATTCTGGATATAATGTATATTTTAGCACATGAACAACTTGTAATTATAAGAAGTTTATTTTTGACTCAAGTACCAAAGATCGACAAAACGACCATTATTAACTTAAATAATTACATAATGTTCATAACATGTTAATAAGTGATATAAAAGTAATAATGAACTTGAAAAAGGATCTTAAACAATTAGAAATAAACTCTAGTTTATTATTCAGGTGGTTAAAGAACGGTCGATTCAAGTCGAACACGAGGTAAGGGACTTCGTCTCAATCTCCTTTCATTAGGGAATATTTTGTTTTATACACAACATTCCTTTATACGGTGTATAAACCCCTTTGAATTTTAATTTTATTCAAAAAGAATCTTTTTATACGAAGCATTTTTACTAAATGATAAAAGGAATGTTTTGGCTTACGTATGCGGCGACAACGACTTCTCCGCCACCGTGACCATTATTTGAGTTTCGGCTTCTCCTACAAGCCATAAATTTTTTAAAATGAAAAATAAATACAATGTTTTACTTTTCTTTTATTTTGGTAATGAAAATGGTTTTGATAATTTTTTTATTATATCAATTTGTTGTATTTATATCTTGTGATTGAAATGTGGAAATGTAATGTTTCCTTTATGAATGTTTTATGTGATACGATTATGTTATGGTTTATGATATGTTTAAACCTTTTCATATAAGTAATGCATTGGACTTAATAAGTGACGGGTGGAGCCCGCTATAGTTCCTCGATGCATCGGTAGGTCTCATGAGACAAACTAGTGTCTTGGTACGAGGCCTTGACAAAATCTTATTTGTAGTCTTGGCACGAGGCCTTGGCTACGTGGTTATGATAGTCTGGCATTATGCATTCCATCATTATGAAAGTGGTTATTGATATTACATGTGATTATTCGACTAGTAGAATATCCATTTGAATAAGTAAATTGAATTATTTCATTTTATTTTGCCATATTATGCTGAAGTTCATGTTTAAAAAGCTTTTGTTTCAGTTATACATTGCCTTAAATGTTTATGTTTATTTTTGAAAGTTTACGATATATTGTTTTCCTTACTGAGAATCTGAGCTCACCCCTTTAAATGTTTTAATTTTTCCTGGATGTGAAGAAGTATTTTAAGAATGACCTACAGGGATAGTATGAAGGGGATATGAGTGTGGACTATGGAGACCATGTTATTGTAGTTTTTCACTTTATGATGTAATGTAACATTTATGCATGTATCTAGTGTTTCTAAGGCTACTAAGCTAATCGGTCTTTTGAGACTTGATCTTTTGTGATCATGGCAATGTTACGTAATAATGCACCAACTCTGGGTAACTGGGGTCGGGGCGTTACTGTTGATATCAGAGACATTTTAGTACTAACCTTGGAAGCTATATTTAGAAAAACTCTGACTAGAGCACATAGCCCTAAGATAGGCTTTGAGGATTAGTATAGAAGAACTTCCTAGAATTTTGGTATTAGAGTGATTTTGTGATTTTTCTAAGCAATATACCCCTATCTAGATACGAGCAGGTAGATGCGGATCTAGCATAGACGTACCTATGGTTAAAACCGGAAAACAACACTTTGAGCTAGACTCGAATGGGAACTAGTGCATGACAACGGTCCTTGCTGCACTCTTGGTTATGACACTCACAGGGGATATTCTTAGGATAATTCTCATTTTCATTACAAACCATTATGAAGGGTTTATGAGTATATACTTCCTTAAAGAATTTTTTTTATGATTATGGATTATATCCATAAATAGTTCAATTTATGTTAAGTGTTTTGCATGTTTGTTATTATGTATTTTGGTTCATAAACTAATCTAGTTTATGCCATTGTTTATAAATAGAGACTAGTGGAAGGAATGGAATCCATATCAATGCATGCACTCCATGTAGGAATTTCCCTCCTGCTCAAGGTAATTATAGTAGAGCTGGTAATACAACTGGTGCTGATCAACTTATCACCATACTGGGACAACTCAATCAGGTTATGAATAATAACCTTACTCATATGGAGAACCCTGATCCGAAACGTGGAGGATCAATGTTAGATAGTTTCATGAGCTAACAACCAACAACATTTAATGGGGGTGAAAATCCATTAGTTTCTGAGCAATGGATAAACTCCTTAAAGAAAATATTCCACGCCTTAGGGAGTATTGAAAGGGAGAAAGTTATCATGGCAGTTTACCACCTCACTGGAGATGTCGACCAATGGTGGTCGCTGATTCAAAACACAAAGAAAGGTGAAGAAGTATCAATTATGGAATGGAGGGAGTTTACGGAAATTATCTTAGAAAAATACTTTCCATATGACCACCGAGCAGATATGGAAAGGAAATTTCTGAGTCTCAGGCAGAAGGAGGATGAGAATGTCACAAAGTATGAGGCTAACTTTACAAGGTTAGTGAGGCATACTGCTGATTATATATGTAACCCAAGAAGTAATATTGATCATTTCTTTGATGGGTTAAAACCATTTATCCGTCGATCATTAGACTCACAAACCTTCTCGTCGTACGAAGATATTGTCTCGTGTGCTATCAAGACAGAAAAGGAATTCTCTAATCCTTATTTCTTTAAAGAAAAGCAAGAGAAGAAAAGATCTTCTGATCAATCTATAAATGAAAGTAAGGGGAATAAGGGAAAAGTTTAATATCATTCCTGCAGTAAATTTGCGAAGAAACACCCCGGTACTTTCTTGAAGGGAATTGGAGTCTGTTACAAGTGTGGTGAAAAAGGCCGCCAAGCTCATGATTGCAAGGGAAATAGAGTTTCTGTCAATGTGGAATGCTATAATTGTAGAGATATGGGACATTATGAAAATGAGTGTCCTAAGCGTCAGGGGAACTTACCTCAGAAGAGGCCAAGGGATCAAGGCTAAGCTTATGTTATCACTTCTGCTAAGGTTGAAGCTCCGAAAGACATGGTGGCAGGTAATTTAATGGTTTCCTCAAGTTTATAAAATGCATTATTTGATTCTGAATCATTGCATTGTTTCATATCTTCCCATTTTGCTAAAAAATTAGATGTTTCCAATTTTATTTAACAAGAGAATTGTCAGTCAAAACTCTTAAGGGAAGTATCATTTCTACAAGGTTTTGTCAATCAGTCCCCATTAAGGTATATAAATGTTCTTTATATACTAATCTCATCTTCATACCCATGATTGAATTTGATATAATCCTCGGAATGGATTGGCTTTTGGACCACGATAAGAAGATTTATTGTAAGAAAAAGGAGGTTACGATTTTTGATGATGATGATAAGGAATACCTTATCTTTAGAGCAAAATCATCACCACCAAATTCTTATCTAGATCCACCCCCAGTGGCTCTTCTAAATTCAATAATCAGGGAGGAAGATAATGAAATAACTGTGGGTAAGGAAATGAATTTTCAAATAGAGGATGTACCTATTGTGAGAGAATATATAGATCTATTTCTGGAAGATTTACCTGGACATCCTCCAGAATGAGAATTTGAGTTTTCCATTGATTTAATTCTTGGATCAAGGCCTATATCGAAGACCCATAATAGAATTTCCACATTGGAATTAGTTGAACTAAATAATAAACTAGAGGAATTGAGTAATAAGGGATTTATTCACCCTAGTGTTTCCCCATGGGGAGCCCCTGTCCTTTTTTTTAAGAATAAAGATGGATCTATGAAGTTGTGCATTGACTACATGGAGATCAATGCTATAACAATATAGAACAAGTATCCCCTACCTCGCATTGATGATTTATTTAACCAACTGCATGGAGCTCAATACTTCTCAAAGATTGGCCATCGATATGGACACCATTAGTTATGTGTGAAGAAGGAAGACATTCCGAAGACAACATTTTGAACTAGGTATGGGCATTACGAGTTTATAGTAATGCCGTTTGGATTGACCAATGCACCCTCTTTATTCATGGATCTAATGAATAGAGTTTTCAAGGAACATCTCGATGATTTTGTGGTGGTATTTATTGATGATATCTTGGTAATATCCAAAAGCTAAAAAGATAATGAAAATCACTTGCACATTATTCTAAAGACTCTTATAAGACATGAATTATATGAAAAGTTTAGCAAATGTGAATTTTGGCTTCAGGAGATTTATTTTCTTGGACATATTGTCTCCAAAGATGGAATCTATGTTGATCCTTCTAAGACCAGGGAAATCCAATAATGTACCTCATTGACGAGTATAACAGAGGTACACAGTTTTATTAGATTAGCAGGTTATTATCAATGTTTCGTCCAGAATTATTTTCAGTTGGCTAACCCATTAACAAAGCTCAGATGTAAAGCGGTTATATTTGTTTGGACAAAAGAGTGTGAATAATGTTTTGAAAAACTGTAGAGAAGATTAGTCAATTCTCCTATATTGACCCTACCGTCGGGGAATGATGGGTTAGTTATTTAAAGTGATGCATCAAAGAAAGGACGTGGTTGTGTCATTACGCAGAATGATAGGGTTATTTCCTATGCATCACAACAGCTAAAAATTCATGAGCAAAACTATCCTACTCATGATCTCGAGTTAGCTGCTGTAGTCTTTGCCTTGAAGATATTGAGACATTATCCCTATAGGGAAAATTGTGAGATATATACCGATTACAAGAGTTTAAAATATATTTTCTCACAAAAATAACACAACATGAGGCAAAGGCGATGGCCTGAACTTCTCAAGGATTATCGTTTCACGATACACTACCACCCGGGGAAGGTAAATAAGGTTGTAGATGCTTTGAGTAGAAAATATCATGGATTTTTGAACATGATGAGTGTAAAGACCCGGAAAATTCAAGGAAATTTTTTTTCTTAATTTTATTTGGAATTTTACAAGAACAAAGTTTCTGACGGAACCTGATTCTGAGGCCCGGTGTGCCCGGAATCATTTTCCGAAGTTTAGCTCGGGTACGTTCAGTGAACGAACGAGCGAGTTTTTCAAACTTTTGAACTGGTGCTCGAAATCGAATTTTTAGGGAACCAATGGAATCGCAGCGCCGGTATTAGCTTAGAAATGCATTTTCCATAGTTGTGTTTCCTAGGGTGTGGTTTTTAATTTTTTTTGGTTATGTTATAAAATAATTTAAAGTGGTGCGACAACTTTATTTTATTTCACTTAAATCCACTTAAAAATTCACTTAAGCTAAGTTAAGAGGATGGGGTGAAACCCAAAATATCTTACCCACATGGTAGGATATTTGTTAGGTGGGGCCCGCACGAGACCCACCGTTTCTTTCCATCTAAGTAATGCACTCGCACCCCCCTCATTAATGAAAGTCAACCGTGCATTTTTCTGGTTAAGAAACACCTCATTAATTGGGTAGTTAAATCGTAAAAATTAATTCAGTGAATTAATTGTTCGTTTCTTTTCGTTTGAAATTCAAACGTGTCATGTGCGTTAATAAAATAAGATAACTCTTATTTTATTTTTGTTGGAACTTGTGGCATGGAAGGGATTTGGAGGAAAGCGTTCTTCTTCGACGAAGAACGCGAAGAACGCTCTGACCTCCGACGAAGAACGCCAAACCCTCGGAGGTCGACGATGCGACTCCCGGTACCGCGACGTCAACGACACTTCTTCCGCGACGCTCCTTCCGCGACGAACTCACGTTCGATGACAACGCTTGAGGTAGGGAATTATGTTTGAGAATGATTTTATTCCCTTGTTTCTTTCTTTCTAATGAAAACAAAGAACACAGATCAACTTATTACCTAGTTGATCCGCGAACGTTTTCCTTGCGGGTTGGGAATAATGTGTTGTGGGGAAAAATTGCTTGGGTTCTTTCTCTTTTGTTCGTGAAATTTCCTTGTTGTTATTCGTCTTTTGGGCCGCTTGTTACCAACTTAACGGGAGGAGGTCAGACCGCACGAACACGGCCGACTCTCCTCCCCCTTTTTGTTTTGATTCATTGCGGCACAAGCAAAGGCAGTGTGGTGATGTTGCACCACGCGGAAACAAGAAGAAACAATGCGGAGAAGATGCGCGGCGCCATCACACCGTGCCGTTGGGGCCAAACGAAACTGCAGGTGGAGTCGGGGCCGAGGAGGCGATTTGAAGACCCCACATTTTGTTGTCGAAGTGTGGATCGACGGACGATGGTGAGGTAGGCCGCGAAGGCGTTTTGAAGGCTTTGCAGCGTAGGTCGGGTCCTGGGATGATCTCTGGTGAAGACCGCAGGCGAATCGCACCACTGAAGCGAATCCGGTGGTCCGCGGAAGCCCCCGCCGGTGCGCCGCCGGGAAGACCCGTCGCGGCGGCGCTGGTTGGTCCCGCGGCCACGCGGGACCACGGAGGAGGGAGGCGGCTTAAGCCGCGTCCGAGTGTCACGGAGCGGCCCCCGCGCGGGGGGGCTGCGGCTGCCTTGCGTGGAGCCTGGCAAGCACCGGTGCGTCGGCCGAGCTGCCCGGCAAGACTGCCGAGCCGTGCCGGCCGGGTCGGCCCCAGACCCGGGTCGGTCCGGGCCCAGACCCCCCGTTTTCGGACCCCTCACGGTTTTTCGCTCATATCTTGAGTTGTAGACCTCCGATTGACACACCGTCAACGATGATGCGACCCATGGATCGAGACGGTCGTTCCGGTATAATACACTCAAGGTTTCGGAGTACTTTGGGTTCAGTCGGATTGGTTCGGATACGAAACCAACCGGGCCCTCGGAGCGGAAATGCTTATATCTTGAGCTCCGGACGTCTGATTGATGTGCCGTCGACTTTGATGGATTCCTCTAAGTGAGAAGGATCTTTTGGCTTACTCCGCTTGAGGTTTGGATTCCTTCGGATTGTGGTCGGGTTGGTTCGCTCATGAAACTAACCGGGCCCCTGGAACGAAAAAGCCAATAAGTCACAGACCGGGCGTCTGATTGACGTGCCGTCTGTCTCGTTGTTTTCCACTTGTTGAGATGGAACTTTTGGCATCCTTCGCCCGAGTTTTGGTTTTTGTTGGATAGTGGCCGGGTTGGATTGTACCCGAAATCCAACCGGGCCCCTACAACGGAAAAGCTGTTATCTTTCAGACCAGACATCCGTTTGATAACTGTCAGCGGTGTTGGTGATCACGTGGAGAAATGGTCCCTTTGAGAATACCCTATGAGAGTTCAGGGTACAGTTGAGATACGGCCGGGTTGGTTCACTCACGAAACCAACCGGGCCCCTGGGACGAAACAGCTAATAACTCACAGACCGGGCGTCCGATTGACGCACCATCTGTTGCGTTGAGACCCCTATGACGAGGCGGTCCTTTGAGATACTTCTTCGTATGACTTTGATATACTTGGATTATAGACATGTAGCTCGTGGAGCGGACCCTCCCTGAGACAAGCGTGCGGAGTACGGAGACCGTGTAGCTGGTTGTGACCTGATGACTGCTTGTCCGATTCGATTCAGAGTGACTTGCATAGCCCAGTGGGGAGCACTACTTTGTGAGGTGGAAGACCCATGGCGGAGGAGCACTACTGTGTGAGGTGGCAGACCCACGGTACTCGACAGGAGGAGTACCACGGTAGGCTATGAGGGGGGAGCACTATTGTGTGAGGTGGCAGACCCATGGTGGAGGAGCACTACTGTGTGAGGTGGAAGACCCGCGGTACTCGACAGGAGGAGTACCTCAGCAGTCATAGGTTGGTGAGCAGTACCTCGGAGACGTGACAACATCATTGTACTCCCAGATATGGATCTCTTCAGCAGTTACAGTTTTGATAATGAAAATTCTGGTTTGATCTGAGACTGTTGACCTTTGTGTGTACCTCATTATTGAGATGAGTCACTTGATAACTTAGGTATATGTATGGGTATATACCTGGGTGGTGGTTATCCGTTTATTTCATAATCATTGTGTTTTCTCATGATTGAGATGGGTTACATGATAACTTAGGTATATGTATGGGCATATACCTAAGTAGATGTTATCTGTTGAGATCTTCTTTGTGGTTATCCTTGTTGGTTATAGTGAGACCTTGATGGTATCGAGGTCCCTACTGAATATCGTTATACTCACCCCTGCACGGGCTATGCCCGCACCTCATTGTGTTGGTTGCAGACGACGGGCAGTGCTGATGGAGGCCGAGTGTTCGAGGACTGGACGGTACCCGGAGGTGGAATACACGACGAGTCAGTACCCGGAGGTGGACTACACGACGAGTCAGTATCCGGAGGTGGACTTCACAGTGAGACGACACTCAGAGGAGGTTGACGGGCGAGAGCGTTGTGGAGGCTATCTGTACCTACCCTTCAGGTAGGATCCGTGGTGGACGATCCAGGAGCTGCGCCATCTGTACCTACCCTTCAGGTAGGATCCGAGGAGAACGAACCAGGAGCCACTTCCATTCTTCCAGTTGTTGTCTTTTTCTGTTGTACTTTGTTCAGTTGTAGTTGTACTTTCATTTGGGTTTGTATTCTGGCACATTTACCTTTCAACACTTCTCTTTGTACTTAGTGTTTTACCTCCGCTTGTACTCTGTGGTGTTTTCTTTACTTTTATTAAGGCAATGGCTTCCCGGCTATCGGGATTTATTCCTTTGGTGCTAGTCTCTAGTCCCTGGACTATAGAAGGCGGGATTGGGGTAGTCACAGCACGGGCCCCAAGGACGGGTCGTGACAAATTGGTATCAGAGGAGTCGGTTCTACCGTAGAACTTATAACTCTGATATTTTCTTTCTGTGAAACAATATTGATAAGAGTACCGAGCGTGGTTTTCAGTTCAGGGAGTCCAGTGTTGGTGCGGGCGGCCGACGTATCCATACACCATGACCCTAACGACTAATTTCCGACTTTGTTCATGAAAACACTGATTGAGTGTGTGTTTCAAGAAGTTTTTAAATGTCATATCAAACCAGGTCAGCTCACCAGGTATAATCGTTTGACCGTGTCACATTATTTCCTTTCAGGATGACTTTTCACGGACGACCAGCTAGAGCCCAGAGGGATGTGCGTACTGACAGCCTGCCGAGCAACGAGGCTTTGGTACAGGGCCCTCTTGCAGTTGAGGCATCAGTGGAGGCACCAACGGTACTACCAAACTTTGGGACACCGATGCCACCAGCCCCAGCAGTAGGCGATGCACGCCACTTGAGCGCATTTCACGAGTTCCAACGCCAAAGGCCAACCTAGGTTCCGGGGAGAGACGGACCCGCAGGCGGTTGAGGATTGGTTGGAGGTAGTGGAGAGAGTTTTCAGGCTAGTGGGGACGCCTGTAGACTTCATGGTGATCTTTCCTGCTGGACTTCTTCAGGTAGCAGTAGGAAGGTGGTGGAGCCACTTGTTCCAGTTTTGCGACGGGATGACCTTCACATGGGAAGACTTCGAGACCTTCTTCAGGGTGGAGTTTATGCTAGTAGCTCTACACCCCGAGCGTGTACAAGAGCTTCTTCCTTTGCCGTAGGGTTTTCGATCAGTAGCCGAGTCATCTGTGGGCAGTAGACAGATGATGCAGAGGTCCAAGAGGACCAGAGCCAGTCGTACGAGAAGAAGGAAGTGTTATGGATGCGGTAGGAAGGGTCACCTGGCATGTGAATGTCCGACCCCCCGCACTGTCGATCCGCAGGCATTGGAGGAACCATCAAGGCAGAAGCATCAGCGGGTGCTTGAGCAACAGCCGAGTAGTGGACAAGGCAGTAGAGCTCCGGGAGCAGGTGGAAAGTAGCGGAACTAGTGGATATGTCCCTTGTACTTCTAGTTCCATGTTGTTGTTGTATTCGTGTCTTTGTACTATGAACTGCAAAAATAGAAAGACACTTATCTTTGTGATGTTTGCATTCCTGTCCTTTTGTTTGGTTGATACTGTGTGGTCCCGGTTAAAACTGTTGAATTGACCCTCACATTCGAGATATCTAATGGAGGAGACCCAGTGACCTCACATTTATGCCGACAGTGTGACTCGACCCTTGGAGGCAAGAGTGACAGTTGGATCTCTTAGTAGTTACGTCGAGGCCTTATGACTTCATCCATGGCATGAATGCATCATTTATGTCAGGATTGACTGTATTAGGCAATGGGCGTGGTTCATCCAGGGGATGAGACCGAGTTTCACTTTTCGAAAAAGGAGAAATTTTAGCAGCTCTTTCAGATCGTAGACAAAGAAGGTGCAGATCATCCAGGAGCGGATGAAGACTGCAAAGTGAAGTAAGAAACAAGAAACTGGCTCTAGTATTAGAGACTCGAGCATGTTAAATGTTTCAAGAAGAGGAAGCTTAAGGAGAGATGAGTCTGCGGAGCAGTAGACCTGGAGGCAGAGCTAGGAGAGCAGCATGAGGTGGTGTACATATTAACATGCTACAACCACCCACCTTAGTTATCCCCGCCAGGCTCAGGGAGATGGAGTGCGGAGGGAGAGTGCGGCTGCATGTGGTCAGAGAGAGTGACCCAATGGCTCTAAAAGTGATTCAAGGGATAGTCTATGTCCACTACTAGATGTTGTAGTAACAGACGTCGATATGAATCATTCCTTGCTTTCAAAAATCTAGTCCCAGACCTAGAGTTTCCGGTAAGCTGTGGACTTGACCCTTACATCTGGAGATACCCTGGGAGGAGACTCGATAATCAAACTTACGCCGATAGTGTGGTCAGACCCTCGAGGCGAGAGTTTCAGTAGAAATCTCTTGGTGGCAGCGTCGAGGCCTTACGACATTGGTTTGAGTATGGACTGGGCAATCACAGTTCATACACAGATTGACGGTATTAGGCAAAAATGTTGTGGTTTAACTACGATTTCGGGATGGGTTTTCCTTGTTCGGAGAAAAGGAAACCCCAGGAAGCATAGGATAAACTCTTGCACAGGAGGGTGCGACCGATCACTCTTGAGTCGGTAAACCTTACCCT
The DNA here is from genome assembly GCA_963277665.1 of Viscum album. Taxonomy (NCBI): domain Eukaryota; kingdom Viridiplantae; phylum Streptophyta; class Magnoliopsida; order Santalales; family Viscaceae; genus Viscum; species Viscum album. The sequence continues at coordinate 1,292,971,312 of OY728136.1, forward strand.
CGTGGCAGCAGTCGTTTTGAGTTCCAGTTCTAACAGGAATTGGATACCTCTAGAGTTTGAGGATGATGATCACGTCCTTATATGGGTCTCACCTCGACGAGTTTTACAGAGATGTGGCCAAGGCGGAAAGTTTTCTGCGAGGTTTAGTGGACCTTCTTAGGTCCTCAGCTGGGTATGCAAGGTGGTTTACCGCTTGACCCATCCACCTCAGTTGCACCAGGTGCACGACGACTTCCACATATCTCAACTGAGGAGATATGTGCTCGACTCTTCGCATATCATCGACCATGGGGAGCTGGACAATGGTGATGGGGTGTCTTTCACAGAGGTTCCAGTGGGGATCGAGGATCGACAAGGGCAGGTCCTACGAGGATGGTCGATTCCTCGGGAGCACTTTCACTAGCAGTACGGGAACCTCCAGGTAAACACATGGGAGTGGAAGGCTCAGAGGCGTGCTCAGTACCGCTTTTGTAACCCTAGTTTGTGTTAATGCTTTACGAGGACGTAAATCCCTAAGGTGAGAGTAATGTAAAGACCCAGAAATTTCAAGGAAATTTTTTTTTCTTAATTTTCTTTGGAATTTTAAATGAACGCAGTTTCTGACGGAACCTGATTCTGAGGCCCGGAGTGCCCAGAATCATTTTCCGATGTTTAGCTCGGGTACGTTCAATGAACGAACAAGCAAGTTTTTCTAACTTTTGAACCGGTGCTCGGAATCGAATTCTGTGGGCACCGATGGAATCGCAGCGCCAGTATTAGCTTAGAAACTCCTTTTCCGGAGTTGCGTTTGCTCGGGTGTGGTTTTTAATTTTTTTTGGCGTTAAGATAAGAAATAAAATAAAGTGGTGCGACAACTTTATTTTATTTCACTTAAAGCCACTTAAAAAACCACTTAAGCTATGTTAAGCAGATAGGGTGGAACCCAAAATATCCTACCCACATGGTAGGATATTTGTGAGGTGGGGCCCGCACGAGCCCCACCGTTTCGTTCCCTCTAAGTAACGCACCCGCACCCCCCTCATTAATGAAAGTCAACTGTGCGTTTTTCTGGTTAAGAAACGCCTCATTAATTGGGCAGTTAAATCATTACAATTAATTCATTGAATTAATTGTTTGTTTCTTTTCTTTTGAAATTCAAACGTGTCATTTGTGTTAATAAAATAAGATAACTCTTATTTTATTTCTTTTGGAACTTGTGGCGTGGAGAGGATTTGGAGGAAAGCGTTCTTCTTCGATGAAGAACGCGAAGAACGCTCTGACCTCCGACGAAGAACGCCAAACCCTCGGAGGTTGACGAAGCGATACCGTGTACCGCGACGTCAACGATGCTTCTTCCGCGATGCTCCTTCCGTGACGTTTCTTCCGTGACGATCCTCTTCTTCCACGACGGTTAATTCTGCGACGAACTCGCGTTCGACGACAACGCTTGAGGTAGGGAATTATGTTTGAGAATAATTTTATTTCCTTGTTTATTTCTTTCTAAAGAAAACAAAGAACACGGATCAACATATTACCTAGTTGATCCGTGAATGTTTTCCTTGCGGGTTGGGAATAATCTGTTACGGGGAAAAACTGTTTGGGTTGTTTCTCTTTTCTTTGTGAAATTTCTTTGTTGTTCTTCGTCTTTTGGGCCGCTTGTTACCAACTTAACGGGAGGAGGTCATACCACACGAACACGGCCAACTCTCCTCCCCCTTGTTGTTTTGATTCGTTGCGGCATGAAAAAAGGCAGCATGGTGCCGTTGCACCGCGCAGAAACAAGAAGAAATAACGTGGCGAAGAAACGTGGCGCCGTCGCGCCGCACCGTTGGGGCCGAACGAAACCGCGGGCGGAGTCAGGGCCGAGAAGGTGATTTGAAGACCCCACATTTTTTTTCGAAGTGCGGATCGACGGACGATGGTGAGGCAGGCCATGAAGGCGTTTTGAAGGCTTTGCAGTGAAGGTCGGGTCCCGGGATGATCTCTGGCGAAGACCGCAGGCGAATCGGACCACCGAAGCGCGTCCGGTGGTCCGCGGAAGCCCCCGCCGGCGCCGCCGCGCTGGCGGTCGGGGGGGGGGGGGGGGGGGGGGTGCCCGGCGTGCCACCGGGAAGACCCACCGCGGCTTCATCCACGGCGGCGCTGGCCGGTCCCGCAGCCACACGGGACCGCGGAGGAGGGATGCGGCTTAAGCTGCGTCCGGGTGTCACGGAGCGGCCCCCGCGCGGGGGGGCTGCGGCTGCCTTGCGCGGCGCCTGGCCAGCGCCAGCGTGCCGGCCGAGCCGCCCGGCCGCGCCGCGCCGCGCCAGTCGGGTCGGAACCGGACCCGGGTCAGGTCAACCCGGTTCGGGCCCACCCAGGGGGGTTGGGTCGGGTCGGTCCGGGCCCAGACCCCCCTTTTTCGGACCCCTCACGGTTTTTCACTCATATCTTGTGTTTTTGACCTCTGATCGACACACAGTCAGCGGCGATGCGACCCTTGGATTGCGACGGTCGTTTCGGTATATTAAACTCAAGATTTCGGAATACTTTGGGTTCGGCCAGGTTGGTTTAGATACGAAACCAACCAGGCCCTCGGAGCGGAAACACTTATATCTTGAGCTCCGGACGTCCGATTGAAGTGCTGTCGACTTTGATGGATTCCTCTAAGTGAGACGGATATTTTAGCTTACTTCCCTTGAGGTTTGGATTCCGTCGGAGTGTGGTCGGGTTGGTTCGCTCACGAAACTAACCGGGCCCCTGGAATGAAAAAGCCAATAACTCACAGACCAGGCGTCTGATTGACGTGACATCTGTCTCGTTGTTTTCCTCTTGTTGAGACGGAACTTTTGGCATCCTTCTCATGTGTTTTGGTTGTTGTTGGATAATAGCCGAGTTGGATTGTACCCGAAATCCAACTGGGCCCCTGGAACGGAAAAGCTGTTATCTTTCAGACGGGACGTCCGTTTGACGAACCGTCAACAGCGTTAGTGATCACGTGGAGAAACGGTCCCTTTGAGAATACCCTATGAGAGTTCAGGGTACAGTTGAGATACGGCCGGGTTGGTTTGCTCACGAAACCAACCGGGCCCCTGGGACGAAAAGGATAATAACTCACAGACTGGGCGTCCGATTGACGCGCCGTCTGTTGCGTTGAGACCCCTATGATGAGGAGGTCCTTTGAGATACTTCTTCGTAGAACTTTGATATATTTGTAGTATCTACCTGTAGCTCGTGGAGTGGACCCTCCCTGAAACGAGCATGCGGAGTACGGAGACCGTGTAGTTGGCTGTGACCTGATGACTGCTATCCAATTCGATTCGGAGTGACTTGCATAGCCCAGTGGGGAGCACTACTTTGTGAGGTGGCAGACCCATGGAGGAGGAGCACTATTGTGTGAGGTGGAATACCCGCAGTACTCAACAGGAGGAGTACCTCTGTAGACTATGAGGGGGGATCCCTACTGTGTGAACTGGCAAACCCATGGCGGAGAAGCACTACTGTGTGAGGTGGCAGACCCACGGTACTCAACAGGAGGAGTACCTCAGCAGTCAAAGGTTGGTGAGCAGTACCTCGGAGACGTGACAGGATCACTGTACTCCCAGAGACGGAGCTCTTCAGTAGTTACGGTTTCGATAATGAAAATTATGGTTTGAGCTGAGACTTTTGACCTTTGTGTTTACCTCATGATTGAGAAGGGTCACTTGATAACTTAGGTATATGTATGGGCATATACCTGGGTGGTGGTTATCCATTGATTTCATAATCTCTGTGTTTCCTCATGATTGAGATGGGTTACTTGATAACTTAGGTATATGTATGGGCATATACCTAAGTAGAGGTTATCTGTTGAGATCTCCTTTTTGGTTATCCTTGTTGGTTTTAGTGAGTCCTTGAGGGTCTCGGGGTCCCTACTATGTATTGTTATACTCACCCTTGCACGGGCTATGACCGCACCTCGTTGTGTTGGTTGCAGACGACGGGCAGTACTGACGGAGGCCGAGTGTTCGAGGACTGGACGGTACCTGGAAGAGAACTGCATAACGAGTCAGTACCCGGAGGTGGACTACACAACGAGTCAGTATCCGGAGGTGGAATTCACGGCGAGACGACACTCGGAGGAGGTTGACGGGCGAGAGCGTTGTGGAGGCAATCTGTACCTACCCTTCAGGTAAGATCCGTGGTGGACGATCTAGGAGCTGTGCCATCTGTACCTACCCTTCAAGTAGGATCCAAGGGGGACGACCCAGGAGCCACTTCTGTTCTTCCAACTGTTGTCTTTTTCTGTTGTACTTTGTTCAGTTGTAGTTGTACTTTCATTTGGGTTTGTATTCTGGCACATTTACCTTTCAGCACTTCTCTTTGTACTTAGTGTTTTAATTCCGCTTTTACTCTGTGGTGTTTTCTTTACTTTTAGAATGGAAATGCCTTCCCAGTTATCGGGATTTACACCTTTGGTGCTAGTCTCCACCCCCTAGCCTATGGAAGGCGGGCTTGGGGTAGTCACGGCATGGGCCCCGAGGATGGGTCATGACAAATCGGTATCAGAGGAGTCGGTTCTACTGTATAACTTATAACTCTGATATTTTCTTTCTGTGAAGCAATAATGTTAAGAGTACCGAGTGTGGTTTTCAGTTCAGGGAGTCCAGTGTTGGTGCGGGAGGCCGACATATCCATACACCATTACCCTCACAACTGATTTCCGACTTTGTGCATGAAAACACTGATTGCGTGTGTGTTTCTAGAAGTTCTTAAATGTCAGCTCAAACCTGGTCATCTGTCTCGTTGTTTTCCTCTTATTGAGACGGAACTTTTCGCATCCTTCGCCTGAGTTTTGGTTGATGTTGTATAGTGGCCGGGTTGGATTGTACCTAAAATCCAACCGGGCCCCTGGAATGGAAAAGTTGTTATCTTTCGGAAGGGACGTCTGTTTGACGAACCGTCAGTGGCGTTGGTGATTACATGAAGAAACAGTTCCTTTGAGAATACCCTAAGAGAGTTCAGGGTACAGTTGAGATATGTCCAGGTTGGTTCGCTCACGAAACCCACCGGGCCCCTGGGACGAAAAGGCTAATAACTCACAGACCGGGCCTCCGATTGACGCGCCGTCTATTGCGTTGAGACCCCTATGAAGAGGAGGTCCTTTGAGATACTTCTTCATAGGACTTTGAGATACTTGGAGTATCGACCTGTAGCTCGTGGAGCAGACCCTCCATGAGACAAGCGTGCGGAGTACAGAGACCGTGTAGCTGGCTGTGACCTGATGACTGCTTGTCCGATTCAATTCGGAGTGACTTGCATACTCCATTGGGGTGAAATACTTTGTGAGGTGGAAGACCCATGGCGGAGGAGAACTACTGTGTGAGGTGGAAGAGCCGCGGTACTCAACAGGAGGAGTACCTCTGTAGGCTATGGGGGGGAGCACTACTATGTGAGGTGGCAGACCCATGGCAGAGGAGCACTACTGTGTGAGGTGGAAGACTCGCGGTACTCGACTGGAGGAGTACCTTAGCAGTCATAGGTTTGTGAGCAGTACCTCGGAGACGTGACAAGATCACTGTACTCCCAGAGACGGAGCTCTTCAGAAGTTACGGTTTCGATAATGAAAATCCTGGTTTGAGCTGAGACTTTTGACCTTTGTGTTTACCTCATGATTGAGATGGGTCACTTGATAACTTAGGTATATGTATGGGCATATACCTGGGTGGTGGTTATCCGTTGATTTTATAATCTTTGTGTTTCCTCATGATTGAGATGGGTTACTTGATAACTTAGGTATATGTATGGGCATATACCTTAGTAGAGGTTATGTATTGAGATCTTATTTGTGGTTATCTTTGTTGGTTTTAGTGAGACCATGAGGGTCTCGGGGTCCCTACTGAGTATCGCTATACTCACCCCTGCACGGGCTATTCCCGCACCTCATTGTGTTGGATGCAGACGACGGGCAGTGCTGACGGAGGCTGAGTGTTCGATGACTGGACGGTACGTGGAGGTGGACTACATGACGAGTCAGTACCCGGAGGTGGACTACACGAGGAGTCAGTATCCGGAGGTGGAATTCACGGCGAGACGACACTCGGAGGAGGTTAACGGGCGATAGCGTTGTGGAGGCTATCTGTACCTACCCTTCAGGTAGGATCCATGGTGGACGATCCAGGAGCTGCGCCATCTGTACCTACCCTTTAGGTAGGATCCGAGGAGGACGACCCAGGAGCCACTTCCATTCATCTAGATATTGTCTTTTTCTGTTGTAATTTGTTCAGTTGTAGTTGTACTTTCATTTGGGTTTGTATTCTAGCCCATTTACCTTTCAGCACTTCTCTTTGTACTTAGTGTTTTACTTCTGCTTGTACTCTGTGGTGTTTTCTTTACTTTTACAAAGGCAATGCCTTCCCAGTTATCGGGATTTATGCCTTTAGTGCTAGTCGCCAGCCCTTGGCCTAGGGAAGGCGGGCTTGGGGTAGTCATAGCACGGGCCCCAAGGACGGGTCGTGAAAATGAGAGTGGAAAGGGATCCTATTTTCATGGATCTAGTAAAGATGGATATGGGAATCACCATGGAAGGTGAAACATCAAAACAATTTCAAATGGTTTCCAAACCATTTTTACTAGAAAGGATAAAGAGTTCTCATGCCGATGATGAACAGTTGAAAAAGAAGATTAAAGCTTTGAATGATGGGTGATTGAGTGAAATTGTGTATGAAGATGGAATTTTTAAATTTGGGAGGAGACATTGTGTTCCCGATATACCTGATTTAAAGAAGTAATTGTTGGATGATGCTCATAGTTCCAATTTCTCTGTACACCCTGGGAGCACCAAAATGTATAGATATTTAAAGGAACATTTTTGGTGGGACAAAATGAAGAGGGAGATTGCTGATTTTGTGTCAAGATGTATGGTTTGTCAAAAAGTGAAAGCTGGAAGGCAACAGCCTAGTGGAGTATTGCAACCTCTTCCCATACCTGAGTGGAAATGGAATAATATTAAGATGGACTTTGTCATGGGACTACCAAAGACTCCTAGAAAGAATGACGCAATATGGTTCATTGTTGGTCGTCTCACGAAGTCAGTACATTTACTTGCTATAAGAGAAGACCTACCACTTGAACATCTATCAAGGCTATATATAAATGAATTTGTGAGACTTCATGGAGTACCCCTATCGATTGTTTCTAATTGTGATCCCTGTTTTGCATCAAGATTTTTGAAAAGTATTCAGAAATCCCTAGATACTTAAATTTGTTTGAGCACTGCCTACCACCCTCAAATAGATGGAAAATCATAACAGACTATTAAAACCTTATAAGACATGTTGAGATCATTCTCAATTGACTTTCAGGGTATGTGGGATCAATATTTACCTTGGGTAGAATTTTCCTATAACAATAGCTTCCATTCAAGTATTCAGATGGCACCATATGAAGCGTTATATGGAAAGAGATTTTTCACACCATCCTGTTGAGATAAACTTGTTGAAAGAAAACTTGTAGGCCCAGAACTGGTGGAGGAAACGATGGAAAAGGTAAAGGTAATCCAAAACCACATTAAAGAAGCTCAAAGTAGGCAGAAGAGCTATGCCGATAACCGAAGGAAGGATTTCGAATTTCGGGAGGGAGATCATGTTTTCTTGATGGTATCTCCATGGATTAGAGTTATAAGTTTCGGTAAGAAGGGTAAATTGAGTCCCATGTACATCAGACCATTTGAAATTCTAGAGTGAATTGGGGTTGTAGCTTACTGTTTGGAAATTTCTCCATGTCTCTCCAAAGTTCATGATGTGTTCCACGTATCACTGTTGAGAAGATACATGCTGGACCCAACGCATGTACTCACCTATGAGGAATTAGAACTGGAACCCGATCTATCTTACTGTGAAGAGCCCATCAGGATTCTTGATACAAGAAAACAAGTGCTGAGAAATCAGACGACTGGTCTGGTAAAAGTTCTATGGAGAAACCATAAAATGGAAGAGGAAACGTGGGAACCCGAGGAACATATGATGAAGAATCAACCGAGTCTTTTCATGCGGTAGTTTTCTAGAAATTTCGAGGATGAAATTCTTTGAAGGAGGGGAGAATGTAACACCCCAACCTTCCACGGTACGCTTCTCTTTCAATAATACAATAGCTTGCATTGTACACAACTTTGAGATTCTAACACACCACGACCAATCAAAGTAGCCATTATGAATAGTAATAACCACTTTTTGAAATTATATAAATTTTATATTTCAAAATGGACTTCATTTTTGGATTCGGAATATCAAAATTAGCCTATGTTGAATTTTTGGTATTTTTCTGAGAACTTCCAATTTTCGATGAATAGTGAAAAATACTTAAAAACGACATTTTTAATCAAAATAATTTATAGTGATAAATTATACTATTGAGTGGTTTTAAAGTATCATTAGAATATAATTTTACTATATTATCCAATGGTGGTCATTATAATTAATTTCACTTTGAAATTGGACATAAACAATTGTCAATCTTTTGATTGATATTGTTTCTTAGAAACACGCTATTTGTTATGACAACGGGAAATAATTATAAAATTGATTAATGCAACATAAATGTTTGTAATTTTTTAAAATAGAAATAATTTTTTACTTTGGAATGTCAATTTCATCTTAGGGTGAATTTTTGGTATTGTTCTGAGAAACTTCAATTTTTGATGAATAGTGAAACCACTAAGTAAACTAATTATTTGTTTAAATGAAACTTTACCACTTCTGTGAATTGAATTTCAAAAATCTGACATACATGGTTGTCATTAGTATGTAAAATGTGGTTCAATGAGATGAAAATAATTTTTGGTGAATAGTAACTTTTATGTTTTATTAATCGCGATTAAAGGCAATTAGTGCAATTTAAGGTAAATATAATGTTATAATAATATGAAATTACCTTTACAATTGTCGTAACCTTATTGTATGAGTCATGTCTGACCACGAAAATCCATGGGTTAACTTGGCTACCCCATGGATCCACTTGGGTAAGAAAATGACATTAATAACTTTTTATTTAAAGTAAAAATAAAATTGTCACAAACATGTGTTGTTTTACTAAAACAATTATTACATAGGGTTATATAAGGTAACTTTTCATCTATACATATTCCTTGGAAAGCTAAAAATATTTCTTACTTTATGATATTTTTTATTATTTTTAGACATAAAATAAGTTAATTTTTTTATGACACCATGATGATGCAGTGATTACCTCATTAATTAACGATTTAAATAAAATGAAAAGATAATGTAAAATATAAGACATAAACATGTCAAAAACCTATTGTATGGGTAGAATTATAACCCTTATCACCTTATCCTCAAAATATATAATTGTGGGATCTTTAAAATTAGAAACTCATTATATAATAATGTAACATTTCATGACATTCCAAGAGTGCCCCCCCCCCTCTCCTCTTATAAAAGGCCCCCACCTCTACCGCCATATTCACACCGTCAAAGCCATTTTCACGGCCAACATCTGCCCAAATACTCTCTCAACATCCCTCTCCTACTCCTTGAAGCCTCACTTTGGGCAGAAGTCTTTCCAAGAGAGCCTTTGTCTCAAATCAACAAGAGTTACGTGATTTTAAGGTAATGTCTTCTCTTATGTTATTTTGTTTTATTTTTCTTCTCCAACCTCTTAAAATCTTCTAATTCCGTTATTTTGTAACAACACTAGTATCATAAATATACAAGGATTTTTTTATGACAAGGATTTGATTTACACTTACACACACCTTTGTCTAATGGTTAAAGAACATATTGTTTATGTGGGTGGCGAATTACTGCCTCACGAAACGATGATTGTTCAATATTCTTTTAACACCTTTCATGGTGGCCATTAAGATGTCAGTATATTTATTTATGATATATATTATGTTTATGTTTTCCTTGTTATTTTCTATTTTTCATTTATGTCATTCCTTTATGATTTCCATTATGGGTAAACGCGATAATTTCATTTTAGGAAGTGCGGACTATCGCCCCCTCAAAGTGATTTGAATCATTAATGCCATATGTGGGACGTGTAAAGGATGGAGTAAATGATATTATATATGATATTATACTGGAATTATAATACACCTTTATATCATTATTATCTCATTCCATTAAATAAAAAATAGAAATTAAAGTAGCGTTCATGCGTACGTGCAACTTACAGTCTCCATGAACTGTTCATTTCATTTCTTACCTCTAAATGTAATGTAATATTATAAATGTATATATATACTGAATATATATGATATATATGATATCTACATCATTAATATAATTTTGGATATAATGGATATTTTACCACATGGAAAACTTGTAATTATAAGAAGTTTATCTTCGTCTCAAGTACCAAAGATTGACAAAACGACCGTTTTTAACTTAAATAATTACATAATGTTCATAAGATGGTAATAAGTGATATAAAAGGAATAATTAACTTGAAATAAGTTCTTAAAAAATTAGAAATTAACTCTAGATTATTATTCAGGAGGTTAAAGAAATGTCGAGTAAAGTTGAACATGAGGTAAGGGACTTCGTCTCAATCTCCTTTCATTGAGGAATATTTTGTTTTATACACAACTTTCCTTTATACGGTGTATAAACCCCTTTGACTTTTACTTTTATACAAAAGGAATCTTTTTATATGAAGCGTTTTTACTAAACAAAAAAGGAATGTTTTGGCTTATGTATAGGGAGACAACGACTTCTTCACCGCCGTGACCCTTATTTGAGTTTCCGCTTCCTCTACAAGCCATAAATTTTTTAAAATGACAAATAAATACCATGTTTTACTTTTCTTTTCTTTTGGTATTGAAAATGGTTTTGATAATTTTTTTCTTATATCACTGTGTTGTATTGATATCTTGTGATTGAAGTGTGGAAATGTTATGTTTCCTTTATGCATATTTTATGTGATACGATTATGTTATGGTTTATGATATGTTTAAAACTTTTTATATAAGGAGTGCATTGGACTTAATAAGTGACGGGTGGAGCCTACTATAGCTCCTCGATGCATCAGTAGGTCTCATGAGACAAACTAGTGTTTTGGCACGAGGCCTTGAAAAAATCTTATTTGTAGTCTTGGAACAAGGCCTTGGCTACGTGGTTATGATAGTCTGGAATTATTCATTCCATCAATATGAGAGTGGTTATTGATATTGCATTTAATTATTCGACTACTAGTATATCCATGTGAATAAGTAAATGGCGTTATTTGATTTTATTTTTCTATATATTGCAGAAGTTCAAGTTTAAAAGGCTTTTTTCAGTCATACATTGCCTTAAATGTTTATATTTACTTATTAAATATTCTGCTATATTGTTATCCTTACTGAGCATCTAAGCTCACCCCTTTCAATATTTTAATTTTTTCAGGATGTGAGGAAGTATTTTACGAATGAACTACAGGGATAGTCTAAAGGGGATATGAGTGTGGACTATGGAGACCCTGCTATTGTAGTTTTTCACTTTATGATGTAATGTAACATTTATTAATGTATCTAGTGTTTCTAAGGCTACTACACTAATTGGTCTTTTGAGACATGATCTTTTGTGATCCTGACAATGTTACGTAATAATGCACCGACTCGGGTAACTGGGGTCGGGGCGTTACATAAACTGTATGCGCCCCTTCATCCCACATGATGAAAAACTGTATGTATATGAACTATGCACATGTTGATCCTTATCTCCAAGACAGGGAACGTAGGAAGCCTCCTTGAGGTTCAATCCCAATTTACGATAAGCTTTTGTATTCCCCTTTGTTGGGACCCAACTCTCTGGTCTAACCTCGGGTTATAGATAAATCTCCGGCCTCTAACTAGAAGTAATCCCCCAGAATTATCTTCATGTCACCGTCCTTCTAGAACACCCCGATCCTATGCCTCACTCTGAGCTACGCAGGTTTTGATCCGTGTCCCCAGGAACTGGGTATGTAAGAATCCTTCCGAAGGTTCAATCCAAGCCAATGGTAAACTCTAGAATACCCTTAATAGAGACCCAAGCATCCCCATATCGTTATTCATTAGACATTTTGAACCACTCATCCAGTAATCTCCCTAGGTGCTTTTTCTTGGGGATGCAACCATCTGATCCACTACCGTCAGTTTTCTGATCAGTCTGATCCATCTTCACTAGAAGTTAAACTTGCGAAATACCCTATGTTAAACATGGTATGTTAAGGAAACCCTGAGAAACATGCCTATGACATATAATTCTTCGCACTCGACATGGTATGCCTTGGGATTCTGCACCCTCGAGATTCCCAATTATAAGAGGAAGAAACCCAGATGCACCACTGTTTTCACATACAAATACACCAGCAATTTTCAATATGAATACTCCTCCGATCGAAGGTTTATTCTATTTCAAGTCTCCTTTTAATTCCCTAAAATAAGAATCATAATTAACCATCATACACCAAGATATGGCAATGAGATAAGTTCTGTGAACAATGTCTTAATCTTTAAGGAAGACCCAAACTTGGTAACGAGTTCTGAGGAGGAATCTGTGGAAGGAAAGACTAAAATACCATAATCATGTTTTGATTATGGATAAAATGTCCCTAAATAAGAGATAGATGCTACTCTCCTTTAGAAAGAGGGAATGCGGGGAAAAACAATCAGTGCGTCCTCCATGTATGGATGTATGCCTTGGAAAAAGCATCAGAAACAGAAATGGTGAACCCAACATGAAATTATTCTCCTCAATTTGGATATTAGTAGTGTTAGAGACATTAGTGGATAATTGTGTCACCAGATCCAGCTGTCCGATGCCAGATCTAACCAAGAAAATAGTGGGCTGGTCATGAAACTCACTCGAGATTGGGGTAGTTGAACGTTCGATATCCCAATCTATGATGTTGTTAACATGAATCCTTCTTACCAAACATGGGATATGGAATGGCGATGGGACATTGTACATCTCTTTCCTCCTTTCGATGCTAATGGTTTAATCTCCCTACTTCGTAGGACCCAAGCCACTATGACATGAAACTGATCACCACCCACCCACCCACGTAGAGACCAAGACAATATCAATGCAGAAATACCATGTGGCTTAATTTCGTTTGTGTAGGCCTCCTCATCCATGGATGTTGGGCGCCCACACCCTATTTCACCTTCTAAACTCAATCAATGGAGGATGATTAATGACCTTGTCTGAATGTATAAGGAATAAGGGATTATTCTAACTCAAGATATGGCCCGATATGATCTAGAGGCATATGTGCCATGCTGTCACCACTTTCCCTAAGGTCCATATAGGGAGACACTAATCCCCACTCCAATATACAATCATTTCGAATGCCTCTCCTCGGAATGCTCTGGTGATTCACTCTTTATGCCAATGAGGTGAGGGATGTCCAGGACAGCCCAGCTGTGATACCATCCAAGGGATCGCCAAGGAAGGATCCCTCTAGGACGTGTCAATTCCACCACTATTACCCATAGGTTGTGAAATAGGTGAGTTCCACACCTGCATCATCGGCCCCAATCCAGTTAACCCGACACCAATGCTGGGTGAAAGATAAGGAGGTTTCTGGCCATGGGTGTCATTATCAATAGCTATAGTGGTCCTTTCCACCGCCGATATATACCATCAATTCCCCTTTTATACTTAATAAGGGAACTCATACAACCAACTAGGATCGAGGCCCCAACCACCCCACTAGTAGATTGGGACAACTCTCCTATTCACCGACCCAGGTAGCTCTGGCTGCGGGCCAACATTTTGTGATAACATCGAGCATGGAGGTCGTCCAAGTTCCACCGCTAATGAGATAATAGGTCTTCCCCACTCCCAGGATTTGCATAGAGTTCCTCCCCATGAAACCATTAGTCTAAGAGAACTCCCTCCCCACCACACTGACATCCATCATGAAAGTTTATTCCACACCCATGATCCTAGATATGAATCCATTTCTCCTATCGTAGATCACCTCTGTGAATATCCTCCTCGTCTAGTTAACCACCAGCATGGGGGTCTTCCCCATGTCCTTACCGTAGCTGATGAAGGTCCTCCTCATTCATGCAATAATAGAAGTGAAGGTCTACCATGCTTTATTGGTGTCCAACACGGAGGTCCTACCCATGTTCAGTATGACCAGTATGAAGTCCCCCTCGTACAGTCGCTGCTAAGGGAAAAGAACATGGATGTATTGACCATATTCTTACCTTCTCCAGCGGAGTTCCTACAATCTACAACACTTCCTGTGGGGATCTCCTTTGCAAGAATACTTGTAGACAATGAGGTTGTCCCCATATTCCTTTCGACATTTTTTTAGGTGCTCCTTGCTCCCCGACTCACCCATGTGGAAGTCCTCTCCACCCTAGCACAAGTTCAGCTGAAGGTACTCCTCGTGCTAAAGAAATTCCCTATCTGGAAGAACCATCCAGGTGTAGGAGGGTGGGTCGCCACTTCCAAAGGAAGAATATTGAGGATTTTCAGACTATGATTAGCCCCTTTTTCTTTCTAGATATTGTGGGGGAATAAGAATCGATAATAGAACCCTCACCCTAATCTCCTAGGTCGAGGGCATGGGTTGTAATGAGGAATATAAGCCTCATCCACCCAGAATGCGAGGTCCGCTGGATTCCTACCTCTCTCCTAAGATACATCAAGGTGGAGGAAGATATGGCCCCTTTACATGACTTGGCCATGAAATCCACATATCATCAACATGAGGATTCTCTAACTCAACCAGAGATCACAGAGAGTTATTCGGAGGACCGATAAAGGATGAGAAACAGCTTGATCTACCTTCAGCAACCATAGCCCCTACGTGGGAAGTTGTGGCTGCTAGAATGTCTTTCCGAGATGTGTTGGATCATTCATCACATTCTTCAGAAGATAGCCCAATATGTGGAGGCTTGTCAGATCTCTCACCATATTCTCTATCAGGCAGTCTACTGCATCAGTGGTCCGCATCAGAGACTTTAGTGGTCCCTCAATTGCCCCCAGTCAATTAATGGGGTAACCAAAGTCCGGATCTCGAGTCTGAGCTAAGGATCTTGTGGGAAATCCTTATTGTGGATCATTTCCTAAAGATGTTCTTGCCAGTTTCAAGGATAAACATCATTATACTGGAATTGTGTACCCGGGAGGAAGTCGCTTGGTTTCTCTAAACCCTCTGGGTGATGCACTTCCAACTTCTTCATCGGTGGGTAGACTACCATGAGAGTCTAGCACACTTTTAAGATATTTTCTAGAAATATCGTATGTTCGACTTTGTTGTGCTCCCTATGTCCTAGAACCCTGAGTCACCCATTGCCCATCAGACCCTCCATCAAAAATGCGTTTAGAGATTCAAAGTGATCCATAGAATTATCAAGGAGGCTTCTCACCATGTTGAGATCTGTAGTTGGGGGGATTATACAGCCCATGATTTCAATTACTTCTAGCAACAACATGACTTGTTTGGTGATATTGAAGATATTCCTTCAGGTATAGTCAGGGTTAACATGGTCGACCTATCATAGGGAGAGAATGAGTTAGATATCCTTTAAGAGAGCATATCCCCTGGGGAAGCTCCACACCTATTTGATACATTGGGAATGGTAACTCTTTAGCAAAGAAATTTAATGGGTCTTACCCGACCTACTAAGTTATTATCCCTCGTCCAAAATTCCAAAAAATGAAAAGAACATATTGGGACCATCAAACCCAATAACCTTTCTTGATTTGTGTAGAAGATTAAGGATGATCCCAAAAATCCAGTGTTGTGTCAACATCTCACGGAACAGAAAAATCTAGTTGATGACCTCCACGCGGAACATGCAGTGGAGTATCGACCAGACCATGGTAACCCTAGACCGAGGCAACGGGGGAAGGTACACACTCCCCCTGGCAAGTTCCCTATAGGTTACCATGACTATCCCACCCATACAGACAAAGTACAAGTCGGATCTTATGGAAAGAGTGCACGAAATTCATCCCCAAATACACCCAATCTACATGATAATCCTCGGTACCCATCTCAGGTTCTTCAAGAAGATCCATAGGTTATTCCCCTCATGGTTTCGTAGATTATCCCACCAACCACTCCATGAATCACTTTTCCTACTTATCATGTTGAAGAACCTACCGCTACACTGGTGGTTAGGGTTCCTCTCCAAGACAAGAATCCCTACCTAGATGATCTAATGGCAGTTCTCATTCCCCTCCTTGAGGTTTTGGAAACTCAAAAGGTGAAAATCTTTACCAGTGGAAATCCATATCTAGTATGGGTGTATGATATTCCAGCACCCCCCCCCCCCCAGTTTCTTAAACCCATGATTTTCTCCCTTTAATGGGATGAGAGATCCACTACATCATCTGGACCACTTCATATCAAGGTATTGACCCATGCTCGGGACTCCAGTGAAGTGGGAGGCCTCCAAACTCTGGTGTTTCTTACAATCATTTGAAGGGCCCAAATTTATCTAGTACAACCAGCTACCCTTTGGATCAGTATCTGGCTAGTAGGATCATCATATGAATTTTATTTTCCAATTCAGATCTACCACTTGGAAGAAGAGTATCACAGACCTCTTCAGGTGAAAACAAAGGCCTGACGAGCACATCGTGGACTTTGTCACCTAGGGGAAAGTCCTCACCTACTCCATTGAGATGAAACTGACTCAAGAACAGCTGCTGACAAAGCGTTTGGGTAATTTCAACACCGAATTTATCCCCTCTATCATTACATAGAACTAACCAAGATTTTTTGAGGTTTCAATGACAAATCCCAGGATCTAGAGGAATCCTTGTAGTAGGAAAAGAAGGCTCCTCTATTGCCTCTTGTGGTTCCCGCAATAAGGGCCAATTAGGATGAGCCCACAATTATA
Organism: Viscum album; assembly: GCA_963277665.1. Lineage (NCBI taxonomy): Eukaryota > Viridiplantae > Streptophyta > Magnoliopsida > Santalales > Viscaceae > Viscum > Viscum album. The sequence continues at coordinate 1,292,988,110 of OY728136.1, forward strand.
GAAAAAATAGAGGACCCTAGGAAATTGTTGTTATTATCATAGGATCCACCTACAAAGCCTTAGAGAGTCCCTCCACCTCATGTGTAGCCTCCAGCCTAGTAGTGCCAAAATCTGAATCAGTAGGTTCCCCCGGTAATGCACCCCCACAACCTAGGTGAGATAACTAGTTTCCTACTCTTCGATAGTCTCCTCTAGCCCCTTTTTTGGTTCATTCTCCCAAATCCACCTTCCTTGTGGTATGTAACCAGTCCTAATAATTTAATGAGGCTCATGTCCTCAATTATTTCTGATGTGCCTTGGAATAGAGAATTCTATAGTAACCGGAATGCAGGAGACCTGAAGACTAAAATCTCACTGATCGCCCCAATTAGTGCCCCTATCACCGGATCCTGGGGCACACCATCAAGATGTGCTATGTGTATGAATACTAGCTTCAATACTAGTTTTATAACAATATAGTCAGGTTAGGACCTGTCCTGGCACAAGTTGCATGTGTCCTCATACATCCTGACAGTGACAGTGAAGGGGAGTGGAAGAAGGTTCCTAACTGTATATTTGAATAATATGATGACTGGATGGCTAGTAAGGTAGTATCCTGCGCTCATGGTATTATTCGTCATCATTTGAACCAACCCAAGCCTTTAGAAGCCACACATCATATTCAACCACTTCTTTTGTGTCGACGTCTCATCCTTCCTCTCCCCAGAAGGGCGAGCATCGACGATGTAAGGGAAAGAAAATTCCCCCATCGATGCCATCCTTATCCCCTACTCTCAGCATGTCATTCCCCCAGAGTTGGAAAATTCCCCTAGAACGTGTTGAGTGATGGGGGATACTTCATGAAATGATCAAGGTTACTCTATAGTTAACACCATGGAGTTGGTAAACCCCTACATGATTCCCGACAATGAGGAACACAGGACGGATCCTCACGACATCCCCATTTATGCCAGCATCGACAGAGCTGTGGTTACTTGAGTCGCTATGATGAATTGTTTAGTGTCTCCATCCAAGCTATGCATGCCACCAAAACCATACAACATGCCAATAAAGAGCCCAGTATGTGAAACCTTCTCCTATAGTTTCACAAGATCTGCATCCACTGCTATTTTTATTACTTGATTAGGTAGATCCACCACGATCACGATACGATCATCCATGTTTCGTTCAGTATTTGCCTCATTCATCTTCCCATTATCTGGTATTCACTCTATGAATTTAATCTAGTGAGAAATGGGACATTCCTAGAACTCTTCGGTCGCCGGTTTGGCCTGAAGGGCCAATCATACCTCCTATCATCGGACAACCTTCTGTAAGTATAATTTCATGCTTGGCATAGAAATATGATATACATAAGAATATTTCTAGAATTACTATGATAATCTCTATCCTAACGGCTCCTTTACAATCAATGGATATGCTTAAATCCCTTGAAGAGACATAAAGAATCCCCTATCAGTTTTAGACTGAGGTAGTGGCCGTAGAAGCCTTCCATGATGAGGAAGTTGTGCATGCTAAATTTCTGGCCATTATATCTTTATCTGGAGAAGATGAAGGTTCTCCTATATAGGGGAATATATTCACACTATACATCATTGGAAATTTCAACAGTGTAGCAGTTCTCCATTGTCTTATCGACATAGGGTCGGGGATAAACATCATCCCGACCCAGACACTCTAAATGATGGGGCTGTCCGAGAATAAATTGAGTCACATTGACATTAAAATTCAAGGTTATGATAGGAAGGAACATAAACCAGTTGGAAAGATACTCATGAAGACCTAGTTCTGTGGCATATTTTCCCGCATCGAGTTTGTGGTTGTCTCACAGGACACCACCTACAAAGTGTTGATGGGTATTCCATCACTCCACCTATACACAGTGGTTCTTTTTAATATCCCCAATGCCTTAAGAACTCTTTTATGGTCATGTAGGCGTAGTCCAAGGTGGTGTGTCTCAATATGCCTCTTTTTAAGCTCACTACATAGATGATGACAACTATAATAAAAAGGACAAGAAGATTCAGGCTAATGAGTTAAACCACGCTATGGATGCAACCGACCCATGTATAGACTTGGATGATGCCTACATTTTCCTGATCCATTGATTGGAGGCCACAACCCTAGAATTTAGACAATGCATTGGTTTTTCAAAAATGTGTTGAAAAGACATTCCCATTTCAAAGGGACGCCATATGATCACCTCGTATTCTTATACAAATCAGTCTTGGGTGATCCTAGATCCCCCTACTCCAATAATGTATCAGGATGTCTGCCCCATATAAATGGTCATACATCATAATTTATTATTTTATTGGGCTAGGATAAACTGGATTAATATGATCCACCATTATTGATTTGATATCATCAAGCATGGACCCTTGAATCAAATACCAGATGGGATCCATTTGACAGCTTTCATCGCTATGATCTCAGTAGTACAAGAGCTCCTTAATGTCGTGTCCACCCCCACTCAGGCTACCACTAGTCTCCCATTAGGATCTATCGATTATGAATAATTTCATCCCACAGAGGATCCCTTTTTCGGGAATGATGATGAGTATTTAGAGGATTATCTTCTCACATTCAAAGAGGGTGTCTCCACAACAGTTGATGAATTGGTACAAGTCAACCTCAGTAACTAGACATATCCAAAACCATCCATGATCTGTGCTACTATGCCTATCGAAGAGTAGGAGAAATACATGGACTTCATGAAGGAGCATCGTGATGTGTTTTCCTAGTGATATGATGAGATTCCCAAACTATATCCTTAAGTCTCTCTCCACTGCCTATGTCTTATAACAAGTCCTTGTGGGTTCAAAAATTCTCTCAGAAATATGCACCCTTGTCACGGTGCCATGGTCGAGGCCGAGGTCAATATGCTCATCAGATCCGACATCATCACGGAGGTCCAGTATCCTAGATTATTGGCTGATGTTGGACCCGTCGTAAAGGAGAACTAAAAAATCAATGTATACATCGACTTACAAGATCTCAACCATCACTTCCTAAAGGATGACATTCCCCTTCCTATGACGCAGCTTTTTAATGATTCCACCATTGGGTTTCAGGACCACTCCTTCATGAATGGGTATTTTGTTTATAACTAAATTTGAATGGCCCCTAAGGATGAAGATTCTAAAACATTCACAGAACCAGATAGTACATTTTGTTACCAGGTATTTCCTTTGGTCTAAATAATGTAAATGAAAACTATCACCATGTCAGGAATCATATATTTAACCTGATCCTCAAGACATTGGCGGAGGGATATGTGGACGATCTGGTGGTCAAATATTTCCAATGCCTAGACCATATCAAGGATCTCGAGAAACTATCCGGCTTCCCCCAATCCCACCATCTAAAGATGAACCCATTGAAGTGAACCTTTTGGGTCACCTCCATAAAGTTTCTCAGCATCTTTTTCACATATAGAGGAATCATGATCGATTGGGAGAAGATCAATTCCATCTGTCATATGTCTTCTCTGAGAAAAATTCAGGATCATTGAGGCATTCAAGTCCACTTATCCTACATACTTCGATTCATCAAAAATCTAGCTGGAAGGTGTAAGAACTTTTCCCAGCTCATGAAGAATGGTGCCAATTATCAGTGGGATGAGGAGTATTAGATTTCTTTTGAGGAGATGAAGAAATACTTATTACATATTCCTGTCATGATGCCACCTATTTTCAGAAAAGTGCTGGTACTTTATGTGACCACTCTAAAACTATCTCTCAGTTCGCTTCTCGCCCAGAAGAACAAATAGTGAATGGAGAAAATTTTATATTATCTCAGATGCATGAACCTCAATGTAGATACTATATATTCTTTTAACGAGAAGAGATGCCTTGAGCAGGTATTCACAGTTTAGAAATTATAACACCACCTATAGCACCATGAGATACATAAAATGTCCCAAGTGGATCTGATGAAGTACATTATTAACTGAACCATGTTGACAGACCCTCTAGCTCATTGGATAATGATTCTCTAGGAGTTCAACATCATGTTTATTCCCTAGAAGGATTTCATGGGATAGGTGTTGGAAGACTTACTTATCATCCATCCAGATCCTGTGGACCTGTCTCTAGATCATGAATTTCCAGATGAGCCTATCCAATCAGTAGATCAAGCCATTCCATGTTGGAAAATTCACTTTCATGGTGCTTCACTAATCCCTACTATAAAAAGACTCAATGAACCCAAACTCCACAAAGTGGGCCTATTCATCACACCAGTAGAATCTATTCTTCCATATTCATTCCTATATTAAGGAGGTTGTACCAACAATGAGTTGGATTAATAGGCTCCCATTACTAGTCTCAATCTGGCCCTTGATATTGACGTTCCCCACTTCCATGTGAAAGGGGACTCTGAACTAATCATAAAACCGATCAACAGAGACTACGTCGTCAAGATGCCGAAGCTCATACCACTGTTAGAACATAACCACCTATTGTTGGTACAGTTCTCAACTCTTCTAGAATTTACTGATTTCCCTCATCCAAAAAACGGGCAAGCTAATTCCTTTTCCAGCTTGGCCGCATCTCTTGTAGATCCTGATTAATATGATTTTCTTATCAATGTGGCACATCGAAGAGTAATCTCTCCCCTCACTCCGCAGAATGATGATATCCCATAGGTAAGATACCTTATCGCTGGTGCTCTATGTTAGGACCCCTAAGTCCCCCTAACGTAGTGTTGGAAGTGACTACTGACTGGAGGACCCCCTAAATTGAGTATCTCCAAAATAGTAATATCCTAGTAGATCGAGCCGAGCGTGAGTGAATCTGATGACATGAATTTAAGTTTACCCACTAGAGGGGTCCTAGTCTTGAGAAAATCCTAAATATAGTTGGGTTTGATGGGGTTATCCTCCATTAAATTCAAGGAGGTGAGATTTCTCAGGTCATGCAGGTGTTTCATGTCGGTTCTTGCAAGGATCATAAGGGAGGTCCAAAATTCTCTTATAAGATTCAGATATTGGGGTATTTTTGGCCCACGATGATCAGTGACTATATTGAGTTTCACAAGAGGTTCCATTCATGCCAAATATTTGATATTTGTGTCTTTGGCTACCATAGTTTCTACATAATACCAAGTACTCTTAGCCCTTTTTAGTTTGGGGACTCGATGTCATGGGACCATATCCACCGGCGATAGCTCACCAATGTACGTTTGTCCTGACCACTACCGATTTATTTTCCAAGTGGGCAGATGCAGTTCTTCTCAAAGAGGTCAAGGGCCATTCTGTTGTTGAATTTTTGAGGTCCAATATCGTCTACCTATTCGTATTCCCTCACGTCATCCCTGCCGATATGGCACTAACTTCCTGGAAGCCAAACAGAAGAAGTTGTATTCCAAGTACAACATCTGTTCTAATCAATAATACCAATATCATGAGCAAGAAAATGTGAAAACCGAGGACTTCAAAAAAACAATATCTAAGATTCTATAGAAGATTATTGGTCAGAATAAGAATAGTTAGACGGATAAACTCTCCAATTCTCTATGGTCTTATCAGACTATGACCCATAATTTCACTCAGTTGACACCATCTTCCTTAGTGTACATAACAGATGCAGTCGTATCCATTAAGATTTTGTTTCCTTCATTACGCATAGATGTCTATGACTACCAGACACCAGATAAGGAAGCCAAAATCCATCTGGATGAACTAGAAGTGCTCGACAAGAATAGGATTTGTTCCCTATACAATTTACAGAGCCATCAGAACAAGATTTCCAAATCTTTCAAGAAGAATGTTTTCCTCTGATCATTCTTACAAGGTTACATGGTGTTGTCTCTAAGAACTCCATTGATATCTTGTAGAAACCACCTAAACTGAATCCCAAATGGGAAGAACCTTACATAAGTCACAAGGTTTTCCCTAATGGCACATATTCCCTATTTATCATGGATAATGAGCATATAACTTCTCCCACCAATGCCAAATTCCTCGATAAATACTTTTCCTGAGTAATCCACTAGTCCTACATGACCTTAAACTATTTCTTCTTCACCACACAATGTTAAACTGTGTGATCCATCCAAACTGAAGGACGTAAAACTACTCAACACCCATCCTTCATGACATTAGAATGCAAGTGGTAGATATAACATTAAGGACTATGCTCTATGAACATAAAATAATATCTATAGCAGCCTAATCTTTTACAGTCCCACATGACTCTAATATGTACCGACTTCACTACATAATGTTAAAATGAATGATCCGTCCAGGATGGAGAATGTAAAACAACATAGCACTTGTACCACATGACAATAAACTGCTAGATCATCTGAGCTCTATGACCTTAAACTAATATCCCCCTATGGCCTCGCCACATGATGTTAAACTGCACCAAATCTTCTAGAACTATGTGTGTCTTGATTCAAATCCTCATGTGATACATATGAATGCTTGGATGCTTCTTCTTAGAGTACATCCTCCAAATTATTCACTTTGACTTCCCCTCGATTTAGATCACTTGGAGAATCGCGCACAGTGTAGTGTAGACTTATTTGGCCACATTTATATTTGATTTATCATGATCACACCTATGTACTCATCCCATTCTTCCATTCTCCCACATCCTCACTACATGAAGTTAATCTGCTTGGAACCTTTAGAACAATGTATGTCTTGATACCCATCATCGTGGGATACAAAGGAACACCCAGACTTTTTTTTGTAGGCCCAACCCCAATATTCGAGATCTCCTCTTGGGTCTGGCCCCTTGGCCCGAATGCTTCTCAAAACACATGGTGGGGTGGAAATTATTTTCCCTCATTCATGTTGTGTTTATCATGACTACATTATGTATTCTCCTCCTTAGAGATCTCCACCTCATTCTCTCATCCTTCATGATGTTAAACTTCATGGGCATATTCACGATTCACACATCACCATTATTTGGGTCTCCATAAAAAATCACACCCAAATGGACCCCCGAATGGTATGGATGCTCATCCTTACAGATCGCCTACCATTTTAGGACAACATCCTGGAGGGTCTTGAATGACACTTAGATAAAAGTCCTGCATTTCAACTATGTTCAACGGTCGATTCTCATTTGTTTTTCCTATTTTAGGTCACATGATATGGATGTTATGTTTCAAGCACAGTCAACAACCATCCTCCATCATTATCACCACCCCTAAATGTACCATGTATTGGAAGAAGTGATTCATTTTGTCCTTCTATCCCTTCAAAAAATAGTCTTCCTCAATCAAGAGTGTTGGTCTGTTTGGTATCGACCCTACCAGACCTTTTTCCCTCATTGATGTACCTTTATATGCTGAGAGAGCCTTACACCATTCCTTATTTTCCTCACCAAGCATTGATCATGTTGGATTATATGCTTTGGTGAGGCAATAACCACATAAATAGTCATGTAATTATTCTCTAATCTCTATGAACTTAATCTAAGATCATCCCACATCCATGTTGTATGATGTTAAATTGTGTGGAACTATGAGATATATGTTTGGCATGATTCCCATCCTCTTGGGACACATAGTAATGACATGATTTCTTACTCGTGGACCAGCCTTGGGTCCCCAGATCTTTTCGGCCCCCTGGACCAAGTTATCACTTAGGATTTTGCAAAGTTGTATGGATTCTATATCCTCTCTCATATTGAACTATATTTTCCACATCACACACATCCCCTTGAGATGCCCCTACTTCACCATCTTCCTTCACACATAACGTTAAACTAAACAGGTACCACCACACTTTACGTGTCCCACCATTTGGGTTTCCATCATCTTTCACATATGAAAGGACCCCCGAACTACTTGGATGATTGGCCCTAGGGATCTCTAACTGTCATGGTAAAACATCCACTTTGATTTGGAATGACAATTTGATATGATTCTTGCATTGAGAATATGGTCAGCAGTCGACTCCCTGTTGTTTTTTCCTTTTCCATGAGACATGATATTGATAATGTATTGCATACATGATTAGTAGTTATCCCCAAAAATTATTTTCATTCTATTATCTCCCAAATTATAGGCATGATGAATTGCCTTTTCCACCCATCTGTCCAACACACAAGACATTAAACTGGGCATTTGCAGTCTTAGATCTATGATCGTAAACTAATAACTATTATTTCTATGTCACATGACGTTAAATAGAATAAAATCCTCCAGAACTATGTATGGCTGGATTCCCACACTCATGGGATACGTAGGAGAAACAAGGCATTTTTTCTTCGAGTCCATCCTTGGTTCATTTATTCTTTCTCTTGGACACTTGGCATGAGTTCTCACAGGGTATTATGAATGGTGTGGCATATGTGGGCTTATGTCTTTATTAACGTTGTGTTATTACCCACGCAATAAAAATTCCCCTTTTAGATCTCCCTCCCATTTACATCCATGCCGCATGAAATTAAACTGAACGACATATTCTATAACTACGTGTGGATTGATTCTTATCCTCATGAGATACACAGGAACGCCCAGACATTTTGTATTCGGGTCCATCCCTATTTCTTAGAATCCTCTTCATCTCCATGGCCCACTAGCTTGAGCCGTCCGGGAGGGGGTATGTGGTGTCATTTGGTCTTATTTCCTCATTCACATAGGATTTTAAATTTCCAGGCCACATACCTCCCTCTTGAGATCTCTTCGTCCCCCTTTCCTCCACAAATCTTCTCAATTTGTCTGCTCACAAATTGGGCCTCTTAGTCCTCTTCAACAATCCACCAACGTTCCCAGGATTACTCTGGTTCATAACCTATAGTGTTGGATTCTACATATACATGTTTTTTCCCATTTTCATGATTCATGTTCCCCATTATTTTGGATTTGATCAACTTTCACATCTGAATGGACCCTTGAATGGCATGGATGCTAGGCCTCGTGGCTCTCCTACCATCTTTGGACAACTTCCTAGAGGATTCTAAATGATAATTTTACACATGCCCCACATTGGGAATGTGTTCAGTGGTCATCGAACTTTTTTTGTTCCCATATCAGGTCACACGATATGGATGCTTTGTTTTGAACACGGTCAATAGCCACCCTCCATCATTACACCACCTCCATTAAGCCCTAATTATTTGTTGCATGATTTACATCCTTTTCCACTCAATGATGTCCAATTAAAGTTTCGACACTCATGGTGCAATCCTTTAGTGCGCGTTTTCATGTTAAGTGGACGAATCCACGGTGAGCTGTCATTCGAGGCTCTTCACCATTTCACCTGTCATTGTATTACACATGTCATGAAGACCTTCACTACCCTTGTTTCCCAAATCGATCATGACTCACATGGGCTTAGGGATTTGGTTAAGTTTTACACCCATTTGGAAGAGTCTAGCGTCCTTAGATCAGAGCTCTATGACCTTAAACTAAGCTCTCCCCCATGAACTATATATGGGATGATTCCAATAATTATAGGATACAAGGGAACACCCAGACATTTCATCTTCGGGTCTAGCATATGATACACTAATTATCTCTACTGTTCAGCCTTTTGGACATGAGTTTTATTGGATTTCATGGTGTGGCGTATGTGAGATTATGCCCTCATCGACATAGGGTTTGAAATAGAAACACCATGTACTCCGCTTTTAGGATCTAGACTCTCCTTCCTTTGGTCCCACATGATGTTAAAATTCACTTCTAGAAATATGTATGGCTTGATTATGATACTCATGGCATATGTAGGAACACCCAGAAATTTCATCTTCAGGTCAACCCGCACATCATCTAATCAGTTCCAGACTCTCTAGTTGAGGTTTATCCTCTAGAGTTGTGCGTAGTGTGTTGTGGACGTAGTCCCCATTCACGTCAGGTATGATTTTTCACATCGTCCTCATTTCATCTAAATCATTATTTGACTATATGCATCCAATACATATGACCATAAACCATGTTTCCTAGTGCCACATGAATTTAAACTTTGTGTCTTTCTTGGAAGATGTTAACATATATGGGTTGGTCCTATCATACAACCCGAAACTAAGTTATTATCGTCCAGTCTGTAAGATAAAAAATGACACTACATTTTTGTTCCCTCACTCATGGGGACATCATGTTTGGTATTGTTCATACACCATGCCATTTTTCATGGCCTATATATAGCTTGGTTCTTATAGAAATGCCCGGATTTTCCATCCTAGGTTGATTTGTTTAAAAAAAACTACATACATCCCCCCTAAATAACAAACATGTTATATAAAATGCTGGTTCTTTTTGTACATTTGCTAGACCTACACAACAGTATTTTCCCTAGTACTGGTACCCAACCACACCATTATCCAGAACTATATATGACTTGATCCCCATCATAATGTGGTACATAGTAATGCCCGAGCACTTTTTCGCGGGCCCAATCCAACTTTCAATTTTGGTCCCTCAATGTAACATCTCCCATGGGAGCACATAGTGTGATATTAAATTCTACTATCCTCATTCACATCTGGTTTTACAATGGCTGCACCATGTGTCTCCCTTGCTCGATTCCATTACTGTCAGATCTCTATGACATTAAAACTAAGATCTAGCCATCCTTCTCAAATGACGTTAAATTGCATGACATTTACCATAACTTCATGTGTCTTAATTCCCATCCACATGGGATACGTAGGAATGCCCAAACATTTTGTCTTCAGGTCTAGCCCCATATACCACAAATCCGGTCCTCTTTCCAGCCACATGGCCCAAACTCTATAGGGAGCATGTGGTGTGGTGAGTACCTCTTGGGTCTCATTCATGTAGGGTTTTACGATAACCTCTCAATATGTCTCCCTTATCTCTTCCCAACCTGTTCCGAGTTATATAACCAAAAACTATGATCTTTGCACATAAACTACGTGTCATGTTTGGATACTTCTCCATCCTATGCACATTCCAATAAAAAAATTTCCCTCCAAATGGTTCTCTTTATGTCCATAACCTCAATGTTTGCGCCCCCAAGACCCTTGTCCTTGGAAATGAATTTGACTCCCTCTATCTGACATGCCTCATTGGTGTACTCAAATTTACCATAGAGAAGATCCCAAATAAATGAAATTTCCTATGGAGATTCCCTCGCTTCATGTCCACACATCATGAGCCCTTTATTTTGATCTCCATCCTCTTCCAAGTTTGAGGGACCCCCATAATGAACTAGCCCCATGCTGGTTCAGGTCATCTACCGTTCTGAGCCAACTCACCGGATGACCTCGAATGACATTTTGTGATTGGTCTTGTGTTTTGAACAAGTTTAGTGGTCAAACTTCATTTTATTTTCCCCATACTAGGATAATGAGATCCAGATTCTATATTTCAAACATGGTCAATAGTTATCCTTTATCATCACCCCACCATCCTTTAAATATTGATTTTAGGAACCATGATTCACATTTTTTACTCCCTTATGTTCAAGTAGAATTCCAACAAACCCTGGTTTACACCTCCACGCATCTATGATTGTTATATAGGAAAGTCAATAATTTGGGATTTCATTAACCTAGAATTCCATTTCCCCTAATGTGTGACTCCCTATACCAGGACAGTCCCACCACTACTCCTTGTTTCCCACATCGAGAACGACTCACATGGGATTAGTGGTTTTAGTAATATGTGTAATGGTGCAGCTGAACCATGCACGCCTTTCGTCCTGAATGATGTTAAAAAATAACTCACAGAACTATGTATGTCTTGATTCCCATCCTGATGGGGTATGTAGGAATGGCCAATAACATTCCCTTGGGGCCATCGCCAAGTAATTCCACCTCTGGTCTAAGGTATAAAAATCCCATTGGGAACACGTTGTGTGGTGTGGACTTTTACAGTCTTCATTCACGTCAAGATATGTACTACACTGCACATTTTCTTTGGGGTACCCATGTCATCAATGCATGACTTTAGACTATGGTCCTACCCTGAAAAAGTTTAGGATTCCCCATGATAGTTATGGGATGAATCAGATTCCTTTCCTGAGAGGATTTCCCCTACCAACATTGGTCTCTAAACATGATGTAATCAAGAACTATGTTTTTCTTTATTCTCATCCTCACGAGATACAAATATACAACCATGAATTTTAACTTGGGCCCAGTCACTGGGTCATTAACCATTCTAGTCCCATGTCCCTGATCATTGTCTTGTCTATATGACCCTAAACTAAGAGCCAACCGTCTTTGTAACAAGACATTAAACTATAGTCCTTGTTCAAGGAAGTATGATCATAAAACTATGTGCACCATCCTCACTGTATGAAATAAAAATATGTGTCTATTTTCCTCATTGGTATGACGTAAAACTACGAGATGCTCTAGGTTTTCCCCAGAGAGATCCTTTCAAGAAATGATTACGATCCCTAATCAGACTGATGTGCTCACCTAATGTGATTTCATCATTGAGGTGTAATTTCAAGAGTGTTGGACTCTATCCGAACAACCCATCATTCCACGCTCCAATTTTTTCCTCTTCATTTAGACCCTTGTCCTCTTTCATGCCTAAAGGAACCCCATAACAGTATGGATGCCTGACCTATGGCTCGCCTACAATCCTTGGCCAATGTCCCATAGGACTAATGGATGAAATTTCAAGTCATGCCCTATGTATTGAACATGGTTAGCTACCAACCCTCATTTTCAATCCCCATATTAGGGTAACACAATAGGGATATTATGTTTCAAACATGGTCAATAGTTATCACTTCATTTCCATTACATCTCTACAGTGTTACGAATTTTGGGTGTCGTGATTCACACTTTCCAATACCCTATGTTCGGATTGATTCTAATGCCCATAGAGTTACCCTTCCCATGCACTAGATCATGTTGGGAAAGCAGGAATTTGGTTGCCCAGAGAACTTCCTTCTCCAGTTAGGCCTCCCTTTTTCATCCCAGAAATCCAAATCATATTTTTAGAACCTAGATGCCTGAATCCTCGTTGGTTCTCTCATATTTACATGGAATAAAAATGCGGTCATCCATTGTTTATCTCATCGGGCATGGCCCACGTGATCTTAGGGATTGGTCTCTAGAAATTTCACAAGTGTGATGGAAATTCAGCAAACTGAAAAAAATAATGAAACTCATGCATGAAACCAAAATAAAAAAGAAACTCATGAAATTATGTTTATGATTTTGTAAAAATTATAATGCTCATGGTTTGGCCCCTCCCATAGATGGGTTGACCACATCAATGGAGCATCCCATCTCTACCTCCCCCTACCTTGGGGATTCCAATATCCATTGTATACTTTTAATCTCTCGCTCCTTCTTGATGGAAATGGGGTGTAATTGATCAGCATCGATCCAGGACTGATCCTCGTCAGCTCAGATAATAGCCATCTCCTCAGAGGCTCACCTCATCAGTTCTTAATCCTCATCTAGCTAGGATATTAGTCGCAATATGATACTGAATTGGGCATCAAGGAAATATGGATACTCATTCACTTGCACCCTCAATCGCTAGATCTCATTTTTGACATCCTGGAGTCTCTTGATGTTCACGAACTTCCTCCACTGCTAGCCCATATTTAGGACACTGTCATGTTCCAATATTTTCTCTACCTTGAAGTCTCAGATGACCATATGAGGATTCTAGGAATCCACTCACCCGGTACATAGTTCGCACATCGAGGAACGAAGCCTCCCCATATGGTCTATCCATTGTACTTGCGGGGTCTCCCCAATGAAGTGATTTATTAGCTTCCATGACCAACAGCGGACAACCTTGTTATCCCAATCATCAGAAGTCATCTTGTCCCAGTCCTTAGGGTCGGTGGATTTATATACAGGGAAATCCTCTAGGAACTAATCAGTCGAATCCTCATCCGGTGTCTGGTTGTGTAGGTAAGGTCCCAAGCCATCTGATTGATCCCTGTTGTTAGATTCCACCTTGATGATTTCAGGTTCGGTCTGACTAACAGTCCCATCCGTAATTAAGATCCAAGAAGAATGAAAATTATAGGTCCCCTCTTCCATGACCGTTGGTGTTCCCCTAGGAAAGGTAGCTCTAGGGGCCCCAATCATCCCTTCCAATGCAGCTCATTCCATTGGATGAACTGTGAAAGTGAGAATATACAGACATCAGTTGGCATGATTCAATGGATGAGAGTTATTGATTCTGTGAAGGATACTTACAGAGATAAAAGAGTTGGTCTCTCCCCTGATATTTTTCTTCAAAAACCCCATGGTTTGGCCCTCCATATATTGTATGGAAATACAAAGACTTCAAGGGGAACCACCCTAGGTGGAGCAGCCCACTAGGTGCGATAATCTCCATCATCGTAGGTGTAGATCCCGAAGATGCATCCACTATTATGAGGGAGAGGGTATTGCATATGAGTCCTTCAGGAATATTTCAAATTTTAGTTAAGAAGGCCTATGTGATCTAAATGAGGACTATGGGAAAATGGTTTATGATTTACATCAATATCCTGGGAAAACTCTTCCAACTCTAAATTACCAACCTCGCCTTCCTCAAGGGGGGGGGGGCTCCCTCTACTATCCTTCTCCCCCAAGAGGACCCTTATGATTCTTCTGATAGGGAGAAGTTCTCCCTCATGTCGATGGCAGGAATCTATGGAAGGACTGTTCGATCGAGCATCACATTCACCCGATTCGTCATTGGATCTGAAGCACCCCGAGAGTTCACAAAGTCCTCCACCATGGAGATGTACTACCCCCCACCTGCTATACTGCAAATTGGGTTCGGGAGGGAACAATCCTAGACAAATCCATCTCGATATGATTTAGATGGTTCCACAACTGGGAAGGGTTGAGTAATTGTCTATTGAAATCCCAGGTGTCCAAAGCATGTGGGAAGACATCAAACTCAAGAATATCTATGTGGCAGAGAAGCTTCCCCGGAGCCTGAGTGGGTATCCTATGGAACTACCTAGTGGCATCCCCTCTTGCTGACTTTTCTCCTTTGGGACCACTGGGTCCTCCACTTCCACCTGCCTCTCGATTGGTGTGGGCCTCACGGATGCTACAACCCTACCACCATGAGATGTTTTTTCCTCCGTCCGGCCTCGACCTCGAGGCTAATGTGGCACCCCATCACTAGAATGTGTGGTCCTCCTCTCCATCATCTCCCATGAGTAGGTTGCCTCCCATCTCTTGGAATACTACTTCATTATCCCATAGAGAGCTGTGGGAAAAGTAAACTCATTTCACATCTTCCCATCCATCTGTGTGAACATGAGGCACATATTCCTCATCAAATATAGATGATACTTGAGGATTAATCTCATGTTGACCTGTGGGATGATCCTATGCATGCACCATAACTACATCACGAAGTGGTGTGGGGTGTAGGGCTCACAGAGAGTCTTGCGATCAAACTGCACCACCATGACTCCATCTCCAAGGGCCATATGTTTTGACAAATGATCCTCTGTTCCATGGCTATCATCAGTGAACACACCTTTAGGCAATAGGAATGGGTTGAAGTTGAATGCATCCACCTTATAGACCCAATTCAGCACCAGAAACAAGGTTATCTTGGTCGGGAAACTGCCCACCACATTTAGAATAGCCAGTCAGAAATCCGACCCTTGAGAGGAAATGGGGTTCGAGTATTTGGAGGCACTCTTATGAACCATTATCCACCCATACAGAAGATGTAGCATCCTGCACTCTCTATGTGGATTCATCACTTCACTAATATTCCATAGCACTTTTTATAACATAGCAAGAATCAAGATCCCCAGATTGACCCGCTACCCCATTTCCAACATGGACACCATGATAAACATGCTCGGTCATATGCCCATGTATGTATACCTTACTGGTAGTATCCCACCGCAAATGGGAGCTGAAGTGAATGTAGCCAACCTAACCAATGGTGTCTGCTTGGTGCTGACACTAAACCCCCATGTATTTCATTTTTTGTCCACAAAGAGTCACTAGTAGAAGTTCTCTTTGCTGCATTGGACCACCTTCAGGAATGTAGGAGGCCTCACAGGAAACTTCCCTTCTACAGGGGAATGATAAAACAGACTGTACCACCTCTTAAATTGAACATCCCTTTCCGAATTCTTTTCCTCTCCTCGCACCAGGACCATCAATTCCATTTCTATGGACTACATCTACTCCAAATCCTCCCATGTAATCGCAGAGAAGAGGTACATGTCATCCATCTCCCACAATATCAAAATCCATGAGATTTTTTGGAGGTCGTAGAGGCTGATATCGACCTCTCCATGGTGAAAAGGGAATGTGTTGTTCCTTGATGAACACCTTCTTATAAAATCTAGCATCAGTTTTCTTTGGATGTTAAATATGAAATTGGAAGGCCCATGCCGCCTCATACATGCCCACTAACCTCAGATCTGACCCAAACTCCTTGTAGGAGGCATTCAACCAATAAGCTCATGCCCAGTTGTCCATTATATTTTATCCCTTGTGAAAATCCAACTCATCGGTCCACCCCTTCTCTGGGTTTTCCAATACCACCTTCAAAATGGTGTGATACTACGGGGGAGACACCTCTAGCTGTAATGCCTTCCAATCGACGTTGTTTATGTGATTATACAAAAAGTTGACATTGATGGGTGTATAATACTTCCATGTATGACTGTCAGCCACCCTAAACCATTGGTGCTGGAACATGGTACTCCTAAACCAATAGGTTGGCTCTTTGATACTTGCTTTGGGGATGAGAACATCATACCTCAGGCCAAATCCGTATAAGGTCAGTCTTTTGTAGAGGGGGTAGATATTTTATATGTCTGGAAAAAGCTCCACCAAGGACTCATGGTCTGAATGGATCCACACACATTCCCCAATCCATAGGTTATCAACAATCTCTTCCCTCAGGGCAGCATCTACAAGGACCCCCTTGGAAACATCTTGGTGGTCCATTTCCTACTCAAACTTTAGAAATTTTTTGTTCTAGTTCACGAAGCTCAATCGAATAACTTGATCGCTGAGCTCCAACATAGAGACATGTTGCAGAGCCCTTCCCTGAACCTCACAGGCATAAGACGCGTAGTGAACTATTATGGATTTAGCTGACAAGCTATGAACAACAGAGGAAAGAGTGCTCGCTTTAACAAGTGTCATTGTAGGGCATGCAGATCTTCATGAATCTAGAGACCGTTCACCAAAAATATGAAGATATGTGATGAAAAAAGTGGGATAGTCCTCCCCTATTTATTGGTAAATACCCCCAATCTTCTCAGCGTGACTAGCCAAAGAAAACATCACAGTTTTCTCAACCCGTGCATCACCTCTCTGCATTGCAACCATTCTTTAATATATTTCATTGCAATTCGCCTAAAAAAATTTGTGATTTACCCCCATACATAGACCCTTGTTTTCCCCTCGGCTCCAAGTCTGAGGGGGGAATTTTTTGGTGCCAAAATATGTGTATAGGAAAAGGAAACAAAGAAGAAACCAATTCCCAATGGGATTATTCAAGAATATACATAGCTAATCCTTTTAGCACCATGGTCTATTCAAATCAATGGCCTCTTATATGATCATCGTAGAGTAAAAGGTGTAGAAAACTCCTTGGTTACAATGAAATTGATGGAACACGCCACACTGTGGAGGGAACCAAATCACCTCACTAATCACTTGGAAATTGACAGAAGCCTTCACAAGTGACACAAAAGGAATTAAGGAGGCCTCTGTTCCAAGGAGGGGATGACGGTTGACTCTATAGTTATGAAAAAATGATGAAATCCACTTCTGATTGCAAAGCACCACATGGATTTGATGAAGATTTTACAGATCCATGTCACCTCTTGCCTATAAATACTAGGATTACCTCTAACCCAATGGATGGATACCCCAACATTTCACCCTCTCAACTCTCAAATCATGATGCACATTCAACTCTGTGAACCATTAAAAAAATGAGATCTTCATGGTAATTGAGCATTGCAAAGTACCTTTCCCTTAGCACAAATACAACCCGTCTTCAAGAAGGGATGCCCATTGTGGAGTCCACAACCCACTATAATGAAAGGAGATCCCTAAGGGGACTTGAGTCCACACTAAGCACTCGTGATTCGTGAAGTACCTTCCATGCACATGTGAACCCCATTCCAAGGTAGCTTCACTCTGCTTTGTGAAGTACATTGCTTCACAATTCCACACTTTTCAAGGAACCCTTGATCCACGAAGTCCTACTCCATGAAATCACATGCACATCGTGAAGCCCTCATTATATGCATGTGTACCCCACGCCTAGGATAGGCCACTCCACTTCACTAGGAATACCCCATTGTAGAGTTCATCCAGCCTGTGAAGCACTAGAGCTTCACAATGTCCCTTCTTGTGAACACATTTACTTCACAAACCCTTCTCTCATATGGCCCTCTAGGTTTGTACGAAGTGATTTTTGGGTCCCATGGGTGGTGCTTCATATTGAGTTGCTTCGCCTCATGCTTTTTAGAATAGGCATGCTAATGGGTATGTCTTATTTTCATAGACAAACTAATGTGATCCCCTCAATGGATCACTCCATAATTCCACATCACCATGGATTTTCTGATTCCTTCTCTTCCCCACGAGTGGGTGGGTATCAGTTATGAATTTCCTTGGGGTGAGGAGTGAATCCCCATCATCTGAGATATAAGATTTTAAATTTCCAAGATTCATCATCCTTAGAACATGAAGTTAAACTACATCCTCGACCCGTGAAATATAAATGGGGTGCACCATCTCTGACATCTTCCACAACCACTGGTCTCCACGAGAGTGAGATATTCCTCACATGAAATGAGATCCTCTTTGCTGGAGTGGCATCTATCCATGGGGAACGGAAACCATCATGGTGTAAACCCTTATCCCTCTATGTTGGAGGTAGAATCCTTTCTCCTCCTATCTGATTAGGTGTTCAAAGACAATAGAAGAGATATGCACTTGGACCATTGTAACCTTGTCTCTCTACTTTTGGGATTTATTGCCATCTGGATTCCATCCTAGAGTAAGTCCCAATCTACATCTCCATGGGCGTCTAACAACGCATAAGCCCTGCCCAATTCCTCATGGACACACATTTCAGGATGTGATCATCATGTACTTGCTACCTCTTATTTCTCACATCGGTCATGACTCACACGAGATTAGAGTAATCACTTACCATGACATCCTTCTATGTCCGCCTTAGCATGTAACCCCCAAGCCCCACATCCAAAACTACGTGTACTTTGATCCTTGGCCTTTTTGAAGAAAGGTATGTAGGAAGCCTCTAATAGGTTCAAGCCCACCACCCATCAGTCTCAACCACTTCACGTCGGTTCACTATCATCCTATATTATGTTAAACTATATTCAACCCTTTTTTCCCACATGACACTAAAATGTATGAATACGAACTACATGGGTTTTGATCCTTGTCTCCTGATTAGGGTATGTAGGATGCCTCCCTGAGGTTCAATCTCAATCTATGGTAAGTCATTGTATTCCCCTTTGTTAAGATCTAACACTCTTGTCCACGCACGGCAATTAGATAAATATTAGGCTTCTAACCACACATAATCTCCTTGAATTATCTTTTGGTCACTATCATCCAAGAACACCCTGATTCTATGCCTCTCTCCAAACTACACTTGTTTTCATCCCTGTCTCCTGAGATAGAGTATTTGGAAGCCTTTATAAGTTTCAATCCCAACCAATAGTAAACTCTAGTGTCATCTTAATAGGGTCCCAAGCGCCCTTAGATCCATATTTATTAGACATTTTGATCCACTCATCTAGAAAACTACCTAGGTGCTTCCTCTTGAGGAGGCACCCATCTAACCCACTCCCATCCGTGTTCCGATCAGTCTGATCCATCTACGGTAGACGTTAAACTCATGGAATAACCTGTGTTAAACATGATAAGTTGAGGAAAACCTCATAGACATGCCTATGGAATATAATTCCTTGAACTCGACATGGGATTCCTTGGGTTTCCATGCACTCGAGAAGCCCTATTAAAAGGGGAAGAAACCCAAACGCACCAGTGTTTTAATGTCCAGACATGCCAGTGATGTCCAACATGACTACTACACCGATCGAAGGTTTTTCCCTATCCAGTCTCTTTAGATTGTCCTGACAGAAGAAACATAATTAAATAGAATCCATAAGGATATGACACCGAGAAGAGTTTCATGGACTACGTCTTAATCATTAAGGGAGTCCCAGACTGGGTAACGAGTTTCAAGGAGGAATCCATTGAAGGAGAGACTGACATCCCATCATCCAACTTTGATCAAGGAACTAACATCCCTGAATAAGAGATAGATGCTACCCGCCTTTAGAAAAAGAGAATGCAGGGAAACACAATCATTGTGTCCTCCACGTATGGATTCACGCCCCAATAAAATCATCAGAAACATACTTAGAAAGGCCAACCTCCAGGTCTGAGTCACTATTGAACATAAATCACCACCGACAAGACAGACCACCAACATTAGTCAATTCCATAGATTGTATCACCATTCAAATGTATCACCACAACTTGTCTTCTTATTTAGAATTAAATACATCTAACTTATATATTATCTAATTTAATGATAAAAATAAATTTAACGACTATTCTTAATTGTATTATATATATACACTAAATAATGTTTCATACATGAGTATGTGGATTCGTGATATTCAAATTTTTGTTCTCAATATTGAAACTCTTGCATGATATTGATTGAAGAAGGGTATGACTCCCTCATGTGGGTATGCATATAATACTGAATTGATACATAGAGATAAATGTACATAAGAAGAGAGCCTTATTCTATGAGATTACATGCTTCATATTTATCACACATGAAATTAGAATAATTGAAGGACATTGAACATTCATACTACTTCGTGTATTCAAAACAAAAGAGCTTACAACACACTTTTCTACTATAAAATTTAGAAACACAACTAAATCCATAACTCAATAAATAATCAAAGAGTTAATAGGTGAAGATATTATCAGACAAAGAAACACAATAACTGTAATTATTTTTTATTTTCTCATTGTATTTATTTTATTTATTTTACAACTAGTTTTTTTTGTACTCGATTTCTTACACACACTGTCTCGAACTTCTAAACTGGAATATACGAGATATGTTCTCAAACACTCTATTATTTATGTATTACCACATTATTTAAAAAGATTTCTTGTGTGTCATATTCAATTTTTATTCACATAGACCTTGTATAAGTGGTTATGTGTGATCAAAAAATCTTTTCAATTCAACACATGATACATGTTGTGGATCATAGATTATTTTAAATAATATTCATGGTTGTGTGTGATTTCTAGTTGGAGAGGATTGAATCTCTACTTGAGACAGAACTTCTTGTTTGTATTCTATTGTGTGTTTCATTTTATTTTTTTCTACATTCTAAAATTGAATCTATTTTAAACTGACAAAACCGCTACATTGATAGTTATTCATTATTAGTGTTTATTTATGTTTTATAAGTTGTAAATTGATTAAAAAATTTAAAGTGTTATTATTTATTGTTTTAAAAAATACTTATTCATTATTTTTTTAAAAACATTAAATTTCTCATATCATATATTTTTTTAGCTATATAGAATAAAAAGGATATTTTATTTAAAATATAGAATTTTGTAAACCTGTTTTAGCCAGAGATTTATTTATTGAACTCAATTCACCCCCTCTTGAGATAGTCACTATAAACAACATTTTTTATAAAATGTTTTCAAAATATTTTATAACTTTGAATTTAATTTTTTAATGATATTAAATTTATTTAATTTCTTTTTTTAAATATTTAAAAGTATAATCGAAAATAAATATTTTCTACTATAGAGCTCTATTATTTAATGGTAATAATTATTATCATTGTGAAATCCGGATGAATATGTATTTGGTAAGTATGTTTAAAAAAAAGATTATTGTTATAGAGCATAAATATTAGTTACTTAGGCCTACTAGAAGTACTTTGGACGATGCTACTAATCTTGCATACAATAATAATTGAAATTCTATGGATGTTATTTTTTGTTATCTAGAAGATGGATAATTAAATAGAACATCTTCTGGTAAAACTGCTTCTGAAATTTGGGATACTTTATTTATTTCAAAATAAGTAAAAACCAATGTTTAAAAAATGGGATTAAGTAACTATAACATCAAATATGATTCATTTAAGATGAAACATGATGATTTAATTTCTGACATGTATTTGAGGTTCAATGAGACAGTCATACCCATGAGCTCTTTGGGAAATCTGGTGTGTGACAAAGACAAAATTATGAGACTAATAAGATGCATTCAAGTGATTGGAATAATGACATCTATTTCTATTATATAATCATGAAACATCAACTAATTTAATTTTAATTAATTGACTAGGAAGCTGATAATATATAAGGAATGACATAAAGTAATCTATGAATAAGAGGATGAACAAAAGAAAAAAATAAGTTCCCTCTCACTCTACTGCATCCAAAAAAAAGAAAAAAGAAAAATTTCAAGTATAAATAACTTGTGATGAAGATTTAACAATGGTTATTGATGGAAAAATGGACTATGTAGAAAAAAGGTTTTATGAAATTTTATAGAAGGAATAATTTCTTTAGGAATCCAAGTCATAAAGAAATGTATGATAGTGGAGGAACTTGGAAAAGGATTGGAAGAGAGATAAAAACACAATGAAGATAATATTCTATGAGTGAAAGAGAAAAGGAAATGTTATGACAGACTGTCCTATGTTGTAATACCAAAACAATTACGAGGACAACGAGATAAAATATAATAAATCCACGAAAACTACATGGAGTGCCTATGATGAATACTCTCAGGACTCTGACTCAGATCGTGAAGAGATGTATGAAATATCCAACATGTGATTGAAGACAAATGTTTCTAAGGTACCCAAAATATCATATATACATGATATTGAAAACTCTTAAAAAGAAAATTATGATGATGTTAATATATTCAATGAAGATATTTTTTAATACTATAACATCCTTGTAGAAACATTTAATAAAATAAAATAAAACTATAGTGTTTTTAAGAAAAATTTTTTTATCTGTTAATGTTAAATATGATCTCTCTTTGAATAATGGGAATAATGATAATTTTTTAAAGATAATACTAAACTTAAACTATATAAGGAGAAACTTATTAATGATTTAGGAATATTCACCAACGAAATAGAAACAATTATTCAGACTCTAGGTAAATATATTACTCTAAAAATGATACAGGACTGGGATACCAACATAGAAATAAAAGAATAGTTTAAGGCACATGTTTACCTAAATCGTGATCTGAAATATATACTCCCATTTATTATTATAAAGGACCTGAAAAAATTTTATTTCCAAAATTATACAATATTATTATATGAAACCCATTAAGAAAATTTGATTTCCTAAAACTCAAATATCTAACATTTCTGGACCAAATAAAATCTAGGTACCAAAAAATTTTCATATAAAAACATTGATTTATAAGAATTATACTTGAAGATATCCTATAAGAATCAATGATAAATGGAAATAATCTATTCTAGGCATATGAAAGGATACTACTTGAGCTTCAAGAACCTCATGAAGGATTATGGTGGTCTTTCCACCTTTGTTTGTAATGCTAATGTAAATATCAATGGAATTTTCCAAATTTTGATAGACGTTGTATTTTAAATTCCAAAGGTCTTTTTTGATTGTTTTAAATAAAAATTTATATGCATATCACAATTTTTGGATAATTCTTTTCATTTTCTGTTTGAAATAAATTATTTTAACTTTTTTATTTCTAATAAAATATTTAGTATTAAATTATTATTGGAAAGAGAATGTTTATAATATTAATATTGATTCATTTATTTCTCAAAATGTATCATTATTTACATATTTTAATAAATAATTATGGATTTGGAAAAGGATACATGGGAACTGTAAGATTCAATCACATAGTAAGCTTTCTAGAAATGGTTTAGTCATGGATATACTAAAACACGAGTTCCCAAATAAAAAAGTCTATAAATACTTTAAAAATGGGCACTAACACAATATTTATTTAAGTCAATGAAAACATATTCAACTTACGATCCTCTTGATATGGTCCACATGGAATTACTTGGAGTATCCAAGGTTTTTAGTCTAAATGGGAAGCAATTTTTTTATGTACTTTTAGATGTATTTTCTATTTATACATGTGTATTATTTTTTATCTCAAGGGGAAATATTGTTCCTATATTACTGAGTTTTATACAACTGTAGAAAACATAAGTGATATTACAATTAAGAACCTATGAGGTTACCATTGTCAAGAGTTTGAAAATCATGACTTAGAATCATTTTTCTCAAAAATAATAGTCATATTCCTAACTACTATGATAAAAGGACCCCTAATCATAATGTATATTTAAAAATAAGAAATAAAAAACCTACGGAGATGTTGCATACTTGGCTTATTGAATACGAATTACTTTTCTACTTTTGCGCAGAGGCTATGAACACAACCTTTTGTATAATAAATAGTGTTTTGATTATACCTATATTGAAGAATAACCCTTAAGAGATTTGAAATAGATGGAAGCCTAAGGTTTATTTATTTAGAGTTTTTGGTTGAAAATTTTTTATATAGTTATAAGGAAAATCATTAAATGTTTTCTCCCAAAAGTGATGATGGATGTTTCCTGATATATTCCTCTTCTAGTAAGTCCTATAGAGTTTTTAATAAAAGGAAAAAGACTATGGAAGATGTTGATCATTAAAATTTTAATGAGACTGATTCACATGAGACTATGAATATTTTATAAATACTTGGGGATTATTTCTCCACTCTGAACATATGTTACAAACCTTTATATTCTTTTTTAATGTATTCAGAAAAATAATCTAGTTTTGAGGATATTTTATAACTAGATACAGAAACTGTATAGGAACATGCAATGAACAGCCACTATTTTTCTAGAGCAATTAGGACCCATAAGTACCATCCATTAGGTGATGTAGTTGTAAACCTAGATATAGGTACATTGATTATATATTTTCTAAGAAATTTGGTTTAACATAAATAATTTAGTCACAACTTGAACCAATGAACATCAATGATTATATTAATGATGAATTATGGGTAATGTATATGAAGGAATAACTAAATCAATTAGATAGAAATAAATAATTTTAATTTTATTATATAACCAATGAAACCTTGACTATGAGAAAAAATGGGTGTTTCACAACAAGGTTGATGAATCAGGCACTATAGTATGGAAAAAAGTTAGAAATTTTTCACAACAGTATAACTAAGAAGTTGGTATAGACAATGCAGATTTTTGTCAACCAATATCCACACATGAATTCAATAGAATATTAATATCTTATATAGAAAATATGGATTCTAAACTATATTATATGGATGTCAACTGTTCATTTATAAATGGTTATATTGTTTAGAATGATTTTATTGAAAAAAAACCTCGATTTAAAAAATCATCATTTTCAAGATATTTTTCTTAGATTAACAAATGTTTTGTTTAGTTTATAAAAAGCCCTTAAATCTTGGTATGGTAAGGTCAGGACATCATGTAGTTCATATGTACTTTCAAAAGGTATAACTAATCTTACCATATTTATGGAATTAATTTCAATAGATGTGTTACTTGTTCAATTTTATGTAGATGATATTATTTTTGGATCAGCAAAAAATTAGTTATGTATTTATTTTTAAAAAATGATGTAAAATAAATTATAAATAAGTTTATTTGCTGAACTATAATTCAATATTTCATTTCAATATTGTCAAAGTAAAGAAGGAAGTATTCTAAATGAATGAAAATACAAAAAATGATATTTTAAAATTTTTTAATTTGGATTTCATTAAGAGTATTGATACACATATGATTACCACTGTTATGTTAGATATTGATAAAACTGGGAGGTAATTAAATAAAACTAGTTATAGATGCATGGTTATAATTCTTCTCTAAATAACTACAAACTGATTAGATATTATGTTGAGTTTATTCATGTGTTCTCATTTTCATGAAAATAAAAATAGTCACACTTGGTTGTTATAAAAAAAGTTTTTTAAAAAACATCAATTATAATACAAATTTATGTTTTTTTATCCAAGAGGACATGTATTTGACCTAGTTATTTACTCATATTCGGATTTAGATGGTTTCAAATTATAAATAAAAATCTCCTCTGGAACATGTAACCTTTTAGGAATGTCTAAATTATCTTGGTGTAGTGAAAAACAAAATTTTATTGCATTGTCAACTAACAAAGATGAATATAAAGTGATAGGTAAATGTTGTGATCAAATTTTGTGGATGAAACACACATTAAAAGAATATGAATATCATGTCTGACATGTCTATATAAATTGTGACAAAGAAATTAATATAAATATCTCAAAAAATCATATCCCACACTCTTTAAAAAAACATATTGATATAAGACATTACATTTTGAGGGATCATTTTCAAAAGGGTGATATCACTCTTGAATTAATCAGTAAGGAACACCATCTTGAAAATATTATCACCAATCCATTAAATTAAAAGAGAATGGATTAAATTAAACAAGTGTTAGGATGATTAAATTTGGTTAAATTTAATTTTTTGGGACTCACCATTGAGTTTTACCCACCATTGAGTTTTACCCGTCTTTGAGCTTTTCCTTGCAATGAATTCTTCTCACTGTTTGAAGTACTCACCATTGGAATTACTCACTATTGGAATTACTCACCATTTTTTTACTCATTGTTGGATTTTCATTTCATTAGTTTAACCTACACATGGAAATATCATGAATTTTTAAAAATTTCATAGATTATTTTTTATGTCCTCGTTATTATTTTAATTTTGAAAATTATTTAATTATTTTGGATTAATTTAGATTTTGGTTATTAAATTTGTAATTTTTTAATCCCTAAAATAATAATTGATATAAATTATATGATTTTATAATTTCAATGTAACATTTCCCATGAACCTTTTCTCTTGAGACATATTGTGACCCTTTATCTCATGACTATTGACCATATCTTACCTTCACCAAACATGACAAGATGATCTCCATGGTAAGAATGAGGAGAAAATCAGAGTCTTCTCTAAATGATTCTCATTCCTCAATGAGGAAGAAAATGGTTACAGTCATTATGTTGTAGATCCTATGAATCCTGAGCATAAAAAGATAGTGGTTTTTCCTGAGAAATAAGTTCATGAAACATGGTTTCTATTGAGAAAATTATTAGTCATAAACATCCTTCAATACCAAGGATGGTTGGAATAGATCTCTTCAAAAAAGTCATCTTTTTTATCATGGGTTAGTATACCAGTTATACCATATTTTTATTTTGGTTTTGTTAAAAATAAATATTGGATGAGTTCTAGGATCAATGTTTGTAATTTTGTCTTTTCTTCAATACATTGGGCTGAATATTTAAGAGCAACTCATGAAAGAATAAATTTTTTATCAAGGGACTATTTTAGAGTCTAAAGAGTCTTTTATTTATATCGAATATTTGGATCAGTTAACGGGTAATAGATTTTTTAGAGGACCATTTCAATATAATCATGAAGGTGAATCTAGGATTCATTTCATGCTTATCCAGTATATGATTTTCCCAAGGAATGGTTATTTTTCTACAATGAGGTAACATGAAGTTTATATGTTATAAATGATAAAAATATGAGATGATGTAGAATTGTGTAGATATTAATTTCTTCAATTTATGGAAATAAAAAATCCATTCTCAAAATCTATTTATTTGATATACTCTATGTTTATTTCACTTATGAATGAAGCCAAAGGTCTAGTTACTAAATATGAATAATCAATAGTGGACTGTTGGGGTTTCTGAATCACTATAGTTATTTTAATTCTTATCAAAATCAATTTTAATCCATGAATTATGAAATGGATAAAAGATATTGAAGAATATATGATCTGTTTAACCTGGTTGATCATCCATCGAGTCCAAAATATCATGTGGAACATGTCTTAGATCTACTCAATAAATTCAAGAGTTCATCAATATCTTCCAATGAAAATAAAATTTGATATAAAGAAGAATATGTTGGTGAAGATAACGGTGATGAGAATGGAGAATGAAATAGTGATGGAAGTGACCACGATGAAGATTCAGATGGTCTTGATGGACCCATTATAGACGAGGATGTTGAATTACCGTAGGAACTTATTTTATGTCATGGTTTATCTGGTTCTTGATCTGATGAAATACCAATCATTTTTGGTGATATGGACAGAACTTCTTCAGAATAATTGGATACATTAGTTGAGGGGGAGAAATCCAAAATTCTAAAATTTCTTACAATTAATCCTTCTATTTTTTGTTATCATTGTGATCCCTTTGATGTTATTGATAAGCCAATGGATGAACAAATGAACATTTCTGATATTGTTGAAAATTTAGATTCTTAGTTTATGGGAGTTCACCTTGCTCTTTATGAGCTACTAATTAAAGTAAAATGATCTGTTGAGACCACTGTTGTGGTGCTAGATATAATTGTGTCTATTTCTAAAAATACTATAGTTTTTGAGACACTTATTATGGATTCTGATAGTTAGATGAACCTTATATTTTAATAATGGGATATGTTCTCTGGTATTATAGCAGCGAATGGTAGACCTAATGTTTTAGAAGCATGGTTTCTTGAGGAATATTTGGTTAATAAGACTGATAATAAAGGATAGTTGTAAATGTTTATTTCTGACATATCTACAAAACAAATTTCCTACATAACCCTTACCTTCACATGATTCACCTAATTTTCCTTCTATTCTAGTGTATTTTTTCCTAGAGGTGACATACAATCTTTTAGAGAAAAGGTGATTTCAGATTTTAGTGTGATTTTGAGGAATCAAGAACCTCATGTCACTATGTTATGTGGAAAAGATGCATGGTATTTGTTTGAGGTGGTGATTCATCATATTCAACAGAAAATGACGCATCACATTCTAGAAGTATATATTTAAAATTAGAGGCTTGCAAGTGATATGTAGTGTGTGACATCTAAGTTAAATGGAATGCATACATCTTTTTATACATATATGGATGCTTTTATTGAGGGGTTGGAGAACCTTAATTCTATTTCATATAGTTCTATTACTCATCCCCCTATTTTTTATGTCGATATTCTTAGGTCAGTTGAAAGGGAATATCTTAGAGCTTCTTCAGGTGGTGAACACTCTATAAATCAAGAAAAGTTAAGGATGATTGAGAAAAATAATGGTCATGTTTACCAGTTGGTTATGGAATACAAGAATGATATGAAAACTAAAATAGAGAAAATATCAAAATAAATAAAGTATTATCTCCCAAGGATATATAAATAACATTAATTTAATGATCATTTAATGTTTTTTGTAGAGAATCTGATAATGTCTTTAGCCACTCTATCATTTTGTGCACAAGTAAATCAATTAAAGGTAATGACTCATGTGTTGGTGATGAATATGGAATAAATGAAATCATTCATTACTATAATGGACAAAGATCAAAATATCATCATGGATATAAAAAACTCCAGAATCCTTTTCAAAATGTTCATGGAACTACTCTTATAGATCCTGAGGCAATTCGAGTTTCAACTCATCCGACTCATCCAATTTCCAAAACAGTGTTCTTCAGAGCCAGAGTAACTAGAGACCTTAATGCACCATTTCTATATATTTTCCATTCTATTAACCTATATCACAGAGAATATTTTCTACAACATAGACACAACATAATAGAATAGACTCCCTATATAACTATTGTTCATATAAAAATCCCTTGTTCCCCTTATGGATCTGATACTAAGCCTTCTAATTCAGACAATGGGAATAGAAAATCTCATCCAGATTATTTAACATATCTGGAGTAAAATTAATGTTTAGACTCTATGTTTTTAATGGGGATATATTTTTTTGTAACTTTATGTTGAAATTTTTTTAACTATAATTTAATTTATTTTTTCTAAATTAAAATTCTTTGATTATTCTTATTTTGTTACTTCATATTCTTCTTCTATGAACATCACATTATTTTTAGATTATTGATAATACCAAAGGTGGGTGAATGATATGGCTTTTTTATTTTGTTTAATTCCTTTGATACCATAGTTATATTCTATATTTCTTTTACACCATTATGATATCTCATTTGATATGTATTTAAACTACATTTTTTGATACTGTTTCATTTGAATCCATATTTTTATTGATACTATTTCATATTTCATTTCGTATGATACTATGTGTTCTTTCTGTGCATTTATTCCTTATCTTTGATTACTTGGTATATAAAATGCCATAATTTATCATTAATACCATGATTATAAAATTCCATTATTTTTTATCATAAAAAATGAGGAGATTGTCGGCACCGATGTTTTAATGATCAACAAATTTTTTTGTTATGATATGAGTGTGTTTTATTTGTTATGGTAAAAATTTACATTATAAGAAAGAATGAATAAATTTTGGATAAATATGAATCACCATTGAAGATTATTCACCGTCATATATGACTCATCGCTGAGGTTGATCCAATTCCAATAATGCCTCACTACCTGAACAGAATTTTTGTAATGTATCAAAATCACCTACCACTAGAAATCAAATTGTTGTGGAAACATAAATTTGGCTTTCTATTAGAATGATCTACCTCCATATCTGAGTCTCAATTGCACATGACTAAACACCAGCCCGAGTCACCTCCATCCTGAGTCACCCCTAAATATTTTCTCACCATTAAAAATACTCACATCCACTCTTTTGATTATTTTGAAATAAATATTTCTAATGTCTATATTATCAAATTTAAAGCAAAAATATTTTTTAATGAATGTTCTCAAAATTATTGTAGAGATACATGAAATAATGCATCAACATTGAGTAAATAGATGCATAATATCTATATGTTTTTCCTCTACATGGACATCCCTTCTTGATATTGATAAAATAAGTAATATAATACCTTATGTGGTTATTCATATAATACTGAAGCGATACTGAGTAATACATATACACAAGAAGAGATCCATGAGTTGAGATCATACATGATGTATCAAGAATAACCAAAATAAAAAAATCTAAGATCATTAAACATTCAGACTAATTTCTATAGTCATAAAAAAGTGCTTATGACACTCTTTTGTACAGAAACATTCAAAAACAATTATCAATATTTCAATAAAGAAACAATAAAGGAGTCAAGGGTTTTAGAGAAAATCAGATTTAAAAACACATTCATTCAACTTGTTTTTATTTTTCCACGTCTGTTTATATTATTTACATTTCAAATAGTGCGTGCTTTCTCTATTTTTAACACATACACTATATCTAGTTTCTGAACTAAAATATACTAGATATCATCTCAAACACTACCTTATTTTTTTATTCTCCCATTGTTGTGGAATAGGTACCATATTGATTGTTCATTGTTTATTCCCATGAGTCTTTTGGAAGAGTTTATGTGTGGATAAGCCATCTTTGATGTTTTATACCTGATACAGGTTTTGGATCATATATTTTTTATATAATCTTGAAGGTAGTGGGTAATTTCAAAATAGAGAGTATTAAATATCTACTTATGATTGATTCTCTTGTTTATATTCCACTATTGTTTCTTTCAATTCATTATAATTTAATCTTTCTAAAGAAGAAAACAAAACTACTATATTGATAGTTATTCATTGATAGTGTTTAAAATAGGTTTTGATCATGTACATTTAATTAAGAAGTTAATGTAATAATTTATATTGTTTTGGATAATAATTAAATTCATCATATAGAAATAATTTAATGATTAGAAGATATATCTATCAGCTATTTATAATAACTGGGTTTCTTTAGTAAAATTGGGGGATATTATATAAAGCTTTATTAGATAGAAGTTTTATTGGGAACTCAATTCAACCCCTATGGAGATACACACTTGAACCAAAATTGTTATTCTTAGTTATAATATTTATAAAAAAATTACTTCTAAATATAGATAAATTTACAAATTATTAGTAATGAAAGGCCCAATTTGTAGTGATTTTTTATTAGTCAAAAATATATTTTCTTTAAAAATTATTACTAATATTTTTTGTTAGAAAATATTATAATTAATTTATGTATGTTTTTTAATATGAATTTTATAAAATTATCATTAATTGTTAAATCATAACAACAAAATTTTCATAGGTTGAAATTTTTGTTAATTTTTTAAAATATTGAGTTTTCACTGAATAATGATAAATATTGTTTTTTTAATTGTTGTTTCATTTAAATAATATAAGTAATTTACAAGACCAATTATTCATTAAAATTTATTTAATTTAATATAAAATTTATTAAATTATATTTCATATATTTAATTATTTCTAAATCTGTATAAAATTAATTTTATTTTAAGATTATGTTTTGTTAAAAAACATATTTTTATAAAAAATATTTCAATGGGCATAATGCTTCCTCATTTTTGATTAATTAAAATAACCCATAAAGTAAAATTATTTAATGAAATGTATATACTTAATTTCTAAAAATATTAATTTATATTCATATCATAATTATTAAAATTAATTCATCTAATTTATAATCATCATTTACATTTAAAATAAATTTCGTGATAGAATCATCTTTTCATCGAGTATGCATGTTTAATATTCAATTATATTCATGAACCACTATGAATTGAATTTTTTAAAAGGATTAAATATCTTGAATAAACATAATTTAAATTATATAATAGGGTCACATTACTTTTTCACAAAATGAATAATTAAAACATAAAAATATTTTACTGTGGTAAAGGTTAAAGCAAATTTACTATGGGGTTAAACAAAAAAGATATTCATAAAATGAAATAAAAACATGAATAAATAATATTTTCCAAAAATAAATATAACTTATATCATTGAATTATATATAATGGTATATTTAGGAGTAGTGTTTCCATGAATGTGATATGAAATTATTGCAAAACTCAGGAAAATTAAAACTATGCCACTTACCCCACTTATAAAAAGCCACACACTCTCCAACCTTATTCAAACCATAAAAGACTTTTGGTTATGAAATGAACTTTAAAAATATATTCTCTAATTATATCTATATTAAAAAGATCTCTTTTTTATAATAATTCCATTATATAATGATTTTAGTGGAAACCTAAAGAGGTTTCCTGAAGAATAGGCATTGTGTTTAACCGCGTGTTTATATTTTATTTATTCTAAAAACTTCTTAAAATATTATTCAATAAATATGATAAAATATAATATATATATATATATACTATATATTTATATTTTATTATGTTAATATAAATACCTGAATTCTTCTCTTCTTAAATCAATTGGGAAATAGAACAATCATTCATGTGTATGAAAGACTACCACCTCACGAACCGATGTAATTTTTCATTCAACATTACCTCTCACGACTTGTTATAATCATGGGTTTAATATATATATATATATACATCATATGTTTAACATAAATAAACTTATATAATCTGGAAATCACATACACCATCTTAATTTACAGTCTTTGGGGCTTGTGATAACGTCACTCGTGTTTACAGCATACTGCTGCCTCAGGAAGCGATGTGATTCGTTTTTCACTAGTGATTTTAATGGGAGGTAATATAATATAATTAAATTAATATTTCTGAAAAAATATTTTAAATATTATTATAATTACATTTTTATCTTCATAAAATGATAATATATTATGTATATTTTTTACAATTTAATTCACTATGAAAGGATCATGTCATTCATGCGTACCTGTGCACTACTTCTTATTCAATGACATTTGATTATTTATACATTAACTAATAACAAAGATAATATATATATTATATATAATGAAATAATATGATATTTATGTTCTAATTTTTATTTTTTAATGATTTAAAATATTATTATATTGTTTCCATAATGATCTGTGAAAAAATAAAATGTTATTCATGCGTTCCCATGACATACCATATCTATGATTATAATGTAGTTTATTTTTCATAACCATAGTTAAATATTGCATATAAAAGTATAATGTAATTATAAATATAAAAAATAAAACAAGATTTTTATTTTTTTGATGATTGAATAATGACAATTTTGACCATGGTCTGCACACTGATGTCGTTCAGAAACAATGAACTAAACATCATAAAAACACCCAACATGTACATAATATATTATGTATTTAAAAATTATATTAAAATGAATAAATTAAATTAATTTAGTTTAATATATTAATGATGTTTTTTTATTAATAAATCATAAAATTTATATAATATTATTATAGTGATGTTAAATAAAAATCATTGAATGTTTTCACTCAAGGTAAGGGATTTTTTATCAATTACCATCAATTAAGGCATATTACAATATTATTCTTATAATTTATTTTGTATGGTGTATTTTTTGTACCATTTTCGTGTAATATATTGAATAATTTATATTTTATGGCATTTTATGTACGAATTTGAATTATTTTACCCAAGTAGATTCTCCATGAAAGTTCCCAAGATAAATTGAATTTTAGAAACCAATTTCATTTCATTGGGTTATACTAATTCATATTTTACATTTTTATTCTAATATTATATGCTAAATAAAAATTGTGTTGAGTTATGTTATATTTACAATTTTTTTATTTTGTTTTAAATTTGATAGTAATAATTTAAACATTGATTAATTCCAACTTCAATTTCTTGATCATGTTAAGGGCTTGAAATCTCAAATTTTCTTCTTTAGAACATGTGTTAGATTGTACACCTAAAATAATTTTATGAGGGGAAAACAATGTATTTTTTTATTTTATATCATGAATATTTTTATATTCTTGATTTTTAATTTTTTCATTATATTTTATGTTTGTCATGGGTGCTGTGATTCAAAATATCTGAATCGGTAAGTGCTTATTTCAGACTATTATTTTAATTGTGACTGTTTATACTAGAATTTACATTGATGAAAATTATATGATAATGTTATAATAAAACCCATTAAATTTCTTTGACAGAGTTTATTCATTAAATTTTAAATTAAAATTATTTTTTCCCATATTTATTATTCAAAATATTTTGGAAATTATTTACAAGATTTGGAACTTATTTCCATCTTCAGAAAAAAAATTCACTTTCTTTCAAATCTTTATTTTTATGAACTAATATAAGAAAAAATTTTAATTCACTCATATTATTGTTTAATTTTGTTTTTACACATGGTGGATTTTTTAAAAAAATTAAATTGAATTTATTTCTAATTTTTTGAAAAAGTATTTGTCTGACTTTTAATGATCTATTAGAGGAATCTTTATTTTATGTTTCATAACATGAAAAATAATTTCCAATGTCATGATGACTAAATGATTTAAGATTACTTTATAGTATTTAAAAATGATTTTAAATTAATATGTGTTATTTAATATTGGGTAATTTTTTTATTTTTAATGAGTTATTTCAAAGGGGAAAAGTAATTTTTTTCATTAAATGTTCCAACTATTTTTTGAAAGTCATTTTCCATTTAATATGACATTATTCTAGGTTACGTAAGATTTATGGGGGATATGACCAAAATATATAAAATTTATTCATTATGTGAATATATTATGTGATAAACATGGAACCCATTCTTTTTTTTGTAGCTGAATAATGCAATGAAAGGACATTGATTACTATTGTGTCAAAAAGTTAATGATTCAAAATGTTTTATAAATGAATAGTATATAAACATTATTGATGATAATGGGTGGATTCATTATATACCAAGTATGTGTGGTCACATTATAATCCAATGATGGGGAACTATGTCATAAAAATGATGGTCGATTACATTATTATCAATGGATGGGTGGTTTTGTTATAAACTACGAACGTGTGGTTACATTATAAACCAAAGATTATGGGTCTGTTATATCCCTTTATTACATTATGTTATCCAGATATGGAAGTCATACTTATTAGTTATTCAATTTTTAATAATAATAAAAAGAAAATTCTATAACATACCAACATGTTTTTTTTGTTTTAATGATTCCTTTGATAATGATTGAAATCAAATGGCTTATGATTATTGACTAATTTGACTTTTCATTTGATCATGGTTTATTCTGTGTTTCATGATTGATGACCAAGGTATTGATGGGTATTAATATTTTTATTATATGATCATACATATTTATTATGTCATAACACCCTTATGATCTTCTTATTCTCACTGATGACATTCAATTGTTAATTCTTATGTTTACCATTTCTGAGCATTTGAGATTGCCTTTTTTGGTTTTAGATTCCTTATTTTATGAATAATTATGTTATATTATTTTATTATCAATTTTTATGGATGAGAATAATTTTTTTGGATATTTTTATGAATTAATGTGAAATAATAAAATATGTCTTTAGTTGGAAAAATAAACATTCTAAGACATAGGAGGTGTTTATGTAAGTCTGTTTACTAATTATATACAACTCTAAAACTAAATATTCTTCTGGTATGTAAGTGATAAAATATTTTATTTGTATAATATATGTTTTCAATGCCAAAATTTTGGTCACATTCATCTCTATCGAATAAAAAATTGTACATTTTATGTTTTTACCATCAGATATGGGAGTTCGAGTTTGGGGCTATAATAGTTTGTATCGAATAATGTTTTAGATAACATTAGATATTCGGATCTTTTCTTATGAGGTTATCCTAATAGTTATGTATTCCATTATGTGATTACAAGTTTAATGTTAACCATATGTTCAATTTCGTAGAAACCAATTTTATGTTTTAATTACCAAAATATTTCTGTTATTAATAACAATTTTGGATATCTATTAATTTTTTGGGGTATATGTAATCTCTATGTTCACCATGAATTATTATTTGAGTAGGAATTAAATTTTTATGTGTTTAATGGTATTGATAACCATCTGGATTTATATGATCTTTGATTATTAGGTTTAGTTTTATTGATTTTCATCAAATATCTAGAAATAATTGAAGTATATAATTTAGGAAAATGGAAAAATTGATGGATGAGGGAAAAACCATAACATACAACAAGTCCAAATGGCATAAACCTACAACTGAAGGGAGATAAGGGTTCAATTTTCACAAACATCAAATGTGATGTCTTGGTTTGCATGGAATTTTTTTTAATTATATAATTTTAAATATAATTATTATGTTCATTTTCCAAAGATATGTTTTATAATATAGAATACAATGGGATTGAGACATGATTTAGTGAGTATGTGATAAATGTTATTTCAGAGGAACATCAATCTTTTAAACATATAATCTAGAGGTTGTGAGATAAACATTGAGCATAGAAAACTATTTAATATTGAGCTAAAATAGTTTATATTATATATTGTGTTTTTAATTTTTGGAATTATTTAGTTATAATTTTTTGTATTAGTATTTAATTTTGGAGAATGATGTATTATTTCATGATATAATGTTTTACTAATTTTGTGAAACAAATTACCTAATACTAACAATATTTGTTTTGGTAAATTTATATTGATAAAAGGTATTTATTTTCATTATTTTTTATGGTTATGTGATCATTGAAATGTTTATTTTAGTAGTTTAGTCATCAAAAATTCATCAAGAAAACTCATCGTTTGGATCCAAAAATGAAATTTTAGTGGAAATTTATTAATGTATGATGTTTAACATATCTATTATATATAGCTCCTAATGTTCATGGAATATATTGTAAGTAATTTCTCAAATCATGGATAATTTTATTAAAAGGAAAATTGTTTACATATTATACACAATTATAATGAAAGAACAGTCTTTTTCACACCTTATTGGTTTATAGTTTTTGTTGTTGTTTCTTTCCCATGATCATAAACATTTTTGTGATAAATGATATTTTTTAATCTCTATAATTACTTGGGAATTCTGTTTTTATTAAATTTCATAATATTCACTTTCTACTAATGTTTTCCTATATGGAAACAAAGAAATTTATTTTTCCAGATGCACTTCATACTTCCATCACTCTCCTATGAAGAGGATGTTTTATAACCACATTTTCAAATGTGGCATTTAAAAAATAATATTATATAAATTAAAAACCTTATTTTTTGTGTTTATGTAAAAATTTTGATGATGAAATTTATTAATGGGGGGATGGTTTAGAATTTAAAACCCATATATTTAAAAACAAATTGTTATGTTTGATAATGTATACAACACACAACACCGATCTTAAAAGGCCCATGAAATATTTGACCATTTCAACCGAACTATTAAATTTTCGTGTACGAATAGTATTTACGTAATTATGAAATTTATATAATTTTAAAAATCTATATATGAATATATATATATATATATTGATAAATTCATATTAAATAATATAACATCATCTAGTAACGTTATTTTATTAAAAAAATATTTTTATTTCATTAAACATAAATTCCATTACTTTTTGTCATCAAATATTATAATTAATTACAAAAAAAATTAGTTCGTAAAATTAATAGGATTTTTAAAATCATAATTTTAAAATTAATACAGGGGAAATGTTTTTATTTTTCAGAAAAAAAAGATTTTTCTGGGAATAGTGAAAATAACAGTATTAGTAAAATGGTAGGTTTTTTCAATATGTTATGTAATTTCAATGTATAATTTTTATTTGATTTTGATTTCATTTTAAAAAATTATTATATTGATATAGATATTCTAGTTAATTTCTTTTTAATATTATTCATACTAGATTTTAGTATAAGACTATTTTTGGGTTTAAACCTGTATTTTCTGAAAAAAAAATTAAAGTGCATAATGTATCTTGATATTAATTTAATAAAATAACACCTAATGATGAATTATTAAAATTAAATTAATATATTTTATATCGTTAAATCATAATTTAGGTACATAAAAATATTATTTGTATTTATGTAGTAAATATAAGATCATCAAATGCTTAAAAAATACATTTCCCCAAAATCCTCATTTTTATAATGTCTATGGGATTGATATTAGAATAAATTCCGAAATTTATTTGAATTGAATTTTTTAAAATGAACTAAATAGTTTTAAATATCTTATACTATATTATATAATGAGTTAAAATTATTTTCTTGGTCACAATAAATAGTTAAAAAGTGTAAATGGTTAAAATAAACCAAAAAATTCATAAACTCTCTTAGATGAGAATATTTATAAATTATAAAATTTAATACATTATAGGGGTCCATTTTTTCTTTTATACTAATAAATCCATATGGAATAATTGAGAAACATTTAAAAATTACAATTGGGACACTTACCCCACTTATAAATGGCCTCCCCTACACTACCCTCTTCACATATTAAAATCCAAATGGTTTATAAAATATCGAACCAAATACCTTATATTATTCTATTACCATAACCAATATCCCCAATTTTTATCTAAAATTTATCCTTAAAATGTTTTTGGAACAAATTTGTTGAAGTTGTCTGAAGAAGATGCATCGTTCTTAACTATGTTTTTTTATTTTATTTCCTATTCCACAACATTAGAATAATACTAAATTAGGATGATACAATATCATCAGTTTAAAAAATAAAAAGATATTATATTTTTTATTCAATGACCTAAATTCAATTCTTCTTCTACAAAATGTGAATCCAAACCATCATTCAGATGTATGGTGAACTACCGCCTTGTTAACAAATGTAATTGTTTTTCATCATCTCCTCTCACGACATTTTTTAATGAAGGATTTAATGTTTATATATATATATAATATTTTTATAATATCTATAAATTTTTAATTATGATATCACATATTACAATTTACCTTCCATTCCTGGGGGATACGATAATGTCGCTCGTGTGCACGGTAGAATATCTTATCACGAAGCAATATGATTCAATTCTAACAAAAACATTCATTGGATGTTAATAAGGATATATTTAATGAATTAATATCATATTTATGAAATAATTATGATATTTATAACTTATTTATCATTCATAAAAGATAATATATCATTTAGTTTTTTTACCTTTCCATTGACTAAGAAATGATAATGTTTTTTGTGCATATTTGTAGACTGAAACCTCCACAAAGAGATAAAAATATTTTTTTACATCAACACATAAAATGAAATACATATTTAAATATATTTAATTATATAATATGATATTAATTACATTATTGACATGTTTTAATTATAATTTTATATATACATTAATTATGTAATAATCATTTAAAAATGGAAATGTCACTAATGCATACGTACGACCTGTCGTCTCCCTGATTGTAAAATAGATAATTTTTCATAATTTTTTTCAAATATCATAAATTTTTCATTATTATTAATATAGATATTATATAATAATGCCCCCTTTGACTATTTTCAACCAAAAAAATTAATTTTTAAATAGTGAACCGAACATCCTCAAAACCTGCAATGTGGAATTACATGATTATGTATTTAAGTTTTTCATTAAAATAAGTAAAGTATATGATTTAATTATAAGCAATTAAATAGGAAAAATTTTCTTAATAAATAAAATAATATATAAAATTTTATTATATACGATTTAAATGACAGGCATCACAAGCTTATACTTGAGGTTTGAGATTTTGTCTCAATTTTGTTTGTTGAGCGGTATTTTTATGTATTGATCCTAATTTCATTTATATGGTGCATATAATAAAAATATTACATGTCATATCATGAATCTTTCATAATTAACTATATTTATGTTTGGATTTTAATTATTTTATCCAATGTGGTTTAACATAAAATTTTCAAGGTTTTAAATAATTTTATCACACCATTTCTTTTAATTGGTTTATACTAATTATTCGTTGTCTATGAAATTCTATGATGATGTGTGTATTATGTAATTATCATATTATATTTTATTTACACATTTTAATTTGTATTTATAATTGAAAAATATAATTGATTAATTTATCAATAATCACATCACAATTATGATCACAATAAGGGTTTCTCATCTAAAATTGCCTTCTTTAGGACACATGTTATATTATAAACCATTATTCTATTTACAAGGTGTATCTACACCCCCTTTGATATCATATATGATGAATATATTTATATTAATGGTATTAAATTTTACATTTCATTTTATTTTTTCATGGGGGGTTATGATTCATATGTTATTAAAGCGGTATGGGTTTATTTCAATATATCATTTTAATCGGTATTTTTTGAGAATGAACATATTTTGAAAGAAAATATTTGATAATTTTATAATAAACCCATTTAATTTTAACAAAATTAGTTTTTTAATTTAAATTTCATACAATTTACCAATTTCATAACTTTAGTAGAAAAAATTACTCATACAATGTTTTGATGAAATTCAAACCATATTTCTCCATTTAGAAGAAAAATACTTTTTCTTTAAAATACATGATTTTTATAAATATTTAAATAATGTTTTTAACATTATCCAATAATTTTTTAATTTTATTTCTTCCAATAATTTTATTTTTTACTTAATGTTTCAAATGAAATATACTTATCATTTTATGAAATAGGCCTTTTTGTTTTTTTCAAAAATTTGAAAGAAAATATCATTTTAATGTATATGAACATAGTCTATTTTTTACTATCATTTAGAGATTCCTATAATATTTCCCAGTATAATTTTTAAATAATATATTTTCTTAAATATTTTGGAACTATTTACAATTTAAATTAGTGTTTTCAAATTGAAAATGTTATTTTCCTCAAGAAATTTTCCATGTGATTTGGAGAAATCTTTTTCCTTCCATAATGAAAAACTTTTTTATTAAATTTTTTTAATATAATAAAATGATTCCATAATTATTATATATTTTTATGTATTATGATATTAACATAGAATGATTTTTCTTCCATAGGTTGAAAAAAACTGAAAGAACAATGATTATTGTGATGTAAAAATTTGAAAGATTATAAATGTTTTATTTATTATTGGTACTTCATAAATATTAGTTATAATATGAGTTTTTTTTATAAAAATTTTGTTGATTATTTTCAAAAACCAGTGATATGTGATTACATTATAAACAAGTATTGGTGGTAACATTATAAACTAAGGATGAGTAGTTGTAAGATAATTTAAGGATGGGTTGGTCCTTTGTATCCCTCCAATTCATTAAGTTCTCAAAAGATGGAAGTTTAAAATATTGATTATTGTATTTATAAGTGTTATATAAGGATTATTTTCCATGATAAAATCTAGTTTTAATTAAGAATATAATTGATTTTAAGGATTCATTTAATCATTAATGAAATGTTACATCTCATGGTTATTGATTCTTATGAATATTTCTATTCATGAAGCTTTATTCCATGTTTTATGATTGATGATCTTGGATTTAAAGGATATGAATAGTCCTACGTTATGATCATGTACATTAATTATTTCATAATAACATTTTGGAATTCAAATTATCAATTATTAAATAAAATTATTAATGCATATGATTACCTGAATCTATCATTTGATCTCATTCTTCTTATGAATCTTATTTTCCATGTCATGAAGAATTTTGTTAAATGATTTATTTATATAAGGTATTTTAACATAATGAGTTTTTTGGGAGATAACAAAGACATAAGGAGATACAATAAAAGTTTGGTTTAGTGGGATAAATACAAAATTGAAGAACAGGGTGTTGGTTATGTTAGTATTAGTTCTTATTTTTTAAAAATATAATCCTAAAAGTTCATAGGGTATATGAGTGATCAAATATTTTATTTTCATTATTTATGTTTTGGATTCCTAAAAATGGGTTACATTCAATTGTATCAAAGATAAAATTATAATGTTTTTTATTTTATCAAAAGATCATGGAATGTGGGTTTTGTACTGTTATTTTTATTCTGATATCTTTTTCTAGGGAAATTGTGATTTATAAAAAAATTATTCATTATTTATGATATTAAGGTTTAATTTTGATTATTTTCTTGCAATTTAAAATTACCATTATTTATAATTTATGTTTATTTTAAGGTATATATTTTGACATTCCACTAATGTTATCCTTTTCGTGGTAGACAGTATAACATTTTTTACAGTAATGATACTTTTATTCCCCTTATTTTATTTTATTGGAATGATTTATTTATAAATTTTAACATTGTCGGTTTTCACGAAGGTTATTTGAAATTATTTCAAATGTTTTTGTATCCTATCAAAACAAATTTTATTATCATCTTCTCTACATTTTCAATTGATATTGTTCATTTATATATCATGTTTCAATTGTTAAATATTTCTTTAAAGAAAAATTTTAAAATGTATTATCACAATCCCTTATAAAAACATTTTCATTTTAAAATATTCAGTATTAATGATTCTTTTTAATAGTAATAGTATTTATAGTATTTTCACTTTCCATTTTTTAAAATAGTAATGCTTTGTTTTTCAGTTTCTGTAATTAATTATTCTTTTCAACATTAAAAATTTTCATGGTATATTCACTTCAACTTTTGGAACCTTGTTTCTATTAATGGATCATTTATATAAACCTATTTATAGTGTGGTTTCAATAATTATTCCCTTTCACTTCATAATTATTTTTAATGTAACCCCAATATAATCTCTTAGAATAATATTTATATTAAAAATATTATTTTCTTTCTCCTCAAATTTTTTTCGGGATTTTTCTCCCATAAAATAATGTCATTTTAAACCTACATATGTTATTATTTTATGAATCATTTTGTGAAATCAGATTTTTATATCTTATTATTTCTAAAGTTCATGTTATTTTAATTTTAAAGAAATCAATTATTTTTTATATGGGTTATTTAAGATATGATAATTCTTGATATTAAGTTAAACTCATATGTATTTATAATGATGGGTGGGGTATTATATGTCCCTCCAATTAATTTTTTGATATTTATAAATGATTAGAGATAGCTATGGGTAGAATTAATGGTTTTTTTCACATTACCATTAACGTGATGGGTTTTCTCACATTTTTAGTCATGGAAATAGTGTGTTTTTAAAATAGGATAGGAATTAAAGGATTTTAGAACACATGTTATCATATTCTTTTAGATATTATATATTTTCATGTTTATCATTTAATGAAATTTTTTAATGCTTTTCAAAAAGTGATTTCATATTTAAATGTTTTTTATCATGTTATATAAATTTTAAAAGATTCATTTCATTTCAATTAAAGGACAAGTTTTCATGTTTACCCATTATTTTTAATGTTTTCCAAAGTATGATATCATTTTGACATGTTTTATAATTATTGATATGCGTTTTAAGACATTTCATAACTATGAATATTCATTAATGTCCATTTAATGATCTTATGTTTCGCCAACATGTTTTATGATTATAACACATGGTCTTATGGTCCATTATTAAGATGTATATATCTTCCTATTATTGTCCTTCATTTTTATGATATAATACCTCATGATATATCATTTTCCTTATTGATAATTTGAGCTAACCACTTTATTTTATTTCAATTCCCCATGTTATTAATATTATTTTTTCATGGGACAAATTTAGAGAGTGGTATATAGGATCATGGTCATAGTGAAAATGTTCCAAATTTTTTGTAAAATATGATGTTTCCATAGTTATTATTTAAGTCCCTAAAACATTCAGTCCTTGGGTCATGTCACTATTTCTGAGATGTATTATTTAATTCAAGAGACTATTATATTATTTATGAAATTTTTATCTTGGGTTTATTAATTTTATATCAAAAGAGTGGTGCGTTATTATGGGAGATTTGTTTAGTTCTATTAGGGATTCGTTTATTAATCCATATAGAAACATGGGTGATTAGTCAATGTATTGGATGTTATCCTAAAATATTATTAATATTTTTATTATATGGACTTACCTAATAAAAAATACTTATATTTATACTCTATGTGGGTGTCAATGTGGAATATATTCACCTAGGTGTAATCA
The DNA here is from genome assembly GCA_963277665.1 of Viscum album. Taxonomy (NCBI): domain Eukaryota; kingdom Viridiplantae; phylum Streptophyta; class Magnoliopsida; order Santalales; family Viscaceae; genus Viscum; species Viscum album. Next base: position 1,293,032,941 of record OY728136.1, read on the forward strand.
TCATGAAAAAGGATTAGTTGATAATAGAATAAATCATCACTATAATACATGAAACGTTGGCCTAATAATCAACAACTACTTTGACACTTTTAGGGTTATGATTTGGTTGATCATGTGCTCATTATGAAAAATTATGAAGGAAGTATTCCCAAGATAGATTTAATTATTAATTTGATAAACATTAGATAACCAAACATAAAGTATCCTTGGTTAAATTAATATTGATATATGTCAAACAAATGGAATTATAAGATAATTTAATAAATTAATAAAACAATACTCCTTAAGGTTGAATTTCATTTATAATTATTATAATTCTCATATATTTTTATTGTTTTATAACTCATATAGAAATATTTTTATTTATATAATTTCCTCAGACTAAAGGAACTGATATATACTTGGGTGTCAAGGTTATTGTAATGATTACTTCAACCACTAACCCATTGGAATGGGAGACAAACTAAAAATTTCTATGATTATTCAAAAAAAAATATCTAGAAAAAATATTAAAAATATGACCATATGTGTGATCTTGAGTTCACCAAATAAGATAAAGATAGGAGGTCAATGAATATTCATTAAATTAAGATGATAAGAAAAATGATATTCTACCACCTATATGTCATCAATGTTGGAAGAATTATCTATGGACATAACTCAAGGGGAATAAAATGTAACACCCAACCCTCAATTATATTATGTGAACATTCTATTTTAATAAAATTATAATAAAACTACAATTAAAATTTTTTATGGAAAAAATAGTCTAGTTTGAATGGATGATTTTTTTTAAAATTAATTGGTCAAAAAAAGGTTATAATGAAATTTTGAAAAAAATTTATAGAAATAATCATAACTGAATAATTTTAATAAGTAGTGTATAACCATTAATATTTATATTTATAATAATATTTTTTATTTTTTATAACTAAAATATTAATAAATATAAATTTAATAGAAATAATGATAAGTTGATTTAGTAGTAAATTGGATTTTTTTAGAAATCTAATTTTTCAAACGGCTTAATGTCATATCATTTTAATTAATTAAAATTATAATTAAATTATAATTATTTAAATATAATTTATAGATTACATATATACAAAATTATTCTAAATCATTATAACACTAATTAATAGACATAATTTTATAGTTAGATCATTTTATGCATGAAAATTGATTTTCTTGGGGAAATAAATTTTTGAAACAATTTTCTAGATTATTTATTCAAAACACTAAACCAAAATTTTGAATTAAAAATATTAAAATGGAGTTAATATTTTATAATAGAGTAATTAATTTTATATAATAATGGAAAATTAATTTTTATGCATAATTAATAATAAAAATAGAAAAAAATAATTACCCTTATTAAGGATAAAACGGATTTATCGGGTGGTTAACCTAAAAAATATAAAAATTAAGATAACTTAAAAAATGATGATACCCAATTTAAGGATATTATTTAGAATCCAAACATATAAACGTATTCTATGTTCTATTTTTGTACAATATTTTGAAGAATGTGACTTGTAATAATTTTAAATCATTGAAAATTACTATCATGACACTCACCGAAATTATAAAAGGGAAACACCTCTCTTTAGACATTAAAATATGTTGTGTCATTTAGACTGATCAGAACCAAAAAAAAATATACCCCAAAAATCCCTATTAAAAATATGTATCTTATAGAATTCCAAAAGTAGAAACCCTATGGTGTATAACAAGATATCCTAATGAGGTTTTTCTGGAAGATGCAAATTGTCTTAACTAGGATCTTTCGTATTACATATTTTATTACCACATTCAATTATTATTTAATATTTACAATATAATAACACAATTAATTTACATATAATTATATGTTATTATGTTTACATGTTAATATTTATCCATATCCTCTTCCATAAAATGGTAGATCGAACATTTTTTCATGTGTACATCGGATTACCGACTCATGAATCAATGCAATTCATCTTCCCTAACAACCTCTTATGCTTGGATATACTTATGGATTTATTGTAAATTTATTATAATAATTATATAATTAAACCTATGAAATTATATCATCTCATCTATGTTCTTACCTTACATTCCTTTGGAATATAATAACACCGCTAATGTGTACGTGTCGACTACTAGCTCCACAACATAAAGAGATTGGATTATAATTTAATTTTAAAATTCATGGAAATAATTATATCATTAGTGAATATATGTGAAATATATGATATAATAAATTATATTTAATATTTAATTACTCTTTACGTTTTTTCTCATACCTCTAAAAGTTAAAACAATGTTTATGCATGTGCATTCCCTTTCAATCTCTAAGAGATGTGTAATTCATATTAATACATATACCTTTTATGGATATATATATATAATGGATATATAATATATTCACCTACTTATTATAACTTATTATATGATGTAACCGTTCCCAAATAAAAATAACTGAAACAACTGAACCAAAACATATATAAAAAACAAAACAATTAACACTTAAAAATAAAGAACTTAATAAATTACTCCTCACTAATTGGGATTGAAATATAATAATTGGATAATATGCGATATTATATTTATGTATATATATCTATTATAGAACAATAATGAATTTAAATTACTATATTTTATGTTAAAATCACTTACAATGCACATCAGACCCAATGTAATGGTTTATGTCACAATCTCATTATTATTTCGGATTTTCGGTGTCTATATCTCTATTGGTTGAATTATTTTAACTATATATCCTAAAAAACACATTTTATTCTTCTATTTTTATTTATTTAAATTACATTTTTCCCTTTATTTTTCCTCTCTTTATGTACTCAAAGAACATAAATAATGTTTTTAAGGAAAATAATCCTTATTTTTTAACCACTTTCTAAAATATCCCTTCCATAGCCATATATTCTTCTATATGTCTAAAAGAATATTTTAATATTATAAAATGATTTATTAGAAGTTTTTTTACCATTCATTGACCCGTTATTTTTTTAAAATGTAATCTTCATTAAATTTTCTGAATGAGGTACTTTTAACCATTTTATAAAATGTGTAAAATGTTTCTAACTTATACAAAAAGAATGTAATTTCATTCTATCATAAATACCCATTTCATTGAGTCATCCACTAAAATTATAGATTATTCCTTTGAAATAAAATATTTTCATTAATGATTGGTAGATTTTATGGTTTTGAATAATGTATTGAAAAATGAAAAGTTTATTTTTTAACATCCTGACACAGAATACACTTACAATGCCTACAACAGGTGGGTCAAATGGAATAATGTGTTCCTACCTATATGCTAGAGGCTACCAACTAGCATTAAAGTCCTATGATGTGTTTTTGGGGTGACTATTTCCTCATGAAAGTGTATAAAACAACCGTGTAAATATATTGATTAATAGTGGAATAATAATTTAAATCAACGAGATAAGAAAAATATCTATAAGATTATAAATAATATTAAGCCAAAATAGTAATATTCAACAAAATTATTATGTAAAAACTCAAAAAATACAAGTAAATAAATGGATGTATTCATCTAGTACAATGCATGTACCAAAAATAAAAATTTCCAAAAAGAAACTATCTCTATCTAGTATCATGAGTATAGCTCAGTCATGTGATCTCATGCTCTTACGCAATAATTAAATCGATATTAATAAAGAAAATGATTACCCATATGTCATTATAAATCCATGAGTACTATCAAGATACCTAGTGGTGGCCTTACTAGGTTTTTAGTTAACACTCAATAGTACACCACCAATGGTGTATATAACAAGTCTAGTATGTGTGATATAAATAGAATAATTGTGCATTATATAAAAGTTATAATAGTAATAAAGGTAAAGGGGCACATTAAAAGGTGTTATTGTATATCCAAACTTGGATCCATGTGAATAATAATCAATTAACCATAATCTCGATCACACATAAAGATTAAAAATCAAGTAGTGATAGTATCTAATATACAAACTATAATCAAATACCCATATCAGTGAGTAAAACATAAACAATTACAACACCTTGTAATCAAGTGTCAAAATCCACAATTCTATATGTTGTGTAATTCAGTATCCTAAAATTAATGGATAGATACATGGTAAATAAGACCAAGGAACTCTATTTGAGTCAATGGAGTGCCCCTATGAAAATATTGCAACAAATTCGGTGGAGTGTAATGATCATGTCAACATAGCATGTCCAGTGAGAGTGCAGTAAAATTGGATCCATGGGGTTGAATGGCCTTCAACATTATATGTAATCAAGATCCATTTTATAAGGAATATGGAATACACTAGCATAATAAGGTTCCATAGAGAATAAATGTTCCTGTAATCTAATGTAATTAAGATATAAGGTGTTTTTTCGAGCATAAAATACCATCATCAATTAACCAATCCTTTCAATAATCATTTCATAACCATTCACAATCTATGTGTTCAATTAAAACATTCTATTAATTTTAGGGGAAACATCGGACGGTCTGAAATGTAGAAAAAAACTAAAAAGCCAAATATAACAGTAATCATTTAGTGAATGGTATAAACCTCCTACCGCATACACACAGTAGAAAAATATCCAGTATCGACCTCAAATTCAGACCTGATTGAGCGAAAAGTGATGAATATATGAAAATCCTTTAAATAAAGAATATTATCTTCCACCTATAGAACTATGTCGATACATAGAAAAAATTAGAACAACCCCAGATGAATGAAGACAAAATTTCCACGAATCCAATGTGATTAATTGAGACAAATATGTTGTACAAATGGTAATGTTATCTGAGAATATACCTTGAAGGAGGATTGATGTAAAAATGGAGAAGAATTTGTATCCATCCACCAAAATCAAAAGATAGTATGAGATTCAAATTAAAATTAAAGTATGGGAAAATGGTAAAATCACTCCAAAATACTAGGTCACATAGTTTAGATGCACGGTTGGACAAACCATTCACCCATCATGTGCCCTTATTTTCCTTATAGGGGACCTCAAATAGTTAATTCCCATAATTAGGAAGAACATAAAAAAATTATTTGAGACTATATTAAAATAATGTAGTTTTTTCATGGGTGTGCATCCTTGGGAACATGGATGGGAATAATAGTGCACCCTTTTCTTCTATATTTCTACCTGGAACAGGCATGTTGTTTATGATTCACGGTTTCCCTCAAAAAAAAATCATTGGATAGAGTCATGGACTGCCTCAAATGGTTTAATAAAATCGTTCCACTTGGGAACAAAATTTCTACTAACCGCATCCCTCGGGTGCACCGGTTCTACTAACCATGGGTCCTATCTTCCTAATCCAAAAACTGACCATCTAGGCTCCCAAAAATACCTATACATTCCTAAAACTTCTGACACCTCATTGAAAACTCACCTTAACTCAAAACCATGGATTTGAACTGAAAATTGAAATGTCTATACCTAATATGAAAAACTGATATCTTACAATATCCCCCCTAAAACAATTTGCCTCGGAATTTACATTCCAAGGGTGGCCAAGAATCATTTTATAATAACACCATCCCTAGATTATGTATGTTGGCCTCCCAATCCTAAGCCTCTTCATATACATGATCGTACTACCCTTTCACTTGTAATATAGGAACTAAACAACCACTGAGAATATTTTTTCTCATGTAATAGATTAAAATAGTACGATTGTCAAATTATGCATCCAACCATTTCTTAAATACATTCATCTAAAGATTACAAGATCGGTATGAGTTATAACAACAAAAATGATATGCATGGAAGACATTATACAAGGTTTGGTACCTTTATGATAATTTTAACTGATATGATACTAGCTAGAATCACTCAAGAATCTCTAATGACATGACATATCATGGTGAAATATTAACCTATTTATAAATTCGTCCATGTCCTAGCATCAATGAGATATGAAAGAATACCTAATCCATGACCAAAAACTCTAGAGTTTATATAGGGTTATCATCATTAAATAATTATGCATACAATGCAGAATCCATCCATTTCCTGATCAATTACACAAACTCTAATGTCTCCTTCTTGACATGTGGTCATAGTATAACTACCTATCCTAACCATAACCATCATAGATGAAATCAACATGTCATGTCATACAAATCATAGTAAGGTTCCATAATTATACTCACTTGATTCATATTTTTGTAGGAGAACTCAACCAGTAGTATATTTATCTCCCATGAGCCTCCAAAATCAAGGAAACAAGATCTAACAATGTCCTCTAGAAATTGTATTATATGTGGAGCTTGCATCATTGGTTGAAGGGGGAGGGATTCAGTGGAGATGTGTAACTTCCTTAGGAGACCTTGCAGAACTCAAAGGAGTGATGGCTTTTGGATAATGTGGCAGCCACCTAATCAAGGGTTGAAACATAATATTGATGCATCTTGCATGGAGGGAGTAATGAGGGGTGGATGCTTACTTAGAGACTGTTGGGGATCGGTGTACATAGCCTTTAGTGCCTTTTATAGTTCTAGTAACTCCCTGAGGGCAGAGGCTCGGGCTCTTCTTTCAGGCCTTTTCATTTGCAATAGGAGGGGCTTGGCAGCGACGGAGATTGAATCTGATTCAGAGGTCCTGGTTAAGGCGGTGCAGGGAAGTTATGGGATTATGTGGGATCTAACTTACATTATTCAAAGGTGCGAGACAGAAACTAGTCATGGAAGATTTATTCGTCATAGCTGGAGAGAGGCTAACTTTGCAGCTAACTCATTGGCTCGTTTGGGCAGTCAAGAGGACCCTATTGTTGTTTTTGATAGTCCACACTCCCTTCCCTTGGAGTGTTTACGTGTGGTTCGAGGGGATGCCCGAGGACTGCACCATTTTCGGCCCCCTTGAAGGGATTTTCTTATTTTCCCTTGTTTTTATTTTAAAAAATTAATAAAAAATAACTTTCAGACCTAGTAGGTCTCTTGTGGTCTTCCTTAACTTATTGGTAGGTGGAAAACTCATGGAAAAACTAGCTACCACTTATTTATTCCATATCCCCCAATACTAGTGACATAAGTCTTCGTAAATCATTGTAACACAGGGATGTCCTTCCAAATAAGAGACATGAAATTACTGCATCAATGCCTCTCATATATACTCTAAACCCAAAATAAAACATACATATGAATAATTTTATCCCCACCTATGGTCCATCTAGGAGGTTGGTCCTCACATTCCACACTCTCCTAGAGGACTAGGCCCTCAACATCAGAAAAAAGTTTCATCCACACTCTATCTAGAAGAGTTGCCACCACAAGTATTGATTATATAAAATTCTCTTGTTGGACATCCCTCTCATCCATGTTCATCTAATTAAATGATATTATAACCTTCCACTCACCATTAGACGTTTGAAGTGCTGGAATCTGAGTCCTCTTACTTACAACATCAAATACTGTATTTCATTTCACGTGCCTGAATTCAAGCTTTATATGAAATTATTGAAGGTATTGAATGCATCTTCATAGCCTCAGATCAAGGTCACACTATGTAAATATATACATGAGTCTTTTTGAGTTGATGAACTACATGAAACACTATCCTATTATATAGTACATCCAATAACAGATGTCATCAAAAATTTCAGCTAACTCATGGTGATTAATTGGGTAGTTACTCTCATGTGACCACAACTAATGAGACCCATAATTCATGACCCTCTAATCCGATATTAGAACTACTAATAGCCTAATACTTGATGAATCACAATAAACAACGTAGCTTCTTCCTGAATCTCGAAGAACCAGAACGGATGCTAAAGAAAGTATCCATTTCATCTCTTAAAAGGATTACTGACATGTATCTAACCATATAAACTTCATACCATTTATATACAATCCCATAAGAGGTGATAATAAGTTTGAAATTTCTATTATGAATAAGTTATAATAACAAACTATTCCCATGAAATTCTCTATTTCAATGTTGTTCTTCGATTTCTAGTATTGAACTACAACTCCACCCTTATATGGGATAATTAATACTCATACTTCTGAGACAATATGACCGACGAAGTGAGTCTTATCCTTCTAGAAGTGGTACTTTTGAGAGTAACATATAACTGATGGTAACTCATTGTATCCAAAATAATATCAATATGTTTGTCATGGTCATGTCGATTATGAGAATATTCCAATTCATCAACCATGAATATGTCAAAAAATGAATCCAGATAAAGATGGGACCCATGGATCATAACTTCCATGAAAATAACTAGCATGTTCAAGAGAATGAACTTTATAATAAGACAATCATATAGACCATACATGATATGAAAAGATGCATGAGGTATGTCTACTAGTTGAACATTTACATGTTCATAACTCGACCTAAAATAAATTTTCAAAAACACATGATCTTCTCAGAGCCTCTTGGTGAGGTGAAATATTCATGGAAAGAGATATCGGTTCATAAACCTCAACCAAATAAATTTTTGATAATCCAAAACTAGCATGAGGGGTCTGACCACCTTTTTCGTATAAAGGTCCATTGATGCCCATGGATATGTATTATTTCATGTAAAATTATTTTCCTCCATATCCTCTAGTTGTATCCAAGGATCCAGGAACTCAATAGTAACCATCCTGTAAGTAGAATTTGTATCTCGTGTAGCTCATGGATCCTGTCCTATAGAGACCTTCACCTCCCATAGGGGAGTTAATCCAAAAATGTTTCCTCTTAAAATATCCCTAAAATTATCAAACACTATAGGTAAATATGACCCATTAATTCCTTGATCATGTAGATATAATCTTGAAATCTTGGCTATCATCAGGCCCATCCCATGATATTCAGATCTAGCACTACATTACTTGACATCCCATTAAACACTGTGAATAAATATTACTCTCTATGGTGAAGTGAAGGTCACCCTTTGGGTGATATCAATAAACATGGTCATTATAATACACTAAAAATTACATCTTGGTTTTGATGACATACCGAGTTATCTAGAGAACCAAAAGATACCATATTACATGACACAGACCTATCTTTAGGGACACTCCATGTACAATCATACATCATCTGTTCTGTTCCCCAAAAAAGTATTAATTATCCTGACACAATCATAAAACTAAACAATGTTCCCAAGGATCTCCAAAAAAGGTACATATATGAACATATGTGAGAAACATATATCTAAAATAGAATAAACAATAATAACAGATACTATGATCAAACCTTTCACCATAGATGGCATAACATTCCGTTCATTAGGCGTAGGATGTAATGAATATATCTAGAATTAACTATGACCTTGTGAAACAACATTATTACCAAGAGTAGGCTAAATCTAATGTCATAGAACAAATAGTTCCTAGAAGCCTCATACACGAACATAAAATCGGCCTGATCAAATAATACTGCTCCATCTCCCAGCCTGGCATGGAGCTTTGAATCCCACCCATGAACTTGGAGTTGAAATCAGTCCCATTCCACTGAACACTAGAGGCAATGTCCTATAGAATAATCATATATGTGCTATCATACTACATTATAGGCACTTGACTAGGTCTCCATCCCACCAGTAACACTTATATTCTCTAGTCCAAAAAAAAAAGAACACAACAATATGAGAACTAACTGACTGGTTGGTACTCCCCACATGATATGCCTCAAAGAGGTGTATTATCCCTTCTAGAAATGATCCACTAGGTCGAGGGGCTGAAAATCCTTGCTATATGCCACTATATTTTCATAAGTTCCATTCATTAATAATTTCCTGATTCACTATCTCTATAATATTAGTAAACAGAAAAATTTTGACATGTGGTAAATCATAATGCTTGAGAACTTCCTCAAAGTGACTCTCCCTTGATGGCTCATCAATAAGTGAAATTGGTGTGAAGAACTAAAGCTCTATTAAGAATTTATAATATTCTATAATAGTTATTATTCCCCCCACTAGATGTATAAACTAACTAGTGAGTTTAGATCATAAGATATCTGGGAAGAATCAATTGTAAAACATGGATTGAAAATCCATTGAGACCATATCTTGGAGCATATCATCCGAGTTCAAAATATCCCACCAGTACATAGTGTCTCCTTGTATCATATATATCATGAGATTCAATCTCATCTTAGGATGTGTCTCCAGCTTCTTAATGATAGAAAATACCATGTCCATCCACATCTTATTATCCTATGGAACCTGATCCCCTTAAAATGTTGGAGGATGTTTCTTTTGGAACTCATGTTTCATCTCTTCCATTGACATGTAAGTCTACAGGGATCCATTAACGGTCTACATTAAGTGCATGAAACTATCTCAGAAATGGTTTTTATTGCCAATATCTGGAATGGTGGGTGTTTTCATAAGTGGAACATCTATTGGTTCTACTAGTATCTTAGGTCCCTCCACCTCTAGATAATGAACTTCACCACCATCCTAGTGCACAACTAGAGGCCATCGTAGTGGCATGGCTAATAAGGTACAAGAACACGCCTAAAAAAGTTCAGGTAGTGATCAAGAACTAGATATATAAGCACACGAAAGATCAATTACTTCCAATAAACAAGTCAAAATCCTATGCATTCCCTTAAATCTGTGACTCTGTAATAGAAATAAACACAAAATACCAAGATACAATACCTTTTTCTCCCTCTATAGAATTTTCATGGTCATGACCTATATTTCACAATTTAAATTTCATAAAGATTCTTACATTTTTTGTTATAATTATCTTTCAATAGATGAAAAAATGAGTCACCAATACCAATACATAAGGGACCATACACCTCATAAACAAAACCATGTTGTCCAAAAAATCCTAACCATAGCACATTACAGTCCATGTGGCCAATGGTCATGACCCAACAAATTAAAATATTCTCAAACTTACCAAATATAATAGATATATTTACAAAATATTAAATCCATAAAAGAAAAAATTCGTTGACATCGCTTTATAACATCCAAACCCAGAAGCAACTAATAGAGCCTTAATCAAGTGGGTCACATGGCCTTAGGTGTGACTAAGCATACTCTAGATTCATTTGAAATGAAGTGAGGGGGAAATGTCTGTATGTGGGGATAATATTTCATAATGTTAATTCTTAATTTAGTGTTATAAGTGTATTAATAAATATCGGAATCATAATATAAATCACTAATAGAAGATAATCCATCTAGATGTATTTAATAATAATTAATCTAAAAATAGTCATACACAATAAGATGATCATATCATGTACTTATAAACAAATGAATTCAATATTTAGAAGTAGTAATCAAGTAAAATACATGTATCAAAATAGAAAAAGGCAACAAGGAACTATCTCCATCTAGAATCATGATCATATCACGCTCCTATAATCTCATTCTCCTAAGAAACTATAGAATAAATCATTATATAGTGCGTTCTTTCCCTGATCCCTACCAGCATTCAAGAAATATATCTGGGTACCCAACGATGGCCTGAATATGGTGTGAGATAAAACATATTATTCCACAACCAAATATTTAATTAACTAGTCATGTATGTATAATATAAAAAAAGGTAGCGTGAAGTATATCACATGTATAAAAGAAAAAAAGTTAAGTGTCTCATGAAAAGGTTATCCTATCCAACAAAATATGGATCCATGTGAATAGTAATTATGAAACCATAATCATGGTCCAACATAAATCATTAAAAATTCGGTTTTATACAATATATTCTAGAAATTATAATCAAAATGGCCATACTAGGGATATCTAAGAAACATGGAAAATACTTCCAAATAAGAGAAAACCTATAATAATGTGTCAACCTCCCCAACAGACTATTCAATGTAATCCAATATCAGACCATGATAGTTTGGATCAAATGTATATAAGACCAATTTATCATCATCGTGTCTATGGAAAATTTCAATGGAAATATAATGATATCTTGTTTTGAGTCCAAGGTAATTTTATACAGAGTATGTCTAATATGATTCTAGGAAAGATAAATGTAAGGGATAGAAGGGCCCTCAGGATCCTATGTAATTAAGATCCATGGTATAAATATAATGGAATCCAAAAACATAATAATGATCTGTGGATTATAAATATCCATGGAATCTAATGGAATAGAGATCTAATTTGATTTTACAAGGAATACACTAACATTATCAATTGAAAAATAATTTAATAACCATTAATAATCCCAAATTTTATCTAAATCATTCAGTGATTCTATATAATCCATTCAGACATTTAAAAATATGGAATCATATGAAAAGGTGGAATAAATATTTTCCTATAATTCATTCAATTCTCATTCAATTCATTAACGCTACCAAACAATGGTGACTTCAAACTCTCAAAACATGGTGGTATAAAATTGGTAAGTTAAAAAGACACACCCTATGGATGGAATAAGTTGGGGATAAAACCCACTAATGATAAAGGGGAACTATTTGGGAATCCTAACAGGTTTCAATTTATTCAATTGAAATAGAAAATTAACTTATGGGTAAATTACAAAAGCTATGGAATATGGAAGAACTGTTATTAGGCATATATAACAAAAATCAATTGGGGAAAGATATAAACCACCTAATATATACATTTGGTAGAACAATAATCCATTATCAACATGTCATTTAGTACAATTCAATAAAAAATTGAAGAATATACAAAAATCCCTAAAATAAAAATGTTATCTTGCAACAAAATAACATTATCGGTACAAAAAATGAATAATTATATAAGGTAAATTATGATCTTACTTACATGGATCCAACAATATAAACATAGATCGAATTGCAATCTAGATTAGAAATTTATCCAAAAACATAAATTAAAGTATTCTTGTGCTCAAAAAGATATAAGAATAGGTCTCCCATTTACTATATATAAGAATTCAATTGTTAGGTTGAATTAAAATAGGAATATGGGATAATAGTACAATCACCCCAAAATATTGGGTTTCATGATTTGGCTGCATGGTTAGAAATAATGAGAACCAACTGTGTGCCCTTCTCTACATTATGGGGGACCTAGAATAGTTTATCACGTTGTTTTAAAACTCATGTAGAAACCTTTTGTAGAATTTTCTAAAAGACTTCTATATTTTCATGTGTTTGAGGCATTGGGAACACGGTTAAGGAAAACAATGCTCCCTTTTATACTCTCTATCCATCCTCATATGAGCATGAGCCCCTCACAACCTGATTTCCCACAAACTATTCATCAATTTATTGAGTCTTGGACCCCATTGAATGGTTTAGTCAAACATTTTTGTACGGGGAGAATAGTTTCCATTAATAATGTGACCCATTTTAATTTTCCATTAATAGGGCCTCTAGGATCTAAACAAGCCCTAGACACCACTAAAACTACTATAAACTCATTAGAAATTTATGTTAGGTGAACAATGTGGATTAAAAATTAAAATGAGATGATATGTACCTCATATGAAAACACAATATTTTAAACATTTCCCACAAGAAATTATCCAATTATTATTTTAATGTATATTCAAATAAGAATATATTATTTTGGGAATAATATACATTACATGGAATGTAATATACTCTTACAATTACTCATATTACTCTAGATAGATTATGATTTTGTCCATTTATTGGGTTATTATAAACATTTTGAAGGCTAGTTCTCCGATATGAATTTTTTACATTGATTATGTTTAACCTATTTCATATGATCATCGCATTAGATATAGAATGATATTTTTAGTGAACACTATAGAAACTCAATGAATCAATATGATCCATGAGAAAACAATGTTAGGTTATTTTTCATATGCCTAATTGTTTTTATATGTTTTCCAAGAATAAGGACTTAATTGTGGGATTTTTATGTATGAAATTATGCATTAAATCATAATAAAACCTTTTAACATTATTAGTGTGATTATTGATGTTGTTATGTTATCCATGTACTTAGTCCCTTTTTATGGTATTAGTTATATGGAATATTTTATTATTTTCCATCATAGACATATTAATCATGTTTAATTTAAATTAGGATAGCTTCTATTGTATTCCTTCACATACTAAAAATACTTATCACCTTTTATTATGTTTTATTTCCCAAAGATATGAATAAGGAATCTACCAATGAAATCAGTGATTTACAAGAAGAAATAATAATGTGATGCGAAGAATTATTTTATTATTTTAAATGTTTTATAATATAATGTGAGAATCATGTATGTATCCAGTTTCTCTAGACTACTAAACTATATATTCTTTTATGATACTATCCCTTATTCTTGTGTTGATGTATTAAAATAAGTACTAGCTCTAGGTTACTTGGTTCGGGGTGTTATATTTGGTACATGATGAAGGTTAGTATAACCCATTAGAACTATATTTACGAAAAAATATATTAGGGAACATAACTATATGATAAAATATGGGAATATTTATAATTATATATTAATTTCATATGGTTATTGGCATGGTAGATATTATATGGTTTTCCTTTTCATACATCCTTTCATGGATGCAATGAGTAGAATCGTTTTAGGATTATATTATTTTTGTGTAAATAACCCAAAAATAGTTGGTCATGTACATCTCTATAATAATTTTGGTGCACTATCAGTATGCCCTTACTGAGTAACTAGTTTGACACTCTTAGGGGATATGCCAGGGTTAATTCAAATTTATTTACAAAAATTATTAATGATTTAAAAATATTATTATTATTCAGAATGATTCTAAGTTTATATTTCTAAGAATATTTGTTAATTTATTTTCATGTTACATCAAGAGGATTACATGTTTTGAAATTATGCATTTTGTTTCATAATGTTCTAATATAACCTACAGTATTCCATTTTTTATAAAGGGAACCTAAAAGAATGAATGTTATCCATGTTAATGAATGTAATATATTTAGGGATAAACATTCTAAGAATGATATTGAAGTGGGTAATAGATCTATAAATGTAACAAGAAAATTTATAAATATAATATGGTTGATGACTTTGGTTATGAACAATAACCTTTCCCTTATAAATAATCCTATGAATCTACAATTTTGTGGAGTAATGTGGTAAATTTCCATGTGTATGAAAACATCAATATTCATTTGAACTACCAATAAATTTTTTGGATGAGAGAAAAAAAATTTAAAAATATAATATATTTCTTGAATTGGGAATTATTGAAAATGAAAAGGTTGTCGTTGAAGTTTATTGTCTCGTGGGGGATGCAGATCATTGTTTGACATTAATTTAAAACAAATAAGATATGTATGACATAGAAAACATTGAGTGTAATGATTTTATGGTAATTTGATTATATATATATATATTCCTCATGAGAAATGTGAAGATATGGAAATAAAATTCATGGGTCAAAGAAAATAGAATGATGAAAATATTTCTATGTATGAGTCAATAATTACATAGATATAATGGCATGTTGTGGACTATGTTTAAATACATATTGTAAAAATGATCATTTCCTATATGGTATAATGCAAATAATTCGAAGAGATCTATTCTCCTAAATATTCCCATTATACGAGGACACAATATAATGTGTTATAAAAAAAGACATAATTCTACATGTCATGTGAATTAAAAGAAATGAAAACATATAAATAAGAAATTAAGAACTCTGGAAAAGTTATTATGAGAAAAGAGAAGAAGGAAAGGGTTTAATTTTATAGTTACATTAAATGTGTAAGGACACACCATGGGAAATGTTTTATGGGAATGGAAGTTTGATTCATCTGTGGAGATAATTTCTATCTGTATCATGATTTCAAGTTCAATAAAGAAGGATCCAATATTAAATGTGTTAAATCGTAAGGATATTGGTTACTGGGAAAATGAATGTCCCATGAATCAGGACAATTTTATATATATAATACTCAATGAGAATGGACAAGCTTATGAAATCAGAACTATTGAGTGTGATATTCCTAAAGATGATGTGGAAGATAGTTTAATAATAGACTCATATTAATCCAATGAATTTTTGACTCTAGATATTCAAACTATTTTATATCAACCATTTTTTCTATTAAAATTAAATATTTCACTTGCAGCATAATTAATGAGTTGTCAGTCAAGACTTGTAGTGGATGTATCTATATAATAAGGTTGATTCAAGTAGTTACCATTATAACACATAAACATTTCGTATTTGATCACTATATTATTATAACTATTGATTTTGATATAACCATTTGTATGGTGTATATTTTAAAAATGATCTGGATACATATTGAAAGTATATGTAAATTAGAATTCATTATGGAGATGGTTAATTATTTTTCTTTAGAGGGAGTAATTCAACATCTGATTCATTCCTAGATCCATCCATAGTAGGTCTTCTAAATGATAATCATATGGAAGAATAGAAAATGAAATCTATGAAGGGAAAATGTAATAAAATCTTTGAGGATGTTGGTATTATACTAAAATACATTGATGTATTTCATGAGGAATTACATGGGAATCCACTAGAATATGAAGTTCAATTTTCTATTGATTCTATACCTAATAAAAGACCTATATTATAGGATTCATATAGAATGGACACTATTGAATTAGTCAATTTGAGATAATCAAGGGTTTTTTATAAGTGATATATATTCCCTAGTGGCTCAGCATGGGGCCCCTTTGTTCTACTAATTATGAGAAAGATATATCTATGAGGATATTCATTGATTATATATAAATAACAGATATTATTATAAATAATGAGTATCCTCAGAATTCGATTGATAAATTATTCTATCATATTAATGGGTCTAATTAATTTTTTCAAAGATTGATCATAGATTTTATTATCATTAATTGTGTGTAAATAAGGAAGCTATTCCAAAAAAAACATTTCGAATGAGGAATGTACATTATGGGATTATAGTAATTGTATTTGGATTGACTAATAAATCTTCAATTGTTATTGATGTAAAGAATAGATTATTCATATAATATCATGAATATTCTATTGTGGTATTTATAAATAATATAATGGTTTATTATAAAATATATATAGAGCATAATAATCACTTGAATATAATTATTGAGATCTAAGATGAAATGAGTTATATGGGAAATTTTTCAGGCTTAAATTTTCGGTGTAGAATTTCATTTTCATGGATATATTCTCTAAAATGAAGGAATATCAGTTGATCCTGTGAAGAATTTTTTTTCAATCTATAGAATACCCCAATTAATATAATCACGGTATATGTTTCATTTGTTTGGCATGATCATATCATCAATTTGTTTGAAAAAATCCCAATTGAATGACCTATTATTTAGGATTACTGTTAAAATGGTTAAATTTCTATGGGAGAAAAAAATGTCAATAATGTTTTTGATTAGTTGTTGAATATCTTGATAAATAATCTTATTTTGACACTACCAATAGGGAAGAATGATTTATGATATATACTGATGCCTTGCAAAAGGGACATGATCATTTCCTTATGTATAGTGATAATGTTATTGTCTATGAATCTAGTAAGTTAAAGACTCATGAAATGAACTATCATACTCAGGATCGTGAGTTATAATAAATAATATATTAATTGATGATATTGATACATTATCTCTATGGATAATGATGTGAGATAAACACATATCAAAAGATATTGAAATACAAATTCTCATATAAATAGACCAACACATGGAAAAGGTGATGGCTTGAACTAATCATTGATTATGATTACTCAATACACTACCACATATGGAAGACAATTACTGTAGTGGATAAACTTTGAAGGAATGATAATTGAGTCCTGACCAAAATGGAGGGTGATAGATATCAAATGATAATGGATATTGTAAATATAGAAATTTTAATTACTCTATATGAAGAACCATCACTCCTTTTTCAAATGATTTTCAAAACATAATATTGGGATAGATAAAATGTACTAATACTAGTTATGAGAATTTTCAAATGAAAATTAAATTAGTGAATGAGGATAAATTGGATAAATTTATAAGTCAAAATTGTATTCTAAAATTTGGAAATTGGATTTTAGTTCCATCTACACCTACGATCAAAGAGAATTATTTTATGATGTTAATAATTGTAATTTATAATTAAAACATGTTATAACTAAGATTTATATATAGTCGGAGGATCATTTTTTGTTGGGATAACATAAAGTTGTAATTTGAATATTACGTACAAAGATGCTTTGTTATTCAATAGGTGACGGCTGAGAGGCTGCATCAATGAGAATTCATGAAAAATATTCCCATTCCTATTTGGTACTTGGATTAAACTACTATTTATACATTCAATAAATTATATAATACTACACAAAATATTGATATAATTTGGGTTAATGTTGATCGAAATTACAAAATCTTCTCAATTATTTACTATTAGAGAAAAATTACCTCTTCATTTCCGTGCATGGATCTATAATAATGTGGTTTTAATAATTAATCGTTCACCAATTAAAATTGTATCGGTTCATGATCCATTGTTTTTCTTGAATTTATGGAAAAATCTTCATGTGATCCTTGATATAGAACATCATTTGAGCACCTATTTTCTCCCCCAAATTGATGGAAAATCTAAAATGAATATTGCTAATTTATAAGTCATTTTGAGGTCATGATAACATAACATTAAATGTTTGTTAAATCAGTATTTATCATTGGTATAGTTTTCCAAAGATAATATCTACTATACATGAATAAATAGGGAACTGTGTGAATCATTATACACCAAGATATTTCATACTCCAACTTGTTAGGATGATGTTAATAAATGGAATCTTGTAGGATCAGAAGTTGTTAAGAAGGAAACAATAAAGTTAAATTATATAATGACTAAAATTAAAACCTCTCAAAGTTGGGAAAATTATTATGTTGAAAACAAGAGGAATGATTAGGTATTTCAAGGGTGATATCATGTTTTCATTGTAAGGATGTCCATGGAAGGGTGATATAAGGTTCAGTGAGAAAGGGAATTTGAGCCCCAGGTTCATTGATTCTTTTAAATTTTTTTCTATAATTTTATTGGTAGTTAATATATTTCAAATGAAACCAAGTATATATATAGTAAATTATTTGTTACAAATATAACTTTTAAGGATGATACATGCCAAAACCAACACATTTTCTCACTTATTAATGATTATAATTAGAACAAGATCTATCTTACTATTAAGAGCCATTCCAGATTCATGACATAAGAGTGTAATTATTTTGTACTAGGATATAAAGTGAGGTAAAGGTAATTTAAATAAATAATAAAATGGTTTATGAGATGTGGGATCCATAGGATGTTATAAAGATGAACCACTATCATTTTTTAGAATGTAATAATAATGATAATTTCTGGGATGATGTTTTTTTATGGGGGAGGAATATAACACCTGAAATCCAATTATAGTATGTGAATATTGTATTTTAATAATAATTTAATACAATAAAAATAAAAATATTTTATTTCATAAAAATTATAATTTGATTGGATGAATATACATTTTAAAAATAATAGGTCAGAAAAAAAACAAGAATGAATTTTTGAGATTTTCCCTTTAAAATTTGATTGTATTTATAGATATAAATATTATAATTAACTTTTTGATATTTTATTTATAAGTATATATAATATTATGTGTAATTTAAAATTTATTAACTATAAATTTTACAAAATTAATGTTATGATCATTTAAAGGTAAAAGGTATATTTTTCAAGAAATATTTTTAGGTATAATGTCATTTAATTAAAATTATTTGAATCAAAATTTAATGTTGAAGGTTTTAAATGAAATTTATATATTCTATATCTAACCATATAAATCTAAATCCATTTATTGATAACTACTATTAATATAGTTAATTTAATATTAGCTTATATTTTTTTTTTGAAAAACTACTTATCGATACGATTTGTGGGTTCATTTTTATATTATATACTATCACTTTTATGAATTGAATTTGATAAAATGTATTTTATTTTTTGAGTCATAATAATTAATATAATATAATGAGTAAGAAATAAGTTTTTCCTCAATTAATAGTAAAAAAATTAACAACCATGGTTATGGGAAAAATATTTTTATCTAGGGTAAACCTAAAAATAAAAGCAGTTAAATGGCATAAAAACTTTTTGAAACTCAATTTGTTTGTTGGAATTCAACCCTTATCATAGAACCTTCAAAGTGGATACATTTTGGATCTATTAATTTTAGGAATTGTATGAATTTTATGTGATATTATATTAAAAGATTGAAAAATTTCAAGTGTTCCACACACATCAATTATAAAACAAACCTCCTCCCCTCACTTTTTTCACACATATTGGGCCATTAAGCACTATTAACCCCTAATAAAACCTCTCTAAAACATCTTTATAAAACGTTTAGATATGATTTTATTTAAAAAAATAAATCTAATGTGGTATTAGTAATAGATCCAAATGAGGTGTTTCTAAGTGATGGTAATCATCTTCACTATGATCTTTCTTTTTTACTTATTGTTTTACAACCATAAATTCTGAATTAAAGATTCCAATATAAGAAAATTAATATATAATAATATGGTATTATGTTTATTTATTATTATTTATCAATATCCATTTCTATGAAATTGTAAATGAAACAATATTTCTTGTGTGTGGAAGAGTACTGCCCCACGAACCGATGTAATTCTGTTTCAATCTCAATCCCTCACAGATATATATATATAAGTCTGAATTTAATTTTTTTATTAAATTTATTACATAAATATATACATAGAATTATAATATACAATATAAATTCTTATCATCCAATCTATTAGAAAACATTAATGTTTCTCTTTCATACATATGGACTACCACCTCTACGGAGCAATGTGTTTTTTTATTTATTACATAGAAGATTATATAATTATATTTAATGAATATATATGATATAATAATTATTTTTTGAATTGATAATTACTATTTTCTTTTATTTTAAACAAAATATCTAAAAGTAAAAATCATCGTTCATGGATACGTACGATATACAATTGCCTTGAATAGAGGAATTCATTTTCCTACATGTACCATTTATGAATGACTATAATTATAAAAATATATATAATTAAAATAAGTGATATTTATCAAATTATTAGTAGTTTAGTGATAATGTAAAAATGATCAAAGTTCAAGGACCAAAACTAATGTACTGAAACTAATATGATGAATTAAACATTAAACACTAAAAAATAATGAATTTAATAAATAATTATTAATAAATGTAGATTGAAATATTTTAATTGGATCATATATGATATTATAATTATATATGTAGTTTTCATATAAAATAATAAAAACATAAAATTATTATAATGGATACTAAAATAACTAACATAATATGTAAGACTTGAGGTAAGGGTTTATTTGTGTCTCATTGTTATTCTAGATTATTATGTTTATGTCTCTATTGGGGATATTATTTGATATTTATCTCTTAAAAAATAAATTTTATTCATATCTCATTATTTCAATAAATTACATTTTTCCATTAATTCCCACTCTTTTAGTACTCAATATACCGAAATAATGTTTTTATGGAAAAAATACCTTATCATTCTACTAGGATGAGAATAATTCTCTTCCATGAACATATTTACTTTGAAAATAATCAAATAATATTTTTAATATTCATCATATATTTATTGAAGATATTTTTACCCATGTTTGAATTTTTATATAATGGTTTAAATGTAATCTTAATGTCATTTTCTAAAAATGTAACTTTTCTACTTATGAAAAAGTGTTAAAGGAATTTATTTAACTTATATGATATGAATCAAATTCTCCACCATCATGAACAATAATTTCAATTTAAATTACATTAACAGTTTATCTGATTCTATTAATTGAAAAATTTTCCATTAAAATTTGGGATATTTTAAAACATGAATATGTTTTTTCAAACTAAACTCAGAATTTCCCTCAATAAATTTTCTAGTCATTTTTTAATGTAGAATCATTTATTTCAAAATTTTATGTGAATAAGGTGATTTTCCTAGAATGTAATATTAATATAAAATCCAATATATTACTCTATATTTATTATAGTTATGATTATTAATTTTGAAATTATATACATTTTTTATCTAGTTTTCTGAGAAAAATGTTTATTTTTATTTTGTTTCACCCCTTCATATGATGTATAAATAGGACTTCATAATTGAGGGGTGGGGAAGTTTCTATCCTGTCGATACATCTGATGATCTCTTGAGACAAACTAGTTAGGATTTTTGGAATAATAACTTCTTTTTTATGTCTGTTTTCATAGCATAAAGCCTCTACAAAAAGATTATGATATCTTCCATTACGAGTTAAATCGTAATGAATGTAGTTATTATTATCCTTGTGATTATTTATTTTCATAGGATATCAATGTATTTAGTCACCATTTTATGTTATTAATTCTATAGAGTATTCTTTTACTATATATCTCATCCAAATTATATATATTTTATTCAAATTTTTTATAACATATGTTGTATGATTTACTTTACTGAGAATTAGAGCTCATCGTTTATTATGTTTTAATATGACCATGATACGAAGAACAAATATATAATATTAATTTTAGATTTTATTTAAATAATAATAATTATTATATTGTGTTTCATGTTTCCTTATTTAATGTGAGAATAATGTATATATCTTGTCTCCCAAGACTATTAAACTACTCATTCCATCAGTTTGTAAAATTTCCACTTCTCAACTTTTATGTTATTATGATGGGAAATTAGCGATGGATTCCTATCCCTAATGAAATTTATTAATGGTAATCCATCAATAATATCAAATTACAAAAAATGGAATTAAAATATATTTTTTCAATGTCCCATTAAAAATAATAAGTTTTTTGGTATGGATGTTTCAAATATTTTAACTAAAATAACAATAATATTTTTAAAAATTTGGGAATTACTTTTGAAAATAAAAATTACTTACTATAGGGTCTAAATCCAAAAAAATCAGTGGATGATTTTTATGAAACAAATTTAAAATGTTAATGTGATACATCACTCTATACTATATTTAATCTAAAAAATAAAGGAAAATTATCTAATTCTTTTAAAAAATATATATATATATAATAAAAACAAGAATTTCAATATTACGTCACTTCACACATAATATTGTTATCAAATAAAAATACCCAATATTCATAAAAACAACTCATTATAAACTAGTATCAGGGTGAGGAGGATGACCTATGGCATTCTATAGGGGGAACCGCATACTATCACAAAGACTAAAATACCACATATACACTAAAAACTACTCATTTCTCTGATGATACTGCTCATATCCTCCTCCAAATATCTATCTGTCCACTACATCATCTCTTCCAAATATCACAACCTTTGTTCATACTATGGAGAAGATGAAAATGATGAAATTTTCAGAACTCCCTTTAAACTAACTAATTATTTCATATAATTTACATAATCACTATTACCTCTTAATAATTAACCAATACTGGTCACTCGGATTTTTCTTACACCATCAAAATTCATTTGTATCCATTCCCATTCATGAAAACCTGAAATGATAGTAGAATTGTTTTCTATCTTGGCATGAATCTTTTGTTATTGAGATGTTATAGGAACAAGGTTTCCCTTAAATATAATTTAAAATTAAAATATAAATTAAAATAATATCTGTAATTTTTTTAAACAAAATATATGAACCCCACTCTAGTGTAATCTATCATAGATAAGATATCATATATGGGGATCAGTTTATTTCTCCTAAAAGTATATCCTATTTCATTGGATTAAAATCTATCAAATTCCAAAGTATATATACTATAAAATTAATGATATATTTCAAAGTGATAAAAAATGAATATAGAAACTTTATCCACAGTTTACATTTTTTATATTTTAAAAAACCAATGAAAATGTTCACTTATACAAATGTCACATGCCTCCCAGATAGGGTCATTCACGAAATCATCAATTAGAGACAAAAAATTCAATAAGAAAATAAAAAAAAATGTTACTAATTATTGAAATAGAAAATAAAATATTTTATTTTATAATGTTAAAATCTAGGGGTCTAATATCTACTAATTAAAAATAGTGTGAACATGATACAATGACCCCCATGGTGCATTAAAATAATTTCATGGAATCATATCATCCTACCCAATAACTAAATATGAGAAACTGTGAAAATAAAAACATATTATAATAACATTATCTTAATAATTAATTTAAAATAAATAATATAAAATAAATATCTAAAAATGAACATATCTTTATAATCAAGGATCAAAATAATGAGATGAACATATTTGTAGAACATGGCATAGAATCATCAATATAGAAAGGTCACGCCCCCTCTTAATTAGTGGTGACATAGAATATTTGTGAATTTTAGATAAATCAGGCTCATTATTAGCGAGTTTGGAATTATTTAGATAATGATATTGATCATAAATAGAATCTATAGAAATATTAAAAAATAATTTAAATGTAAATAATTTTTATTATAGATATCAAATATAGAAAACAAATAAAACTAGAATACCTTAATATTATGATTAAATAATTGGTAATAATTATATCAAAAATAAAAATACAATATGTTCTAAAATATAATAATTACGAGATGATAGATTCCATTATATAGGAATACTAACTATCAATAATTGTTAATTTAGATTTAAAATAAAAATAAAAATAAATATCATATAGAATATAATATTTCTACCTGTAAATAATTTTTAATAATGATATCAAATATAAGAAACTAATGAATACAACTAGTAGTGAGGGAACATAATATATTTTTATTAATATCTCCAACTATATGAAAAAATATTACATATAAATAATTTTTAATATATATATCAATTAATAAAAACCAAAAAAATGATTATAATACATTATTATGCATCTTCATCCTCAAATTCAATGATGATAATATCTTCTTCTTCATATTAAACATCATCAACATCCTTGTGACATTCAATCTCTTTATCCATTATCATTTTATCAACATTATAAATATCATGTTCCCAAAACTAGGGGGTTTCATCGTCAAAATTTATATCTAATCAGGTAAGATATCTGTTTGGGGATTTTCCTAGATATATTTCAATATATTACACTTCCATAGAACCCTTTTAATTATTAATACCTTGATTTTGAAGATATTTCATTTTTATACACCCGACCTGTCATTTTAATATATTGAAAAATAACATTAATTTCCATAATAATTATGATGATCTTGGTTCACCAATATAAATAGTTCATTTAAGGAAACAATTATATTATTTATATTGATAATGATACCTTATCATGGATGAACTCGCAACATTTGATCAGTATCATACCAATGGATTTAAAACATTGTAACATAATTTCAACCGAGATAACATAATTCATTAATTTAATCTATCATTCCAAAAAAGTCGACTGAACTATATTTATAGGTAGATCATTTCGACCTAAAAAAATATTCAATGATTTCATTGATTGAAAATATATTCTCATATGAAATCAATATACATTAACCACAAAACCAATATATGATTTTACAAATTTTGATGGAGGGGTTTTGGGTACATATAATAAACTACAAATTTTATTTTCATTTTCTGTTCATGGAAACAATAAATATTATTTAACTTACCATTATTTGAAACCCATATAAAAAATTTAGTTGGAAATTACCATCAATAGAAATAAGGGTATTTTTAATATAAATATATTTATTATGGTCATCATATAGTCTATAATATTAAAAATGTAAATGGATTTAGCAGTTATATATATTATTTTAAAAACAATAATAATAAGTGGTGTTGACAGAAATTTTTTTTTTCATTTTTTCAAAAAGGGTAAGAACATATGTATGAGCTATGTGTATTTCTTTATCCACCATAATTGTATCATACCTCCACATTTAGCTTAATAAAAAAAATTATTTATTAAATATTCCATTGATTTAAATAATTCAAATAATAAAATTTTCTCCAATTTATTTAAAAATAAAAGCAACATCATTTTTCAGCACACTCAATGTATCGTAATACGATGATTCTGAACAATTATCTCATAATAAGTGTTATATTTCAGTCTACATTTCCCATATTAAAGAATTAAACATACCACTAAGACCAAAAGGACATAATCATTCCATTAAGACATGATAGTGATGGCTTTTTAACCTTGTAAAATTTATATTTCTAATTAAATAAGAAAAATTAGAATCTAAAAAATAAATTGACCTCAAATATCTAATCCATTGATAGAATAAAAAATTCTCTATAGTGTCCACACACTACTTTTGGATTCTTTATATAATGTGATATTTCATCTTCAAATTATTCAATTTCTTGATGTATTTAAATATTAGCATGATATAACATTGACTTCGCATTTTTTCAGTCTTACAATGTATTTCCAACACTATATAAAATGTTTTGTAAAAAAAAATTATCAATAAGAATCACATTTAAAATGTAATCCACTATAAAATCATAAAAAAAATGGAATGACCTAAAACATACTCCACATTATCTGATTATGATTTATCCCAAAATGATAAATTTTTTATTCATTTCTAGTTATGCCTAATGTAATTGGATTTAATAATGAAATGAAGGATTTTACCTGAATTCCGTAGAGAACAACGAGAGGTTCGACTCTTTCAATTTTACCATTTTTTTAATTAATTCTATTCCTTAAAAAAGGTTGGTCCATAGGAAGAAATATCAAATAACAGTTAAAATATCTAGTCTTTCTCTCATTCACAATCCTAGATTAAATATTCATAGACATGAAATACAAATATGATTTTAGACCATGTGTAATCCTAGTAGATAACATGATATACATTGAAATGTCACTGATAATAAAAATTAATAAATCGTTCTTTGTAAAATTATGATATGTAAATATATCATATATAGTATCATGTACTTTCAATAATGAAATTTAATCGCTTATTAATGGAAGAAAATAAACATCAATATTCTTCTTCAGATATCTTGGAATTAATAACATGAAATATTTATATGGATCTATCATCAGAATCCAAAGAGGTAAATTTTACGGGTAAATGAAAATCATCCAACAAGAATATTGATTTCCATAAGCACAAAATGAAAAGAAACATTAGTAGATACATTAAACAAAAATTTATGAAGTTTTTAAGAAAGAAAAAAAATCATCTAATCAATGAGCGTCCATGAATCACCATCGCATTGATGATTTTAACATTAACTAAGGGAAACAATTTGATTTATTGAATATAATCAATGCTTCTCTATTGAGAGGTATAAATATATATTGTAAATAGGTTTTAATTGGAAAATAAACCAACTATTTCATAGAATATCTGGAAT
Source organism: Viscum album (assembly GCA_963277665.1). Classification (NCBI taxonomy): domain Eukaryota; kingdom Viridiplantae; phylum Streptophyta; class Magnoliopsida; order Santalales; family Viscaceae; genus Viscum; species Viscum album. Next base: position 1,293,060,269 of record OY728136.1, read on the forward strand.
TCTATATTGGGCCTCATTATACCTTGATTCTTGAAATGTTGTACAATTATCTATGATTCAAATTCACCATAATATATGATTCCATCATTTTAACAAGAATTGATATTATGATAATAGTGACCAGTATTATTGACCAACATCATAATTCGGTTGTAACCCACAATTAATGTATTTATATCTTGGAATAACGAGTAAACAAAATAAAATATTTGATCAAACAATAAATTTGAAATTAAAAAATGTGGTTTAATAAACAGAATTTTTTTAAACATTCATATTTTCTTACCTAACATCCTTGATAAATGTTTTCCATAGAACATTTAAACAAATTATAAAATTGTGATATTTTAGATTGAAGATTTGAAAAATCATTTTGGGCAGTTACCTCATTAGTATATGGGCCAAGAGCTACATGTACAAAATTTTGAAATGAAAAAATTGAGATAAGTTATTGAGTTTTCTCTGATTTCTATTCAACATGTTAATAACACGAAATATATTCTTCCTAAAAACCAATACATTATAGATGAACTCCATCATTTTAAATTATTTTGTATGTCATCATAACAAATTTATCACTTTTTGATTTAAATGTTCTTTGGAGATAAATTTTAAATTAAACAATATAAAGGATAAAAAATTCCAACCCCATTAATATAGAATAAATTTATACCAGATCCGTTGGGATTTTTTTACGATTTAATGAATCACTATCATGTAATAAAAACTACTTTCTACATTCAAAGTCAATAATTATCTATAAAAAATAAACAAGATTAATTATTACTCATTGTGACTAATTATTAAATGTTTATATATTTTAATAATTTTTAGTTAGTATTTCATATATTGTTTATATAAATTTTATTATAAATTATTATATTGTACAAATATTCTCAAAAATATAATAATACATAGAAATTAATACTAATATTTAGTATTTATTTCTAATATTTACGAAGTATTTATTAATTTTTTAAAATTATCATATTACTGTCACTAATTCATTAAACTAATAATATGTTTACACTAATTATTGTGAATATTTAAATGTTTCTTGTATTTTTTATTTTTCTAAATATATTTCAATTTTTTAGTAATTATTAAAATTAGTTTCAAATTCATATAAATTGGTACAGTTTTTTTATTAATATTTCTTATTTGTTAATTATAATTGAATTTAATATAAATATTTCTAATTTTTAATAAGTTGTAGTATTTCATACCTTTCTTTTACAATTTACTAAAAATTATAGTAATTTCATCAATTTTAAAATTTATTAATAATATTTACGAATTAACACTAACATTTACTAATTATTAACAGTATTGACAAAATAATTATTAATAATTAGAAATTGATTTTATAATAATAAAAATTATTCAAATTATTTCTAAATTTTTACCACTAACTAATTATTTTGATTCATTAATAATTTTTTCAATATTAATATATTTTATAGCTTATTATAGGTTTTTAAAAATAATTAATAAATAGAATTTAATAATCATTACTTATCTGTAATTGTTATTAGTTTTCCATTAAAAAATTATAATGTTTTTCACCAAAACACATTTCATATAAAAACTTTTTCATTAAACTTATTTTCTGATAATTTGTGTATAATATTCTTTTCTATTTGTTTATTACACTATATATATAACACGAATTATTAATAAAATATGTATACATCAAATATATTTTTACTTGTTTTAATATAAGTATTTAAATTAAATTTGTACACATATATATATAACCATGAATTTTTTTAATATATATATATATATATATATATTCACATGTGTGTGCCTATATATATGTATATATATATAACATGATCCCCATCGTTGGCGGTGGGGAGGCAGTTGCATGTTGGTGAGGGGCATGTTACGGGGTCTTGTCCCTAGGCCTGCATGTTTACTACAATTTCCTCTCCCAGTTGTGTTCCATAATAGAAAATATAATCAACCTTATATATATATATATGTGTTACAAGATATATTAATCAAATATATATAAACCAAATATATTTTTACATGTTTTCTAAAAAAATATACATATGGAATCCACACACACACATACACATATATGAGTATATAAAAAACCTTATACATTCGTTAAAACATATTTATATGTATACTCACATGTTAATATATATATATATTTATATATGTATATGTATATATATTACATATTTTTGTAATGATGTATATATACATAAAATATACGTTTACACATTTTTTAAACAAATGTAAATATGAAATCTATATAGATATATATGTATTTATATATATCAAAACCCTTTCACATTTTTTAAAACATTTATATTTTTATTTTCACAAGTTAATACATATATCATAAACCATTAACCTTTTTAAAACATGTATATAGGAATATACACAATTAAATATAATATATATATATATATATTGAAATGTTAAATAAATTATTTTCCTAGTTTTAACTAAATTAAAACAAAATATAATATTAAAAATCAAACATGGTTTAACATCACATCTAGAAACCAAGAATTATCATAATTCATAAAATATTATATTTCCAACAAAATGAAACCCAATTGACCAATTAAATAGATTTATGTAAACTATGGAAACATTTATATAAATATAATACATCCTTAAAAGTATTTTCTATAATAACCATATTTCCTATAATAACATAAAATAATAAATATACCTAAATCGTAAATAAAAAATTTAAAATTACCTTAAATATAATGGTTATACATTGATAAAAATTCCTCAAATGAATTGTACTCTTCACATGTGGATCTACTGCACACCCAAATAGGGAATAATATATTTATAGTAACCCTAAATACCACCAAAAAACATAAAAACATCTAATTATTTTGAATGATGATATGCCTAAAATAATTTATGAATGACTAAATGGTACGTCATAAAAACAACGAATGAGTAAGAGGATATTATACCTGGTGATTTTAACCTCAATTGTCAAGAAATTGGGGGTGATGGATGGTTTTAGGGGTGGTCTATATGAGGGTAGTGCAATGGGAATATGTGACAAAAAGGGGTAATGAAATAAGTAGGAGGGGAGGATAATATTTATTTTATGATTTTAAGTATTTTTTTTATTTTTGACAGGTTATTTATAGAAATTTCTTCCATTGATAAAGGAAATTTTTAACAACCTTTTGGGACGGATTTAAGTATTCTTCATAAAAGGTCATGCTTCACTAATTATTTGAGTTGTATTTAAATGTCCATCATTTTTATCCATAAAAAATAATTCTTCACTTGGAATGGCTTTCACTTGTACCAATAATATTTGGAACAAGTTACATTTCCCTCCACAAATAATAAGAATTAATCACTTATTTATCATGAAGAGGCTTTCTCATCTTAAATAAGTGTTTCTATAGGACTATTTGAAATGGGGATCCTCATCATCATATATAACCCATCAAAAGTATCCATTTATTATATTGAACCATCATAAGTGGGGTATTGGTGTTTTTCATGACCCCCACCCCACAAAGTGTACCCCTCCTGGGCCGGCAATGTGAAAAGGGAGATAATTATCCCTGAGCCCCGCCTCCAATAGGCCACGGGTTGGCGACTGGCACTGAGGGTATAATAAACACACAAATGGGTGGTATTACCCTCTAAGAGAACGTATACGGAAGAGAGAGATAAGATAGACACCAACAAACTCCAACTCAGAACTGAAATATAAAAGAAACCCAAGTAAATATATGAAATGCCATGAAAAAGTAAAACAACTGAATGGGAAAATTACAAGTACCAAAAAGAAAGTAAAACGGCAGTGACCACAAGCCCGAACAGCTCCTCTAACCACAAGCTAGTAGTACCCAGATTGATCTCCAACCTGCTCCAAGTGACCTGAAAATCAATTTATATATATGTAGGGTGGTTATAACAGTATACTCGGTAGGATCCCCACCGAATCCTCTCGTGAAAAAGTAAAGAAAGCATAATAAAGCACAATGAACAACAAGTGAAACTAACTCATCACCTAAACAGGTATACTATGTTCCCAACCTCACCATGGCTACTCTCACCAAGTAAAACTTACAAGAATGTAGCATATAGAAAATAATATCAAGGGTACCCTGCTACTACTTCCCCACTAGTTTTCCGCTTTTCCCCAATGACAAACGTCATGCGAATCTCTCTCCAAAGGCTTTCCCATATACACCTGGGCTAAGCTCCAGAATCTGCACCACGTGCACCTCAAAGGCTTTCCCGCAGACACCTGGGCTTAGAAGCACACCATCCTCACAACTAAAAGTAACCAGGTAGTTTCCGGGAGCCACCACAGCTCGCATAACGTGTATCATACGTCGGGTATTATACCTCAAGCCATTAAATCCTATATGCTGAGTAAGGATCCTCAAGCCATCACAGCCTATACACGTTACAAGTATAGTAGTCCATAGGATATTATATCCAGAATATATGCGTGTGAATAACCACAAGCCATTAAATCCCTCTACATGCATATATGGGTAAAACTAACCATTGTGCCTAATGGCACTGGTATCTACCAAGAGAAGAGAGTGGGGTCAATGGGGGTAGTAAGCTATTCAACCTCCCATCATAATATTGGGGAAAACACCCCCCCCCCCCTAGGGTTCAGAATCCTAGGGGTGCCAGTTGGCCTTACTGACAGGGTGGAGTAGCGTATAGAAACACAAAAAGTACAGAATATATTATAACTCACAACCACACTATGGGAATAACCTAGTCTTAGACACAACTGCAGCTAACATCTCTCAGACTCCGGGCTTCCACTTCTAATAATAGGTATCCTATAATCCCACAACCATTTAAGAAGACTTATTAGTTTACTTCATTCCCTTTTTATCGGTTCCACTGTACGTTAATTAATTCTTCCAACATTAATTAACCATGAGAAAAACCACCTTAAATTCATCAACATCACACCCAAAGTCAAATGTTCCTTCAAAGTAACAACCTCATCATTATGTTCCAGCATCTCCATCCCCATGGGTTAAAATCAATTATTCAAACATTCTTTATAGAATTACATTCTCATATTCCCAGGCATTCTAGAAAATCATCATATGATACGAGGCACAAGGGGGCTCAACTCGGTGAGTAGGTTTACTACATGTTGAGTCTATGCCGCCTATAGCATGAGCGTAGACCCATTCTTCCTAGAGAGGCTAAACACGGAAAGCATGTGGCATACCCTGCACGTCTTCTCCCCTTTTGGATGAAGGGTAAGCAAGACCAGCTGCCTTGAGCAGTGGAGAAAAGAAAAGTAGATAAACAACCAAAGAAACCACAGGCATCCAACAACCACATCCATCCCATTCCATCATCCATGGTGTCCTCCCCGACACCCACATGCATAAAATAATGCATCTCTCCACTCTAGGTGTCATCCACTACCACAACCACAAGGCCTCCATGCACCCACATATCACAACACCCTCCTAGGGTCACATCACCACACAAGCAGCAAGAAAACAAACATCACATCAATTTGGGATCTTGTCCCTTTAACAAGGCATCCAACCTTCAAACATCAAGCACCGACAGATTTCAGGTTTACCAACCAACTGAATTAAACACATCATCGGCCTCAATTTGATTAACATCAAGTTGGAACAAAATCCAAAACAACAAAAACCAGATTCATTTACATGCCTCTTATCTTTAGCCAATTAATTATCAAATAATTCTAGCTTTACATTCTTTATCAATTTCATCAAGAGAAACATGCTAAAAATCAAGGCATAGATATTACACTATCTAGAAAATCAATAGGAGAACCGTTATCACGACACAAAGATTTGAAATGCAGTCAAACCAATTCTTTTAATCCAGTTAAAGTATTTAATTAGGTCAAATCCATTGTGATCTATAGGCCAAACATGTTAACTCTACGGTTGCACATAAACAATTAGAGAAGCCACAATTCCCCTACCTCAATGATTTTGATGGAAACCACAATGGTCGAAGAATGCCCAAGAAGACCGGGTTGATTAACCAAGGATCCTCCCTAGATCTATTCTCCTAACAAAACCAATACCAAAGCTCATCATAAACAACATCCACACACATAGATCTACCCATAACGGGCGTAGATCTAAGATCTCGAGAGGAGAGGAGGAGTAGATCTAGGTAGATTTAAGAGACCAAACAAAAAGGATCACATACCTTGAGAAACCGGCTTCGATTCACAAAGAGAAGTCTCCGGATCACCTCCAAAACGCTTGGGAGAGGTTCTTCTACCTCTAATGAAGGGTAATCCTGAGTTATGGCTGCTTAGGGGATTAAACGAACCATTTAGAGGGAAAATAGTTCAGATCCACAATTTTAGGATCTAACTTTCAGTGCATAAATGGTTAGTCCTCACTGTTTAACAAATCGTGCCCTAATCATGTGTTAGATTATGCCTCGCCAAAGACTCCTCGCACAGTTAGGCTGCATAGTTAGACAAAATGTGGGCTAACCATGTGTTAGCCACAGCCTCCAAAACCAACCTTGCATGTTTTGGTCGCACGGTTTAGGCAAACCATGTGCCTCCCGTGTGAAGGTTGCTACCTCCAACACCAACCTTGCATGGTTTGGCCGCACTATTTAGGAAAATCGTGTGCCAACCGTGCAAAGGCCATAACCCTTTAGATTTTCTTAAAAGTTTACCCAAATGCACACCAAGACACCTTGACCTCCCGGAACACTTCCAACACCACATTTTCACAAAGGAATGGGCCGGAGAGGTCTGGGCCATTTCATCAGATACCTCTCAAGACATTCTCGTCCTCGAGGATCCAAAACCCACCTAAAGAGAAAACGAAACATGTTCTGAACAACCACCCACCCAGATACCTCTCAAAAGAGAGCAACCCACCAATGCAACAATGGGGGCTATCTCATAAACATGAAAGTTTTATAACCACATCAGCTACAAAGATACATGGAAAGAGTTAAAAATCAAACTACTCGGGGTACTGAGCATGTATTTGTGATTCACATTCCCAGGTACTCTCCTCCATGCCACCGTGTCGCCACAAGACATGAACTAAGGGGAAGGAACACCCGCACAACACCTTCTCCTTGCGGTCTTGCATCTCCACAGGTCGCTCCTCAAAGGAGGCATCATCATCGACATCGATCTCTCCCCAATCAATGGCGTGAGAGTCATCATGAAGATAACTACAGAGCTCTGTTACATGGAAAACATCACGTATCCGACTCATCTGAGGGGGATGTGCTACTTGGTATGCCACAACTCCAACATGAGCTAACACCTCGAAAGGCCCAACAAATTGGGGAGAAAGCTTACTTCCACAACCAAACCTTCGTTGTCCACAATGGGGAGTCACCTTCAAAAATACATGATCCCCAACATTAAACTATAAGGGTCTCCTTCTTTGATCGGCATATGATTTTAGACGATCTTACGCTGTCTTCATCCTCTCACGAATCACCTGAACCATCTCTGTTGCATTCTTCACTAGTTCCGGTCCGAGAATTGTTGACTCTCCGACCCCAGTCCAGCCCAATGGAGAATGGAAAGGTCGGCCATACAAGGCTTCAAATGGCACAATACTGATGGTGGAGTGAAAACTATTATTATAAGAAAACTCCCACAAGTTATGTGCGTCATCCATGAACCTCCAAAATAAAGAACACAAGAGCGCAATATGTCTTCAAGAGTCTGGATGGTTCGCTCCGTCTGACCATCCGTTTGAGGATGAAAAGCAGTGCTAAGGCATAGGTGTGAACTAAAATCATGTTGGAGACCTCTCCACACCTTGGAGGTAAAACATGGATATCGATCAGAAATGATCGTCCTAGGGACTCCATGAAGTCTCACCACCTATTCCAGACACTACCTCGAAAAAACATTCACTGAGATTGACTCCTTGATTGCTATAAAGTGGGCCAATTTTGTTAAACGGTCCACTACCTCTCCTATAGCATCATGTCCTCCAGGAGATCGAGGTAAACCTGTAACAAAGTCCATTAATATGTCCTCCAACATCCACAGAGGAATATCTAATTGCTGAAGAATACCACCTCAAACACGATGTTCGACCTTCACCTTTTGGCAGACTAAACATCGAGACACAAACTCTGCAACTGCATGCTTCATCCTAGGCCACTAAAACTGACTCCTCAAGGACTGGTACATCTTTGTCACATCAGGATGCACCACTAAAGGAGAACCATGGAACTCTATTAGGGACGTCTTGTGCATCGCCAAGGGAACAAAAAGCCTCCCATGATACAGCACTCTATGTTGTTCAACCTTAGACTAACAATCAGGTGGTTCACCACAAACAACTCGGTCTCTCCGGACCTCCACCTCAAGATCCCCCAACTGGGACTCTTCCACCTTCTTCACCAGGGATGAATACACCGTCATCTAAAAAAGACAAACTCTACCCCCAACTTCAACCATATCAAGATGTAATACTGACAGTTCTTCCATTACTCTCCAGGAATCACCAGATATAGGCTCATCATCACTACATGACTTTCAGCTCAGCTCATCAGCCACAACATTCCCATTTCTAGGTGTATACGATATTTAGAAGTCTTATTCCCGTAAGAACTCCATCCAACGACATTGTCGTAAGTTCAAGTCATGCTGGGAAAAAACATACCTCATGCTCTTATGATCAGTGAAAACCACAAAGCATTCAACAATGAGGTAATGTATCCACTACTTCAGAGAAAACACCATGGCTTCCAACTCAAGATCATGGGTGGCATAGTTGCACTCATGGGGATGCAACTGCTGAGAACCGTAAGAAATGACTGACCTCTATTGCATAAGAACACATCCTAACCCAAGATGTGAAGCATCGCAGAAGACATCAAAATGAACTCCTTCCACGGGAAGACAAAGTACTGGTGCACATACTAACTTCTCTTTTTGATAATAAAATACTTCCTGACATTGATCAGTCCATATGAAAGCCTGATCATTCTTGGTCAAAGTTGTCAGAGGAGTTGCAACTCGGGAGAAATTGGCCATGAACCTCCTGTAGTAGCCTGTGAGACCAAAGAAACTTCACACCTCTGGCACTGTCTTCGGAGCTGCCTAAGACAAAAATGCTTCAATCATTGATGCATCCACATCTAATCCCTGTTGGGACACAACATTCCGAAAGAAAAGGAATTCTCGAGCCCAAAACTCACACTTCGATAACTTCCCAAACAACTGATGTTGGTGAAGAACCCCAAAAACGGATCGTAGATACTATGTATGTTCCTCTTCCGAGGTGGAGTACATAAGGATGTTGTCGATGAAAACTACCATGAACATGTCTAGGAACTCACGGAACACAGTATTCATCAAACCCATGAACATAGCTGGAGCATTCATCACACCAAATGGCATTACAACAAACTCGTAATGCCCATGACGACAACGGAAAGCAGTCTTCAAGATATCCTCATCCTTCACACGCATCTGATGATACCCTTATCGCAAGTCGATCTTTGAGAACCAACTTTTGACCTTCATTTGATCAAATAAATCATTAATCCGCAGAAGAGGATAGCGATTCTTTATTGTCACTTTGTTTAGGCGATGATAATCGACACACAACGGAAAACTACCGTCAGCCTTTTTTATGAATAGAACTAGTGCACCCCATGGTGATACACATGGTCGAACAACACCGCACTGCAACAGACCATCAAGCTGTATGCGCAGCTCTCGTAACTCAGAAGGGGACATCTTATATGGAGACATAGAGATAGGAGAAGCTCATGGTTGTAGCTTGATCCCAAAATCGATCTCTCGTCGAGGGGGTAATGCTACAACCTCTTCTGGAAAGAAATCCGGGTACTCCTCTAAAATCCTAAGAAATGCCAACTGCTGAACCTCTGAAGAACTCAACATCATCTCACCTTCCATGGACGATATGTATTTAACTCGCCTGTGACCCATCTGAGGATCTATCTCACCAAAAAACACTACTGGATCTCCATCCGCAAAAAAAAAAGAAAATGTCCTTCTTCCTGAAGAAATCCATGATAGCCTGCACCGAATACAACCAATCCATGCCGAGGATGACATCATATGGTTGTATCCATAAACATAGGAAATCTCCCCAAGAGTGGTGTTGCCCCAACACTAGCTCATAGTCTCTATATACTTCAAACAAGTCAGCTCGACCTCCAACCGGCATAGTCAATGCCAAGGGCACTAGAAGGCTCTCTACCTCAAGTCCCAAAGCATGGAAAAGGGTATGTGATATGATGGAGTGTGTTTCTCCTGAATCAAACAAGGCATAAACCAAGGTAAAATACAAGCAATGGGTACCTAAAAATATATCTGGCTCATCTGGTGCTGGCAACACTAGTGCATGAAGCTGACCACGACCTCCTCCACGGCCTCTCTGACCCTGATAACAACCACCACCACGGTCGCGCTCTGCTCTCTGTGGACGGGGAGTATCATGGGGCTATCCACTTCCTGCCCCATCTCTCCTATGGTGATCTAACGTTGGTGCAACTGGCTACTACTGCCTTAGCTGGAACTGCCTCAAAGGAGGGACTTGGAGTGTAGCGGCCAGTACATGATGACTGCTATAAAAGGTCAGGCACTCCCACTGCTGAGTCCATGAACACCACAAGAAAAACAAGTGCCTGATCCCTTGGCATATGACTGAGAGTTACTGCCTATGGATAAACAAGATTTGAAGGGCTGGGACCTACCCCTGGATAAACAGAAACTCTTGTGCCCTAAAAACAGGGAAGCCCGAACCGCAGCTCTGCTTTGTGAGGAATCATGATGATTCCCCTCTCTTGATGATCCGGTCCTGGCCAATGTCCTCTCGAAAACCTCCACCCTCTCCAGCACCTCGAGATATGTCTTCAGCATTAATGGGGTGACCTGGAGATGGATCTCTGGATGCAAATCCTCTCCAAAATGACTCACCCTAGCCTCCTCATCTGGTAACAGGTCCGAAGTATATCGTAAAAGGTTCCTGAAATGGATCCCAAACTTTAAAACACTGGAGCTCCCCTATAGAAGGGTAAGAATCTCCTGGCGACTGGATGCCTTCACAGTAGAGGAAAGGAACTCGACTCTGAACATATCTCGGAACTCCTCCCATAGGATCGCTGACTCCCTACTATCCCCAAGGAACAAGAACCAGCACTGCCTTGCTACCCCACGCAGCATCGTCATAGCTGAGGACACTCAGTGCTATTTCTGGGAACGGATCAAACCAAACCCTATCTCAACCTCCTCCAACCATTCTTCCATGACTGCATCTGAAACGGAGCCCTCGTACTTTTGCAGACTCTGGCGCTGAAACTCTCGGAGTGTCTTCCTCCAAGTGTCGTCGTCGTCAACCTCTACCCTACGGCGACCAGCTGGAACAGCCTGCTGGATATCTTCTATGCAAACCTGAAGAGGACGTCGACCTGGAGCCATTCTTGCCAAATAACAAACACTTAGAGCTCTTAATCCTGGGATATGGAAGACTCAACATTCATTAATTAATTGTATTCTTTTATTTATTTTAGGTTAACCTATCCCAAGGTCTACCCATTCAAACACAGGCACAAAGAAGAATGATGCACGATTATTTCCTAGGTCTCTACCCTACAACCAATATCAAATTGTTTAGTAGCCATTGTATACTTAAATTTTCATACATCAGATCATAGGGGGCCCTAAACGCTTATGTCTCGTCCAGTTTCCAGTGTTTACCTCACTTTCTAAACATGAATGACGTTGTTTCCCTAGAAACCCATGCAACCTCACATGTGCCTAACTCCAAAATTCATCATATCCCTCAACTAGACCTCTAATACAATTCTGTCACGACCACCTCCCCACACAGTGTACCCCTCCTGGGCCGGCAATGTGAAAAGGGAGATAATGACCCCTGAGTCCCGCCTCCAGTAGGCCCCGGGTCAGCGACTAGCACCGACAGTATAATAAACACACAAATGGGAGGAATTACCATCTAAGAGAACACATAGAGAAGATATAGATAAGATAGAAACCAAACAACTCCAACTCATAACTGAAATATAAAATAAACCCAAGTACATATAGTAAATTCCATGAAAAAGTACTACAAATGGAAGGGAAAACTACAAGTACCCAAAAGAAAGTAAAACGGAAGCGACCACAAGCCCGAACAGCTCCTCCAACCACAATCTAGTAGTAACCAGCTTAATCTTCAACCTGATCAATGTGACTTGAAAAAAAGTTTATATATACATAGGGTGAGTATAAAAGTATACTTAGTAGGATCCTCCTAGAAGCCTCTCGTGCAAAAGTAAAGATACCAAGCTGAAGCACAGTGAACAACAAGTGAAACTAACTCTTTGCATAAACAGGTATACTATGTTCCCAACCTTACCATGGCTACTCTCACCAAGTAACGCATACAAGAATGTAGCATATAGAAAAGAATATCTAGGGTACCCCGCTACTACTTCCCCACTGGTTTTCCACTTTTCCCCCAATGACATACGTCCTTTGCATCTCTCTCTAAAGGCTTGCCCGTATACACCTGAGCTAAGCTCCACAATCTGCACCACGTGCACCCCAAAAGCTTGCCCGCATACACCTGCGCTATACACCACACCATCCTCACAACCAAAAGTAACCAGGTAGTTTCCGGGAGCCACCATAGCTCGCATAATGTGTATCATATGTCGGGTATTATACCTCAATCCATTACAGCCCATACACCAATTACGGATCCTTAAGCCATCACAACCTATACAGGTTAAACTTATAGTAGTCCATAGGATACTATATCCAGAATATATGTGTGTGAATAACCACAAGACATTACAGCCCTTTACACGAATATATGGGGAAAACTAACCACTGTGCCTAAGGGTACAAGTATCTACCAAGAGAAGAGAGTGTGGTCAAAGGGGGTAGTCAGCCATTCACCATCCCATCAGAATGTTAGGGAAAACACCCCCCAGGGCTCAGAATCCCCGGGGTGCCAGTTTCCCTTACTGACAGGGTGGATTAGCATATAGAAACACAAAAAGTATAGAATATATTATAACTCACAACCACACTATGGGCATAACATAGTCTTAGACACAACTGCAGCTAACGTCTCTCAGACTCTGGGCTGCCACTTCTAAGACTAGGTATCTAATAAGCACACAACCATTTAAAGAGCCTTATTAGGTTACTTTATTCCCTTTTTATTAATTCCACTGTACGTTAATTAATTATTCCAACATTAATTAACAATGAGCAAAACCACATTAAATTCATCAATATCACACCCAAAGTAAAATGTTTCTTCAAAGTTACAACCTCATCATTATGTTCCAGCATCTTCATACCCATGGGTTAACATCAATTATTCAAACATTCATTACAGAATTACTTTCCTAGATTCCCAGACATTCTAGAAAAGAATCCTATGCTACTAGAAACATGGGGGCTCAACACGGTGAGTAGGTGTACTACCTGTCGAGTCTGTGCCTTCTATAGCAAGAGCGTAAACCCATTCTTCCTGGAGAGGCAAAAAGGTGAAAGCACGTGGCATACCCCGAGTACCTTCATCCCTTTCGGAAGAATGGTAATCAAGACCAGCTGCCTTGAGCAGTGGGGAAATGAAAAGCAGATAAACAACCAAAGAAACCAGAAGCATCCAAAAACAACATCCATCCCATTCCATCATCCCTAGTGTCCTCCCCGACACCCACATGCATAAACCGATGCATCTTTCCACTCTATGAATCATCCACTACCACAACCACAAGGCCTCCACACCCCCACATATGACAACACCCTCCTAGGGTCACATCACCGCAAAAGTAGCAGGAAAACAAACATCACATCAATTTGGGCTCTTAGCCCTTTAACAAGGCATCCAGCCATCAAACATCAAGCACCAATAGATTTCAGGTTTACCAACCTACTGAATTAAACAAATCATCGGCCTCTATTTGATTAACATCAAGTTGGAACAACATCCACAACAACAACAACCAGATTCATTTAAATTCCTCTTTGTCCTTAGCCAATTAATTATAAATTACTTCCGGCTTTACATTCATTATCAATTTCATCAAGAGCAACATGATAACAAGAAAGGCATAGATATCACACTATCTAGAAAATCAAGAGTCAAACCGTTATCATGACACAAAGCAACAACATGTGATAAAACTAATTCTTTTAATCCGGTTCAAGTATTTAATTAAGTCAATTCCATTGTGATACTAAGGCCAAACATGCTAACTCTACAGTTTCACATAAAAAATTAGAGAATCCATGAATCCCCTACCTCAACGGTTTGGAAAGAAACCACAATGGTCGAAGAATGCCAAAGAAGACCTGGCCGATTCACCAAGGATACTCCCTAGATCTCTTTTCCTAACACTACCAAGGCCAAATCTCATCATAAACGACATCCACACACATAGATCTACCCATAATGGGCATAGATCTAAGATCCTGAGAGGAGAGGAGGAGTAGATCTACGTAGACCTATGAAACCAAACAAAAAGGATCACAAAATTCAAGAAACCATGTTTGATTCGTGAAGAGAAGCCTCCATATCACCTCTAAAAAACATGGGAGAGGTTCTTTTACCTCCAAGGAAGGGTAATCCCAAGTTATGGCCGCTTAGGGGCTTAAACGAACTATTTAGAGGAAAAAGTGATCCGATCCACAATTTTAGGATCTAACTTTATGTGCCCGCATTGTTAGTTCACACGGTTTAATAAATTGTGCACTAACTGTGTGTTAGCTTCTACCTCGCCAAACACTCCTCGCACGGTTTGGCCGCACAGTTAGGAAAATTGTGCGCTAACCGTGCGTTATCCACTGCCTCAAAAACTAACCTTGCACGGTTTGGCCACACGGTTTAGGCAAACTAGGTGCCTCCTGTGTGAAGTATACTACCTCTAACCCCAACCTTGAACGGTTTGGCCGCACGGTTTAGGGAAATCGTGCGTCAACCATGCGAAGGCCATAACCCTTTAGATTTCCTTAAAAGTCCACCAAATCCCACACCAAGTCACCTTTCCCTCTCAGAACACCTACAACACCACATTTTCATGAAGGAATGGACTGAAGAGGTCCGGTCCATTAGAGAGTCAATTTGCTACCAAAATATTCTTTAAATGCGGAAAATGAGACCATGGAGCATCATACTGTCAATGGAAAATAATGAGTTCAGTTAACAAGGTAAGACAATATAGAAATATTTCCTAGGGAACCACTAACATTTCCATGTATTTTGTTTATTAAAATTTAGAATTATACCTATAAATTACATAATTCATAGATTACTGAGTATGGTAGGTTTTGTAACCTCCATGATCACATGAGTAAGGAAGAACCTATACATTCAATATTGATGAAGTGGATAGTATTAATTTGGTCTTAAGGTACCCTTCACCCTAAAATAGTGGTTGTGTTCTAGTTATATGAATCCTATTTCACCAAGTAATATTTTTAAAAACATCATGTCAAAACCCTCAGAATTTTTTTAAAAAAACATTTATTTGTTTGTTTATTATGCTTTTTTGAAATAATATTTCTAAAAATCATAATATTTTCATCAAAAAAATATTCACATGACTTTTGAAATAGACTTTTTATCTTCACATTACCCCTAAATTAATTTTAGAATAGGGGAAATTCTATATCAATTGTAAACATATATTTCTCTAAGTCCAAATATTAGTTATCTTTGGTGAAAACTAAATTCTTCACATTTTCCATAATATATAGTTATGAGATACATTTAGTTTAAATGTTTGAAAAAAAAAATTGTTTCCAATCCCTCCCTATCATATTGGGGATCATATATCCTTAGAGATGATATATTATGGTATTCCCATCTTTTCTCCAACTTTAGTTATACTAATAAGTAAATGATAATTAATTTCGGAGGATGCAATTTGTTTTAGAGTGTAGAAAGTAACAACCCATATTTTTTCCCTAAATAAAAACACTTTTATGGTTTTCTCCACCCACAATATCAAATACCATAAAAATATGGACCTTAATAAGGTATATGTATAAAAGGAAGGTATAAACAGTGCAAATAGGAATATGAAAAATGTATAAATGATTATATATATATGTGAAGTAAAAGATTTAATAAAATTCACCACAAACATTATATTTAATTAATACAGATAAGAAAAAATGAAATATCATTTTATGCTTAAAAATTATTTTATAAAATGGATATTTTTATTATATTGATATAATTATTATTATCTATAATTTTAGAATAATTGTAAATACACCAAAAAATTATACATATTTGAAACTCGTTATCATGATATTTTATGATTCTATTAGAATGTTTGAATTATAAATATTATGTTGTGACTATTAATAAATTAAATTTTTTTTCTATATATCATTATCATGTTATCTTAAGTTAAATTTATAGAAATTTTCTGAAATAATCTATTTTTGGCGAACAATGCAAAATCATGTTTTTAGGAAATATTATGTATTTTGTAACATCACTTGGGTATATGCATAACCAAAAACATAGGAAACCATTTTCCTTAAAAAACATACCTGTTTTATGTAGAATTAAATATTTCAAAATAATTTTTTGGAATTAAAACCATGAATTTAATATTTTTAAACATAAATAAAATATAGTCTAAAATGAATTAAATACATTAAAAAATAGAAAATAAAACTTTTTTACAACAGAACATAAAAAATATTTTAAAATAGAAATAATTTGATATAAATTATCTAATATGGCCTAATTTAATTTTATCCAGGAAGATTAAGCAACATAGGGTAATTATTCGAGACCTTTATAAAATTATTTATTTTTAATAAATAATACTTTTCAAAATATAATGTATTTTTAATATTGTCAAAATTGATAATAAATTTATACTATAAAATTATTTTAAAACTTATATAAATACTAATTAACACTATTTTAATGGGTAATAAATCTTACATAATATTAATAACCTTTAATAAATAAAACATATTTATTCCATAAAAAATATTTTTACAACGCATTATATGATTTTATTTTAATGCTAATTTTCTCCTATTCAAAAAAAATAAAAATTATTAATGGATCCCAAATATGTATTAAAGATGTTATGTTTTTTAACAAGAATCTACGTATATTTTTACTCAAAATATTATCGATATGATTAATAATTAGTTAAGAGTAATAATTGTTTAAATAACTAATCTATATTGGCTTGATTTTTAATAAATTTTCCTGAACATAAAAACATTTAGAAAATATTTGATCACTTATAATTCCATATCTACATATGTTACTAAACCTCCCCCACAAAACTCACCAATATTTCATGTTGTAATATTCTTACCTCGTACATAGCATCCTTTTCAATTGAAAAGTCCTTATTCCTCACTAAAAAAAATTAGATCACTTCTTCCCATTCAATACAACAAAAAATATATAAATATACATTAATATATGACCACATTTCCAATAAATTAATTCCTCTACATTCCCTATTTATACTGGTCACCAAAATGATCTAAATTTCCTCAGATCTAAGGCCTTCCTCAAGATGATGTTCATGGTCTCAATATTGGAATCACATCTTTTTAACATTTCATTCTTATTCATTCATTTATAAATATAATATAAATAATTTATAATAAAGTCATTTTAATAAATATTGGTTTGATATTTAATTATAAAAACGTTAAATCCATTATTTATTCTCTTTCATATACTATGAAAAACAAGAATCATCGTTAGTGCATGCACACAAATTACAGCCTCCCGGAAATAACACTTTTGGTTTTTAATCACCAACACTCTTGAATGGTTTTAATGATGGAAATGATAAATAAATTTTATTTGTGTAAATTACTTATGGTTATGATGTATTCACTTATAATCCACCTCTTCACCCCTCTACCATTGAGAAATGAAAATTTTAATCGTGTGTTTTGTGGACCATCGCCTACATGATGTTTATTTCATTTTCAGATATGTTTTCATTCATTCTACAAACATCATCAAATATGGTACAACAACATATAAATATTAATATAATATAATCATGATTCTTTATGATGATATTATTTCACAAAATTTCATACATTTCATGGAACATCATGGATATCTTACATTACATGTAAGATTACCCTTACATGATGGCATCGGTAACACGCAAGACCGAGTTTAAACTAACTATAATATAATAATAAAAATATTACTATAATTATATATAACCTAGACATTAATTTGAATGATATGAATATTATTGACTAAATTATTAAAATATCTGGTTTACAAATGAAAAAATATGAATTAATAGGGTATATATTAATTATAAATGAATATGAAAACCGATTGAATGTAATGGAAAATATCATTATAGTCACAAAGATATTTTAACCTGGTGAATTAAATTAATTAAAATTATTAAGTAATATTAATACAATACATATTTTATATATTGAACAATATAATTTTTATATTTATCCAATAGATTTTATATATTTAAGATAAGAACAAATCCAATTTTATGCTTTAAAACACTTTATTCTTATTATGTCAGTTTTTGCTACCTTTTAATGGGGAACCCATTTTAAATACAATTTTTATAACTTTTAAAGATTTAATATTTTACTATAATATTTATTTTTTGAACAGAAATAGAAAAATTAGGTTAGGATATATTTTTTTTTATTTTTATGACAGGTTTCATCTTTTAATGATTATTTTAAAATATTGAATTTTATTTCAAAACCATTATTTAATCTAATTTATTTATATGGTTAAGTTGTATTTTTAATTTTTTTAATAGTTTAGTTAGATAATATTTTTATCAATTACTCCAATTAAGTCGTTACAACCAATTTCTCAATGCAATTGGATAAAAAACATAGAAACCATTTGGACGTTTTTACTATAACACCTGTAGTGTTGACCCGTCAGTGGGATTAATTTAATATTTATTTCTACCACTTATGTTTTTATAATTTGGAAATATGGATTCCATATTTTTATCTAGAATAATTAATAAATTCTAATATTTTAATCTTTGTTTTTTACCAAAATGGTAAGTAAAAGTGATTAAAAATAATAACAATGGTTAAGGCCAAATTAAGCTTAATTAGTTACTTATCCTTATATTTATGACCCAAACGACCTAGAAACATGTAACACACCCATTGTATGGACATATTACTACCCAAAAATAAATTTTCTCTACCTTGGTCCATTATTGGATCCAATTTAAACATGAAAAACGTGGGTGGAATTCTCTCTCAAAATATTTACAAGGGTGTCATGTCTCCTCCACTATAAAAGGCCACCAACTCAACACATTCCACACACCTATAAACCCTTTTGTGTTCGGAAATTATCTACCCAAGAAGCCTCGATAAAATCATAACTCTTACATTGGTGCCTCACTTTTTTCATAAATACTCTCAAGGAATCCTTTTGGTATAATCCAAATGGAGTTACCCGATTAAGAGGTAACGTCTTCTCTCAAGATCCTTTAATTTATTTTGCCCTCTTCACCCCTACACTCTCTTTATTAAATTATTTTGTAACAAAATAATTATAATAAATATAATATTGTTTTTTTAAACTATTTAGAACTACATATACACACACCTTTATCAAATGGATATCGAACATACTATTTCTGTGTATAGAAAACTATTGCCTCACGAAATAATGATTGCTCATTTCTCTATTACCACCAATCATGGTAGCCATTATGCTATAAAATTTATTTATATATTATATATAAAATATATAATAATTCATTAACATTTTTATTCATTTTTACAAAACATTCCTTTTTTACTTCCTATTTGGTGTTAATACGACAATCTCATTTGAGGAAGTGTGGACTACCACCCCCTCAAAGCAATGTGATTCGTTCACACATCACATGAAATGTATTAAGGATAGATTTAGTGAAATTATATGAAATATATAATATATTAATGAAATTATTATAAATATATATACATACCTATATATATAGATATATATCTCATTTACATAATTTCATTCAATACGAAAATAAAAACAAAAACAATATTCACGCATATCTATGGATTTCTGTATCCATGAATGTTGTATTCCATTTTTTACTTAATTAAATTATAGAATATAATAATATAAAAATAAAGTATATAAATTATATTTGTATCATTATATACATTCTAGAATCATGATATAAGTATAAGGACATATGATATAGCAAATTAAGACACATACGAAAAGCAAAGCGAATACTACCTAAAGTGAAACCTTGACATATGATCGTTAACAAGAGAGTAATATAAGGTCAAAATAAAACCATATATGGTAATATATATTATAATATTCTTATTTAAAATATGTATAAATATCTTATATTTATTATATTCGATGTTTGTACAAGTACAGAGAGTGTTAAGACACAAGGTAAGTTGATTTCATCTCACCTTTAATTTCTGTGAGATACATGTTATGTTCACCACTCTTTCCTTTTGTTTGATATATGTAAATAAAATTATTATATTCCATGTATATTATACATAAATTTATGAGTATTAAAATTTTGATTTTATTATCCATACTTCAGGGTGCTTTATATTCAAAAGATACTAAATCTGTAAAATACTTTGTCTTGATTTGCATTCTTTGGGACTCATGTTTTGTTATGCACCTAAAATCCATTTTGAGGTGAGTATGTTTCCATTTTTCAAGAAATATAATGAATATAAATATTTTCATGATATTATATTATTCATTTAATTGAATTTACTTAAATTAAGTCTATGAACCCAAGATATTAAGTTATAAATGTTTATTGAGACATTCTCATTTCTTTTCGATATTGTTTATGTTTATGCTTCCATTAATGAAATATTATTATCCATATATCAATAATATTCATGAATTTCCTTATCCTATATAATTTCATGATATACACATGTATTTTTACCATATTATACTCTTTGGTACATAAGATAGTTAAGAAAGTGTTTTTAGGAAAGCTATACTTTACCCTTTCGTCGGTCAAAAATCTATTTTTTCTAAAAAGTTATTCTATTATTATTATACCATTATCCTATACACATGAAAATAAATATTTACCATCATTGTCTATTACCAATATAATCAAGGTAATCGACTTTTTATTTTCTGAATATTCACTTTTTTGAACTTTTTACTGTGAAAAATGAATGATCTTTTGACCTATTACGACATGTATGTATTTACCTGCCATCATATCATTGAATATCCTGTTGAATTTTGAAAAGGTAATTCATTAAGAAAATATTTATAAATGATATTTTCAAATAAAATGTTTTTCAATATGTTTTCAAAATTCTTTTATAGGTTTTCAATAAAAATATTTTTCAAATTGTTTTAAAGATTCTTTTATAAGTTTTCAAGTGTAATGGTTTTCAAAATATTTTTCGAACTTTTTATATGTTTTCAATGTTCTTTCGATGAAAATGGTTTTTAAAAAGTTTAAATATTATTTTATAATGTTTCAACGAAAAATTATTTCAAAACGATTTCATCCTTTATATTTTTCATGGTATTTTCTATGAAAATGATTTTTAAATGTTTTTATGCATTAAAATGACTTTTTTTAACAAGGAATGGATGTTTTAAACAAGAAAAGTGTATCAAAAAATATATTAAAATTATTTTCCATCTAGCATGAAATCTATTTATGTTACTCATTATAGTATAATGGTTTTATTTATATCCATTCTATGAATGGAGAATTCTTAATATCATGGTTTTTATGATACTGATTTCTCATACATGGGTAATATGAATATGAAATTTGTAACTATTTCACAAGTCATTATTTGATGAAATGTTTTTGAAACCAATAATTTTTTCAACAAGTTGTAATATTTTTACATGTTTATGATACACATTTCATTTCATGTTTTTTTATATGTTTATTTATAATCGTATGCCACATTTATGCATGATTTCTTTATTTGAAGGGTGCGACCTATATCTCCCACCACATTATTGGGTAAAGTTTTATATCTCATGAGATAAACAAAGATGGTCTTGGGAGTGAACCTTAATAACTATGATGTCCATGGGAGTGAAGCATGACTTCTAAGATGGTATAATAAGGGAAATCATTCTATTATGACGGTCGTGGGAGTGAACAATGACTACTATGATGGTGTGGGGAGTGAACCCATATTACTAATATGGTCTTGGAAATGATGCCCTGGATACTATGGAAATCCTTATATGATTATGTGTTTTCCACAGTTCTATGTTTTATTCGTAGGTTATGCTTTCATGGATTATGCTCTATATTTCTTTATGATTCATATCTTTTGAGCTTCCAATCTTTATGCAATGATCTTTGTTATGATCTTTGATATTTATTGTATGATCTTCAATTTTTTATCACATTCCCATACCCTTATGCTCATGTTTATGATTATATGTCTCCATTTTTTACCCTTATATATCATGTGAGATCACATCTTTTATGTTTCCTTTCTCCAGGTTATGAATATATGTACTATTTTTTATATGTCTAAGAAGGGTTCGTGTTAATAAGAACCTATTTGGAGATTATGTATCTCACATATGTACTATTGTTTATGTTTCCATGTTTTCAAATGCATAATACCAAATACAGTCTTTGGGAATCTCTTTATAAAATGTTTAATTATTCCACAAAACGTTATGTAATGTTAGTGTTTGAAAATAAAGGGTTTGTATAGTTGGTATCAAAGCAAAGGAATAGTTACCCTTTGTAAACTATGATGATAAAACATTTTTGATATCCCTTTTTAAATTTATAATTATATGTCTTGGTATGTCTCAAAGTAAAAAATGTAAGGATGAGTTAATGTTTTGGAAAATGTCCTGAAATTTTTGTAAAGGATAGAGTGAGTGGTTTCCCAAAAATACATCCTTATCTAAAAACATCAATTCAATATGGCTCTTGCATAGGTGTAACTAGGTGTAAAAACATTGACAATATGTTCCGGTCTTTACTCTGGTAAATCTGGTACATGTCAAAAGGCCTTGCTGCACACCTGGTTTGACTATCATGGATGATATGCTTTGAGAACATACAAACACTTCATAAACTATTATGAAGGATTTAGATATAGGTTTTCTATGAATAACCTAGATAAAGTCTAAGGTGTCATATATTAAGGAAGGTGTAATGATTTATATATCATATAAGTATTTCCTTTCATAACTAGGTGGTATTCTACTATAATAAGTAATTCTCACACTATAATTTTTGTTTTAGTCAATGACAGAAACTAAAAGGAATTGGATTAATGTAGAATGTGATTGATTATTCTCATATCATCATTCATGTGGGATGATCACTATAGTGAAATATGTTGTCATCATGCCTAATATGTTTTCACAGAACATGATAAACAATGTTTACCATAACCAACTCTCAGACTCACTAACGAAGAGAAAGAAGGAGTTCTATGAGAGTTTGGTTAATGGATATCATGGAAGAAACAATATTCTGTTTCCTTTAAGGCAAGAATGTGGAAATAATTACCTATGTGAATGAATTATAGGAACAAGAATATGTTTTTACTTGGGAATAGAAAGACATAAAGCTAGTTACTGCAAAAGAAAATGAAGAGTTTGTTTAAGGAAATGGATGATAATATTGGCCTCCCTATGTCATCGTCTAAGGTTAAGTATTTTAAGTGTGGAGTAAATGGTAATTATGAAACTCAATGACCCAAGATGAAAGTTACTAAAGTGATTCAATAGGTTGGTGTGAGTAATGGTCACATTTCTGATGATGAAAACACCACAAAAGAAATGTTAAAAGAAATAGGTATTGTGTAATAGGATGAGGTATCCTTATTAATGTCATAAGGATGAAGTGGAACAATCAATGCTTTTATGTATTTGGATTTAGATATTCTAAATGATGAAATATACAAAGATTGTTTTACTTATTTTTCTCAGTCGGTATCTAGAACTATGTGTTGAATGTTCCCTATAGACTGGTGAAGTGATTTAATGAAAAGGTGATATTTTGAGTAAGGGAAGATAACCCTTAATATGTTCTTTATGTCAAGATAATGTTATATGGATAATAATATGTGGGATATGAATAATAAAATAGAACATTATTGATTAAATTAGAACTAAGTAGGGATCTTTTGATTGGGGGTTTATTTTATCATTGATGAAGTTTATATTATCTTTAGATTTAAGGAATAGATGTAGTAAACTTTGAAATAAATAAGCATGCATGTTTTCCAAAAACAAATTATGGTAATTCAGGTTATTACCATGTTTCAATAGAATATATGATGAGAGTATTCACATTTCTGAAATTCTAAAACCCATAGATACTTTTTCTTATAATGTGGAATCAATGTTAAGATTATTTCATAACTCCCTTTATAAGGGTTTGGATGTTCATCTTTGAGAAGGGTTATAAGGTTAACTGTTCATGAAAATATTAATTTAATCATAATATGAAGTATTTCTATACTGAGATTATGTTGAAAACCTTGGTTAAAGGAAATTTAGGGATTAAATTTTTTGGGATGTCCACATTTTATATTTTTTGAAAAGGTCATCATGTATGTTGGGTGACAACCAATCAAGTCTTGAAAGTCCACGGGCCTTAAACCTATGACTGTATGATGATAAGGGTTTCATGCCTACCACTGCCATTCACAATGTCCTAATTAATGTATATTTATTTTTAATGAATAAATATTTATGATGAACCAGTACTGTAACTTCTTATACTTATTCATCTTGATTTTGAATAGACAAAAAGATTGACTTTTTCATTCTTATATGGGCCTTAAGATCTGATAAATGTGTTTTTATTCATTTATACATAAAAGTTAATTTATGGAAATTCATTCCATAAGGTAATGGATGTATTATTAATTTTTTAAAGCACAACCTAGGAATGAAATTTTTTTTCTAGAAATTTATCAATAATTACTCAATGATATGAAAGTGGCCAAAAATTGTTTTCTTAATACCTTAATTTTTGTTGATCTGATGGCCTTTAAAATCCTAATAGATTTTTTAAATTGAGGCCCTAAAATTTCCTTTGACCAATCAATTTATTATGATTGATAAACTCAACCACTCCCTATAAATTTGGATTCTTTCTTCCAAGTCAAATATTCACTCCCAACATAGGTTCTCCTATATGGAAACCCAGTTATATGTTACTTTGGGTAACCGTAATAGTTTAAAATTTACCTTCTTAAGGTATGTTTTAGTATCCATTTTTATGATGTGGGTTTATATGAATGAACCATTATATTATTAAACCATTGATAACCTAGATGAATTTAGAGGGTGAAACTCTATTTAAGGGGGGTATAATGTAACACCCTAAGATTTTGGTGATTTTTCCCGAATTAATTTAGCCATTTTATATTATTAATTTCATGAAACACTGAAAATAGATTTTCACAAATTCAAAAATACCATTATCACATATCCAACTTTTCATATGTTACACACAATCCCAACATGGAATAAGTTGCATGGAACAACAAGGATATCTTACATTACATGCAATACTAACCTTCCCTGATGGCTTTCGTGACACGCAAGATAAAGAATTACCTAACTCTAATATATTATAAGAAATACCATAATAATGAGATATAACCAAGACATTAATTTGAAGGATATGTGAATAATTTACTAAATTATTAAAATATGTTGTTTTAGAAAAAAACACAAGACGAATTCATAGGTTACCAATTAATTATAAAGTAATATGAAAACCGATTGAATATAATAGAAAATATCATTATAGTCACAAGGCTATTTTAACCAAGTAAATAGAATTTATTATAATTATTAAGTGTAATTAATATAATACTAATTTTATGTATTTAATAAAATATTATTGATATTTATCCAATAGATTCGATAGATATAAGATAAGAAAAAACACAATTATATGCTTCAAACCCCGATATGTTAATTAAGTAATTTTATTCCACCGTTTAATGGATAACCCATTTAAAACCTGTTTTTTGGATCTTTTATAGATTTCATATGTCAAAACAAGCATTATTGTTTGAATCTAAACAAAAAAAATAGGCTACAATAAATTTTTTAAATTTTATGAAAAGTTTCATCTTTTAAAGAAAAGTTAAAAAGACCAGATTTTATTTCAAAACTACTTTCTGATCTAATTTATTTATAAGGATAAAATATATTTTTAATTAAATTAATATTTTAGTAAGACAATAGTATTACCAATTAATCCAATTTAGCTCATTGTAACCAATTTCACATTGAAACTGGATATAAAAACATAGCAAAATTTTGGATACTTTTACATTAAAAACCCACAGTGTTGTCCCATCATTGATATTAATTTAAATTTATATATAACAATTATTTTATTATAATTTATGAAATTGGATTAAATATTTTGAATAAAAAAAATTTATAATTTCTATTAATATCAACTTTGTTTTAAAAAAATGATTAGTAAAAATGATTAAAATTAATCACTATGGTTAAGGCCAAATTAAGCATAATTGGGTATTGAACCATATATTTAAGACCCAAAAAGACTTAAATTAATGTAAGAACTCATTTTTATGCCCATATTTATACCTTATAATAAATTGGGTAGATTGTGCTCTATTATTGGATCCACTTGAAACATGAAAAAAATGGGTGGAATTCTCTCTTCAAATATTTTCAAGAGTGACCCACCTCCTCAACTATAAAAGGCCACCAAATCTACCTATTCATTGAAAATATAAAACATTTTAAGTTTGGAAATTATCTACCCAAGTATCTGAAAAAAATCATACCTTATACACTGATGCATCACTTTGGTCAGAAATATTCTCAAGGAATCCTTTTTGGCATAAACAAAAAAGAGTTAGCCAATTAAGACGTAACGCCTTCTCTCAAGGTCCTTTCAATTATTTACCCTTATTCACCCCTCTAATATCATTATTAAATTATTTTGTAACAATAATAATATACCACATATAATAGGATGTTTTTATTCAACTATTTATACCTATAAATACACACACCTTCATTGAATAGATATTGGATTGTTTCTGTGTGCGGAGAAATATTGCCTCACGAAATTATGATTGTTTATTTCTCCATTTCCACCAATAATGGTGTCCATTATAATGAGAACTATATTTATATATGTTATATATAATATTTTTTATTTATTTGAGATTATGTATTAACTTTTACAATACAATCCTTTTTTACTTCCCATTTAGTGTTAATAAGATAATCTTTGTTTGAGGAAGAGTGGACTGCCGCCCCCTGAAAGCAATGTGTTTCATTCACACACCACATGGAATTTATTATGGATAGGATTAGTGAAATTATATAATATATATAATATATTAATAATAATTTAATCATTATATATATATATATATAATTTATATACTTTCATTCAATACGATAGTAAAAACAGAAACATTGTTCATGCGTTTGTATGGCTTACCATATCCATAAATGGTGTATTTCATTTCATAATTCATTATTATATATATTATTATAATATAAATATAATTGATATAAATGATATTTATATTATTATATACATAATTTAATCATGATATAAGTATAAGGACCAATGATATGAAATATTAGGATACTTTTGAAAAACAAAGAGAATATCACCTGAAGTGAAACCTTTACATAAGATCATTAACAAGAAGAAAATATAAGGTTATAATAAAACAATATATGGTAATAGATATTATAATATTCTTATTTAAAATATTTATAATTAACTTATATTTATTATATAGGATGTCTGTACGAGTATGGAGAGATTCAAGACACAAGGTAATGGTATTTCATCCCACTTTTAATTTTTGTGAGATACATGTTATGTTCACCACTCTTTCCTTTTTTGTGATGTACTTACTGACCATGATTTTATTCTATGTATATTATATTTCAAATTATGGGTATTCACATGTCCATTTTATATCCTTGTTTCATGGGTATTAACATTCAAAATTTACCATATCCGTAAAATGTTTTGTCTCAATTTCCCTTCTTTGAGACTCATATTTTGTTATGAACCTGAACACTTTTTTGTGGTAATATACATAAATTTATAATTAAATATCATTAATATAAATATTTTTAATATATTCTATGCTTCTTTTAATTTAACTTCTTCAAATTGAGTGTACGAACACAAGATACCTAGTTATAAGTTTTTATTGAGACAATCTCATTTCATTTCAAGATTGTTTATGTTTATGATTCCTTTGATGAAATCATATGATCCATATGTTATTAATATTCATTATTTTCCTTATCATATGTTACATTATGATATACTCATGTATTGGTACAATATTCTACTCTTTGGTGCATAAGATAGTTAATAAAGTGTTTTTAGGAAAGCTCGACTTTACCCTTTCATTGGTTGGAAATATATGTTTTCTAAAATGGAATTACAATAATAGTATAATATTCCCATAAAAGATTTAGAATAAAATATTAACATTTTTTATTTTACCTATATATTCAATGGAATCATATTGTCACTTTCCAGACAATGCACTTTTCAAACATTTTTACCGTGCAAAAGGAATGTTCTTTTGACATCGTACGACATGTACATATTTACCTCTTGTCATTTCTTAAAACATCCCTTTGAATTTTTAAAAGGCTAATCTATAAGAAAATTTTTTTAAAATCAATTTTCAAATAAATTGTTTTTCAATTTTTTTTAAATATTCTTTTATAGGTTTTCAAGAAACATGGTTTTTAAAATGTTTCCATGCTTCTTTTATATGTTTTCAAGTACACATTATTTCAGAACATTTTCAAGATATTTTTATAATTTTTCAAAACAAATTCAAGGAAAAATGTTTTTAAAATGTTTTGAATAATATTTTATTATTTTTCAAGGAAAAAGGATTCTAAGGAAATGGTTTTCAAAATTATTTCATTTCTTCTTTATAATTTTTCATGGTATTTTCAATGAATTTTTTTAAAATAGTTTTATGTATTAAAATACCTTTTACAAATAAGAGAAGATATTTTCATAAAGAAATGTTTTATAAAAGTTATTTTAAAATTATTTTTCATCAATGATTACATCTATTAATGGTACTCATTCCTATCTAAATGTTCCATTAATATCCTTTATATGAATCGGTTGTGTTTAATGGAATGGTCTTTATGAAACAATTTCTCTTTAATGGGTAATATTTATATGGAATCTGTTACTCTTTCATAGGTTATGCTTTTCATGAAATGATTATGAAACCTTTAATTTTTTCACAGGTTGTGATATGTTTACATATTTATGTTACCCATTTCATTTCATGGGTTATGATATGTATATTTATGATATTGTGGAACATGTATGTATGATTTAATTATGTGATGGGTGGGATGTATATCTCCCTCCAATGCATTGGTTATAGATTTATATCTCATAAGATATACTGAGATAATCTTGGGAGTGAACTTTGAATACTATTATGTCAATGGGAGTGAACCATTAATACTAAGATGGCATGAGTAGTGAACTAATGCTACTATAATGGCCATGGGAGTTAACCATGACTATTGTGATGGTATGGGGAGTGAACCCATACTACTAAGATGGTCTTGGCTGTGATGAATTTTCTACTATTCAAACCATTATATGAATTTTTTTCAATAATTCCATGTTTTATTCCTATGTTGTGATTTCATGGTTTATGATCTCTATTTCATTATGATTATTGGCTTATGAAATTCCATTATTTTTTCCATGACCTATGTTATGATCACCGATATGGAGGGTAAAATCTTCTATTTTCATGATCACATTCTCATACCCTTATGCTCTCATTTATACATACATGTGTCCTTTTTTACCCTTATAGAGAATTTGAGATCACCCATTTAATTTTTTCATTTTCCCAGTTTATGAGGATATATATTATGTTTGATATGTCTCATAAGGGCGATAGTCAATAAATCCCTTTTGGGAGATGATGTAGATCACAAATAAATCTGTTTTTGGGTTTTAATGTTCATAAAGGAAGCATACCAACTATGGTCTTTGGGTGTCTCTTTATATAATGTTATTCCAAAAAATTCATGTAATTTTAATGTTTTAAAATCAAGGGTCGATATAGATATCTCAAGTGATTGAGAGGTTCTCTCAAGATTGTTTTATTCAAAATAATGGAATAGGTTTTCACCTTTTCACTGTATTTTGAAAATATCATATTTAGGTATATATATTACTAGGGTTATAAAATAAGTAATGGAATAATGTCTATTATTATTTTAATAATTCAGGGCGAACCTCGCCTATAAATAATAATATTGTTATTATTGTTTTCTTTTCATTCACTAAACTCATAGATAAATAAAATATTACTTTCATGAGTAAATAAAATAATATTTAATCACATAATATTTAATATAATATTTCTTAATGGACCACAAATCATGGTATACCTATCCTCATCAATATTTATTGGTCTTTGAATAATGACTATTTATTTAATTAAATATAAAGCAGTTCATTATTTTAAAATAGATATATAAATAATATATTCACAAAAATTGTGAATAAATATTTATTAAAAATACATGTAACCAATATAATTAATTTTTCCATGTGAATAAGCCATAATAAATAAATATATTATATTCATATAACTATATAAATAACTACCTCATGAATATATTTTAATTAAATATTATACCCGCATTTATATTCTATCGAATAACTGGTGATTTAATATTTTCAATCAAACCAACATGAGTAATTAATAAACCACATATGAGAATAATATTTCCCCAACATTAAAAGAACATATAGAATTTTACTAATGTTCCAAATGCACCTAGTGTGTGACCCTCTAGGACCCTTTTTCAGTGGCATCAGGTTAGACGACCTAAATTCTAAGGCAGACATCTAGAAACATAACAAGGCTCTCATAAAGAAATAATGTAATGTATAAATGGCATATATACTCCTTTGAACATGGACTGTGTGATTTAATACATTAAACTTGATATCTCCAATCAAGTAGGTTTCGTTCTATTTCCATCAACCAATATTCTTGAGGACTCTTTCTTTGAATCTTCATAAATAAAACTTCTGAAAAAATAATCATGGACATGTACTTGTTTAAGTAATTATACATTCATAAAAGCTATTTATATATCAACATTCATTAAACAATAGAGTGGATAAATCCTTTCTTGAATTATTCACTTTTACAACATCATTCATGATGTAGCCAATTTATCCTACCACTCTGCGAGAAAATGTCTTCATAGTTTTCAACAATACATCAAAGTATGTGACCCATTAAATTTATTTAAATAATGTTAAAATCTAATTATAATTTCACATGTCCATCGATAGGAATATCGAATCACACAGATAAATGTGTATTTCTTATTAGAGAGTCATTTTTCCATATACTTCTACACATGAGATTACCATGGGTAGACAACATGAAATACTAACTCAATGCCCTATGAGTCTCTACTTCGGATTGCTTATATTATTTATCTCATAAAAAGATAGTATATGGGTAGATATGTTTTATTTAAAATTACTATCCTGGAACTTCTAGGTTATCTTCATAGTGCAGAAATTTTATGAAATTTTAGTGTGACAAGTATGCTTAGGACATTATCACGTACTACATCACATACATAAAGTATCATCATCTCATAATATATTTAATAAATATTCAAATACATGAATAAAATAAACCATAATGTTTATAGAAGTTTTTTTCAGAAGAACTAACTCCAACACTTTGAAGATAAGATAGGGGATAATTACCTTCTTCATGTGTCCTCCTCTAACTACCATTCCAATATATATATTCCATTTAAGGTGTAATATTTTAATAAAGATAGAAATTTAGAGAATTAATATGTTTTAAGAATGGCAACAATGTTGAAATTTTGACTTCCTACTACAAATGACATTGAGGATCCATATCAAACTCCATTATCAGTAAATGAGGATCATGATCTTTGAAAAAACCCAATATATTTAGAAGAGGGAAACATCCATGTGGATGAGGGTCCTATCCTAACATGATCCTCCATTATGAGGTTCAATATCTAAAACTCCTTTTCATACATTCTGATATTCATGGTCTTCTTATTCTCTAGGAATTTCATTTTTGATTCATCTTCACTAGTCTATGTTGGTTTTTTGTTTTCTTGGATTAAGGTTAGTATTACGTCATTTGGTCACTTCCACTCTTATTTTTATTTCATTTTTTACCTAATAAAGGTGATAGGACCTAACCTATTTCAATATTATATTATTATATACATTCAATAGGGGTTAAATAATGCAAAAAATTAAATACCTAAAATTGTTCATCATGTTCTATAAAACCACCTAAATGAACAAACTATTATACAATAAAACTTACACTACTATGACCATTCTTACATTGGAAAAAAATTTGATATTTGAAAATATTTTAACTTCTATAATTTCATTAACTCCATATAATTAATCTTTTTCAGTTGTAGACTCTCTTGATAAGAACCATAACTATTAGCAATAAAATAGAATGATCTTGGAACTATGAAATAAATATCCCCACAATAATGGAAATGAATATAATATTTTATAATAGTGATTATAGTTAACATGGAGAATAATAATAAATGAATGAAACATGAAGAATGTACTACAATAATTTTTTAATAGATTTTATTAAATTATTCATGAGGTTAGTCGTATGTATGAAGGTATGTCTAGAATATAGGTAAGGGGATCCTTCTACTCAGCATATTTATTTTGGTTTTTCATCTACATTTTATTCTATATTGTTTATGATCTAAATTAGTTTGTAATTATTTTTTATTTATCATTTATTCAGTGATATTCAAGTCTCTTGTTTCCCCCTTCAAGATTATTATTTATTATAAAATCATGTAAATAATTTATATATTTTACCCTATAAATATTTTACTTTTCATTTAGTGTTTCTTTATATTAATTTTTATATTATGAACCTTTTCTCTCAATATATGTGTGTGACTTTCACTTTTTTACCCTTAAATTCATGGTATTTCATGCCTTCCTTTTTAGAAGATCATAAAATTGTACATTATCATGTGTTTAAATAAAAAAATTCCCTTAATATAATATGATTCATATGTTTATTACCTACCATCCTTTCTATAAATTTATTATATTTCAATATTTCAATGTCTAATTATTTTAACCTGAGACTCCATTTGATGGTGTGAATTAAGATGTATCCCAATTCAAAATTTTATTCATCTAGAAAGTTTCCCTTTGGGATATTGTTCTTATGTTATCACTAACACTTTTCATCCTATCAATAAATTACTTTTTTAACCAATATTTTCAAATGAAAAAAATATAAATCATGCATAGAACATTTGGATTTTACATGGTTCTCTACTAAGTGAAAATATATGGAATATATTTTTAAGGTGTGTTGATGTACCATGGAATAACACTACTCATTTTATGAGTAAAATAATTTATGAATGATACAATATCAATCCTAGGGTCACTCCTTCTTCATATTATATATTTTCTATATTATAGAATTATTAGTCAGTTTATAAACATTATATTTACTTCAATAGTTCATAGAAAATTAGTACTAAATTCAATTAGTATATGTTTTTGAGACACCTCGCATCCTCATCACCTAATAAATACTCAATTATACTCTAATTTTTTGTTCTCTCCTTCTTCTATGTCAAATGAGATCAACTTCCCAATATATGGGTTGTGTCTATGTCTTCTATAATATCACAATGAAGAAAAAACTTCTCATGAAAAAGATAATTACAAACTACAATAATCCTATCATTATCAATCATCCCCTATGACTTAGCATAATAATGGAGCACCTTTTTCTTCCCTCAAGCCTTCTTAGTTGAACTGAATTATTTGTGTTAATGGAATCTTTAATGGTTCTTACTACTAATCTTTTCTAGATGTATAAAACTTTATCTAACTTCTATAGAAATACTACATGATGTTTATGTATAATTCTATTCAACTAACCTTATGATCTGATGGTTGGTAATAATTTTCCTTCTCCCGTGTCTCCATAATCATTCCATGTGAACCACACAATTAGTATAGTAAATAGAACAATTTACTTAATAAATACCATTTATTAACATATAATTCATCCTCAAAAAATATCAAACCATTTCATTATTTTAAATTTCGATTGAATCTACATTATATTATTGAGACCACATGTTCATGTTTTGATAATAATATTCACATTTTTATATTATCCTTCTATTTCATAGATATTTTATATAATCAATATCCACTACATGGTGCTTAACAAAATTAAAGATCTATAAAATCCACTAAATATCTTCTATTTAACTAACTAAATATCACATTATCATCCTGTTTTAATCATGAAATATTCTTATATAACATGGTGTGATAGTATTCTATGGTGTGATCATTATCAATTTTATTTTATGATTGGAAAATCACATCATAATCCATGTCTGCAAAATGATATAACATGTATTTCTCAATTCCCACATCATCTCTATGTTTCACTACCACCATTGATTCTACTAATATTTTTCCTTCATTATATTACTATTTTAATACCAACATAATATTCCTAAAACATAGTAAAATAGGTTTCATATCATTTCAACATCTCTAGGTTATACATGGTCAATTTTATGAAATGACAATTGTAATTTATGATTGATAAAAAATTATGTTTTCTATTCATGAAATCGATTACAATCCTTGATGTTGGAATATTTTCTCTTCAAAATGATAAATGTTAAATCCTTACATCACACCATTGATTCACATAAATGGATCTTGGGTATTTACTGATGACTATTCCATATTATCTACATTCACTCTTATGTACCCCAATGTGATTCCATTATTTGTTAATTTTTCATTCGATATTCAATTATTAATTTTATATATTGTCACCACCTGTCCACCGGTGCCTATGTCATGACTACCCCCAAGCCCTCCTTCTTTAGGCCAGGTGTTGGCGACTAGCACCCGAAAGGTGTGTCCCTAAAATGGGAAGTAATTTCCGTTAAACCTGTACAAACACACAATCCAAGAACACAAAAAGATTCAACCATGAAGTAAAACTGAATAAATAAAGGTGTGTACTGAAAGTAAAGGGGATGGAATACAAGAACAATTGAAAGGTACAACTACAACGAAAAAACAAAAAACTGCTCCTGGAATCGTCCACTAAGGATCCTACCAGAAGGGTACATAAAACTCGTCCCCATTTCTCTCCACATCATCCAATCATCTATTTGTACCGTGTGGTTCTGGCTCCCTCAATTCTCAGCCAAACTGCTTATCGTATGCACAAGACACAATAAGGTGAGGGAAAATCCCATGAAGGGGTGAGTATAACAATACACAGTAGGGACCTCGATACCCTAGAATCTCTCTTAGAATTCCACAAAGAAAATTTACATAACATGATCTCAACCACAATGATCAAAGAAAAAGACACAGCTCAAACCAGATAGAATTCAATCATCCACAAAGAAACATAAGGCCCTAACCTCAAGCCATTTCTTTTATTTACCAAGAAGGCTCAAAGTTTAACTCAAGTATTAGGAGTACATGCTCCATGAACTGGAAATCCCCGATGGCACCAGTTTGAGATTTGTACTCCCTCAGGTACAACTTAACCATTTTTAATGAAATGTCTGAGAGGATGTGCTTCATTGGGAACATTCTGTTAGAACTTCCTCCAGTGCCTAGAACTAGAGGTCTCAGAGTCACAGTCTTGTGCCTGAGGAAAGACTAAGGGAAACCAAGTGAAGATGACCACTCCTCGACACTATGTACTATAGTCGAGGGAGCTCTAACTCCACAGAAGGACCCACTCCCCGTTGCTACTCAAAGACGGGGGAGTACTACTCCATATGTGACGACACGCACCTACCTTGTAAAGGAGTACAACTCTGGTAGTTTGTTTGTTATGGAGGACCAGAACCCTGGTATGTCAGGGGAGTATCAACCCAAAGATAGAGGACCTGCACCCTAGCACGGAAGGAGAGTACAACTCTGGTAGTTTGTTCATTGTGGGGGACTTACTCCCTAGTACATCAGAGGAGTACTGACCCCAAGCTAGAGGAGCTACTCCCTAGAAGGGTAGAGGAGTACAGACTCTATTTTAGCACTGCATAAGGAGAACTAGAACCCTGAGTTGATAGGGGAGTAACTACTCCTAACATAGAAGACCCACACCTTACCCGGTAGAGGAGTACCTGACTCTATGTGAGTTATGTATGGAGAACATGTTCCCTAGTCCAATAAGGGAGTACCGACTACAAATATATAAAAAAAATAAAGAGAAATGAACCCGCACTCATGACGTGGGAGTCTCGTCTCTACAAGAGAAAAGAAGTAAGGAATACCCTCACCTTGAGTCATCAAGAGAGTAACCATCCTAACTCTCACGACATGAAATACCCTAGTTCTACTCCTCTGGTTATCAGCCATAACTCAACCACCATTAATTTCCCCATGGATGTAACCTGATGATCTGTCATGTCATAAGTGTTCCAACGTAACAGATGTCGTGTCAATCGAACACCCATTCTGTAAACTATTGTAATTTTAGTGTCGAGGGCCTGGTTAGATTTGAGTACGATCTAACCCAGACAAACTCCATATTTCTCCAAACTTCTGGTGGGGTATCTCATAAGAATTTTCTCCCTCCAAAGATCTCATCACCATAGATGGTTCAACCAACTGGTGTCTGGTTCACCAGATACGACCTTTTAAGCATAGCTCGGCCTGAGAGGGGTCCGAGTCTGGTCCGACCCGGTCAGACCGACCTGACCCAGTCCGGGTCTGACCTGGCCCAGCCCAATTGGGCTCGACCGTGGAAAGCTTGGACCACCGATTGGCATGACCCATGTGGGGTCACACGATCTGCTACTCCCGAACGTCTCAATGGAGTTGTTCAGATTCTTTATTGGCAGCACTAGGTGGCGTCGCATCGTCACCCCACAAGACCAACAGGGAGTGGGTCCCCGGCATCGCCTCGGCTTCAAGCCGTGGCTCCCTTCAGCGCAATGCACGACAGCGCGCCGCCTCCAACATCACGGTTGGCCACTTCTGGCCGCCTGTCTGACCACTGCGGCACCAAGCAGTACTGCTCTTTTACAATGGCTGGCGGTTTTCGGCCACCTCCCTCGTCCATCAGTGCCAGTCGCCGGCATCGACACTTCTTTTGCGGGCCCCCGAGTGAGATCCGGTGGTCCGTTCTTCTTTCCATATGAAAATATGGTCCTATCAGAATGCCTACGTCATTGAGAACCTCTTGGTTTCATGTTTTGTTTCATGTTGGAACAACCCGCCTCCAATGAAAGCAATGGAAAACTAGTGGAAAAGTGTCTAGAGATTGTTCGTTTAGTCTACGCCCTTCACGTTAGCATTATAACAAGTTGGGGTAATTTATACATCGCATTAAAATAATGTTAATAACCATTAAAATCCCCCGTAAAGACCACCTGTAAATTCAAGAATGAG
Source organism: Viscum album (assembly GCA_963277665.1). Lineage (NCBI taxonomy): Eukaryota > Viridiplantae > Streptophyta > Magnoliopsida > Santalales > Viscaceae > Viscum > Viscum album. The sequence goes on from OY728136.1 coordinate 1,293,097,808, forward strand.
GATAAAAAACATGGGAATTTCATGAATTAAAAGACAACCCCTACCTCGAGATTCTTTGGAGACGTAGTAGCGGTGGAAGAAGATTTTGTGTTCGATGAAGCCATCGAAGTTGGTCGATCCTAGTTCTTTGCCGCCCGAGAATCTGTCTCTATTGGTTGATGGTGTCATGTCACTTCTCCAATGGTTCCTCATTTGATAAATTTGTGCCAAAACTCTACCCTGATCCCCATTTAAATATAGGGGATAAAGGATGGGTAACGCACCGAAGAATTAATGTGGTTCTTTAATTGATGTAATTAATGCTCCATATTAATTTCAAGAATGGTGGTTACAAAACATAAATGTAAATGAGAATTTAATATACCATATTAAATGTTCGACTACTTCTGTGGCCCCCACCACCACCGCTCAAGAGGTGGAAGGATAAAACAAAATAACAATTTTTTTATTTTATTAGTTGTTAACAGTTGAAAAAAGTAACTTCTTAACCAGACATACTATGGTTGAAGTGAAGCCTCCCTTAAGTGAATCATGGCGATGAGTGCTCAATGGTGCCCTCAGATTTCAATGTTGAGAATCGGTTCAAAAGATAGATTTTTTCACTCGCATGTTTACTGAGTGTACCTTAAAAAAGTTCAAAAATTATTAACAGTCACACTCAACTCGTGTCGATCGAGGTTGGGATCATGCTAATGGAAAAAATACCTTACGAGATCAATGGTAATCTCGGATTTCCAATCTTATTTACCATATAGGAGTTATATAATTTAACAATAAAATAATTGTTACTTAATTATTTTATTTGCAGCCAAGAAATAACATCCAATGTTTGCCCATGCTGGCCAAAGTTATGATCTGCCTAAGAAAAGCATACCCTCATGAGGTCAATGGTGGTCTCGAATATTTAATATGAGTCACCGTTTATCAGTTATAATCATTTGAAAATTAAAATAATTTTCTTTAATTATTCAATTTATGGTTATGCCATTTTCAGGTTTTCTCACTATAGGTATGCAGTGACTAAACATAAGTAGTACCGAGGGTAAACCTGTCATCATGAATGTTACGGTGCCCTTAGATTTCTAATTCAAGAACCCATTTAAGATTTATTCCAATTTTTCATGAAAACTACTCACACATGCTATTTTAAGCTAAACACTTTTTTCGACGGATCATTCTGGGCACTCTGGGCCTCAGAATCACGTGCCATTAGATTTCGCGGTCTCATAATTATCCAAATAATATATATATATATATATATATATATATATATATATATATATATATATATATGGAAATTTTATGATATTACATTCTCCCTGCCTTAGGGCTTTACGTCCCCAAAAGCCAAAAGAAAGGAAAAAACAAACAAAAGAGGGTACTGAGCACGAATCTCAGCCTTTCGCTCTCATGTGCTCTCCTTGAGGTTCACATGCTCCCACCAAACTCTAAATAGAGGGATCTACCGTCTTTTAAGGAATCACTCCTTTCAATCCTCTATCTCTACCAGTAACTCCGTAAAAGTATCCACATCATCACAGTCCAACTCTCCCTAGTCGATAACATGCGACGGATCATGCACGCATCTCCTCAGCTATGAAACATGGAAAATATTATGCACCTGTTGTATCTGTGGTGGAAATGCAATGCGGTACTCCACCTCCCCAACTCTTCCAAAAATCTGGAAAGGTTTGATGAACCTCAAATATAGCTTGCTGCCCTGGCCGAATCTCCACAATCCTCATTGGGGTGAGACCCGCAAGAAAACATGGTCTCCCTCCTTGAACTCTAAGGGTCTTCATCTCCTGTCGACATAAGAATTATGACAGATCTATGCAGTCTCCATCCTTGTCCACCAGTACTGACACCAGAGGTCTTGGTACATCTTTACCACACCAGGATATACTGCAAAATGGGATGTGTGGAAATCCCTCAACACCACCAATCGCAGCTTCACTGGTACCACGATGCATATTTTCAAAAGGATTATGTGCTCTCCACCTTCAGATAATCTTTCAGGAGCCTGTACTTAGGATATCTAAGCACGCTGGTCCATGTAGTCTATATCCCCAAGTTGGGCCTCCTAAACTCACTGAAGGTGTGGGGGATTGACAGTTATAGACTAGAGGAAATCTACTCCATCACTATCCAAAAAGGGTTTCTGTAATGTGGCTTACTTCTTTTTCACCTCACCCAGAAGTTGTAAACCAGACCTCCTACTGGGTTCTTCTACCACCATGTCACCCTTCTAAACTCTCAACTCCAAGAGCTCTACGGGAGCCACTCAATATGTAGTTGTAGATATTGGTGTCATCGCTGGGTATGATCCAATGCAAAAGTCCCTCTCCCTACGGAGAGGTAATTATAGAAACATCTTTTGAAAAGATGTTCCTGCACTCTGCCACTACTATTGGGAATTGAATACTCAAAGATACTACTGCTACGAGGGTAAGTATGGCCAACTCATGAGTGATCAACTACATCCTCCTATGCATGAGTTTAACCTCTACTTTGTGGGTTTCATTTTTCGCTTACAAAGGAAAACCACATTCCAATGTTATAGATATACCACAACCTTTTTTCCTAAAACTGTCAATCTAACCATGAACTGTGGATGACCAGTCCATACCCAAAATAAGGTTTTATGGCCTCAACAATGCCACCAAGAGGTTTCAGCCAAAACACTTACCTCAAGGGTCAGATCACACCATCGACATAAGTTTGATTATCGATTCTCCTCCCAAAGGTATCTCCAGACATAAGGGCCAAGTGAACAGTTTAACCAAAAACTCAAGGTCTTGACCAAGATTCATGACAAGAAGAAATGATTAGTATCTATGTCTATTAATACTAAATCTAGTAGTAGACAATGATAGTACCTCGAATCATTCTTGGATCCCTTGGGTCAGACTCCTTGACTGCATGCAGATACTCCCTTCCACTATCCTCTAGCTCCCTAAGCCTGGTGGGGAACACATTGGGGTGGTGGTTGTAACATGTCAAAATGTGTACCAACTCGTACTACTCTCTTAGACCATCTTACACATCTGATTCCCCGCAGATTCATTTGTCCCTATCACTTCCTCTTGCAGAAACATTTTTACACATTCAAGACTCCATGACTGACATTGGTTTACACTTTTCATACTTCTGACATTCACTGGTTGTATCTGCTCATCCAAATAATTTTAAACCACAAAGTTTCTCTCTAGTACCCTAATGTATGTATGAATTCATAGAGGAATATTTAAAGCTCGGATTTCCCTAAACACATCTCTCTCAGAGGTCTGAGTCCTGAATCACTGGTCATATTGTCTTCATCGAGTACCTAGAAATGTCGGTACGCCTTAATAAATACTCAGCTGCCGACATGTCATCCTGTAGAAGGTAATGAATCTCTTGGTAATACATACCCATTAGATTTTTATGGCAAGATACCGCCTTCTATGAGGAAGGTTCTCAAGATATGTTGATGGAAAAATTCACATCATCATATGATAAGGGTAATATAAACCATGTCATCACCCGACTGACCCACATAGAATGTTCACTACTAGGACCACCATCTGATCTTGTGGTGCCCTAGCTAGATGGGAACTCAGTCACCACCTCAAGACAGTCCTAATCAACATCTGATTCAGGATTGCCTAGGAACCTAAGGGGTATATGTCACTGAAACTCATGTAACACACTCAACATATAATTTTATCTACTGGTAGAACCGGTAGTAACTAATGACCAATGAGCAATGGTATAGCTGGGACACTACCTAAAGGTACCTATCTAGGGAAACAATACTTTTACTGAAGCCTCATCACACTGTCGAGCATCCTCATGTTCACGCATTGAATCCTGGTCGGCTGTCTGCGTGGAGGAATATTGAAAGAGAATCAAGATGAACCAAAATCAATAAGTAATACCTAGTGAGCTGACTCATAAGATATCAAAAGGAAAAAACACTTCTAAAACACATGAGATTAGTGTTTTTGTGCACCAACTCGAAAATTTGTATTCAGGGTCCTAGTTTATGGATATTTCGGCCTCCGCACCAACATTGGACTCTCCAAACTAAAAACCACACTGAAAACACATAACACTATTGGTCCATTAGAATGATCAGAGTCCTAGTTCTTCGGTAGAACCGAATCCTATGATACCACTTTATCATGACCTGTCCCCCGGGGCATGTACCATGACTACCCCAAGACTACATTCCATAGACCAGGGGTTGGTGACTAGCACCGGAAGGTGTATCCCTTAAAAGGGAAGGAATTTCCTTTAAAACTGTACAAACACACAATCCATGAACACAGAAAGATGTAACCAAGAAGTAAAACTAAAGTAGGAAAGGTGTGTACAAAAAGTAAAGGGGCCGTAATACAAGTCCAACAAAAAGGTACAACTAAAACTGAATAATAGAAAATAGATCCTGGAATCGTCCACCATGGATCCTACCTGAGGGGTAGGTACAACTCGTCTCCACTATTATCCACCTCAGCCAATCTCTTCTGTGTACCATCTGGTCCTGGCTCCTTCAACTCTCAGCCAAGCTACTTGTCGTCTGCACAAGACACCACAAGGTGTGGGAGATGCCCATACAGGGGTGAGTATAACAATACCTAGTAGGGACCCCGAGACCCACGAAGGTCTCTCATAATTCTACAAATAAAAACCACAAAGCATGATCTCAATCAAAAATCAAAAAGAAAAAGACACATCTCAAACTAGATATACTTGTTTCATCAAAAAATAATCATAAGTCCCTGAAGTCAAGCCATTTCTTGGATTTCCAAAGTAGGCTCAAAGTGTAACTCAAGGATCAGGAGTACATGCTCCAGGAACTGGCCATCCCTGATGGCACCCATCTGAGAGATGTACTCCATCGTGTACAACTCAACCATTCCTAATTGAGCATCTGAAAGGATGTGCTCCATCAGAAACATTTTCCTAGAATTGCCTCTAGTGCCCAGCACTAGAGGTCTCGTAGTCACCATTTTATGCCCGAGGAAAGACCTAGGGAATCCAAGTGAAGAGGACCACTCCTCGACATTGTTTCCTATAGTCGAGGGATATCCAACTCCCCTAAAGGATCTGCTCCTCATCACTACTTAGAGACAGGGGAGTACTACTCCATATGTGAAGACTCGCACCCTACCTACTAGAGGAGTACCGACCCTAGACTAGAGGACTCACACCCTATCATAGTAGGGGTATACCGACTCTATATGTGAGGACCCGTACCCTACCCGGTAGGGGAGTACCAATCTGGTATATTATTCATTGTGGGGGACCCGCACCCTAGTACATCATAGGAGTACTGGCCCCAGGCCAGAGGACCTGCACCCTAGCACGGTAGGGGAGTACCGACTCTGTTGTAGCACTGCATAAAGAGGACCTGCACCGTGAGTTGACAGGTGAGTACCTACTCCTAACATAGAGGACCTACACCCTACCCTACAGGGGAGTACCTGACTCTATGTGGGTTATGTATGGAGGACTCGTTCACTAGTCCAATATGGTAGTACCGACTCCAAAGATAGAAAAACCAAACCTAGGGAAATGAACCCGCACTCCGGAAGTGGGGAGTCTCGTCTCTACAAGAGCAAACAACAAAGGAATACTCATGCCTTGAGTCATCAAGGGAGTATCCATCCTAACTCTCAGCACAAGATACACACTGGTTCTTCTCCTCTGGTAATCGGACATGGCTCAAGTACCACAAATTTTCACAAGGTAGTAACCCAATGATCTATCATTTTATATTGGATCCAATGCAATAGATGGTGCATTAATCAGACACCCGGTCTGTAAGCTATAGGCATTTCAGTGTCGAGGGCCTAGTTGGATTCTAGTACGATCTAACCTGGAAAAACTCCAACATTATCCAAAAATAACATGAAGTATCTCAAAATGATTGTATCTCACAAAGGATCCTAGCACCGGAGATAGTTTGTCAAACAGACATCTGGTTCGCAAGATACGACCTTTTAAGCGTATCTAGGCCCGAGACGGGTCTGGGTCCGGTCCGACCCGGTAGGACAAGACGGGTTCCACCCCAGCCCGGCCTATTTGGGATGGGATGCGGTAGACTCATCCCACTTGGCCACAGATCGGCCTAGACCACTTTGGCTGGGCTGGGCCGTGGCAGTCTCACCCCACCGGCTGGCGCGACCCTCGCGGGGTCGCACGGTCTGCTGATCTCAAACCTCTCAAAGGAGCCATTCAGCTCCTTTATTGGAAATGACAAGTGGTGTCGCCTTCTCACCCAGGGGACTAGTAGGTAGCGAGTCCCCTGCATCACCGTGGCTTCGATCCGCAACTCCCTTCAGCACGGCATGCGACGACACGCTGCCACCACCTCTGTGGTCGGTCGCTGCCAGTCACCTTTCCGACCACCGCAGTGCTGCTCTTCCACCAAGACTAGAGTTTTTCGTCTACCTCCCTCATCTACCAGCACTGGTCTCCGGTGCTTCTGCACCGATGTCATGCCAACTCTTCTTCCATGGGCCACCGAGTGAGATCTGGTGGTCTGTTCTTCCATCTGGATGCACCTATGGTCCTATCAGGATGCCGTTGTCTTTTCTATCTTCTCAGTTTCAAGGTTCTGTCAAGTTGGAACAACCCGCCTCCGAATAATGCAATGAAAAAAAAGATGGAGGGTATGTTCCTTGTCAGTTTGGCTCACACCATCCTTTTTATCATTATAACAAGTGGGGGTAATTTATACATCACATTAAAATAATGATAAACCTCATTCAAATACCCTGCAATGATCATCCGTAAATTCAAGAATGTGTAGAAGAAACGTGTGAATTTATTGAATTGAAATACAACCTCTTCCTTGAGATTATTTGGAGATGTAGTGGTGGCGGAATAAGATTCTGTAGTCGATAAAGCCTCTGGCGTTCATCGATCCCAGTTCATTGCTGCTTGAGCTTTGGTCTTTGTTTGTGGAATCTGCCGCGTCAGTTCTCTAGAGGTTCCTCCCGTGATGAAGCCTTTCCAAAAATTCACCCATGAGCCCCAATTAAATAGAGGGTAGAAAGGGTGAGTAACATACCAAGGAATTAATGAGGTTCATTAATCGGCGTAATTAATTCACCACATCAATAGATAGAGGGGTGGTTACACAACCTAAGTGTAGCCGGGCATTTAATATCCCACATTAAAGGTCTGACTACCTCTGTGGTACCTTCCACTGCCACTCATGAAGTGGTTGGATAAAAGAATAAGAATTTTTTTATTTTATTAATTCTTAAAAGTTACAAAAACAAACTTTTTCACCCGACCTACTATGGTAGAAGTTAAGCCTCCCTTAAGAATATCTCAGCGTTACGAGTTCAATGGTGCCCTAAGATTTCAATTCCAAGCACTGGTTCAAAAGATAAAAATTATCTCTTGCATGTTTAAGGAATGTACTTTAAAAAATTAAAAAATTATTAACAGTCACTCTGGACCAATGTTGGTCAAGGTTAGGATCTGCCTAAGAAAAACCGACCCTCACGATCTCAACGGTACTCTCAGATTTCCAAAACGAGTTACTGTTTAGGAGTTCTAGAATTTAACAATAAAATAATAATTATTTAATAATTTTATTTGTAGTCAAAAAATAACATCCACGGTTGGCCTGCGCCGACCTAATTTAGGATCTAACTAAGGAAAGAATACCCCCACGAGTTTAGCGGTGGTATCGTATTTTTTATCTGAGTCACCGTTCGTGAGTTATAAAAACTTAAAAAATAAAATAATTTTATTTAATAATTTTATTTAAAAATGTTAATTACAGTTATGTCATTTTCGGGTTTTCTCATTGGAGGCATGCGATAACTAATCTTAAGTCACTCTTAGGGTAAACTCGCCATCCTGAATGCAATAGTGCCCTAAAATTTCTAATCCATGAACCCTTTTAAGATTTATTCCAATTTTTTAGTAAAACTACTCTCGTGTGCTATTTTAAGCTTAAAACTTTTTTGACGGATCATTCCGGGCACTCCGGGCCTCAGAATCACGTTCCATCAGAGTTTGCGGTCTCTTAATAATCCCAAATAATAATAATAAAATTATACGGAAATTATTGGACATTAAATGTATTGACATGATGACTATAATAAATAGAGAGTATATTTTTTAACCTTGTCCAATTCCCATGATCTTCCCACAATTCACTCATACTTATGCAAGGATAGTTCTTCATGTATTTATCAAATTCTTTTCAACTTATAACTTTCATACTTATAATTTTCATATTCCAACTTCAAGAGTTTTAATAACATTCCTACATCTTTTATCCTTTGAAATATTTAATAATTAAATATTACTTCTAGATAATCCATAGTTCAATTTCTAGACAATCTTTTAGAAACAGGGTATCCCTTACCTGATCATGAATGAAATTTATGTACACAATATACTCTATGGATTTTTTATTTTTAGACCTTCAATAATTTTCTAGAATATCAATAATTACCATTGAAATATTATCAATCATAATTTATGAATAATAATATTTTAAAACATAAATAATCGAATTATGCTTAATTAAATTCAAGAACATCAAATAACTTTTGAACCTACATCCTTAAAATAAAATTTTCTCAGCTTCCTGCAAGCATTTCCTAATCTTATCACACCTCTTTAAATCTATAATATTATTGAATAATCTAATTTATATCCCCTCAATGTCAGATATGTCTTCACTTTCAGAAGCCATGGATTTCTTATTAATGTATCCTTATAAATCTTATTTATTCACATCAGTATATTTTCTAATGTCATCCTTCATATACATATCATCAAATTTAATTGTTACTACCTACAATTATAACACAAAGCCTCCTAGTTGAAACATTCTCTCCATTTGGATTTTATTTAAAATACTACCATAAACCACCAATGACCTTCTAGATCCAAATTCTTCGTAAACACTATGAGGATTAATGGTGAAATATGGGTAATTTTTTTATACCCCACTTTGTGACCAAAATTAAAAGGGTTGAACATTTAACATACTTTTTTTCATACCCCACCCCCTTTGTGTTTCTCCAGATTTTTATTCAAGTTCCCTCCCCTAATATCTCTGAATTCCAGATAATTATCTCCTTAACTTTACACCCCATTATTAATGAAATCCATTTCAATCCCATTTTACTTTTTCAGATTTGAACCTATTCTCTAAAATAAAACCAATTTAAAGACACCTTAACCCAACTAGTTGATGTTAATAATTCAAGGATTTTTCAACCATCAGAATGATTACCTTCCAAATAATGGGGTTTTATAAATAAAACCATCATATCTTGAATTCCATGATCTATTTATTACTTTCAAAACATTAGAAACTTTATGAAACTATTTTTTACTAATCTTTTATTACTTTTAAGCATTGGTCGGCTGCTATATTCTCACACCATCCATGATTCAATTTTATAGAAAAATTAGATTTGTCACTTTTTAATCATTTAAATATTTTATCTTTACAGGTTTATTTCACCGAATTATTTCCAGTGAATGAATTTAACACTTGGAAAGGATTTATTAACAAATAATGTAATCTTATTGGTTTGTAACATAGTTTAGAAAATATGAGTCTATGTAAATTACATTAAATATTTCCATGTATTTTATTTATTTCCATAAAAAACATAGCTATGCTTTTTAGTTTTTAATTTCATCACATAGTACTTCTTCTTACCTAAATCTGACAGACAAAAAACAATTTTTGAAATACCAATGAAGCATAAGGTTTTAGATATATATCATATATCAATCCAACTAATACCACTTATTCTTGATGATTTTTTGAATCCACTTGATAACTATGTATCACCCTTTAATCATAGGGTTTCTCTTTTTTATAAGACTATACAACCTTTGAATTCTTATCACTAACTCCCCTTAAATTCCTTATGTTATTAACTCCATGTAATAAGATAATTTCTAACATGGGGATCTACTCTTAACGTATAGAACATTACTCCAAGTGTCTTTGTATCCTTACAACTAATCAATCGAGAATGCATTTTAGTACCTTAAAAATATTTGAAATCCATTATCATTGCTACTTATTTTTTTATATTTCTTCTCCTAATTGTAGGGGTCTAACACCACATTATATATAGCATAATATAACTTATTAATCACCAAATTTAGTTTGACAACACAAAATATTACAAATTAGACATTAACACCACTTTAACTTCATATTTGTCTCTTCATCATTTGAACTTATTTATCAAAACATGTTACTCTATATTCTTCATAAAATTATAAAGTGGTCACTCTATAAAACTTTTTGAGTCAAATAAGGGCCATGATTCCATTTAAAATTATTTCTTGATTGAATCAAATAAAGGAATTCAATAATTTTGACTCCACTTATTACATTTTGTCTTCTTTTTTCGCATACACATGTATTATTTTACCCAAAACACAAATTATTTTATCTCATATGCATTGTGTCTCCCTCTTAAATTCATATTACACTAAAAATTGAAAAAAATGATTATCACTTGGGCAGAGTTGTACCTTAGACATCCTCATGTTGAGGAATGTTCTAATTCATGTTATAGAATACCTTTTTCCCACTTCACTTCAGTCCTTACTGGTTTTTATAATTTGGATACCACTAATTGTGAAATATTTGTTCCAAATATGAGAATTATATTCCTTATTTGACATGTTATTTATCTTAATTGTGATAAAAATCTATATTTTCTAGGTTTCGAATAATAATTTTCCATACTTTCATTATTTGAAATATTATTTCCCTATATAATGACAAATATAATGGTCATAAACTCGTTATCTATAGTGGTACTGATGAACCCACTCCATAATTCCTCATGACATTATTTTATTAAGTATATTAATACCACTTCATATTTATTTATCTTTTTTGTACTATCCTTTGAAAATTCATCTAATTGATTTATAGGAATAGCCTTCTTCTGCTAAAAAAGTGATTTTTTTTTCATATCAGGTTTAATAATAATTTGATATTCCAATTATTTATTAATTTATCTCTATGTCTATTTATTCTCTTTTTATGAATATTTATGTGATTAAACAACCTTCTGTGTGTGATGCACTCTCAACTTTTCTCTCCATAATGGCTTGTATAAATAATCCATCATTTATTTTAGATGATTTTCCCTTTATCTTTTCACATCATAGTCATCAAACACCATGAATCTATTTTTGAGTTGAATATATTGTTATATATTCTGTTTAATTTTCTTTCTTATCATTAGTGTGGAGGATATCATATATGCACCTCCAATACTTTAGTTTCTTTCAATAGAATATCTTGGGTGATATACATCATAGGTCTCCTCTGATTTCACATGTCTAATTATTTACTTTCACAAATCCATTATCTGTATCAATCTTCCACAATTATAGAATTAAAACTCCACCATTATTTAATAACAATTTTCATCTATTTTAGTGTGATTAATTTATCTTTTTCATGATTCTATATTTTTGTTATTCTTATTACTAATTGAAGTCTCTATATAAAAAACATAATTGTTTTTTTAATTCCTCACAATAAGATTCTATCCCTAAACACTCAAAATTCAAAAATTACCCTCCATAAATTATCCTCATATATTATAATTGTTAGATTTATTTTTATTATATATTATATTTAAATTCACTTTTAATGATAAAATTGATTCTTTATGAAGACTATACATTTCCATTCTTAACATAATCTCTTGAAAAAGTTCTTCAAGTATATCACTTTGTTCATTCTGTTTCTTGTTTATTCTTACAATTGTATCCATTTAATTTATATCTTCCTTCATTAACATTTTATTAGCTTCCCCCAATATTTATATATAAGTACATTTATTTTCACTTTAATCCATCAATAATTGCACTTCACACAACATGTTTTTATTCTCTTCTTGTTTGTCTCACAAAAAATATCAACATTTATCATATTATTTTGTTTCCTATTTTATATAATCATTATCCAACTATTACGGTGAGGTATAATTTCCATCTTTATAATTAAAAAACATCTAATATATAGTTTTCTTCAAATATTCATAAGTAATCATTTTTCCCTCAACAGGAACACACAATTTCTTGGTAGAATTCTCCATGCTATTTTTCTTCTTACATAATGAAATATGAAATTATTATTTAATAGTATTTATATTTATAGCATCAAATTATTCATATTTTACATTATTATAAGAAACTTTATTCTATTCTTCCCACAGAAATTATTTAATATAAAGCTATTTGAACTTTATCCATATTACCTTAGAAGTTTTGAAATGATTTATCATCTTGGACACAACTTCTTACAAAGAATCCATTGAAGCCTTATTAGCAAAATAATGGATCTAAAAATATATTTAACCTTTGAAAAATATAATTCCATGGAACGTATTAAATAAAATTCAACTAACAATATATCATTTTTGATTCCAACATGTGATTTAAGATATTCCTTAAACTCTTTCAAATTTGAAATCCATTTTATATTTAAAAAATTATTTTTCACAATTGGATCCATATATGGCATAATTTTAAAAAAATTCACAATCTAAAAATGTGAGTTAAAATCCAGAACAAAACATATTGGATCGAAAACCTCTTATTATTCACGATTCACCATGATAGGTTGGTGGATTAGGGTGTTTCCTAATTTAGTTTTTTTCCACTTCATAGTATCCCTTTTGATAAATTTTCCATATTCTTTTAACCTTTTTTAGCATTTTCATCAATTAAATTCTCACTTGATCTCACTAAATATGGATATTAAATCACACATTGGACATGAGTATTTTACCTAGATCACTACAGAGGGATAATCCAAGGAGACTATGCCAATATATCTCCTTCTTCTACCCTCGATCCTTCTCATTTAAATTAATCCAAATGTGTCAATGAAATCTTCTACAACACATTTACTTCCTCTATTTTGTATTTCATAAATTTGCACTATCTTTTTATTACCTACTACAAAAAAAATTTATTGACTCTCATGAATCAAACCATATTATTTGAGGATTTAGATTAATTCTTCTTCTTCAAACTCCCTATGATCATGGAAGGTGTACCACAAAATTACTATAGTTAGTAATTTTAATTCACATTTTATTCAACCTCCATAAATCATATAAAATCTTATTATTTTCTATTTCAATTGACATTTTCATATATTATGAAAACAACATATTCGGATTATGAAACAAATTTATTTGAAATAATTTTATCTTTCCACATATAGACTATAGAGTGTTACTAATCTTCATGACGTGGTGATTAAATGAATTATATATCAACTAAATTTCTTATGTTTAATATCTGAATATAATAATGTGATACTATTTTAATCATGCAATGTTTTGCTCCATCACAATATGTTATAATTCCATTGAGATAAAATTCCCATTCAAATTTTATAATTGATAATGAACATTTTAATCCATATGTTGTGAATGATCTAACACATTTTTCTTAACACCCACATCATCTCCAAGTTTCATAGCCACTATATATTCTATTGTAGTGTGTCATTCATAAATTTATCATTTCATATTCATCATGTGTTAGGAAAAAGTAGTGTTTTGGTTGTAGTTTTTTTCAATATATCAATATGATGATATTTTAATACATCAATATGGTAATTATATTAAATAAAGTAATTATGTTGAGAAGGTAATGGAAATTTAGGTTGATGAAGTTTGTGTGTCTGTGTGTAGTTTTCAATTAGATCCAAAACCATTGGTATGTCAATCAGACCCAAATCCTCGGTATAATTAATCAAACTCATCCCATCAACATGTTTCATTAAATAATATCCATTGGATTTTAATTTTGATAGGAAGTCATAAGTTGCTGGAAATAAAAATGAGTCTTGAATGAAAATGGTGATCATAATGGGGAAGTGTCTGAGAATCTGAAGATGTTTTTCTATTTTGTATTTAATATAAAATAATTAATCTAAAAAACTATTGATTTTATCCTTATTATGTAAATGGGGTCTTCTGGTGTTGCATAGTCATATCAGGGATCAGTTGTAATGAAATAAAATTTGGGAAGAACATGAAGCTACAATACGTTCCATCATAATTTAGATGATGCTTTGAACATCCTAAACATTCTAATAAACCATAAATAAATCATTATACAATCTAGAGTTTGTGGAAGATAGAAGAATACAATATGAATTATATTGGATGCTACTCATTGGTTTGAGGAACGCAAAACACAAAATGATGAAAATCATCAGTATGAGAATCATCGGTATAAAAATATCATAGGGATGGAATATTTATCATTCTGAAGAAAATAATTCACTACTAACATTGGTCTATTATACATGGTATGCTACCAAACCATTGTAATGGATTCTGAAACCAATTCATACAATTGGTGTCACTTATAAATCATATACAAAGTTTTTACTAGAGGAATAATGTTTGAGATAGGTTTGATTATTTTTAAATTTTCTCAAGAAAACAATTAGTCATACATTGTTCTCTTAAAAATCATCCATGATAAAAAGGAAAAAATATTTATTATTTCTCAAGGAGTGTTATAGACTCATTGGACAAGCACTGTCAATTTTCATCAGACTATTGTAGAGACTGATTCATCATACACATGATGACACCAATAAATTCATTGGACGTGGAATATTATGTATGAAGAATTGAAGATAATGAGAAATAATTTGAAGTTATTTCATATGTGCTGATTAAGAGTTGATACATGGCATCTGTATGAAAATAATTTCACTTTTTAAAATAGATAACCACATTAGACCTTAATCAATATTTCATATGTTACTATTGTAGTGAAGAATCATGATGGAGAATAAAACTGAAGAATTGGAATGAAAAAATGCTTTTAAACATGAAGAAGACTGACTTGTTGACTTGATTGAGAAGAATTAAGAAGATCCCATAATGAATGGTAAGAGTGGTAGAGGTCAAACTGAACACTTAAATTAGTGATAAATATGAGAATTTTGAATTTCATTGAGTAGAAAAAAGGAATTCATTTCTATCATTTTCCATTCATGGGTTCCTATAAAATGATAGAGAGGTATATATTTACTTCTCCATTTTAAATTGTTCATGTTTATTATAGCTCTGACCATTATAAAATAGCTATTTAGTTTCTATCCATTTTTTTCAGGTTGAATTTAAAGAAAATAATAAAAGTGGGTATCAATCTTATCATCAAACCAAGTTCCAATGGATGAAGCTCCATTGGATCAAGTCTATCAGAGTGATCCCATCAGTGGTACATCCATAAGATAAAGGTTAATCAGACCAAGTTCCATAAGTAGAAATCACCGTGACATTTCAATTGATTTTATACTTAGTTGAAGATGTAAGTGAAAAACATTAATTATACTTACGCAAATCGGATAGATCACATGAGACTAAGGTGACAAGATTGTGGTAGACCAGACTATCTTTTACTGGGGAAGTTTTCCAGATATAGATTCTAGAAAAGAAATTTATAAAGAAAAAGTTACTTATATAATTATTGAATTTCATAAAGATTGTGTGTAGGTAACGATTGTTTCATCTTACTTATCGAGGAAGTGAAGAAATTATAAAGTGGATCATACAAGAATAAGGAAAGTGATACTTATAATTGTTGATAGCAACGAGTTGCTAAAAAATAATTGACTATTTTATATGGTGTAAAACCAGTTGTTAGAAATTCGATACTGTAAAGAATAGTTTTGGGGTACAACCAACTATAGAAGGAAGGTTTCTATTGGGATTGTAGAATTGTTCACTTCTTATAACTTTATATTCTGGAAAGAAGGTAGGGAAATAGTCCTTGTTGTTGGAACTATCCAACATGGAAAAGAGTATGTATTTCTACTGAGTCTTTTATGTATCATGTGTTTCCTTCTCTTTATATTTGATTCATATGAAAGGCGAGGTTAATAATTTTTATTTTAGTGGATCGTAAATTTAATAGGTTTCATTGGTTATGAATGTTTACTAAAGAAGGTAAGAAACATTCTTATAAAAGAAAATGTAACCATTGACTCACACCATACCCACTACCACTCACCCCACACCAACCTCATAGTTGTGTAGATCTTAATTGGGAATAAAAATGGTATCAGAGCCTATGCTCCCTCGGAAAGATCCATCTTGTGAATGGAGAATTTCAATTCGATGAACTATAAGTGGATTCCATTTTTCAATGGTAAGAACTATCATATATAGAAAGATATAAGGCTTCCATATCTTTTGTCACTTTGGTATGTTTTTTGGGAAGCTAAAATAGAGGGATTTCATCCTTTTACTGATAATTATCCTCTTACAACTTCTAATTAGAAAAATCATGAGAATGATGGAAGAGCTAAAAATTATTTACTCACGTCACTAACTGAATGTGAGTTTATAATAATATAGGGAGTCAAAACTACCAAAGGTATCTATGATAAGTTGAAAACATTTACAAATTAAATAGAAAAGTGAAAAAGGAAATGATACAATAATGGATGATCAACTATGAATATCTGAAAATGGATAATTACAAATCAATTGGTTACCTCTTTACAAGGCTGAATGATCTTATTTGCACCATAATATGTATTGTGAGAAAATGGAAGAGTAAACTTTTAATGAAAAAATTAGATAATTATTCCTGATAATTTTGATGCCAAATTTTTAACTTCGAATATAGAAATCCTCAAACTCTATATTAGGATGATATATCGGGTACGCATGTTACTTATGGAATGAGAAGAGAGAAGGTTATGAAAAGTAAATAAAACGATGATAAATTAATGTCCTTCAGTTAATTATTAAAAGTGAAAAATATAATGAAATTAAATAAGAATCAAGTTATTCTTAAGATGAAGAATAAGATGAAGACTTCAACACAATTGTTTCACTCTTTTCAATGAATTTCAATAAGGGAAAATGGTAAATTAGAACTCTTAAAAAATGGAACTTTGAAGGGAAGGGTCATTTTGAATAGAATTTTCTTATAAATAAAGTTGTAGAATATTATTCTTAAGAATAAGATAATAAATATCTAAAAATAAATGGAACCAATATAAGAAAATATTTCGTTATGACAATAATAATAAAATTTTCCTGAGAAGAAGAAAGACAAATGACTCTTCATCTATTGATGAATTAGATTATTTCAACTCAACATCATGCCTAAATTTAATAAATTTAAATAATTATTCATAAAATGAATAGAGTGATTAAAAAATAATTGAAATGAATCTTATTCTCAAATAGAATTTGAAAAAACTAATGAGGAAGAATTATTAAATCAAGAATGAATGAAAGAATCTAAATAAAGATGTTTAAAGAATAAATTTTGAGAAAATTGATCGAATGAATAATGAAGAGAAAAATATAAATTTATTGAATATGAAAATGTGAATATTGATCAGAATTATAAAAAACTGAAAATATATGAAGAAAGATCAGTTGGAATTGAGAACCTCAACCTAGATGGATCTATACAGATTGAAGAAAATAAATAGAACAAGTTGAAGATAGATGAATCTGAAAATATGATTGATGTTTTAAAAATTACTCTACCTATGAAGAAAGATGAGTTATTAGAAAAAAATAAAATATTTACAGAACACAAATTTGTATAAGAAATATGAGATAAAACTTCACCAAGGTAGTTGAAGTTAAAAGTGAATCTTCTAAAATACCTGAAATAAAAGGCTTTCAAATGATTGTTTGTGAGAAAAAACTTTTCACCAAGAAATATATGAATTAATCCGAAATTTATCCTACTAGGATACGTAATCTACAATATGTGACGAAAAACAATGACATGGTTCTGAACAAGTTCACTATCAGTTTGAAAAATCAATATTCGAATGATACTATTGGTGTTTTGGAATTTTCAGACAGAAAGGTTATACATGATGGTATAACATTTCACTACCAAGAATCAAGAATGAATTAAGCTGGGTATAGAGAAAAAATAAGATCATATTTTCATAAATATTATTTGTATATAAAAAGGGAAACATAGATTATGAAAAAATATGAGTATGTTAAGAAGGTTCAGAAAAAAAATATGTTGAGTTAGAAAAGGTGTGCTTAGTTATTTGGCTAGAATTAGTTGACATGGATAGAAAATTTGAAGAATTATAAATATAAGTTTAAGAACAGGTAAAGAAAAATGTTTCTAAAGATGTTATAAAAGTGGATAAAAAATTATTAATAGATTGTGGATTGAAAATTCATAAAATATGTAACAGATTTGAGAAAGAAGGGAATGTTTCTAAAAGTTTTTTGACTATACGGCTAGAAAAAGAGGAAGGAATGAAATAATTATTACAAACTCTCTATAAAAAAAAGTTTACTAAAAGGGAAAATAAACTTGAATCCTTATAAGAAGAGTATATATATGAAAAAAAATATCCTCACGATATTTCAGTATGATGAACATAAAGAAGAAAATGCATCTAATGTAAAGAAGAAGAATCAAAATCTAGACTAAGAGAGCACTCTTAATCCTAATAATTCTTTCAAAAACATACTAAGGTTCCTCCTTATTCCAAAAATATATGTATTTTTACTAGAATTTAAGGAATTGAAGTAGTTAAAGTATGAAAACTGATATCTGAGTCTCTTAATATTTTTGAAAAAAAGAAAGTGATGAGGTTGGAAAATAATATTTTTTGAATATTTTTCTTATTCACATAATCATTCTTCTATTTTTGTATTGATGGGTCTAGGTTAATTTTATCTTAAAAATATTTTTAAGATTTCCCCAAAAATGAGAATGTTGAAAGTGTCATGAAAATGTCTCACATGAAACTTGTGTCATAGACAACATTGATTACATTTATTATGCACTATTTTTTGGTTAAATGGTTTTTCTCATATAGATATACAGTTATTTAGTAAAATGATATTTTTTATGAAAATCATGTGATACTTTTGTTCTCTTGAAGAAGAATTTCAATATTTTGATATGAATGGTTCCAACCATTCCAAATGTGATCATTTTTCAGTAAGGTGGAAATTTTTATAATGGACCCTTTAAATTTGATTTTTAGTAAGGGGAGAGAAAAGGAATAGGGGAGATATAAGAAATAACGTGATCAAGAAAAAAAATAAGGAGAAGAGAAAGCGAGAAAATAATAAAAGTTGTATTGTTTTGAAGTGGGTAATGAAATCAAACACAAAGAGGGATTTTTCAAGTCCCAAGTTGCGTTTTTGTTTCATTTCATGCCAATATATCAATATATTTATTTTTTATAAAAGAAATTATATTGATAAAAGTAATGGAGATCTAGATTGAAGAATTCTGTGTGTCTGAATTTTTCAAACGAATCCATAACCATCAGCATGTAAATCAGATCTAGACCATAGGTATGAGTAATCAGACGCATCCCATTCATATGATCCATTATGAATGATCCAATATATTATGATTTTAAAAAATCTATAATATCATATAAATTATGTTTAGTTTAGAATTAATGTGGTGATCATAATGAAGAATTATTTTGGCATATGATGATGCTTTGATTTTTTTTATTTCATATAACATAAGTTATCTAGTAAAATTTTTATGGTAGCCTTATCAACAAATTGAGTAGTGTTGGTTCTACCATTCCTAATGAGTCGTAGATGGAATTAAAGAATATTCTATAATAATGGTAAGTTAAAATACTATACATTGTAAGTTAAATGATTTTATGGTGATCCTAAACATTCTCATAAATCAAAAAGAATCCATGATATAAGATGTAGTTTTTGGAATAGAGGATAATACTATATGAATTATTCTTGGATGATAATAATCAGTGTGAGGAACAATGGACATAAAATGATTAAGATCATTAGTATGAGAATCATCGGAATGGAAATATTAGAAGATTGAAAGATTTATATTGTTGAATATAAGAATTCACTATCAACACTAGTCCATTGGATGTGGTATAATACCAAACCATTGTATTGGATTGTGACATTGATTCATGTTATTGGAATCATTTTTATATTGGAGGTGTAACGCCCCAACCCCAGTTACCCAGATTCGGTGCATTATTACATAACATTGGCATGATCACAAAAAAGATCAAATCTCGAAAGACCGATTAGTTTAGTATCCTTGGAATAACTAGATATATTCATAAAGTTTACACTACATAATAAAATGAAAACTAAAACAATATAGTCTCCATAGTCCACACTCTTATCCCTTCATACTATCCCTACAGGTCATTCATAAATTTCTTCTTCACATCCTGGGAAAAATAAAACATAGAAAAGGGGTGAGCTCAAATGCCCAGTAAGGATAACAATATAGCAGAACCATTCATAAATAAGAATAAATATTTAAGGCAATGTATAACTAAAATAAAAGCCTTTTAAACTTGAACTTCAACATAGTATGGTAAAAATAAAATGAAATAATGCCATTAACTTTTTCACATGGATATTCTACTAATCGAATAATCACATGCAATATCAATAACCTCTTTCATAATGATGGAATGCATAATGCCAGACTATCATAACCACATAGCCAGGGCCTTATGACAAGACTACAAATAAGATTTTGTCAAGGGCTTGTGCCAAGACACTAGTTTGTCTCATGAGACCTACCGATGCATTGAGGAGCTATAGCGGGCTCCACCCATCACATATTAAGTCCAATGCATTCCCTTATGAAAAGGTTTAAACATAACATAAACATTCGTAATAAAACTAGCATAAGAAATGTAAATACTTCATCCATAAACCATGAATGGTATAAAAATAACACATACACAGTCAAACATATCACAAAACCTTCAATATAATACAGAATTTTTGTATCATAATAAATCAACTTCAAATAAGCGTAAAATCTATCAAAGAATGTTGACATAGATGAAATCAAAACTCATTTTAGAGAAATATATCTTTCTATTTTGAAATAATTTAAGAGTCATATATTTATAAAATAAAACATTTTCTTTTAAAATATTCTTATAATATTTTAAGGGAATCTTCGACGATTTTATAACGGCGGAAAATAGCCTCACCCGCCGTATAAGTTAAAAAAACATTCTTACCTTAATTCTGTCGAAAAGGTTAAAAATGTCCTTGTTTGGAAAAAGATGGAAAGATTCATTTATAAACAACTTATAAAAGTCAAAAATGGCATAAATTACTTTAACCTATATTCAAGTAAATAGTAAAAATGTTTTGAAATACATTTTTAAGAAACATGGATGTGGATGATAAAGACATCCCAGTAGATTATTACGTATAAACAACCTCAGATAATGAAGAGATTGCGAAATAAACCATTACCTTGAACTTTTCCTTGGTTGAGGGTAGTTTAACCTCCTGTATAATGGTGAAATAATTGTTATTAAATTATACAAGAATCATATACATTAATATGATATCATATATGATCTTTTAACATTTCTTTGTTAATAATATCTTAGAATTATCATCATTTTGGGTGTTAACTTACTCATTTTATTTTACATGTTTTGTTACATAAGTCATGTTTGTTATGGATAGGATGTATCTTATTCATATCCAGAATGATATCAAGTCCTTAAACATTATTTTTAAATCATAAAATGATAATTATACTTGAATAGATACGACGGGGAATGAATCTCATCGTGTTCGTGGAGACGGTAGTCCGTACGTACGCACGAGTGACAATGTCATTCATTTGATATTAAAATAATATATAATTGGAGGGTATATCATATATAAATAATCATTATCATGTTATATTTATTATTTACATGAATTAAAAATCATTATTATGCCCATACAAATAATAATATATTGAATAACAATTACACCACGACGTGGAGACGGTAAGCCGTACGTACGCACGTATGTTGACATGTCATTCAAAGGATGGATAGAATACTGAATATGGTTGTACCATATTTATAATAATATTACAGTATATAGGATATACTAGATTCATTATTTTAGAATGGGAATAACAAAGAAAGAATAAGTTGAAGAAGAAAGGAACTTGAAAGAGGGTGGTGAAAACATTACCTCTTCTTCGGGTTCTTCCTTTTGATTTGATCAAAAGGGATCATTAGGTTGGATTTCTGATCAAACTAAGGCCTCTAGGTTGAATTGAAGGAAGTTGAGAGAGTATTTGGGCAGGGTTTTTCCGATCCAAAAGGCTTTGAATGTGTGAATTAGTGAGAAGGGGGAGTACACTTTTATAAGAGGGGTGAGGGGCACCTTTGGAAAATCTAGAAATATTATTTTATAATAATTTCATATTCAGTTTCTAATGGCTCCAAAGTGGATTATTTAATGTTTAAGGTGGTTATGGGTCGAAAAACACTCAAACAATAGAATTTAGACAGGTTTGGGTCATTATATTAACCTTATCTTTTAGTTTTAACTCTTAGTAAATTAGTTTGACACTTACCAAGTCACTTTGTATTTTTATATTATATAGTTAATAAACTTACTATATACCTCCAAGAGACCCCCAAGTGGTACATTAATGATACACCTATCATGATATTAGTGTCGTGGCTGAACCTTAGATTTTTAGGAATTGAATATCAACTAATAATATAATATTTGTTTTAAAAACTCTTTTATGTCAATTTTGACACTATTTGGATAATTGATTTTTGGGAAACTCATAACAGAATGATTTATTCAAAAAAATTTAATTAAAGAACTCCTAACATGTCATATTAACATAGGAAATTAGTGTAATTCATAAAATGTCTCAAATTATATTTATTTGGGTATTTATAATATCAATTATTTTAAATTTTCACTATTACTGTAATTACTGCATCATCATTGTATCATAAATAAATTAAATTATTTAATGTCTAAAAATTATAAATGAAATATCATTATGTATGAAATATTTTTATGTTTCTAATGAATATTTATAATAGAATTTATCTATTTAGTAACCCTATATTAAAAATGTTTTAGTAAATAAACTTTCATTTTAACTCTTTTAACTCTTCTTTGAATTAAATAATAATAAATGTCCTAATCTAATCCAAGTGGACCTAAATGATAATATTTTATTCATAAGGTTGTTTTTGGTCGAGATACACTTTTCCAATAGAATTAGAACATGTTTTAGGGTAATATTAATATCACTTTTACCCTTAATTACCCTATTTACTTTTAACCGTGGTAAATGAAAGTAAAAAAGTTACTATTCACCAAAAATTATTTTCATCTCATTGAACCAAATTTTACTCCATGATATTAATCGTGTCTATCGTATTTTCAAAATTCCACTCACAGAAGCGGTAAAAATAAGATTTATGAAAAATTCAGTTTTTTTAACTACCACTTAGTGGTTTCACTATTCATCAAAAAATGATGTTTTTCAGAAAAATACCAAAAAATCACCCTAGGATAATTTCGATATTCCGAATCCAAAAATGAAGTCCATTTTGAAAAATAAAATTTATAAATTTAAAAAAGTGGGTATTACTATTCATAACGGCTAGTTTGATTGGTTGTGGTGTGTTAGAACTCGATGTTGCGTGCAACACACGCTATAACATTATTCAAAGAGAAGCGTACCGTAGAAGCTTGGGGTGTTACATTCTCCCCTACTTCAAATAATTTCGCCCTTGAAATTTCTAGAATACTACCACATGAAAAGACTCGGGTGGTTCTTCATCATAAGTTCCTTGGGTTCCCACATTGCCTCTTCCAACTTATGGTTTCTCCACAAGATTTTTACCAGACGAGTCGTCCGGTTTCTTAGTACTTGTTCCCTCGAATCATGAATCTTTACGGGCTCTTCGCAATAAGACATATTGGGTTATAGTTCTAATTCCTCATAGGTGAGTACATGTGTTGGGTCAGGCATGTATTTCCTCAATAGTGATACATGGAACACATCGTGAACTTTGGAGAGATTTGGCGGAATTTCCAAATGGTAAGATACAGCCCCAATTCGTTCTAGAATTTTGAAAGTTCTGATGTACCTGGGACTCAATTTACCTTTCTTAACAAAACATATGACTCCCTTCCCTGGAGATACCTTCAGGAAACCATGATCACCGACTTGAAATTCCAAATCCTTCCTTCAATTATCGGCATAGCTCTTCTGCCTACTTTGAGCTGCTTTGATGTGGTTTTGGATTACCTTCACCTTTTTCATCATTTCCTCCACCAGTTCTTGGCCTATATGTTTTCTTTCACCAACTTCATCCAAACAGGTTGGTGTGCGACATCTCTTTACGCTTCATATGGTGCCATATGAATACTCGAATTGAATCTATTGTTATAGGAAAATTCTACCAGAGGTAAATATTCATCCCACATACCCTGAAAGTCAAGTGAGCAGGATCTCAACGTGTCTTCTAAGGTTTGAATAGTTCGTTCTGATTGTCCATCTGTTTGAGGGTGGTAGGCAGTGCTCAAATGAAGTTCAGTATCCAAGGCTTTCTGATGTCTTTTCCAGAATCTTGAAGTAAAACGGGGATTACGATTATAAACAATCCATAGGGGTACTCCATGAAGTCTCACAACTTCATTAATATATAGTCTTGCTAGTATTTCAAGTGGTAAATCTTCCCTTATAGAAAGAAAACGTGCTGACTTGGTAAGATGATCAACAATTACCCATATTGCATCATTCCTTCTAGGAGTCTTTGGTAGTCCCATGACAAAGTCAATCGTAATATTGTTCCATTTCCACTCAGGTATGGGAAGAGGTTGCAATACTACACCAGTTTGTTGCCTTCCAGCTTTCACTTGTTGACAAACCATACATCTTGACACAAAATCAGCAATCTCCCTCTTCATGTTGTCCCACCAAAAATGTTCCTTCAAATCTCTATACATTTTGGCGCTCCCAGGGTGTATAGAGAAATTGGAAATATGAGCATCATCCAGAAATTCCCTTTTTAGATCAGGTATATTGGGAATACAAAGTCTCTCCCAAAATTTCAAAATTCCATCTTCATACACAAAGTCTCTCAATCTCCCATCATTCATAACTTTAATCTTCTTTTGAAATTCTTCATCATCGGTCTGAGAACTCTTAATCCTTTCTAGTAATGATGATTTGGAAACCATTTGAAAAAGCATTGATGTTTCACATTCTCAGGTTATTCCCATGTCCATTTACACTTGATCCATGAAAATTGGATCACTTTCAATTATCATATTGTTCAAAACTCCATGATCTTTTCTGCTCAAAGAATCTTCCACTGTGTTTTCCTTCCCCGGGTGGTAGTGTATCATTCAATCATAATCCTTGAGTAATTAAAGCCATCTCTTTTGCCTCATGTTGAGTTCTTTTTGTGAGAAAATATACTTCAAACTCTTGTGATTAGTATAAATCTCACATTTTTCACCATATAGGTAGTGCCTCCATATCTTCAAAGCAAAGATCACAGCTTCTAACTTGAGCTCATGAGTAGGATAGTTTTTTTCCTGAATTTTCAACTGTCATAATGCATAGGCAATAACCCTATCATTCTACATAAGGAAACAACCAAGTCCTTTCTTTGATGTATCACTACAAATAACGAACCCATCATTCCCCGATGGTAGAGTCAATATAAGAGCATTGACTAGTCTTCTCTTCAGTTCTTCGAAACATTCTTTACACTCTTTTGTCCAAACTGATTTAACCCCTTTACATGTAGGCTTTGTTAATGGGTTAGCCAACCGGGAAAAATTCTGGACGAAACATCGATAATAACTTACTAAACCAATAAAACTACGTTCCTCAATTATACTCATCGGTGCAGGCCATTCTTGTATTGCCTTTCTCTTCGAAGGATCAAGAGAGATTCCATATTTAGAGACAATATATCCAAGAAAAGAAATCGCCTAATGCCAGAATTCACACTTGCTAAAATTCCCATATAATTCATGTCTTCTCAGAGTCTTCATGATAATGCGCAAGTTATTTTCATGATCTTAGTATATTTTGGAGTATACCAAGATATCATCAATAAATACCACCACAAATTCATTGAGATATTCTTTGAAAACTCTATTCATCAGATCCATGAATACAGAGGGTGCATTAGTCAATCCAAAAGGCATTACTGTAAACTTGTAATGCCCATACCTGGTTCGAAATGCTTTCTTCGGAATGTCTTCCTTCTTCACACACAACTGATGGTATCCAGATTCAAGGTCAATCTTTGAAAAGTATTGATCTCCATGCAGTTGGACAAATAAATCATCAATGCGAGGTAGTGGATACTTGTTCATTATTTTTATAGCATTGATCTCCCTGTAGTCGATACATAACCTCATAGATCCATCTTTCTTTTTAACAAAAAGAATAGGGGCTCCCCATGGGGAAACACTAGGGTGAATAAATCCCTTTTTACTCAATTCCTCTAGTTTTTTCATTAGTTCAACTAATTCTACAGTGGCCATTCTATAAGGGGTCTTCGATATAGGCCTTGATCCATGAATTAAATCAATAGAAAACTCAACTTCTCATTCTGCAGGATGTCCAGGTAAATCTTCCGGAAACACATATACATATTCTTTCACAATAGGTACATCCGATATTTGAACATTCCCTTCCTCACCCACTATAATTTCATCCTCTTCCTCCCCAATAATTTAATTTAGTTGAGCTACTGGGGGTGGATCTAGATAAGAATTAGGTGGTGATGATTCTGCTCTAAAGATAAGGTGTTTCTTATCATCATCATAAAAAATCATAACCTCCTTATTCATACAATAAATCTTCGCATCTTGGTCCGAAATCCAGTCCATACCAAGGATTATATCAAACTCAATCATAGGTATGACGATGAGATCATCAGATAAAGAACATTTTTGTGCTCTAATGGGGACTGATTCACAAAACATTATTGCAATGATACTTCACTTAGGAGTTTTAACTGACAACTCCCTTATTAAATCAAATTGGAAATATCTAATTTTCTTAGAAAACTGGGAAGATATGAAACAATGCGATGATCCAGAATCAAATAATGCATTTCCTAAACTTGAGGAAACCATTAAATTTCCTACCACCATGTCTTTCAAAGATTCTACCTCAAAAGTAGTGATAGAATAAGTTTGGCCTTGATCCCTTGGCCTTTTCTGAGGTAAGTTCCCTAGACTCTTAAGATATTCATTTGCATAATCTCCCATCTCTCTGCAATTGTAGCACTGAACATCGGTTGCTTCATTCTTCCCTTTTCAATCACGAGCTTTGTGGCCTTTTTCACCAAACTTGTAACAGACACCCATTCCCTTCAAGCATGTACGAGGGTGTTTCTTCCCACATTTACCACAAGACGGATATCCAACCTTTCCCTTGTTCACCTTATTTTCATTCCCAGATTGATCAGTAGATCTCTTCTTCTCTTTCTTTGCTATAAAGTCATATGACATAGAGAATTCTTTCTCTGTCTTGATACCACATGATACAATGTCTTCGTACGACGAGAAGGATTGTGAGACTAATGATCGATAGAGAAATGGTTTTAACCTATCCAATAAATGATCAATCTTACTTCTTGGGTTACGTATATAATCTCTAGCATACCTTGCTAACCTTGTAAAGTTAGCCTCATACTTTGCAACATTATCATCCTCCTTTTGTCTCAGACTCAGAAATTATCTTTCCATATCTGCTCGATGGTCATGAGGAAAGTATTTTTCTAAAAAAAGATATTTGAACTCCCTCCATTCAATATTTGATACTTCATCATCTTCCTTCGTGTTTTGAATCAATGACCACCATTAATCAGCATCTCCAGTGAGGTGGTAAAATGCCATGATAACTTTTTCACTTTCACTACTCCCCAAAGCCTGAAATATTTTTCTACGGAATTTATCCATTGCTCAGCTACTAATGGATTTGTACTCCCATTGATTGTTGGTGGTTGCTGCCTCATGAAGCGATCTAACATTGATCCTCTACACTGTGGATCAGTGTGCTCTATACGAGTAAGGTTATTATTCATAACCTGAGTGAGTTGTCCCAGTATGGTGATTAGCTGATCAGCACCAGTTGCATCACCAGCTCCACTATAATTATCTTGAGCATGAGGGAAATCCCTACATGGAGTTCATGCATTGATACATTTTCCATTTCATCCACTAGGAGCCATTTCTAAACAATGGCATAAACTAGATCAGTTTATGAATAAAAATACATAATTTCATACTTATAAAACACTTAACATAAATTGAACTATTTATGGATATAATCTACAATCATAAAAATGTTTTCTTTGAGGAAGTATATACTCATAATCCCTTCATAATGATTTGTAAATAAAATGATAGTTATCCTAAGAATATCCCCCAGGAGTGTCATAACCAAGAGTGCAGCAAGGCCTGTTGTCATGCACCAGTTCCCGTTTCAGTCCAGCTCAAAGCGGTGTTTTCAGGTTTTACCCCTAGGTACATCTGTGCCAGAGCCGCCTCTACCTGCTTGTATCCAGATAGGGATGTATTGCTCGGAAAACTCACAAAATATCTTCAATACCAAAATTCTAGGAAGTTCTTATATACTAATCCTCAAAGTCTATCTTAGGTCTATGTTCTCTAATCATATTTTATCTAAATCTAGCTTCCCAAGTTTGTAATAAACTTACTCTGATACCAACTGTAATGCCCCGACCCCAGTTACCAAGAGTTGGTGCATTATTACATAACATTGGCATGATCAAAATAAAGATCAAATCTCGAAAGACCGATTAGTTTAGTAGCCTTGGAATAACTAGATACATTCATAAATTTTACATTACATCATAAAATGAAAACTACAACAATATAGTCTCCATAGTCCACACTCTTATCCCCTCATACTATCCCTGTAGGTAATTCATAAATTACATCTTCACATCTTGGAAAAAATAAAACATAGAAAAGGGGTGAGCTCAAATGCCCAGTAAGGATAACAATATAGCAGAAACTTTCATAAATAATAATAAACATTTAAGGCAATGTATAACTAAAACAAAATCCTTTTAAACTTGAACTTCAACATAGTATGGAAAAAATAAAATTAAATAATTCCATTTACTTATTCACATGGATATTTTACTTATCGAATAATCACATGCAATATAAATAAACACTTTCATAATAATGGAATTCATAATGCCATACTATGATAAACACATAGCCAAGGCCTCGTGCCAAGAATACAAATAAGATTTTTTCAAGGCCTTGTGCCAAGAAACTAGTTTGTCTCATGAGACCTATCGATGCATCGAGGAACTATAGCGGGCTCCACCCGTCACATATTAAGTCCAATGCATTCCCTTATGAAAAGGTTTAAACATAACATAAACATTCATAATAAAACTAGCATACGAAATGTAAATACGTCATCCATAAACTATGAATGGTGTAAAAATAACACATCCATAGTCAAACATATCACAAAACCTTCAATACAATATAGAAGTTTTGTATCATAATAAATCAACTTCAAATAAGCCTAAAATCCATCAAAGGATGTTGACATAGATGAAATCAAAACTCTTTTTAGAGAAATATCTATTTCTATTTTGAAATCATTTAAGAGTCATATTTTTATAAAATAAAACATTTTCTTTCAAAATATTATTCTAAGCTTGTAAGGGAAGCTTCGACGATTTTATAACGGTGGAAAATAGCCGCACCCGCCATATAAGTTAAAAAACATTCTTACCTTAATTCTGTCGAAAAGGTTAAAAAGGACCTTGTTTGGAAAACGACAGAAATATTCCTTTATAAACAACTTATAAAAGTCAAAAAGGGTATAAATGACTTTAACCCATATTTTAGTAAATAGTAAAAATGTTTTGAAATACATTTTTATGAAACATGGATGTGGATGATAAAGAAATCCCAATAGATTATTACGTATAAACAACCTCGGATAATGAAGAGATTGCGAAATAAACCCTTACCTTTTACTTTTACTGGGTTGAGGGTAGGTTAACCTCATTTATAATGGTGAAATAATTTTTATTGAATTATACAAGAATAATATACATTAATATGATATCATATATGATCTTTTAACATTTCTTTGTTAATAATATCTTAGAATTATGGTCGTTTCGGGTGTTAACTTACTCATTCTCTTTTATATGTTTTGTTACACAAGACGTGTTTTTTATGGATAGGTTGTATCTTATTCATATCCATAATTATATCAATTCTTTAAACATTATTTTTAAATCATCAAATTTTAATTATACTTGATTGGATACGATGGAGAATGAATCTTATCGAGTCCGTGGAGACGGTAGTCCGTACGTACGCACGAGCGACAATATCATTATTTTGATATTAAAATAATATATAATTGGATGGTATATCATATATAAAGAATCATTATCATGTTATATTTATTATTTTAATGTATTAAAAATCATTATTATACCAATCAAAATAATAATATATTGAATAACAATTACACCACGATGTGGAGACGGTAAGCCGTACGTACGCACGTATGGTGACATGTCATTCAAAGGATGGATAGAATACTGAATATGGTTGTACCATATTTATAATAATATTACATTATATAGGAGATAATGGATTCATTATTTTATAATGGGAATAACAAAGAAAGAAGAAGTTGAAGAAGAAAGGAACTTGAAAGAGGGTGGTGAAAACATTACCTCTTCTTCGGGTTCTTCCTTTTGATTGGATCAAAAGGGCTCCTTAGGATGGCTTTCTGATAAAAATAAGGCCTTTACGATGAATTGAGGGATGTTGAGAGATTATTTGGGTAGTGAGTAGCCGAGCCAAAAGGCTTTTAATGTGTGAATTAGTGAGAAGGGTGAGTGCCCTTTTATAAGAGGGGTGAGGGGCCCCTTTGGAAAAGATTGAAATATTATTTTATAATAAATTCATATTCGGTTTCTAATGGCTCCAAAGTAGATTATTTAGAGGTTAATGTGGATATGGTTCTAAAACCACTCAACCAATATAATTTAGACAGGTTTGGGTCATTATATTAACCGTATCATTTAGTTTTAACTCTTAGTTAATTAGCTTGACACTTACCATGTCACTTTGTATTTTTATATTATATAGTTAATAAACATACTATATACCTCCAAGATACCCCAAGTGGTCCATTAGTGATAAACTTATCATGCTATCAGTCTCTTGGCGAATCTGTATATTTTTAGGAATTTAATATCAATTAATAATATAATATTGTTTTTAAAAACTCTTTTATGTCAATCTTGACACTATTTGGAAAATTGATTTTTGTGAAAATCATAACAGAATGATTACTTCGAAAAAAGTTATTTAAAGCATTCCAAACATTTAATATTAACCTATAAAATTAGTGTATTTCATAAAAAGTCTCTAATTATATTTATTTGGGTATTTATAATATCAATTATTTTAATTTTTCACTATTATGGTAATTACTGCATCATCATTGTGTCATAAATAAATTAAATTATTTAATGTCTAAAAATTATAAATGAAATATAATTATGTAGTAGGGCTTTTTATCTTTCTAATTAATATTCATAATCTAATTTATTTTATGTTTAACCCTATATTAAAAATATTTTAGTAAATAAACTTTGATTTTAACTCTTTTAACTCTTCTTTGAATTTAATAATAATAAATGTCCTAATCTAATCCAAGTGGACCTAAATGATACTATTTTATTCCTAAGGTTGTTTTATGACAATATACACTTGTCCAATAGAATTAGAACATGTGTTAGGGTAATATTAATATCATTTTAACCCGTAATTACCCTATTTACTTTTAACCGTGGTAAATAAAAGTAAAAGGTTACTATTCACCAAAAAAAAATTTCATCTCATTGAACCACATTTTACTCCATGATATTAACTGTGTCTCTCAGATTTTCGAAATTCCACTCACATAAGTGGTAAAATTATGTTTTATGAAAAATTCAGTTTTTTTAACTACCACTAAGTGGTTTCAATATTCATCAAAAAATGATGTTTTTCAGAAAAATACCAAAAATTTACCCTAGGTTAATTTCGATATTCTGAATCCAAAAATGATCTCCATTTTGAAAAATAAAATTAATAAATTTCAAAAAGTTTGTATTACTATTCATAACGTCTAGTTTGATTGGTTGTGGTGTGTTAGAACTCGATATTGCAAACAACACACACTATTGCGTTATTCAAAGAGAAGCGTACTGTAGAAGCTTGGGGTGTTACCGAAGTAAGAGTTTTTATTAGTGTTATAATGTTTAAGAAAGGTTATTTTTTAGTTCATCTTGTTTAATAAAACAAGTAGTCACACTTGGTTATCAAAACAGTATGTCAAGATAAAATGAAAAAACAATATTGTTTCTCAATAAGAGGTTTAGACTCATCAGACTGGTGAAGACAAACTTTACTAGAGTGAAGTATAGACTGATCCTTCGAACACATGATAAAACCAATAAATTAATCAGATGCAGAACTTCATCAGATGTGGGATCATTGTTATGAAGAAAGAAAAAAAGGTAAAATACATGGAAGAACTTTTATATGTTGTCATTAAGAGTTGATATTGAGAGTCTATAGGAAATTAGTTTAGGGTTTACAATACATCATCATAATGGGTCTTCATCAGAAATTCATATACTTCTATCGTAATAAAGAAACATAATGGTGAATCGGATAGAAGAATCAGACTAAGGAAATGATTTTAAACATGAAGAATTATGATGTTTTTGAGTATATTTTAGAGGATTCTAGAAGTCCATAAATGGATTGATAAGAGTTGAAGAAGTAAAATATGAAGACTTAAAAGAATTAGAAATCTAAAAAATTTGATTTCTGTTGCGTGGGAGTAGGAATATGTTTCCCACCTCTCCCATTCTTGGGTTATTATAAAAGGAGAGTGGAATGAATTTTTACTTCACCAACATGAACTATTCACATTTGTTAGAGCTCCAAAAAATTATCGAAGAGGTATTGATTTTCCAACCAGGATTGTTTTGGTTGAATGTAAGGAAAATAATCAGTGTGTGGCTCAATCTGATCTTCAGATCCAGTTCCAACAGACGAAGCATCATCAGATCAAGTTTATTAGAGTGTTATTTTTAGATAGACATCCATCGGATAAAGGTTAATCAGATCAAAATCAATTAGATGGAGGAATTGTGATCTTCCAACTGAATTGTTACTCTATTAAAGAAGGAAAAGAATGAGGATAATGGGATCAAGGAGAATCAGATGGATCCCATCATATTGAGGTTACCAAAATGAGGTAGATTGGACTGACTATTTCTTTGGAAGCTTTCCTAATAGAGTTTCTGGAGAATATTTCAATAGAAACAAGTTACATAGAAATTTTTTGAATTTCATGAAGACATTACATAGGTAAATTTTGATTCAACTTTCTTATGGAGGAAGTGGATCAGAAAAGAATAAGGAAAGTGAATAATGTAACTATGGATACATACCAATTCCTGAAAAAGGATTGATTGTTTTTTGGGGTGTATGACAAGCCATGGGAAAGTGGATAGTAAAAATGATCTTTGGGGGTATAATAATCTATAGAAGGAAATTTCCTAAAGGAACTATAGAATTATTAACTACTTGTGACTTTGTATTTTGGAAATATGATCATGAAATAATCCATATTGATTGTAATATTCAATATAGAAATGGGTAGTTCATTCTACTAAACATTATAAACATCATTTGTTTCATTCTATTTGTTTTTTTCATATGAAAGGTGAGGTAGAGTATTTTTATTTTATTAAATCATTACGTTAATAAGTTTTAGAGGTTATTAATGTTTACTAAATAAGTTAAGATTTTTTATATAAATAAAAAGGAACAACGGTTTTACCCCCTAGTGTTCTTAATTCTATTTGGGAATAACACTTTGGTCTTCAAAATGAATAGTGTAATGAATTCCATATCATTAAAATATCTTCATATCATCAAAAAATTTCTTTCTAAAATATATATCATAATTTATGATTAATAAGAATTCATGTTTTTACTTCACATAATGGCTGAAAATAGGGCATCGATAACTCTCCTCCTTGAAATGATGAAGGATAAATCCTTATATCTCTTTATTGATTCATATAAATGAATCTTACATAAAACCATATGACCTTTATATACTCTCAAGATTAAGTCTTTCATATCCTTGTGTGATTTCATGCTTCAGTAATTTTTTATTTAGTCATAAAATATTAATTTTATATGTCTCCTATAAAAATGTATCATATAATTTATAATGGTTTTTTCCTTAACCAATTCTCTTACCTCCCACTTAATTCAATCATACATATATAGGGATATGGCTTCATTCATTTTTCAAATTCATTAACATTTCTATCTTCCAGACCTATAATTTATGGTTTCGGATTTCTAAAATCCAACTTCTAGAATCTCCAAAACATTCCTAGAACTTCTATCCTATAGAAAATATAATCTTCTATTATTATATACAAATAATCTGGGAATAATTTTCCTATCATTAATAACCAAGGTAACCCTTGCATAATCAAGAATAAATTTCTCATATACAAGGATCTTTAGGACTTATTTATTTTGACAACATCCAAAATTTCTAATGGCATTAGTAGTATCCTTAAAAATATTATTAATCACCAATTATTATTGATAATCCTTCTAAATAGAACTTCCAGTATTCTTCTTATTCAACATTCATAACATAATAAAACTTTAAAACCATTAACCTTCAAACTATAAATCTTCACATATTCCTCAAATAATTTTCAAATATTCTTAAGCCTCCTTAAAAACCAAAATAATCTTTCAAAATATCATTTACATCCACTAAAATTTATATATTTATTCACTCTGAAAAATTAAGAATCATATAGTAATGTGTCCTCAAACCTATTCTTTATTTATATCACCATGAATTTTAAAATCATCCTTCATATAATTTTCATCAAATCCAAAATTTATTATCAAAAAAATTCAACACACAAACTCCTAGATAGAACACTATTATATCAGTTTCAATTTTTCTTTTGGGTAATTACATGTCACATTATTATATATAAAAATTACCAGAATAATTCATCGTGAAAATCCATGGTAAAAAGTTACATGGCAGAGTACCTCTTAATCCCTTATTTTGATTTTATTTTACTGATATTTGATTTCCCTATGGTTTTTATAGATTTATTATGTTACTTCTTCAACCCTATTATGAAATGTCAATTTTTATTTCTTAATTCTTATTATTCCTCTCCTTCTTTACCTATGATTTTTGAAAATTTTCATTTATTATGTTATCCATTTTTTATCGTTAGGTTGTCATGGTCAATATATATATATATATTACTATATATGGAACTCATATGCATGACATGTTATTAATTTATTGGTGGTATTTCATATATATATATATATCCCTACAAATTTATAGGAAATTTCACGCATCTCACAATATTATTTGTATGGTTCAGAAGATGTGAGTTGGCACCAATTTTTTATGATTTCTTAAAGTGAGCCTCATATTATGTTATCATAGAATTTTTTATGTTTATACCATAACCTCGTGTTATGTATCATGGTTATTTTATACTCATTATCTTATGTACATGTTCCTTTATATATTATATTTTTCTTTATTATTTCATGTTCACATGCTATGACTCTCAAACCTTGTGATATAATATAATAGTACACATTCGTGATCTTATGCTATTTATATATATTCTGATTCATTTTCTTATCCCTTACAAGGATTTATAGTTCATCATTTCATTTTATGAATGTTTCTAGGATCTCACATGAAGTTTTAGAAGAATGATTAGATATAAGATCTAATTTTGAAGATTGAAATTTATGAGGTTGTGGTTGATTTTTTGCATCATGTATTGTATAACCAATCTCCCTAAAACATTATACATCTATGTTTTTAGTATTTTTGTAGATATTATTGTTAAATATTGATTTTATATTATTAATAAAGGATATATATTGTAATAGTTTTTATTATGGAAAATTATAGTTATTTTTTGGAATTAGTTTAGACAACTTAATTGGAGATACACCATAAATTACATTGATTGATACTTAGAAATACCATAGTTAGAATATACTAGTGATTTATGAGTTATTTCTTATAAGTTCAAGATTTACCGTTTATATGATTTTTAATGTGGGTATTCCCATACCTAAATTCCTTTGTTTTTAGTAAATGGATATAAATAAGAGGATTTGTGTCAACAACCCTTGTTAGAGGAAATGTGGTCATTTCCTAACGAGTTGGTGGGAATTGGAGAACGTCATGGTAGTACTTGAATATCTTACTAGAGTTGTAAATAATAAATAGAATCAAATGGAGATCCCTTATATCTCAATATAGGACAAGTTATAGTTGATTCATTTATGAGATAATAACCTCCCTATTTTTCTATATATTTTGATCCACTAATCATAGAGTAATGTATTAATTCGAATGAGAATATATATTTTTTCATATGTTTGCCTATGAAAGATAAAATGTTCCTTGTTATATATCACCAAGGGGAACAAGATGATTAATTCTACTCTCTGAAAAATAATAAAAATCCGAAAAATGAAATGAACTTGATATAGTGGGAAGATTTCAAGAATATAATTTCTAAAAAATATTCCCCTCACTCTTTCCATATTAATATATATAGTACATAACTTGGACTCATGAAAAAGTAGGACTAGTCACTTGTGTATTATAAAGAAAACCATACAAATATTTCAAGATATTCCCATGGATTTTTCATTAACACCAGAATAAGTTTGGAAACTCATTTTGTGTCTTAAATCACAATATTTAAAAATAATAACAATTTTATACATTGATATATTTGGTAAAATAATATTTTATGAGCTTAGTTTTGAGATAGATATTAGTTATTCTCAAGTGTTTCATAGGGATACCTTTAAAAGTTGAAAAAATTATTTTAATTCTAGAGTTTAATCTCAACATGTATAGGAGAGTCAACTACCGAAATTTAAAATTTGTGGGAATTATCACTATATAATCTACCCAAAAGGTATGAGTAAATTTTTCAAGTATAGAAAATTTTGAAACAAAGAAAAAAATACCAAAGAGAAATAAAGAACTTGATAAATATGATGTATAAAAAGGAATGTTATAGTCAATACTATACCCATGATCTATTATTTCACCAATAAGGATCATAAACACTATATAAGTTAATGTGCTAAGATGTGGTTCTTCGATGATAACTCATAACAAAAACATTTGATGCCACAAGAATAAGGATGAACTTATGTTATCACTATAATAATGTTGATTATGAAAATGAATTGGTGACATGTAAACTCTTTATTAATTCAACAATATAAAATATTTTAATTTATTAAACCTCTAAACATTATTATATATAATTTATAATCAAAATAAATATTCAAAAACCACCTTAATGCATGGTGGTTAGTTTATTGGTGATAACACTAAGTGGTGAAATAAATACATATCAATTATATAACTCTTCACCATTTAATTTTTTGTAAAGAATGTCCCAAAAAATATTATTATTCTCAATTTTCAATAATGAAATGTTATACTAGGAATGGATTGATTATCTCTATGTAAAGACGACATAAAATTAAGATAGTGGGAAATCATATTCTATATTTGAAACAATCCTCTACATCTATAAGAGTGCAAGGAAAATCATGAATACCTTCAGTGAAACCCTCTAAAGTATGAATATTAATTCTTAATGAGAAATATTATCTATCTGAAATTATATAGATAAAGAAATTTATTTTCCTAGAAGGTATAACCATTATGAGAGAATAAGCATATGTATCTCATACAAGGTTTTCCAGCCATCCTGGTGATTTATAGGTTGAGTTATTTATATAATATTTCCCCAGATATCACACCATGTCAAAGAGTCCATATATAACATACCCTATCAAACTAGAAAAGTTTGATAACAAACTACAAGAAAACATAGTTAAGCTTCTAATAGGACACAACACACCTCTATGGGATTCATAAGTCCACATTTTCAATATATTAACAATATAATAATGAAGAACGAGTATATTATTCCATAAGTAGATGATGTTTTAGATTAACAATATATGGATTAGTACATCTAAAAGATTGATCTCAAATAAAGATATTATCCAATGAAGCTAGAGAAAGAGGATATTCTAAACACTGCCTTTTATAAAGGATATGGACACAATGATTTTATAGAGATTTCATTAAGTCTCACCAATGCTCCAAAATCATAAAAGATACAATGAATATAGTGTTTAGTGAATAACATGAAAAAAAATTAGATAATTTTTAGATGATATTATCATACAGTCAAAATATAAGGAAATGCTTGTTGATTATTTTAGCATTACATAGAATAATTTGTGAAAGGTTAATTTTTTTCAAAAGTATAATAAATGTGACTACTAGATGGACCAAGTTACATTATTTGGATATGTGATCAAGAAAATTTATATATATTTATCTTTAAAATAAAAACGTGATATAAGAGTGTTCTATCCAAACATATATAAAGTATATTCAGAGTTTCCTAATATTTTATGGCTATTATTGATGGTTTGTATGAAAATTATCTTGATTGTTAAACCCACTAACTATGCTAACTCGAAAAGGAGTATTGTTTTTTCAGAATAATGAATGTGGGGAAAGACTTAAGGAGTTGAAAAAGTGTATAATCACTACATATGTTCGACCCATACTTAAGCAGGGAAGGAATTGCGATGTATAATGATGCTTCAAATAATCAATTGGGTTGTGTACTCTTGAAAAATGATAAATTGATAGCTTATGCCTCATGGTAGTTGAAGGTAAATGATCAAAATTACCTAACCTAATATTTTCAATTTCTGGAGATAATATATTACATAAAAATATAAATAAATTATCTATATGTTGGGAAGTTATACATATATATAGTTCTTGAGATCTAAAATTATGTATTGACCTATAAATAACTCAATATGTTGTGATTAATATAGTTATACTTGATTAAAGACTAGGACTTTGGAATCAATTACGATCATAAAAAGGTAGATAAATTAAAAGATTATTTATGTCAAAAGATCATATTCCATTATCCATGATGGGGATTTAAAGGGATATAAATTTTTTAAATGTGATGTAGATAAATATTGGAATCAAAAAGGAAGGTATGGCATATTACTTTCTGAAATTATTTCTTAAACATTTATCCTAAATAGGATTATGGAATCTCACAAGAATAACATAGAGATATAATAAAAAGGAAAATAAATAAGGGATGAAAAAATATTATATTTTGAAATTG
Source organism: Viscum album (assembly GCA_963277665.1). Classification (NCBI taxonomy): domain Eukaryota; kingdom Viridiplantae; phylum Streptophyta; class Magnoliopsida; order Santalales; family Viscaceae; genus Viscum; species Viscum album. The sequence continues at coordinate 1,293,137,025 of OY728136.1, forward strand.
ATAAAGAAAGAGTTATAAGATATGAGACATTATTATGTGTAGAGTTAGATCATAATCTTAAGAATGCTCTATTAAATTATTCTCATAGGTAAACATACTATATTAATCTAAGGATAAAAATGATGTATTGATATATCTGAGATTTATTCTTATTGGACAATATGTAGAAGGATGTTTTCAAATTTAAGTCAATGTTCTTGTTATAGTAATAATTTAAGGTCAAATAAAAAATATATAAGTTGATAGTGTGACATTACCCAAACTAAAAAAAGAAATGGGAGAAAATAACAATGTATTTTTTTACATTTCTTCCAAATACATCTAACGGAAACATTTTTATATGAGTTTTGGTGGATTTAACTACAATGAATAATCACTTACTTTCCATTCAAGTTGATTTTTATCTTGATTAACCTATAGAGATATAAATAAAATAAGTTGTGAGGCTATATGGAACACCACTACAAATTGTATCTGATAGTGATCCATGATTAACTCCAAAGTTCAATAGAAGTCTTCAAAATAAATTAAACTTCAATATGGAATATCACCCATGGAAATATGGTTAATCTGAAATGTCCATTAAAACACTAGATGGAATGATCAAGGAAACATCTATGACTTATAAAAGAGGAATATATTAACATATTCATCTGGTCAAGTTCTATTAAAACAATATATTCCAATCAATAAATCAAGGGACTCTTTGAGAATAACTATATAGGATAATGATTTGAACTAAAAAATACTTGGTATAAGTTGGATATTTTAAGCTATCAGAACCACATATCATCAATGAGATAACAAGTAAGGTCTAAGATATTCAGTAACACATTATAAAAATATAATGTGTATAAAAGATCTTTGATAACAGTCACTAATGTGGCATTGAGTTTTAGGTTAGAGATAAAATGTTCTTCAAATATATCTATGAAAGATAGTGATGATGTTGGGGAAGAATGGAAGTCTATGTCCTATATACATTATCCCCTTTGAAATTATTGAACATGTCATAAATGATTATTTTCAACATACCCTTCCAATAAAATAATATTATATACATGATATGTTCAATGTATCTCTCTTGAGTAAGTACATACCAGATCCCTCATATGTATTAACTCCTACTATGTTTTTCTTAGAGTATGAACTCCATTATGATGAGCAGTCAGTGAAGATATTGGATCGTAAATACAATTTTCTATAGAACATGATATCCCATCTTGTAAATGTGCTTTAGTAAAACCAGAAGTATGGAGAAGTAACATGATAACCTTGGGGAAACTGGAAACAAAACTAACCTCATCTATTTTTATCTGAGATTATAAATTTAAATTTCAAGTATTAATTTTCTAATGTTATGAGAATTTAATGACATGTTTTTTATATGAAATATTCTATATTAAAATATATTTGTGTCATATTAGATATCAGCTTTAGTATAAATGAATCACATACACCCTATAAAAAATGAACATTTTTTTCTTTAATCAATATTTAACATTATATATGCATGATAAATGCATTCTATAAAATTCAAAATAGTACAATAAAACAATAGAAAAAACATATATATAATTTGAATATTTATAGGGTTTTTTCACCTTGAAATATCACACTTATGAACAGAACTATGAAAAGGAATTAAAATATTATAAATATTATTTAAATATTATAAATGAATTATTGGGAAACTTCAGATAAAATTAATTTAATGAAGAATTATGCAAATAAGATATATTTATAGTACGTTTAAAAGTATATTACTATTAGAAATATGAGCATTAGAATAATAAGTTGGATATTAGAATAGAAACCTATAAATAAAAATAGTAACATAAGAATTGGAATAATAAAATGACGATGTTGGTAAATGATGAATTAACCATCTAAATAATATTTTCCATTAATTAAATTAGTAAATATAAGTATGAAAAATACATTAACTAATTACTCAATCATTTTAATATAATGCAATTATAAGTGTACATTTTTAGTAAACCAGGATTAATAATATTTAATATGATTGTAATATTTTTAATAGAACTAAATTTTAAAATAAAAAAAATTTGAGAAATTTATTTTTGGGAAATGGATGTAATTTTCTGAATCTTCATAAAAAACTTCAGTTAAGGGATATGAGTTTTTAATTTTATTAACATTAAAATATGTAGATAAATAGTAAATTATGATATAAATGAAATATTATATAATAGAGAAATATCAATGAATTTTGAGGTTTATAGATTTTTAATTAATATTATAAAACCCCATTTACAGTTAATTTGCAACCCCATTAACATTTATTTAAGGTTTTATACTATTTTAAAAATATTGTATTATATTCTAATTTATTTTCAAAAACAATCATCTCCTCTTATAAATGTAACCTCTCACCACCCCACTTATCATGACACCTTAAGATTCTTATGATGAAAAATTGTATCCTTTAGTAGTTTTAAACATGTTATGGATGTTCTTCGCTCACCAAACCTCATCTTTTAAAATCCAATGGTGATAAAAATGGATTCATCCAAAAGTGTTATGGGAGAACTTATAATCATGATCTTTCCTTTTTATTCCTCTAATTATTTTACTTCTACATAATAATATAATTACCAAGTTCTATATAATAAAATAAATTTTACTATGATGATTTAATATGAATGGTAAAATAATATAATTAACTTGATTTTTTTTAATAACTATATATTCCTTTTCGATATAACCACCTATAAGGATATTATCTTTTCTACTATTATGGACATCATGGATGGTTGTAATAAACCTTTTTATTATTGAATATAAACTTCATAAAGATATTACACTATTATTTATATTTTATATTTCTTAAATAATAATAAAATTACATATAAAAAATAATTTTCATCATGGTTGGTAATTCCTTATAAATGAATTGTTATTATAGGATAACATATATACTAATATAAACATGATTACATTAAAAAACTATATTTAGTACCATTTGAATGTTTCAAAATACATTAAAATCATATAATTACACTTCTATAGTCATGAAATCATTTGATAATAATATTTTTCATTACCAATAATAAAATATGATCATGAAATAGTGATCCAAGTATTTCCATGATGATGGTCATAAATATAATTTTTTAATAGAGTTGTTATAATGGACATATAGAATAATAATAAATTAAATAATAATAAATTTGATTCTCAAAAATTGTTTTATAAATTTAATTTGACTATTGAAGAGCTTATAAGTGTGTACAATGCCAAATTGGGACTTGTGGTAATGGGTTCCTTATACTCAACCTCATTATTTTAGAATATTATCTTTATTTTATTCCATGTTATTTATGATCAAAATAAATTTCTTTATAATTTAATTATTATTTATATATTAAAGTATACAAAAATTTCTATTTTCCCCCTTCCAATTTCTTCTTTATTCTCAACCCATGTGAAGAATTAGTGAATTCTACCTTCTAATTTCTCCTTATGTTTTATACAGTATTTCTTTACATATCCTATTTTCTTATGAAACCTATATCCTAATAAATAAATTTGTAATGGAATATTTTACACTTAACTTCACTGTATTTATTATCTTAATACCTAATTAGAATATTCCTAATTATTACCTTATCATTCATGTAATTAAAAACTTTTTTATTTCATTTATTATGCTCTATGATATCTTTTTCACGTATATATTTCTATAAATTTTTTATATTTCAATATTTCAATGTTTAATATATATTTTTCTCTATTTAATTTAGTTTATTACATAAATATTTCTCATAGATACAATTTCCACTAATACTTCTTACCATAAAACCTTGGTAATGAATTTCATATCAAATTACCACTTAATATCCACTTAAGATTTTATGTTATTCTTATGTGTTCCTTTGAAACCTGTTCTAAAATTTCTCTTCCTTATTTCATGACTCATGTGATTTATCACCTTCTTGAATTTTTTTTATAAAAAATTATATTTATTACGTAACCTATCTCTTCTCATGGGGTTTTCATGATTATAATACATGAATGATTTGTAATATATATGGAAAACTTATTCATGAAATATTATGATATAATGAGTGGGAATAGAATTATATAATCCCAATTTATTAGGTAATTCATAAATATTATGAGATATTATTTATTGTGAATTATTAGTGAGTCTAGCATATTATGTTATAATATTTTTTTAGTGAACCTTGTCTTATGTTATAATGACATATTTTATGTTCATGCCACATTCTTAAGTTATGACACATGATTATCTTGTTCTAATGCTCCCATTTAAGTGTTACTATATCTATTATATTTTACATTATTAATCCATGTTTAGAAGATATGACTCATTTATATTATGATACGATCTTATGATAAAATTTCTTGATATTATTGTATTTATATGGTTTATGAGCACATTTTTTTCACTTTCTAGGATGTATAGAACACCCTTTTCATCTATAAATGACCCAAGGATTTAACTTATACTAATATAATAATAATTAAATTTATATTAGAATTGTTATTATTGAAATAAAAGATGATTTTTTAGGAATATGAATCTGGATTCAAGGTACGTTCTTTTAGATGGCATGTAGGAACAAAATAATATTCAGAATCTATTTGAAGAAGGTAGAAGAATCAAATATCATCAATTGAGGAAAATTTCAGAGAATATAATATCATCTAATGGTTGTGTATCTAGTAATTCCACCAGATTCTGTACTGAATTTGTTAATATGTATGTTTTTTTGAAGAAGTTATGTAAATTTTTACTCACTGTTTTACATTAAAGGAAATGGGTAAGAATTCTATAATGTTATATATGGGTAAATTTTATTTTTCATAGGATGTTGGATTTTTAATTTGAAATTATATAGTAAATAGGTAGTAATCATGATCAATTGTAGTTTTTTTAGGAATATCATAAATTTATCCAACTAAATGACCCACTAAAACTTGATATATTTGGCTGGTGTAACTCATCGTTCTCATTTAGGTATTTTAATTTAAATAGGAGTTGAATATTTTTAAATGGTGGATAGTTTGGAAGTTGATTAAGACCATAGAATGAAATTATGAGAGTTTTTAGGACCTCAAGAGAGGTGTTTTTGGAATGGAATGGTGGTTCGGGACGTAGTTAGGAGATTACAGGGGGATCAGGGAGTGGCTACATTGGCTGCAAGAAAATGAATTAGACCATTGACCAGTTGGTGGGATTTATAAAGGGTTGAAATAATAAAATTTCACAATTTAGTGTTGGAGGGAGGAAACCCCACTCCCCCATATTTTTTGTGGGAATGGGCTCCAGCAGTTCCCTATGTTAAACTGTCCAATAGCCTTTGGTTTAGGGTGTATTTTTTGTGACACTTTAGTGTTTTGATTTTAGTATCACCCAACACAAATATACTTTTGTTCCCCCCAATGTTATTTTTAAATTTCCTTTTTTAATTTAAAATTTTAATTAAAAATTACACTAGACAATGGTGAAATCATCGAAATACTTTCAGGTTTTTGTTCATCCTTAGAAGAGAAATTCTTAAGATGGTGTTTGTAGTGGTGTCTTGGTGTTTCGTTATGGTACATTTTTGTGGTGTGTTTAATTTAGTTTTTCTTAAAAAATGTTTTTAAATTATCCATAAAATTGGTACTTCCAATTAAGGATTTTCTCCCAAATGAGTTAGGGGTATATTGTGGGTCTTCGATGAGCGATTGATTGTAGTTATGTTGTGGTAAGAGCCTATGGAAGGTGTTTTCCATCTTATCCCTACATGGAGTTTTATGATTAATTAATTTTTATTAATTATAGTTATTTATTTATTATTTATAATTAGTCATAATTTATTGTTTTGGTATCATGTCATGAGTGACGTACTCGATTGATGGAGAGGTAATTGGTAAAGTTTCCAACCCTTTATAAATGTTAAATATTTTTTAAAAGGTTGGTTGTCTAAATGATTTCCTGTAAAAGTCTAGCCATTATATATTATCTTTGATATGTTTGTTTGTGTTTAATATTTATTTTCTTCCCCTAAATAACTAAATTAGATTATATAGTTTTCATATTAACGTCTTTATCCACTTTTAGACCTAGGATAGTGGGTCGGTTTTCGTTAGACCCTTGTTGAACTATTTTTAGAGATACACCTTGTCTTATACTTTTTTTGGTGAACTAATGGGTACTATAAGAATTCATATAGTAGGGTTTTTATATGGTATTTTTGGTTCCTAAGATAACCTCTAGGATCCTCATGCCCTTAATTTTTATTTCAATGTATTACATAAATGAAAATGTAAAAGGATGTTGAATTATTATTCTTGATTACATGATATTTTCTTGAAGAACTGTTTATTATTTTACATTTGTAATAATAACATATTGAGATATTTGGTAATTAATATGTGTATGGAATACCACAAAGGATCTCATTGGATTCCAATTATTTTATGGTAGTTGAAATATATGCTCGAGCTTAGGATTCAAGTAGGGGACACATGTGAATTATATGGTGTGAAGACACCTTTGGATTTAAGGAGGTCCCATGTTATGAAATGCCTTGAGTGACCCATTGGATTGTCCATATATTTTATTACATCAATTAAATTGGTAATATCTCTCTTATATTTAGGTAATGTCTATATTTTTAGAATGACATAGATTGGTTCCATGGATTCCTAGGGACTCTCATTATTGAATTTTGTGGGATGAGTTTCCTAGATATGGATTGAATGATATTGGTAAGGTGTTCCTTGTGTGTGATCCATGATTCCAATTGAGTCATTCTTAATAATTTGAAGGATATACCCTTTAGCTCAGACCAGTTAGATTATTTTAATTGGAAATGAATTGGAGGGTATTCCCATTTGGTCAATGTGGATTCCTCTCGGGGCACTTGATCATCGTTTCCCAAGTAGTGAACATTGTAATCAGATTTTGTCATAATAATTAAATTACGATCATGGTTACTAATGATGGAAAAACTATGTAGTGTTTCCTACATTTTACCTCCAGATACCCGAGTCTTGAAATGGATCATTTTTTTTCATATCTTATCATTATTCATAACGATTTATTTATATATTCCACATAATGATTCTTTACATGTACATAATTTATTTTCATTATACACCATTGGTGTTAACCTACTAATATATACTGATAACTTTCTATAGATTCCATGTCACTTGGGATCCTTAGAGGATACTTCTTGGTCCCAGTTTATAGTTTCATGGCATGGTGAGGGTTAATGATTGGTATTTCTATGGATTTGTAAGATCTTGGGAGCCAGGAACCATACTTGATATCATAACTTATGAGGTTATTAAACAAATTTTTCGTTTTATAATATTTTATGGTGATTTTTACTCATTTATTATTATATAATGAACTTCATATTTTATATGCATCATCATTATGTTACTTAAGGGGATTTTATTTGATATTTAATGATTTATTATTATATTCTGGGTGTGGTGTTATATTGTTTACCATATATAATTATTTGTTTGAACTCAGGCATAGGGGGTATAGTCTCTACATTATAACACCCATATAACCACACTACTACTTGGTAGCCTCTAGCATATGAGGATTTATTCTTGATTCCATGTGGCATACCGACTCGAGGGACTACATTAGTGAATTTAGGTCAAGGTGTTACAAATGGGACCTCTCGTACATCTGTGATGATGAGATTCAATGAGTAATTATAATTAGTTATCTAATTGTAATAATCCACTATATTGATTGTAATTGGTGTTTCTTCTAATGGAATGAAAAATTAAAAACATTTCTCCCATGGATGTATGAATTAATGTCTGAACCATGTAAATCCCAAGTTCTCTTTTAATTATATTAATTTTTTCATTCATTTTTGTCATAGTGTATGAATGAGGTTCAACATTGTGTGATATGTAAGGTGAGGTTTTTCTTCTTGTATTCTCAAACACTAATTTATGTGGAGAACCTTCTAGTTAAAGGATTCAATTATTAATTATTAAATTTTTCATGAAATTCTATTACTTGTATCTTTCAGTGGTTTAGTTGTGGTGGTTCACTCCTAACAAGTGGTAATTTAGATTGGTTCTTGGATCAATAACACACTATATGTATAAAACTCAAGTAACATTAAACTATTACCATGATGTTAATTCTATTCAGTGAGATTCATTTTATTTTATGCTCTGAAATTAGAATAATTAAAGGCCTAGATAGATAAGTTATATGGGATAGGATTTGGTTTATGTGAAATGAAGATAGAGTTTTATCTCATTAAAAATATACTTGATGATCTATTTATGTGGGGTTAAATTACATAAGTTGGAGAACTCAAAATGAGAATATCTAGATATAAAGTCACGTTGGTTTATCAGAATCTCTTTGTCTTAAAATTTATTCTTTAATATCCAACAAGTTAAGACAATAATAAGTTGGATAAATATTTTAGCGGACATGTATGATAATCCAACAACTTTGATTAAATTATTCATGATTTAGATTTTATTTTATATGAAAATATCTAAAGGTAGTATTATGGTCGATCATGTGAATAAATTCAATATGATTTTAAGGTTGGACAAATAAATTAATTTCACATTCTCGAAAGATATATGGAAAATTTTATTTTTATCATCATTATCGAGATCATGGGTTTCGATTGTAACTACCTTGAGAAAATTTTAAATTAATAATGAAATAGAGTTTTAGTCTTTCAGACATCTCATCTTGAATAAAGATCATAGATGAATAGAGTTCCAAGAACCTTTCAAAACAATAATAAATTCAAAACATATTGGATGAAATCTTCAATGGAAGTCAACTAAAATTATATTCAAATATAATTCTATTTATATTTGTTGATCTAAATAAACCAATATTTTATATACATATAGGTACTATCAAAATATGGGTAATATCAAGAAAGACTATAGTGATTATAGGTTAAAATCGAAAAGGTATTATTTCATAAATTTATATTCTATGAATTTATCTAAAGGTAGTATAAACTTACTAATGATAATTAACATTATAGTGGAATCATCAGTGATGGATTTTGAATCATAACTTACTTATATAATAGAAAATGTTTTCACGGTCAATTATGTATATAGTAAATTTGTAAAAGTTTTCTTAGAAGTTGATGATGCTCCCAAAGTCATGGGGAATAGTAATTGAAACATCTAATTGTTAAATGGAAACTTCAAGAAGTTGAGAGATGTTTGAAACGTACCAATCATATAGAAAACAAATATTATTTTCATTCAGTTGTACAACGAAATATTTGGAACATGATTCACTAACAATTTTTGGAAATTTAATTGAGGATAAATGGTTGATTAATGTAAAGTAATGGATATAACATTGTATATAATATGATGATACAATAGAGAGATATTTTATTGAGACAAAATTTCTAAATTTTTGGATATGTGGAAATGTAAACTCATTCATCTTAGTGATACAAAAATTATAGTCCTAATGGAAAAGGATATATTAAATAATTTTTACAATTAAATAATAGGTTATGATAGTTTTATTATTAGGAAATAGATAATGGTATAATTAAACTTGAACAAAAGAAATCAAAGCCCTCAGATGGTGGGTCTTGTTCACTTATATTTTTAGATACATTCACCTACTCATTCTCTTGGTGTATACTTATATTTCATCACATTCATTTATAAATCAATATTGAAAATATAGATTAATTTTCTAAACCAAATTCTATGGTGTTCTGAGTGTTTTATAATTAAAGGAACACAGTGGAAATGAAAACCATAGAAAATCTCAAATGCATAGGGTTTGATAATTATGGTAAATATAGTGGAAGGTATTTATAGAAATAATACCAAATGATAAAAATCATGATGGAAAATACTAAAATGGTACATCAAAGTAGAATGTTGAGGATAAATTATTGAATTATATGTTAATAAAAAATGTATGGATCATGTTGTTACATTATAGAATGTCCAAAGATATTTGGGAAAAAATTCAACTCTGTTGCGTACTTGGTTAACCAAAGTACATCAAAACTAAGAAGAATGGAGATTATATATTTTTTATAGTCAAGGAAAATAGTATAAATTATTCAAATAAATTTTTTCAATAGACTCACCTATGATCATGTGGATTCCATGGAAATATATAAAATATAATATAAATCTCGTTAATGTTTCTTTTTGGAATATGGAAATGAAAATTCTGGAATCTTCCTATAGGATGATGAAAATTACAATATAATTATGATAATTAATGTTTTATTCAATAACAATGTATTATATAAAAATTAGAACATGGAATAAAAGGAGGATGATATTAAAGAACAAAATGATCATGCTTAAGTTGATCTAAATGTGGATAATAAAAGTACACATGTTCTGAAGATTTTGAGGACTACTAAAACATAAAAATTCATTATAGAGTAATATGTACTAAAGAACTCTAGGACTAAATAATATTGGATCAGATTACTAGAAGTTAAATCTATAAATGTTTTATTACCATAAGTTGAAGAGTCTCCAGAATAACTACACAAATACACAAAACACAGAAAACTAGTATACAGTTTCATACATGGCTTTTATTACTTTCATATAATGGATGGAGGGGAACCCAAAAGCCTGGAAGAAATAAAATGTCTCGGTGATTTTGATTTTTGGTATTTATATATGAAGGTTGAGTTGGTTTTATTGTATATGAATAAAACATGAGAGAAAAAATAACTTCCACAAGGAAATAAATAACTAGAGAATAAATGGGTGTTCTATATAAAAGATGAATATGTGTGTAGAAAAAGGTACATTGATAGTTTTTTTCGAACGATTTTAGAATAAAGAATGTACTGAATTCTTTGAAATTTTATAACTAGTAGTTAAAAATATTAATATCCAGATAGTGTGTATCATGGTTTCTACCAAACTTTTACACATAAAAGAGATGGATGTAAAGATGGTTATTCTCCATGGTGATTTGGAAGATTGAATTTACCAGAAGAAACCATATAGTGTCATGGATCATTATAATAAGGAATTATTGTGTAAGTAGAAGAGAAGTATATATGCATTGAAGTAGTAACCATGTAAAATAAACTATAAGTTTGATTAATTTATGGCTGAGATATGGTTCTTGAAGAGAATATTGTATCAAAATTTTCATTTAGAAGGTAGTTTATAACGAAATTTTATCATTCTACATTTGTATATGGATGAAATTATTTTGGGATAAATAAAATTTAGTAGATTTAGAAGATAAATAATTATTTTTCCATATTTTTTTGTGAAGATTGATCTATGCATGGAAAATAAAATCTTGGGGATGAGAATTTAGCGAGAGAGGATACTTGGAAATAAGATTTTTATTAAATGGAATACATCTGAAAGATAAAAAAGTGTTTGAAATGTCATGATACATTTTTTTCTAAATTCAATTGTCTAGAAACTTCAACTTTTCTATAGAGAAAGTGTTAAAATGAAATATGAGTTTATGTAGATGGAAATAGTTCGATTTTTACATTGGTAAGTATCCCAATGTATTACATAATAAGTAATCTCCCAGAAATTGCATTTTTAGTGTTAGTCATAATCTAGTTCATCAAAAATCTATGGAATGAATATTGGGAATACATGAAATATATAATATAATATCTCAAAGGATTTGAGGATATAACATCATGTTTTGAGGTAGATGATCCATCACACAAGAATGTAAATGTAAACCTTATGTGAGCTTTGAATACTCAGAAGTGTACAATAATATATGTGTTTAAATTCATTTGGAACAAAACAAATGGATGTTAAGGTTTCCCATGTTTAATGAATTTTCACCAACAAAGGTGGAATATATAATAGTAATGGAAATTGGGAAATAATTGGCATGGATAAATTGTTTTTTCAGGGAGTTTATAAGAATCCAAAAAGGTGTATTTTTATCTTGTGATAGTAAGAGTTAAATATATTTATTGATGAATTAAGTGTTTCATTCTTAAATGAAGATATTGTCCTAAAATATTATTTCACCTAAAATATTATGGAGGATAGAGAGTGTGAACCACATAAGATAGTTGGAAGAAAAGATTTGGTTGATAAGTGTGACAAGGTATCATTCTAGTAAATTATGAGGTAACACTATGCCTTAGTGAAATTTGTGTAATTAGAAGGTGGTGCAGACACATTTTATCATAGAAGTAAATCTACTATCTTTATACCTAAGTGTTGAATGTTTACATGGTTTTACATGAAGTATATTTCCCATGATAGAGAGTTAAGAATGTGAATCAGGATTCTGGTTATATTTTATTTCATTTGAATGGAAAACTATAGAAGATATGGAATCAGTTTTATGAGGGTATAAGCAGCATATATATATCTTTAGTGGAAGTATGATTTTTGAAAGATATTATCTTATAATGGATATGTAGGTTTTTAGATCATTAGGTATTGTTTTTAGGAAGAAAATATGTATTTTTTATCTGTTCTAGCTATGTATGTTTTTTCTTTAGGTTATTGAAAAATAAAATTTTTAGGAATTTAGGGATTTCAGGTATGTGATACATTAAATGTTTATACGAAGTCAAACATTATAGATGTATAGTCACCAGGCTCAATGGGGGTACATCTATTAATTTCATAAGTTAAGGAACTAGATGAACGGATAAGAATTAATATAAGTGAGTGGGACCACTTTTACATGTGTGAGTTGTGATTGAATGATATATTATTATCACTGATATAATTGGATGATGTTGACAAAGTGGTTGTAATTTTTGACAATTTTGAAGGAATAAAAATTATTGTAATGTATTATCAGGGATGTATGACTTAATGTAGGAAAAAAATAGATATAAACTGTTTTTTGTTTACTTTAATTTTTATCTTGTATGTTTGTGAAAGTTTATGATCAACGTTTGACTCAATACAATGAGTATACTGGGGTTCTTCTTCCTATATTTCAGCACACTAAAGTTTGAGGACACCTTTTTATATTAGGAATTATTGTTTTTTAATATTGTACTTGATGTTTTGGACAATTTATCTTCAAGTGGATCTATGTTAGTGGTCCAAACTCACCAGTAGTTTATTTCTAACATAATTTATTATGTAACTAATCTTCAAAAGACACTAGAACTCTTGATTTATAGTATTTATAATGGATTCTCAGGTCTAAAATTTATATAATAATATGTTTAAAAGATATGGATCATCCTATAAACTATGATTTAAGACAAGGGCCTCATACCACTAAAGCAAATATTGACATTATCGGTTTTTTTGGTATATGTGGTGGTCTAAACAATTATTAATTAATTTTGTACGGTTTCCCAAACCACCGCGTTCAAATATTTTTGAAACTAATGATTGATGTTTTTTATTAGTAGTATCTAATAGAAACCATTGAACATTAATTATTCTGAGGTGGTTTAAACCAACATGGAATGAAAAATATTTTTTAGTGATTAAAATAAATACAAATAAATGTAATATATATTATATTTTTTCAAATATAGTTATGGTTATAACCACCGATATTTTTTTTGAATTGTTTTTTTAGAAAATAGATGAAATGGTTTTCAATTACCTCAAAGTAATTTTAACCATTGTGATTAATATATGAAGTGGTTTACTCAAGTGAGAAGTGGTTTTTAATTAATGTTCATATTCATGAATGAAAAAATATAATTACTACCAATATAATAATCTCAGCAGATACTTGTATGGTTACTAAAATAGTATTAAAAAATTATCATTATAAAAACAACCCATAATAAATTATAATAATAGATAAATACATATAACATAACATTAGACATATGTGTGTAATGTTACCCATCATTATAAAAAATATATCATACAACCAAGGGAGGCATGTGCATAAAAACATGTTATGCATCAGATACTTTTAGGAATTGTATCTGTGTTATTGTATCATATTTAAGATGATAGTCGCTCCTCATTATCCTAAAGTCTATCATCATCTTGTTCATAAATTAAATAATTTAAAAACATAAATTATATAATATTAAATAATGATTTATAAAAAATATAAATAAGAACCATTTGAAACATATGGCACATTCATCTCATGGATGCAATCACCTCTGGAATACACTCTATCATGTCCTAAAAATGAAACTAAAATATCCTAAAAACCATAATATTGTAAACCCAAACTCTTATATGTAACTCGTAATCCTCTATTTTCATCTTCAATATCTTAAATTTTAACATTGATATTAGATAATGAAAACTACTATGACATAGGGTATAAGAAGGAATCATAGTGAATGATGTCTAGGGCCACCCAATGACTTATGTTGGGGATATTCTAGTACCCAATATCCACACATGACCAGGATAATCATTTTTCAAGATCTAGGAAAAAACATCACATTGAAAAAAATGATCAATTTGGGGGATTTTCATACCATGCCTCGTTAATTTCAGCTTATTCATTGAGGAATATAATATAACAAAATGATTCATTAAAATAAATTAATAATTACATTATTTTTTCCCTATGATTTCAGTAGGTTCATTCATATAACTCTCATATGACTATTTATTCATATCAAACCACATCTTAGTCTACCCAAACTGATAACCAACCTCCGAGCCTGTATAATTTAAGTATAAATTCCCAATTATAAAATGTTAATAACTTATAATTGAACACAAATATATATATATATATATATATATTACAATAAATAAAATATTACATTTCTTGATATTCTCTTTCTAATAATATTCAATAATAATATATGTGGGATTATAAGATTCTCTCTACTCAATATTTTCTCTTTGAAATTTCCTAAAATAAATTGAGGACATATTACTATGAAATTTAACATGATTATGAAATAAAAAATCTTACGGTCATTAATAAATTCATTATAAGATAATATAAAATTTTAAAATAACCTTTATGAATTTCTAGATATATTGTTAATAAATTATTTATAACACTCTCTTGGCATCCTTTATGTTACAATATCATATATATTTATAATTCCTAAAGAGTTTTCACTGAAGACGCACCATAATATATATTTTAAATAATTCCATTTTTTCATGGATTTTTAAAGTCCACTGATGCACAATGGCGTCATCCACATAAAAATTCAAAAACCACTGATTAATAAGAAATGAAAATGTTATTATAAGAATAATCATTATAGTCATATCAAACTAATAAACAACTTAGAAAAAGAAATTCAAGTCACCTTCATTTTATTATCTAATGTCATATGTTTTAAGCTGATTGGAAAATGCATCCAATCATGATATGTTATGGGGAGGATCATCATATCAAATTTAAAATGGCCAAAAAAATTGGATGCACATGTCTCTTAAGTTAATCTTTCACACCCCAAAATAGTAAAATGGAACAAAAACCATTAAATTATTAAACATCCAAACATCTTTTATTTGCATGATTTATTTTTTTCTTTTACTATTTATATATTACTAAAAAAATATTAAATAGTTATTATAAATAGGAAATAAATAATATGCCCACAATGAAATATATACTAATAATAGTCAACTTTCAATTCCGTCATGATAGTATGGGTGATAATTTATGTGTAATTTCTATCTATAGAAAGACCCTATGTCCCAACACTTGCATCCACACGCTCTGTTTTAGTGGAAAGCAAAAATATAGTAATAATATATGTGCCTAATAGTGGTGGGATAGTCACTGTCAGCATTGAATTATCTAACATTTATGAACGAATAAAATATTCATACTGTTTGTTCCTAAACAATTTCCTAAAATACAAAAAACAATGAAAGAAGTTAAAACATCTAAAAATATTAGAGGACATAAATTGAATTTAAAACTTCCCAAAAAACCAATCATATAATGGTATTTTAATAGTAAATTTAGAGCTAAAAATACTGATGAATTTTATCAAAATTTAAATAATATTTTATATAACCAATAATATATCATATTAATTTTACCCTCATACCATTTTATTACACTCATTAAAGGTGTAAAAAATTTCTTTACCACATACCATTCACATTAAATGTTGGATTCGTGTTTTTTTCAAGCATGACAATTATGCACCATAAACATGAATATCAATATTTGTGAAATTAATGTGAAAAAAACATATATGATAAAAACACAACTAAATAATTAAAAACAAATTTATAATACTAAAAAAATTATTTAACAATCTAAAGGGGGATTGAACATACTATGGTATCATTCATAATTGATTATAATCATCCACAATTAACATGATTTCCTTATATTTACCTCTATTATAATACTAATAGTTTCAATTCTATCATGAAAAAATATATCAATACCTTCTTCTTGATATGGTTCACTGTTAGTAAACAATTATTCGACCTCATCACCCATATTATAAAAATAAATCCATTTCACATGAACTAAAACACTTCACCCTTCATCAACATCATCATCAATATAATATTCCATTTCAGCTCGTGAATCCAAAATTTATTGATCATTATTTCACACTCACCCGAATAAGAAATGTTTTCTATTTACATAATCTTATTTGTAATGATTGATTATTTATACCTCAGTGAATATCGACCAACATACATTTAAATAATATAATATAAAATTTACCCTTATAATTGAATTCAATAATTTCATTTAATATTAGGTAATATCAAAACATTGTGATTTTAGTTAAGATGCCTTTGTTTTGAATTTTCAAAAATTCTTTATCATAATTGATATATAAAACTTTAAACAATTAATATTTTGGGAATTAAATCTCTTAGTCTTCATCAAAATACATCAATATAAATACTCCTATTCATCAAACAGTTTATCTTAATTATCAGCATTCATGATCTATAAAAATATATAATTAATATTAGTATTTATAAAATATAATTATCAACATATATTAAATATTATATAAATTATGAACATACATGACCATAAAAACAATCAATAATATATTTGTTCTTGATTTTTTTAATTTATTTATTTTTTCTATTTTGACTCCTAAGCAGCCTATTTTTTTATATTTATAGTTTTTAAATAACTGGTTTAATAGTAAAAACATTTAATAACATAGATATTTTTACTTGTGTTAACTCCACATGAAAATAAGGATAAAATTATATATGAATAAAAAACGTTGAAAATATTATTGATTTACTTAAATAGATAATTTGATTTGAATTGTCATCAACACATCCCACTCAATGAAAGATTTTATCATTCTGATCTAAATACCTCAAACAGAATGTGAGACACTCATCATCTAAGTAACCTCCATCAATAGAGCCTTTTTTAGATATTTTTTATTTACATGAGACTTCAAAAGACCATGATACCTAGTTAATAAACATATTATAAGCCTCATATTTCATGAAATGTACAAAAAATAACTCAGTACTGAGGAAATATTAAAAAAACAATATCCCCATATGGGAAACATCCAGTGATAGTGATAGGTCATCAAACATTAGCATCATCAGTTGAATACATTATCAAATGAATCATCACTATGAAAAATAATTTCGGGAAAATCATCTCTAGGTGAAAACATTTCCATAAAATTGTTGTTTTATAGTTTTTCAATCTCATTGGGTCTTATTTTTTATTAAATATTTTCCAAATTAATATTAAAAAAAGTAATACTATTTTTATTTTATTTGTAAAAAAATTATTAAAATTCAATGGTTGATGCTAATCCACTAAAATATATGAGTCAAAAAAAATTATTCCATGTATATTATTATTTTTTAATCCAAAAAATCATAAATTGTTACTAGAATATCCATTATGTAATTTAATATTTTTATTTCCTTGAATGAACACATATTTTTCATGGATTTTAAATGAAAAAATCTTGCAGGATATTTCCCAATATAATTTTCCAAGCAGTTTGAATGGCATAGTTTAAGTGAATAAATATGTACCAATACATGGAGTTTAATATCATGTTGTAATATTGTGTGTTATATAGTTTAGATTCATAGAGAATGTAATTAGAAGGTAAATCCTTTGATGCATCTCAATTATGCTAATTCATTGATCAAATAAACCTCTAACCCCATCTGTGTCATTTTATATTCGAGAAACAAAATTTTCGAGATGAGTTGAACTATATTAGAGAATGCAACATGGTATTGACTGAGGATTACACACATGATACCCTATTAGGGTTTTATATCATGAAAGGGGAAAATAGGATATGGGGTGGGGCTTACGCATTAGTGATTCCCTTTTAGGTAGATTTGGGTATTACACCTAGTAAGAATCCCATGTTGTTAAAGTCGTTACCACACAAGTGATAATGAGGATTTCACATGGGATATGATGATATTCCTATCCTAGTAAGTGACTCATGTGAAGTTATGGATAATTGGTGATAACACCTATTAGAAGGCTTGTATATAGTCCCCCAACCACCCCTCTTTCTGTCAAAACAATTTGGAAGGGAGATTATAAAGGTTGATCCTTACACCTAGTAGAAGGCCTCTATATGGTTTAATCTAGAGAGGGATCCCTGTGAAGGAAATTTTTTTTTATTGAGTGGAGTATCGCTACTATACGAATTTTTGGAGACATAGATGGGTATCTTAACTCGTGGTCTATAAGGAAAAAATGAGGAGTATCTAAAATCTAGGTTCTCATTAAAAACAATATTATGATCTCAACTCTATGTGTATATGGTATATATGTATGCACTGGTGTGAGACCTAGATGAATTAGTACATTTTCCAATTAATGGCCAGCAAAGGCAATTATCTCTAGTGATGACTATTGAAGGTTCTTAGATCTACTAAGGGATAGAGAAGGTTCTTATGCCTGGTGGGGGATAGAAAAAAGAATCCTCACCCTGGTAAGGGATCACTAAGGGAATTTCAACCAATTATATTTGCCATGGGGAAGCTTCTCCTAAGTAAAGTTCCTTGGGTGAATAGTCTTCTTGTTGAAGGGCCTTATATGAATGGTTACCCAAATGATAGGGCTTGAGTTAATGTCCACCCAATTGAAGGTTTTGAGGTGAATGATCTACCACATTTTGTTCCCCCAAGTGGTAGCTCACCCAGTTGGTGGATTACCTAGGTGCTGACTCCCCCTGGTGGCAGCTAACCTATGTGGAATCACACCCAAATGGTGGATCTCTTAGTTGGTATCTCACTCAGGGGGATGTATCATATGATAGGGTTTATTTTTTCAAATATGTGTCTTTCATAAGTGGTTTTTCCATCCAGGTCGATCTACCTAAGGGAACTCCCTAGTGAGCTTCTCTGGAATGTGTATAGAAAAGGGAGCTCATACATCTCATATTAGTTTATCAACAAGAGTGTGTGTGTGTGTGTGTATTTATAGGTGGGAGATGATATATTTATAGACCACATTATGGACATGGGGGACATGACCAGCATGAGAGACATGGTGTTCTCTAGTGATTTGGGTGGGTGACCTAGGAAAAAGGGTTGGGTGAATGGACCTTGGTGAATGGACCTGAGTGAATGGGAAACAATCTCTTACCAACTTTTAACATCCTTAATCTTTGATCTATCACTCAATTTTGGATCCACAACTTGTAAACAAAAATCCTATGAAAAAACCCACACCCTTGAATATAGTGTAAACACCTTATAACTATGTTTTTAAGACTAAATATACTTAGAAACCCTCAAAAATGGGTTCCCTATTTTTGATGACCTTTTATTCATAAATTAGAGAAATCAATGATCCAGTTAGATTAGGAGGTTCAAACCACTATGGCACCAGACTGTGAAACATTTTTTAATTATCTACAACATTCAATGCAGTCTTATTCATGTGAAACATGGATATCCCAATAAATTCTTATTAAGTACTGGAAAAAATTTTCTCTCAAAGATATTCTGTTGTTTGGGTGAGGATTCTCTAAATTTTTTGGAAATATTTATAGGAAAAAAATTTGGTTCCAACAAACATAAAATGTAATTTTATACATTAAATAAACCATTTAGAGTTAAAATAACATTAATAAGATAGACTTTTGAGATCGGTGTGAGTATTCCCACAAGAAAAATTAACAATTCAAGGAAATTCAAGGATTTTCCACATGAGAGAAGCATTAATTTTCGCTTTTTTTATGTGATGCATCATATGTGTCCACAAAATTATCCTATAACTATTTCAATTGTTATATAATAGGTTTAAGGTATACATCGATATCATTTTTTGGAATTTTTTTATATATAATAATTACTGAATTGATAAAAGGTGTTTGTTTCATCCAAAAATATAGAGCAATACTATGATCAATCATAATAATTATCTATATGATATCACTGATACTTAAAATGCCAAATGGATTAAATCCTTCAAAAAACATTCCCAAATTAATATTCCTAGTGTCTGTATAGAAATTTGGATGTAATAAATCAAAATATTTTTATATTGGGGAATCTATTGATAGTGCATAAACAATCTTATTTTTTCATATAATATATCATGTCTTAATCAATATTGTTTTAGATAATATCTATATTATTTAAAATCATGTTTTTAATGGAATGTTACAAAAATCCAGCATAGAGGTTTTATTTATATGCTTCTTTGCAGTATCACATTCATTTAGTCTTGTATTATTATTCCTTTATTTCCATCAACATGCATAGAATATTTTACACTCCTCATTCTCATAATATTATCTCAAATTTAATATATTCATTGGTACATTCATGTATCTTCATATAATTTATACCCATGTTCTTAATAGCTTTATTCAATTAATTAAATGATTCATGGGACATAGAACTACCAAAATAATTGAAAATAAAATGTAATATCACGGACATTATTTTATTTTTAATTATAGATAAACATTATATAAGATGAAATTTCAGTAGAAAAGAAAATTTTTGAATATTTCTCACACCCTGCATATAACTCTTGATTTCCATCTTATACATTTTCATAAAACTCATTTTATTGATCAATTGGGTTATCCACTATAATAATATCTAAATAATAAAAATTATAATCTAATAACATTGTATGATCTTAATATTACTATGTTTTTTTCATAAGAATTAATAATTGTACTTTGGATTTCATTTTCTATAACTGGGGTAGTATCTTAGTGATTATAATGTCATAAAATACACTACATTTCTATAATTTTTGATTCAAAATTATAAATTCATCACCCGTGTACAATAAGAAATTATTTCAATATCAATTATTCATAAACTTAATTCCTTGTCAACTATTTTTTTTAAATTACATGTATGACATAATCAGTTAATATTTCCATCAACATATTCATTCTAAATTGAAAAATATAAAAATATATCCAAACCCTTAAAATATTGAGGTGTGTATGAAGGTGTTGTAATCATAATTTCATCCATTTTTTAGTATAGAAAAATAACTATAAGAATACAATAATTCATATTAGTCTAATGAAATTGAGTTTAAAAATAACATATGATTAATAGAAAATCCTTATATAAAATAATAAAAAAATTGATTATTATATATTTTGAACTATAAAAAATGATACTTAATAACTATAGGAAACTAAAAACATATATGTAAGAGTAATTAAGTAGATTAAATCATTGAACAAACAAATCAACACACATAATATTTTACAAACATTGGGAAAACTCATTATCATCAATCAATAAATTATACAATATATTTGATTTAGTTATTATTTAAACAATTTAGGTTAGTTCCCCAGCTTTCACAGGAAATTATGGATGATTTAGTTAACCAAAAGTGTAATAAAATATTATAATATGACATCCTAGTCATTTCTAAAGCATTACATGCTTCTTCAAATCTTATATTGGATAATGAAGGATTTCATATTCTCTCCTAGAAGAAGACAAAGTCCCTGGAT
Source organism: Viscum album (assembly GCA_963277665.1). Lineage (NCBI taxonomy): Eukaryota > Viridiplantae > Streptophyta > Magnoliopsida > Santalales > Viscaceae > Viscum > Viscum album. Next base: position 1,293,158,894 of record OY728136.1, read on the forward strand.
TCCACTTTAGTGGTGGTTGAGTAATCTATTATAGGTAACACTACTTCTTTCTCTGAGAATAATTAAGATTTCATTAAGATGAAAGATTCAATTTTGATCTCTCCTGTAGATAAAATACACTAGAAGACTTTGGATGTAGCTGAACAAATGGTCATTGTGTGGATGATGATGCTTGTCACAAAAGACGTCGCTCCTGAAAAATATGAGCAATGACAAGATGATAGCTTTGATTCTGAAAGAAATGATTCTTAGATGCATTATGAAAGGCACAAATCTGTTCTTTAATGTAGGGGGTGATTAAGAGTTTGGGGGAAAAGTTTTGGAAGGGTTAACTAGAATTCACTTTGACAATAATAAAGGAGGCTAGGTGTATGACTGTTGAAAAAGATAAATAAGTAGTTACTGCTTCAATTTTTTTCTTCTTTTCACATAATCTTTTTAGCTAATATATTTTTTTCCATAAAAGAGTCTCAGAATCCATATTTATCAAAAAATATATGTTATTTAAGTATATGGTAAAATTTTGTTTATGGTATATGATCACTTACACAATGATAATGGAAAACATCAAATATTTTTTGACAAAAATAACACTATAATTTCATATCCAATTCTATTTTTGAAAATAAAAAATAATATAAAAAATAAACAATAAAGTAAAGTAAAGAGTGTAAACCCCAATACTTATCACAACAGTGGCTTCTGTTGTTGAATGATTGGTTTTTCAATAGATAATCAGGGGAGGGAGTAGTGGAGCAACATCCATGATTGTATAATGTTTGAAACTGGAGGAAAACTATGGGTAGCATCTTCGAAGAATGAGGAGTCTATATATTTCACTAGGATACCTAAGGATGAAATTTTTAGGGGATGACATCATCAGGTGGAGGTTAGTACCTAGTCGATAGGTTGGGACTACGTCTCCAGGGGAGGGGATGACGCCATTGACAAGGGGTCATGATAAGCGGAGTATATTGTCATGCGGAGGTTTTGGGTTAGGTATGGAAATAATATAGGATAAATATGGGTTCATGAGATAAATTTAGGGGATTTTTGAGTTGAGGTTTTAATAATACCACCACCAATAATTTGAAAAATAAATATGTTTTCTATAATTAATTGGGTCATATAAACCATTGTAAATGAAAAAAATATATATATACTTATGTAGTGTTTGAGTAAAGTTGTAAATTGATATATTTTCAAATAATTTGAAAAAACATCCTTGAATCATATTTCAAAGGGAATAAAAGAGATATTTCTTTGAAAAATATCTTTTTTTGACTACCATTTTGACTGTTAAGCCCATTTTTACAAGGATTAGTTCTTGTATACACTTAATCCATTTATGGTTTCCTTGTAAGTTTTCTTATATCTTATTATGATGCATGATATTATAAGAACCATATATTGAACCTTCCCTTTTGTGATAGGTTTGTTTTAATAGGCTTTAAGTCTAGTGAGGTTCTTTATGCTAGGTTATTTAGGGGATCTTGGGAAGTTCCCTTTAGATCTATTATACAGCTTAGGAATATTATTATCCTCAAATTTATAATTATATAATAAGGTATACCTAGTGATACTTTATTTTTGATCATTCTAAATTTTTGAATAAATTGTTGGATGACCTTAGTATGGGATACAAAACTAGAATTGAATGGGTGATGAGTGTGACAATTTACTATCTTTATTTGATTAATGTTTGGTATTCTTGATGAGTGAATGACATTATTCATAACATATGTAACTTCCATTCAAATGTACCTCAATGATAGCGGTGTGGGATAGTGTTAGTGTTATTTCAATTCCTAGGCAGGGATAGATTCATGGTATGTATCCCCAGTGTTGTGATGATCCACTATAGGGCTTGATATCTAGGATTAGGTTGGGTGTGGGTTCCCATTTTGATGCGTTGTCTTAGAGGAGGGCGTTTTCCCTCATTATCCTTGTTGGTTATAAGGGATTGGTTTCCCACTTAAATGAAGTTGTCTTTTGCCTAGTGTGATATGGAGTGACTAAGAACATAGCCTAAGAGGTAATGGTGTTACACAATAAATATATTAATGAGAACATAAATCTATGGGATACTATGTCTTGGATGAACTAAATAAGGATTGAATTATGATTTTTGAATGTGTTTATAATTTTCATAAGACATTTCAAACACCGATTTATTTTCATGTTTGTGATTTATACTCACACTCTCTATTCACTTCCCTATGGGTGACTAGACATGGTTGATGCAAGATGAATCATTTAGGTTAATGGTGGGAGGTATATGGGAGGACACATTAGCTACATGTGGTAGAAAAATTAATATTTCTACATGGTTACACCTTTAGAAATTCCATGTACATTTCTCACGCTTGTAACAAGGATACAATATATTACCATAGGGATTAGTAAAAAACTAGAGTGTTATTACACCCTAAAATATGATCCTTCATTCGTGATTACTTTTTATATTTAGGATAGATTTGATAGAGATCTAGGGGTAGTCTAGTTGATAGCACATTCAAGGACCTATGAGATAAGATAGGGTAGGGTGTGAGAGTTGGAACTTTTATTTCATCTCGTGGGTCCTAATTCATTATTTTATAAATTTTTTATCATGGAACTATGATTATTTAATATACAATACTTTATAGACCCATTAATGTCCCTTTTTGGTTTTTATTATAATTTTATATCTTTCATAAATGGTTAAATTCTATTTTATTTCCCATTGGTGTGTTTATTAGAAAGATATATATATCCTAATGTATTTTTGGTTTTAATTAATTTATGGGCAGTAAGATGACAAGTTGGATATATTAGACACTAATAGTGGGTCTTATTGTTACTAGGTGAGACCTATTTATTAAGTTATAAAACCTCGTACCATTTCGGTTATTAATTCAACATAAATTTTGATTTTTGAGTTTGTGAGTGTTTTTTTAGAACCATGATTTAGATAAAGAATATAGAAGTTGAATCGTGTTAAATCGATGTAATTTGATATGGTTTGAGGAATAATATGGGCCTCAATTTCTCAAGATGTCTCTACATCTTTAGATTAATTTGAAATGTTTCGTAGGGTTTCATCACTAGTGTATGGTTTTGTGTGTCTAGTTTATGGGAAACCATAAATTACACTATTAATGAAGAGTTTTTTAAATTTTTTATATTTGATAGTTTGTTTAATGGTAAATAAATTGTTATGGGTTAACCATGTAAAAACTAGAGAAACCTTGGTGACATATTTGGGATTTTGGGTGAGGCACATGGTTGTCATCCAGTTACAGACATACCCTGTGAGACCTACAATTTGGTTATAATGGTGATCTGTATTTTTGGTTCATGTTTTTTATAACCATTTTTCCTAACTATACAAGGGAGGAATCCATGGGTAATGAAGGTTTCACCATTGGAGAATAGTTAATACAAATTTGTGGATAAAATGTGAAACCCATTAAAAGAGTGAGAATGACAATTTTGACCTCTTAAATTTTTAAAAGGGTAGGCCCTCTTCTACCTTTTTCACATTCCCATTTTCTATCCAAATATGCCCACTTTTCTCCATAGATTTAAATTATTTTATGTGGTCTAATCACCTAAAATATTGGGGTTTTAAAATGGATTGGTTAGAAGAAATCAAAATTTTTTTCTCCCTATCATTTAATGTCGATTTTATAGAGGTAGATCACTATATTGTCATTTCTTGTGGTTTCATTTAATTTTGAAAAAAAAATTATAGTAACAATTTTTGAATGATGGGAACTTTTCCAAGTGTGGGTCTGAGTAGATTTCAAGAGATAACCATAAACCATTTCTCATCGTTTTGGTGATAGTTTGATGTCTAGTTAGTTTTAGTAATTATACATAATAGAATATTAATGTCAAATTTATAATAATTTTTTAAAATGAATTGATTAATTTATTCTTTTATAATTAATTATAAATTTTTTTGACTTCAGATAGGTTATTAGTTAGTTAAAGCATGCATAAATTTGGATGTTGATAAGCATGGGAAGTTTTTATCAAGATAAATTAAAGAAACATAACTCTAAATTGTGGTAAATGGTCATTGAGAATTTTTCTTATGGTATTATGAATTATTTATGTTGCATTTGATACGTGTGGTCTCATCAAGAAGGTATATCGCCATGTTTGTAGAGTCCCGAATCTTGATTTACATGGACATTACATTACTTTTGCGGAATACTTAGTACATAACCAAAACACACACACAAGGATCGTAATAGTTTAGTGTCTTTGGAAACTCGGAATATAATCTTCTAATCGTGGTGAAAGATCTTCAACATCTCCCATAAAGATCTTCCTTTTTTTAACCTAAAACCATTCTTTATATCCTGGGGAAAAGAAAACATAAAAGGGTGAGCTCAAATGATCAGTAAGGGTAAACAAAATAAATATCAATCACATCATATTCATAAGAACATAACATTTTGGAAATCTTAACCTGCAAAAGAGAGCATAATTTCAGAGCATGGGATAAATCATAGTAGTGAAATGAAATCCCAATAATCATAACTTAAAACATGAAACATTGTGGCATACACACATAATCATAGAGAATCATTTGTTGTTAGTCAAGACTCATTGCCAAGACTATCTTAGTGGACAAAGTCCCTTTCTGAACCGAGTCACCCTCGTTTCAGTCCTGTTTCACTGAACCGGTATAACCTACCATTCCAGCCATGTCTATCTCATGAGATATAAAATCTTTACCCAATTCATTGGAGGGAGATATAGGTCCCACCCATCTCATAATTATACAATTCTTATGTGTGCCACAAAATCATAAATCATACATCATTGCATAACCCATGTAATAAAAATGGGAATCTTAAACATCGTGACATCATAAAACAATTCATATAAGATAAAGGAATTCATAAAAAATATTTTCATCACAACATAATCAAATCCATGTAATAATAGGGATAGAAACAGAACCCTTTATTATCTTAGATGTAAAATAATTTTGATAAAACACTTGAACTCCATTCTTGAGGAAAATATCCTTTCTATTTAAAAAACACTTTTCCTTTCTTAATATGTCATACAATTATAAACTAAAATAAGTTGATTAAAAATAAACTTGAAAACTTTTAAAGGAAGATTCTTGGAAATATTGTTTTAAAAATCCATTCATGCCGTATGAGTAAAAAAACATTCTTCTCGTACTTTTGTTGGAAAAGTCAAAAAGTACCTCGTACGAAAAACGTCAAAAGATTCCTTTCATATCTTTTACTTAAAACTCACCGAAGGGTAAAATACGATTTAAACAATTGTAGGTGGATGGAAATAATATTACATATTGCGGAAACATGGATGTGGATGATAAAATACACCCCAGTAAATACCAAAGTATAAACAATCTCGGAGAAAAATGAGATTGTGATATTTCCCTTACCTTAGGTCTGATTTTCTTCGTAGCTGTCCGAACCTCCTGTATAATGATTTAAATAATGTTATCGACTTATTCAAAAATCATAATCATTGTTATGATATCATATATGGTTCACTTATGACTTTATATTACCCTTTCTTTTGTAAATTCTATGTTAAAGAGCATTTTGGGTAAAATTGTTTCATTTGTCATCCGTGTTTTGACTTGTAATTATTAATATGATTGCTTAGATCATAATTACTTAATTCCAGAATATAAAACATGATTTATATATAATATATATTCATAATATACATATATATAATAAATTAGTAAATGGAATGAAATACACCGTTCATGGAGACGGTAGGCCGTACGTACGCATGAACGCTGTTTTCGTTTCCTTATTTAGTTGAATGAAATTAAGTAGATGACATACATATATACATAAATCCAATAGCTTCATAATGTCATATATTTCATTATTATTTCTTATATATACTTTATAATCACTCTTAAATGGTTAACATGAAGAATGAATCTCATCGCATCGTGGAGACGGTAGTCCGTACGTACGCACGAGCGATGATATCGTTTCCATAATTATTGAATTGAATTGGAGTGGATGATACAATATATCAGAATCAATATGATGTTCTAATAACTATGTATAGTTATTATTTACACCATTATACCCATCCATGTAAGGTGGTGGTGGAAAATAGATTTCACCACGGCGTGGAGACGATATTCCGTACGTACGCACGCGCGGTGATTTAGTTTTCCGTAGGATGGATAGATGGTTAAATAGGGTTGTTTCATAATTATAATAACATATCAGTATATGAGTGATACTGATGTTATTTCTTCATAATGAAACAACCTAAGAAGAAGGAGTTGAAGAAGAAATAAAGGTGAAAGAATCGGTAACGGAAATTACCTCTTCTTTGAAGAGCCTCTTTGAGACCTCCTCTTAGGTCACTAAATTGGTCTTTGAGGAAGACCAGAACCTCTAGGATGTTTCTAGGGAAGTGGAGAAGAGAATTTGGCAGGGATTGGCCGAGGTTGAAGGCTCAAAGTTGTGTGAGGAAGAGAGGGAGGAGGTTCCCTTTTATAAGGGAGGAGAGGGGCACCTTTGGAATAACTAAAAATATTATTTTATTATAAAGTCAATTTCGGTTTTAAATAGCTCCAAATTGATTTATTTCGAGGCTAAGGTGGGGATGGGTCGAAATCCTCTCATCCAATAGAATTTAGACAAGTTTAGGTTCCTATTTTAACCTTATCATTTAGATTTAACATTAAGGTAAATAATTTTACTTTTACCGTGTCTTCTTGTGTTCTTACACTATAAGGTTAATAAACTTATTATAAGAAGCCAAACTAACCCCAAATTGTTTATTATTAATATATATAATCTTATCTAAGTCATTTGGCAGAACCTTAGATTTTTAGGAATTAAATAACAATTAATAATATAATATTTGTTTTAAAAACTATTTTATGTCTATTTTGACACTATTTAGTAATTTATTTTTTTGAAAATTATAACAGAATGATAAGTTCGAACAAAGTTAATTAAATCAATAATAACATTTCATATTAACCTAGAAAATTAGTGTAATTCATAAAAAGTCTTAAATTACATTTATTTTGGTATTTATAAGATCAATTTTTTCAATATTTCATTAATAAGATAATTACTGCATTATCTTTGTGTCATAAATAAATTAAATTATTTGATGTCTAAAAATTACAAATAAAATACCATTATGTACGAAATCATTTTATCTTTCTAATGAATATTTACAATCGAATTTATCTTATGTATAACCCTATATTAAAAATGTTTTAGTAAATAAACATTGATTTTAACTCTTTTAACTCTTCTTTGAATTAAATAATAATAAATGTCCTAATCTAATCCAAGTGGGCCTAAATGGTCATATTGTATTCCTAAGATTGTTTTTGGTCGAATTACACTTATCCAATAGAATTTGGACATGTGTTAGGGTAATAATAATATCATTTTTACCCTTAATTACCGTATTTACTTTTAACCGTGGTAAATAAAGGTAAAAAGTTACTATTCACCAAAAATTATTTTCATCTCATTGAACCACATTTTACATACTGACATCAACCGTGTCCCTCGTATTATTGATTTTCCACTCACAGAAGCGGTAAAATTAAGTTTTATGAACAATTCAGTTTTTTTAACTACCACTTAGTGGTTTCACTATTCATCAAAAATCGAAAGTTTTCAGAAAAATACCAAAAATTAGGCCTAAGCTATATTTTATATTATGAACTCAAAAATGATTTCTATTTTACCAAATTTAAAACATATCAGTTGCATTAATTAATTTAAAAATTAATTCCCGTTGTCAAAACAAAAGGCGTGTTTTTAAGAGATAATAACTATCAAAAGATTGACACTTGTTTATAACTGGTTTAAATGTGAAATTACATCCAATGACCAACATTGTATTAAATTGTAAAAATATATTCTAAATATACATTAAAACCAATCAAATTATTAATTTATCACTATTAATTATTTCGATTGAAAAAGTTGTTTTTAATTAAAATTTAGTAATTTTCACTATTCATCAAAATATGAAAGTTATCCGAAAATTACCAAAATTTCACCCTAATCTAATTTCGATATTCCGAATCCAAAAATGAAATCCATTTTGAAAAATAAAATTTACAAAATTTCAAAAAGTGGTTATTACTATTCATAACGGCTAGTTTAAATAATATTTTAATAGCATATCGTTGTTTAGTGAAACTCGGTATTGCGTACTACACACGCTATCAAGGAAGGTCGTGATTGCGTGTAATGAAAGGCAAGTCAAGTATATGTGTTGTGCAAGCTCCTTTTGGTGTAACATACTACACAAGACATTAATGAAATTAAAAAGAATATTTTTCATAAAATCTCAGGGTGTTACATTCTACCCCCCTTAAAATGAATTTCTCCCTCGAAATTCGTTGGGGTTATAAATGGTTTACTATTCGAAAGTTTATTTAATATAAACCCACATCGTAAAAAGGAATACCAAAACCAATCTTTAAAAACAAAAGTATGAAACGTAACGATTACCCAAATAAACTAATAATTGGGTTTCCACATAGGTTAAAATATGGATATGGAAGAGAAATCTAACCATCATGTTCTGATGGGGAGTGGTAGAGAACATGGCTATGGAAAAGCCAGCAATAACAAAGCCATAAATTTGTGATGATCTAAGGTACCATCTGATTCATCAGATATAAGAGCACTAGGACACCATTTTTGGTTTTCAAGATCATTTCCCTAAAGTTGATGAAATTGTAATTAGAAGAAATACTTTCGTGATTTTGGTATAGTCTCACCGTTTGTCATTCTTTGGACAATTTCCACTTCATCTCTTAAAGAAATGAAGTTGAATTTTTCATTCGGGATGTGTTAGCAGATCATGTGATAGAATGATGGGTCATTCCATCTGTCTCAAAAAAAAGGTTAGAAAAAGTTATTAAATATAAGTCATTCTATAGTGAGATTAATCATATATGGTTCCTAAAATGAACTTATACTTCATATATCATACTGCTTAATATAATAAAACTAGTTTCTACTAAACAGGGACTTCCTGTAGGCCAGTGGTAGGCTATAAAGGCTAGTCGCACTTTGTTTGTGGGTTCGATTCCCATAGCCTTGTCCGACGCGATCGGTTGTCTCCCGTCCTGCAGGTTGTCCTTTTTCTAAAGCTATATTACTATAAAATCCCATCAATAATATTGAAAAACGTTTTATCCTAACTTATTTCCAACATAATCCATTCTAATATTTAGGCTTATCTAAAATACTACAGTCCACTCTCATAACATAGTGAAAACGATTACCTGAGATTTAATACCATCGTTGATCCCCATATATCATAAGATATGTTTTGTTGGTCACATTCCAAACATTCAAAGTCCTTAATCATGTATTCTCTTGAATACCCATTGAACCTTAGTGAAAACATGAATGCAGTTAAAAGTTAACAGCTTCCACATACCAAAATTCGTAAAATTCTATATACTGAAACCATGATATCACTTAGTCCTTATATCAATCATGAGCTCATGAATACTGTTAAACATTTCATTTTCTGGTTTTCCCTTCATTATGCGCATATCATCTTATTTCCAAAAATATCTCAATCACTTTTAATACCACATTAGACCAATACATAAATATTCCAATACTCTATGATAAAACATTATTTTGGAATCCCATTACATAAACACTTAATCATTCCACCACATCATTGTCATATTCAACATCGCCAATAGTGATCGCATGTGACTTCCCTTTGTCCTTTGCCTTAAGCGGTTTCTCATGTCGATCATCACTAACCCTTGGATTAGAGAATTTATTAGCATAATGCCCCATTTACTTGCACTTGAAGCATTGAAGTGTTGGTGGTGCGTTCTCTGCAGTGTTTGCTTTAGTCACATCATTAGAAACCCTTTTTCCATTACTTCGACACTCAGCTACTCGATGACCTTCTTTTCCACACTTAAAACATTTTCTAGTCCCTTTAAGACAATCTCCACCATGCTTATTTCCACAATTTGTGCATAAGGAAACATTCATCTTCTTTTCACCATTATTCTGAGATTTCTCCTTGAAATCCATCTTTCGTTTCTTGTCAAAACCATGAGATGGATATGTAACACCAACTTCCATTTCTACCTTAATAGCACAACACATAATTTCTTCATAGCTACTGAAGTCTCTTATAGCTAATGCCCTTCGAAGACTTGGTTTTAAGCCACTGAAAAATCGATCAACTTTACTTTTAGGTTGGATGATAATGCCAGATGCATACCTTGCAAGTCTTGTAAAATTCGCTTCGCATATACCAACAGATTCATCATCCTTCTGCTTCAGCTCAAGAAACTCCTTTTCCATCTTTGTTTGAAGAATACGAGGGAAGTACTTACTGAAAAACAAGTTCTTGAACTCGTCCCATTCCATGGACTCAATTTCATCTCTTGGCCTCGTATTCTTGATAAGATTCCACCATTGATCAGCTTCACCTTCCAAACGATATACTGCTAAGATGAATTTATCATGTTCAGAACATTGAAGAACTGAAAATATCTTTTCAGTAGTACTAATCCATTGTTCAGCAACTAATGGATCGGAAGTCCCACTGAAAGAAGGTGGACGTTGCCTCATGAAGGACTCAATAAAATATTGTTCCCTTCTCTGCTCATTTGGAAGTCCAGAATGATTCATAGCCTGTGTAAGTATAGCAATAAGATTTTGCACTCCATCTCCCATAACATTTGTTTGTTCAGGAGGACAATCATTGCATTGTCCATTGCATTGATCAACACGGTTCCTTCGGGTTCCGACCATCGTCTAAAACCCAAAAAGAATAGTGTGAGAGGCAAAAATCATAATAAAGGGGGAGTAACTTCAATATCTAACATCTTTGGTTTAATCTAATATCGTTACCATACTTCTAGGACTATATCCTATACGTATACTTATCCTTAGAGACATCCCTAGACATACCTTAGAAATATCTCTAGGGATCTCACTAATGCTTTCGCATCCTAGTTTCCAAAGGTTGACTAAACCTTTCCTCTAATACCAACTGTAGAGACCCGAAGCTTGATGTACATGGACATTACATTACTTTTGCGGAATACTTAGTACATAACAAAAACACACACACAAGGATCGTAATAGTTTAGTGTCTTTGGAAACTCGGAATATAATCTTCTAATCGTGGTGAAAGATCTTCAACATCTCCCATAAAGATCTTCCTTTTTTTTACCCTAAAACCTTTCTTTATATCCTGGGGAAAAGAAAACATAAAAGGGTGAGCTCAAATTCTCAGTAAGGGTAAACAAAATAAATATCAATCACATCATATTCATAAGAACATAACATTTTGGAAATCTTAACCTGCAAAAGAGAGCATAATTTCATAACATGGGATAAATTATAGTAGTGAAATGAAATCCCAATAATCATAAAGTAAAACATGAAACATTGTGGCATACACACATAATCATAGAGAATCATTTCTTGTTAGTCAAGACTCATTGCGAAGACTATCTTAGTGGACAAAGTCCATTTTCTGAACCGAGTCACCCTCGTTTCAGTCCTGTTTCACTGAACCGGTATAACCTACCATTCCAGCCATGTCTATCTCATGAGATATAAAATCTTTACCCAATGCATTGGAGGGAGATATAGGTCCCACCCATCTCATAATGATACCATTCTTATGTGTGCCACAAAATCATAAATCATACATCATTGCATAACCCATGCAATAAAAATGGGAATCTTAAACATCATGACATCATAAAACAATTCATATAAGATAAAGGAATTCATAAAAAATATTTCCATCACAACATAATCAAATCCATGTAATAATAGGGATAGAAACAGAACCCTTTATTATCTTAGATGGAAAATAATTTTTATAAAACACTTGAACTCCATTCTTGAGGAAAATATCCTTTCTATTTCAAAAACACTTTTCCTTTCTTAATATGTCATAAAATTATAAACTAAAAGAAGTTGATTAAAAATAAACATGAATACTTTTAAAGGAAGATTCTTGGAAATAATGTTTTAAAAATCCATTCATGCCGTATAAGTAAAAAAACATTCTTCTCGTACTTTTGTCGGAAAAGTCAAAAAGTACCTCGTACGAAAAACGTCAAAAGATTCCTTTCATATCTTTTACTAAAAACTCACCGAAGGGTAAAATAGGATTTAAACAATTGTAGGTGGATGGAAATAATATTACATATTGCGGAAACATGGATGTGGATGATAAAATACACCCCAGTAAATACCAAAGTATAAACAATCTCGGATAAAAATGAGATTGTGATATTTCCTTTACCATAGGTCCGATTTTCTTCGTAGGTGTCTGAACCTCCTGTATAATGATTTAAATAATGTTATTGACTTATTACAGAATCATAATCATTGTTATGATATCATATATGGTTCACTTATGACTTTATATTACCCTTTCTTTTGTAAATTCTATGTTAAAGAGCATTTTGGGTAAAATTGTTTCATTTGTCATCCATGTTTTGACTTGTAATTATTCATATGATTGCTTAGATCATAATTACTTAATTCCAGAATATAAAAAATGATTTATATATAATATATATTCAGAATATACATATATATAATAAATTAGTAAATGGAAAGAAATACACCGTTCATGGAGACGGTAGGCCGTACGTACGCATGAACGCTGTTTTCGTTTCCTTATTGAGTTGAATGAAATTAAGTAGATGACATACATATATACATAAATCCAGTAGCTTTATAATGTCATATATTTCATTATTATATCTTATATATACTTTATAATCACTCTTAAATGGATAACATGAAGAATGAATCTCATCGCGTTGTGGAGACGGTAGTCCGTACATACGCACGAGCGATGATATCGTTTCCATAATTATTGAATTGAATTGGAGTGGATGATAAAATATATCAGAATCAATATGATGTTCTAATAACTATGTATAGTTATTATTTACACCATTATACCCATCCATGTAAGGTGGTGGTGGAAAATAGATTTCACCACGGCGTGGAGAAGGTATTCCGTACGTACGCACGCGCGGTGATTTCGTTTTCCGTAGGATGGATAGATGGTGAAATAGGGTTGTTTCATAATTATAATAACATATCATTATATGAGTGATACTGATGTTATGTCTTAATAATGATACAACCTAAGAAGAAGGAGTGGAAGAAGAAATAAAGGTGAAAGAATCGGTAGCGGAAATTACCTCTTCTTTGAAGCGCCTCTTTGAGACCTCCTCTTAGGTCACTAAATTGGTCTTTGAGGAAGACCAGAACCTCTAGGATGTTTCTATGGAAGTGGAGAAGAGAATTTGGTAGGGGTTGGCCGAGCTTGAAGGATCAATGTTCTGTGAGGAAGAGAGGGAGGAGGTTCCCTTTTATAAGGGAGGAGAGGGGCACCTTTGGAATAACTAGAAATATTATTTTATTATAAAGTCAATTTCGGTTTTAAATAGCTCCAAATTGATTTATTTCGAGGCTAAGGTGGGGATGGGTCGAAATCCTCTCATCCATTATAATTTAGACAAGTTTAGGTTCCAATTTTAACCTTATCATTTTGATTTAACATTAAGTTAAATAATTTTACTTTTACCGTGTCTTCTTGTGTTTTTACACTATAAGGTTAATAAACTTACTATAAGAAGCCAAACTAACCCCAAATTGTTTATTATTAATATATATAATCTTATCTAAGTCATTTGGCCGAACCTTAGATTTTTAAGAATAAAATAACAATTAATAATATAATATTTGTTTTAAAAACTATTTTATGTCAATTTTGACACTATTTAGTAATTGATTTTTGTGAAAATAATAATAGAATGATAAGTTCTAACAAAGTTAGTTAAATCAATACTAACATGTCATATTAACCTTTAAAATTAGTTTAATTCATAAAAAGACTTAAATTACATTTATTTTGGTATTTATAACATCAATTATGTCAATATTTCATTAATATGATAATTACTGCATCATCATTGTGTCATAAATAAATTAAATTATTTGATGTCTAAAAATTACAAATAAAATACCATTATGTAGGAAATATTTTTATCTTTATAATTAATATTTACAATCGAATTTAACTTATGTATAACCCTATATTAAAAATGTTTTAGTAAATAAACTTTGATTTTAACTCTTTTAACTCTTCTTTAAATTAAATAATAATAAATGTCCTAATCTAATCCAAGTGGGCCTAAATGGTCATATTTTATTCCTAAGCTTGTTTTTGGTCGAATTACACTTATCCAATAGAATTTGGACATGTTTTATGGTAATAATAATATCATTTTTACCCTTAATTACCGTATTTACTTTTAACCGTGGTAAATAAAAGTAAAAAGTTACTATTCACCAAAAATTATTTTCATCTCATTGAACCACATTTTACTTACTGAAATCAACCGTGTCTCTCGGATTTTTGAAATTCCACTCACAGAAGCGGTAAAATTAAGTTTTATGAACAATTCATATTTTTTTAACTACCACTTAGTGGTTTCACTATTCATCAAAAATCGAAAGTTTTCAGAAAAATACCAAAAATTAGGCCTAAGCTATATTTGATATTATGAACTCAAAAATGATTTCTATTTTACCAAATTCAAAACATATCAGTTGCATTAATTAATTTAAAAATTAATTCTCGTCGTCAAAACAAAAGGCGTGTTTTAAGAGATAATAACTATCAAAAGATTGACACTTGTTTATAACTGGTTTAAATGTGAAATTACATCCAATGACCAACATTGTATTAAATGGTAAAAATATATTCTAAATATACTTTAAAACCAATCAAATTATTAATTTCTCACTATTAATTATTTCGATTGAAAAATTTGTTTTTAATTAAAATTTAGTAATTTTCACTATTCATCAAAATATGAAAGTTATCCGAAAATTACCAAAATTTCACCCTAAGCTAATTTCGATATTCCGAATCCAAAAATGAAATCCATTTTGAAAAATAAAATTTACAAAATTTCAAAAAGTGGTTATTACTATTCATAACGGCTAGTTTTAATAATATTTTAATAGCATATCGTTGTTTAGTGAAACTCGGTATTGCGTACTACACATGCTATCAAGGAAGGTCGCGATTGCGTGTAATGAAAGGCAAGTCAAGGATACGTGTTATGCAAGCTCCTTTTGGTGTAACGTACAACACAAGGCATTAATGAAATTAAAAAGAATATTTTTCATAAAATCTCGGTGTGTTACAATGTTAAATTATTTAAATTGTTTAATTAAAATTTAATTTCTATGTATGAAATGAAAATAGTGTTAAGGCCATGACAAAACTTTTTCTTTGGTAATGTTACTCAGTCATAGATGGATATATCCTTAATAGTAATTATATCCCTCATGATATATGAACCCATTTGGGTGAGTGTTAAATGCTATTATTGATTGTAGTAGACCTCGATAGGAGACATGAAACCCTTGAGTAGGGGTGGGTTATGAATTGAGATCATTTGGCCTAAGTAGGTCCTGAGATGAACATGAGATGACATAAATTAACTAAGCTAGTTGAGACGACCTTAAGAAGAATGTTCTTCCCCGGTTGAGATGTGATTACTTGGGTGGTTATACCCAATGTAGACCTTGGATGGGTTGGGTGCATGAGGGCCGACCTAGTGATGACTATGATTGTGTGATCAGCTTTATGCATTCTCTAAAGAGTGATTACATTATAGTTCTCTCAAGAGGCCAATGTGGCCTTAATTAGACTGTGAGGACATTTAGGGGTGTTATTACCTCTAATGTACAAATATAGAAATGAAAAATGGAAATGAGAATAAGGAACCCTTGTGGGTTTTACATGCTTGATGTGTCCTAGGGGGACCTAATGGTTTCCCTAGTGATATGTTAACCCTATATAGGGTGTGTATGGGAAAGTGGTACTGATTATTATGGGAGTCACCTCATAAAATGAATAGAGGATGTGAGGCTCATAATTCCTTAGTGATGATAATTCATATGCGTGATAAGATGACAACAGTTATTTGATATGGTTTTGGGAGAATGTGTAAACATGTTTTAATTGTTAATTTTAGATATCTCAGGATGGATGTACTTACGCCATCATGTTTTCAATTAGGTATGGTATTACAAGGATTATTAGGATAAAAATTATACACTTGATTTTATATTTATTTATTAGGGTAACATTAAGAATTAAGTATGTATAACTCATATGATTTATCAATTAGGATTACATCCTTGGGGTTAGTGATTGTTCCTGATGATCATGACAGGGTAGGGTCACCTGTATGTAAAAAATATGATCCCTGGTTCTGATAAAGACCTAAGAGATCCCCCTATATGTAAGTTCATATTTATTCTTAAAAAGTATTTTTCTAAAAATGGTTTCATTGAATTTAGTGAAAATATTTTAAAATCAATTTATGAAAAGTATATACTTTTATTTGAAAAAATTGAGTCCTTATTTGTAATAATAATTTCAAAAAATTCATGAGTCTAATATTTTTTTTCCTCAAAATTAATTTAAAAAACAATTTTTTTTACCACATTTAGGGTTAAAAAGGGTTTACCATGGGGTTAAACTAATAGATAAGTTTAATATTTACACATTAACATAACTAGTTTTTATTGGATTAAGATATTTCTACCCTACATTATATTAAATTTAAAACCATGTCTATTTTGAAGAATTATATTTTATAAAGGAATTAACATTATTTAGATTTTTAAGTTACTAGTACTTCGCCTGTGCATACGCACGGTGCTATAATTCAAATCTAATTTTCAAAAGTCTTTTAATAATTTGAGTAGTTAATAATGAAAATTACTTAAAATATGATAAACTTACAGCTTTAGTGATAGATAATAATGAAAACAAATGAAAAATAATAACATGTATTTGAACATATATATGAAAATTAAAGTAAAGGAAATAACATGATGTAAAAAGATACAGAAAAACATGAGGTATCATTAAGAATTTGATGTGGTGTCTTTAAAAGGTATTGTAGTAGGGAGTTCATATTTTCAATATGTCATAATCATACGTAAAGTTCACTTTATGATTGGAGAGGAGGATGGAATTGGAAGGGGAAAAAAGAAATGAGTTAAAGATGTAAATGAAGTGATGAATAGTGTCCTTAGAACTATATTGGAGGAGTGATGGAGGCAGAGGCAAAGGTGTAAGAGGAGGCAGAGGTGGAGGGAGATTTTAAGGCCAATGCTGGGGGGGCGGAGGCCGATGAGGAGAATGCACAAGGGGAGGGGAATTATCATTATAACATTCAATTATTAGAGTTTAATGACCACTCATTAAACATTTTTTTTTGTATAGAAGATTACTCAAGATAGAAATAAGATTTCATAAAAGTAAAGAGAAGCATCTAAAAAAAGAATGAAAAAAAGTAATCACTCTTTCAATGATTAACAACTTCCAAACTACTTATTATGAATCAACAACATTCTATGGACTAAACCAGAACTAGACTAAACTACAACACTAACACATGGAATTTCTACAAGGAATTACTATAGTAAAGGCTCCATTCCTCCAACAGTCTTCAACTTGTTACCTTTTAGTAAGATGAATCCACTGTAATGCATTTCTAAAATCCACTTCAATGAATACATCAATGCTCAACTATTGAGTTTTTTCCCTCACACAAACCATCCAAAGAATCAATAAAAATGCAATACAAAGCATTAAATGAGCACAGAAATGCAGCATCATCATGATGGGCTGCAATACACTTCGGGCTGCTATTTTAACCACTGGTTCTTTGTATGATAATTCATGACCAGCTCCCAGTTCAAGACCTTCACTGCAAGAGTTTTGTAATCTGAAAAAGAAATCAGTGATATTAAGTAATGAAATACAGTTATTGATATGTTCAATGAAGATAAAAATGATGATTCATTGGATAATGACTTGTTAATAGATGAACACTTTAATGGAAATATATATGCATAAGAATTTTTGTTGCATTTCATAGGATTTATTTTCACCTGGAACGTTGCCATGATTTCATCCCATCCAAGGAAAGTTTATTCAAAGAGAACAAACAAATAAACATGCAGAAATATGTTTTAATGGAAAAAACTTGAAAACTCATAAATTGAGAAATATGTTTTACTGAGAAAAAAATAGTGTCAATTCCTAGAATGGTAAATCTGTTCAACTGGAGAAAAATTTGAGAAATCATAATGTGGTAAAATTAAACTATTGTAAACTAACATTACATCAGAACATGGATTATCTGTTTCAATGTATATAATCTTCACATCAAGAATATTGATTTTATGATTTTATAATTTCATTGCAGTTTATTAGTAAACTACAGTATAAGTAGACATGACAGTGGAAAAATTTTTTATAATAGTACATTTTAAACTTACATATTGCAGAAAATGTGTTTCCAAATTGGACAACTACTGCAGGACAAACCTTTAGTAATATTTGTCTTTTTTTTCTTGAAGTTATCCTTCCTGAAAATCATTTCTTGGAGTTTTGACGGTTTGGATTATAAATCTTCCTTCATCCTGTATAAAAACATTGAGTCATGGCATAGGTGGGAAAAGTGGGTCAAATAGTTTATTAATAAATCAGATGATAAATATCACTTTTAATAGCGGTTCAACAAAATTTGAAGAATCCAACCAAAAAACCAGAATGCTAGCCCCAACATTATTGAATAACTTATAACTTTTCAATAACCTGACTCAAAATGAAACGATTACCATTATCCCTTATGTATATTGGAAGTGAAAAAATGATGTGGTGAGGTGAAGATTGAGAAGAATACCTTGTCGGGGTAAAAACAATTCATGGATAACAAGAAGGAAAATCATAGAAATACATGGGGCCTGTCATCGGTTCCATTTCCAGCCTACCACATTAATGTTATACATTCAGGGATAGAAATGGAAGTTTCAATGAGTGCCAATGGAGTGAACATGAAATACATATGTACTGAAAAGCAGATATCTACATTAAAAACAATAACACAGTACATACTCAAAGAGGGAAATACAACAGTAATCATGAATAGAATTAGTATACCTATATAGAATAAAATATGGATCTGTTTGAAAAAAAATATGAATAAATTAGAACAGAATATGAACATGTTGAAAAAATATGAATCTCTAAAAAAACTAACTCACCATTCCAACAGTACTAAAACACCTCCATAATAGTATACTCCACGTTTGTTTTGAAGCCCAGATAGATTATAATTCATTCTACAACTGATCTCCTGCACAACACATCCAAAAACCCCATAATTTCTTTAAAAAATCCAAACCCTCCCTTACACACATGCAGATTTCATTCCTATGCATAACCAAATGATATCTTCCATAATACAACATGCAATAGAGCTTCAGTAAGGTCATTAATAAATATGTATAGGATAAACAAAATACAAGCTTCAATAGAGAACTTGGGAAGACAAGGAAGGAACTCATAGAGCTTTGTGGATCTCCTCTACACTTGACATATTAAAGTCTCCATCTAATTCAATATTCTCCACATTCACATTGATTTCATCAACCGATAAATCAAACCTCCTGGAATTGATGGCAAGCCCCTTCTCAGTAAGATGAAGCTTGAGCATAGGATCTTTGGTGTATGCAGGTGAACATACCTTCAAAGAATGAACAAAAAAATCATTAAAGAAATATTTTACACTGGAAATACTATATAAATGTTATATTTATATTTTAATGAATGGAACAATGTACTTAGTAAATTTATCTTAGGCCTCGAAGGGGATCCTTTCTTCATGCAGTCCTGCAACGTCTAGAGCATCTGCTACCATGTCTATAGTGGCCAGTTGAATGCGGAGGATTGGCCCCCCGAACAACATTTCCTTCTATGCCTGCCCTCTCCATAAACTCCTTTCCCTCCTTTGTTTATGACAGGGGACACTACCCTTCCCTTCAGACCATTTTTCTAGACCAATTATGTAATCATCCTAGAACTATAAGAGCTTAGAGGTCAGGATGTGAAAACTATCCATGTTTTTAAAACTATAGTGGATCAATACAGGGGAAATATATCCAAGGATTAGAAATCAATAGTGACTATGGACAGAAAAATACGAATACATATTAATGCATATAGAAATTTTAGAATAATAAATCTGAATGTTAACCTAAAATAAATAAATAGTAACTATAATAAAAAGAAGAAATCAGTTTAGATTGTTAATACAAGGTTGTTCTTGACATAAGTTTGTGTTAAAAAGTGATTGTTAACATGAACATATACGACTGAAACAACATTATGTGAAACAATGTAAAACTTTTAATTCACATACAACTGGTAAAGATATGGATACCAAATTATACAAGGATATATGTAGAGAAATACTATCCATGACTGAGATAACATAAATCCATGATCTCACCTGCCCTCCAGCCTCCAGGCCAGCACCCCCCCGCCCCCTCTCCAACCCCTGCTGCATTGCATCCCTCACCCCTCGCCCAGCCCCTCCCCTCACCCCCCGGCCCAGACCCTCCCCTCAACCCCCGGCCTAGCCCCTCCCCTCAACCCCCATTCTAGCCCCTCCCCCAACCCGGCCTAGTGACTCCCCCCTTCCAAAAGTTACAGAAATTGAGTAATTGAAGTTACATAATGAGCAATATCAACTATTATAAGATGTTCCAGAACCCATAACCATATTTTCTATCAGCTTCAAATTACTGATATTTACAACACCATTGAAAAAAATCAAAAGGTTGTTTATACTATTGCCCACAAAAATAATCCTAGATATCCTGTCTATTTACCTTTAAATAAGGCAAAGCGCTAATCACATTGACATAATCCCACCAGCTGATAGGATGAAGTTTAGTATGTCATAGCGTCCTCTTCTTTCTCTTCTTACCAAAGTGCTGCTTCCCAACTCTCCTCACGATCGTCCCGCTTCCCGTAACACTGAACTTCTTCGTAGAAGCCTTATGGGTCTTCATCTTGGGTCCTTTAGCAGTGAAAATAGCCAGAGAGGGTATGTTTCTGCTTCGAGGAGAGGCTACATAGAGCCTTAGGGGAGGGAAGAAGGGCAATCCTGAAATGTGGAGAGACGAATTGGTGGATATATACAAAAAAATGTTCTATCAAGATTTAATTGGTGGTTGGTCCAGAATTATAATTGGGGGGAACTGATTCAAGTATTGAGATCATAAAATGTTAAAAAATTTATAGTTGTTTGTGAATCAAGTGTCAAAGAGGAATAATAAATAATCCATTTGTAATGATCGTTATTTAAAAAAGAGATAATCAAAGATAACGTAATACATACATTAGTACCATTTAACGATATATTTCAACAATTCCATACCACATAAGTTGGAAAAGATGACGTTATTAGGGATGTAAACAGAAGGAATATATCCCAAAAAATCTGCAATGTTGAAAAAATAAATACCAAAGAATAGGGCATATTCTGTTGTCGGGCATGCATGTATAAGGGGTAAACATACATGTACCATATATTTGTAACATTATTCATTTTACATTTAACATATCTTCTAAAAACAGTATCCATATTTTTTTCCATACAAACTGTGAAATGAATGACAGAAACATATGAGAAAACAACATGTGTAATGAATATCATTTTTCCACTCATATGATCAACATGTAAAAATATAGGTCATCCTCTACCTGTGATGGCTGGTAAGTTTGAAGCCTAGTTTAATTTAAATTTCCCATCTATTCCACTGTTATGATCAACATCATTGCTTGTTGAAAAAAATAGTAGTGAATCATGAGAAGAAAATGAATGTAAATAAATTAAAAGAATATAACTAAAATGATTGAAAGGAAAATTAAATCTGTTTTCTATCTTATAAAATAGTTTCATTTCATATATGCCACTTTTTTACATATAACCAAAAAATTAGGGAGCCTTGAAATGAAAATAGAAGAATATATGGCACCTTTATATCCTTGAGATGGGTAAATCTCAATAAGTTGAATGTAGTTTTAGAATATGGATCAAGTCTCTTGGTTTCTAATGGTTTTGATTCATTGTGTTTTGATTTAGGCTTACTTATTCCCGCATCAGTGGTAGTTCCTAGTTATGTGAACTTGGGAAACTCTACTACTCCTTCCCCAACTTATGCATCAAATGGGATAATTAAACCTCTTCCCTAAGCTTGGATAGATGAAAAAAACTGGTCTATCAGGATTTAATTGGGGCTTGGGCCAGAATTATAGGTGGGGGCATCAAATTCAGGTATTGAGATCATAAAAACGTACTGTTAATTTTTTTTAGTTATTTGTGAATCGAGTGTGTCAAAGAAGAATAATAAATAATAAATTTGTAATGTTTGTTATTGATAAAATAGATAATCAATTAGAAAGTAATACATGTTGTATAATCATTTAACGATATATTTCAAAAATTATATACCACAAAAGTTGGAAAAGTTGACGTTATTAGGGATGTAAATAGAATGAATATATCCCAAAAATCTGCAACGTTGAAATAATAAATACTAAAAAATAGGGCATATTATGTTGTCATGCATGCATGTATAAGGGGTGAATATAAATGTACCTTCTATTTGTAACCTTCTTCATTATACATATAACATATCTTCTGAAAAAAGTATCCATTTTTCATTCCATACAACCTTTACAATGAATGACATCAACATATGATAAAACAAATGTGCACTGAATCTAAATTTTCTGCTAATATGATAAACATGTTCAAATATCGGCCATCCTCTACCTGTGATGGCTGGTAAGTTTGAAGGCTGGTTGAATTTACATTGCCCATGTATTACACTTATATGATCAACATCATTTCTCGTTGAGAAAGAAATAGTAGTGCATCATGAGAAGAAAATGAATGTAAATAATCCAAAATAAGAACATAAATAAAATGATTCAAAGGATAATTACAAATATGTTTTCTATCTTATAAAATAGTTTCATTTCATATATGCCACTTTTTTCATCTAACAAAATAATTAAGGGGTCCTCAAATGAAAATTGAAGAATGGATGGTACCTTTATATCCTTGAGATGAGTAGATCTCAATAAGTTTCATGTAGTTTTATAATATTGAACAAGTGTTGAAAAGGAATTGGAAATTTGACTATCACGTCAGTTATACTTTCGTAATCATGCTACTATAGCATCTACCTAGAGATTCAGAACCTCATCCATAAGAAGCTTACAGCTCAACAAATTCTAAAATCAGAAGAGAATAATATGAGTATAAATTCAACCATGATGATTTCACCATTGAAACGGAATAAATAAATGAAAACATGAATCACTATTGAACATCATTCTTAAATTTAGTGTAAAAGAATTGTAACTAAAAAAAATTGAGATGAGTCTTCAGTAAACAGTAATGTGAATCAAAGTTTAAAAAAAGATTACCCTTTAGTGAATCTATTCATCTCTCTGAGGAAACACTTAAAGATTTCAACACCTATATGAAAACGATATTAAACTGTTTAAGAAATCTGAATCTATAGAAATAAGGCGCCTTTAAAATTATAGGACAATAAACCAAATTGTTACAGAAATGATATATAGCAGTGATTGGGATGATAATAACTGAAATGTGCACAAAATTCGGTCTAAAAAAACCAGTAATACTTATACACACACATACGATCTTGATATGGAATCGATCTAGTGACACTTCCCTAAAAAAATTACAAAACATACGTTGAAACAAAGTAAATAATTCATATAATATGACATAAATAATAATAAATCAACTTTTGAATCAAAAAATGACATCATTCCATTAAAATATATTCATGAAAACCCAAGGCAAAGATCAACTGTGGAGAATCTCACTCAATTATTTGATAATACCTACATAAGGCGACAGATTAGAAAAATGCAAACTTTAGTAAATATATATATAAATAAAGAATTTATAATAGAATGATATTATTTTATTTTGGTATCACATAGCTGGAAAACATCATTCAAAATATTTCAAAATAATCTGTTTGAGTTTTTGTGTCATTTAGAAAATGACTAAATCTATATAATTCAAAAATTACAATGGGGTTTATTCCATTAATCTATGCTGGTTATTACATTGACTGATACCTAAAGAAATATTGTATTATGCTCCAATCACATGATTTGAATGAATTTATAGTAAACAATGTTTCCATACCAAATTCATGATACAATAGTATAAATATATCAATACACTACTATGAATTAAGACATATATTTTTAGGCAACCAATAAAACTATTTTGCATGTAAAACTTCTCAATAACATCCATGGTATTGTGCACCATCAACCATTTTAAAGTGTAAATGTAAGCTTGGCATACCTAAACTGCAACTGATTTTTAAGTGGTGGATTAATAGTTGTGTAAACTTGAATGTATATAATATTGTGTGACCAAAAATAATTCCAATCGCTTTTAATACAACGAAATTATTTCTTATTCTAAATAATGTAATTCCCTTAGTTAAAAAATATCATGAAACATACAAACCACATAACTTGATAATTGCAATTGCTTTTAATACATCTTATTTCTATTGAGTGAGGATTGTTATTCCTCTTGAACTTCAACTTGATTGAATTCAATATGAAGTCCATTAAGACAGGTCAACAGCTCTTCCTAGTATGCACCCCCTTAGCATCAACAGAAATACATAAGTGACCATTCTTATACAACAATCAACTGGAACCCATATGTTTAATAATGTAAAACATAGAAGAAGACACATATATATAAGAGTTCATATAGAACAAATGTTAAACCCAAGAATTATTGGTCTACTACCAGCCATGTAAGTATAATGAATTAACTGGTTAATTGCAAACCAAAAGAAAATAGTAAAATTGATATATGGCATATCAACGTTTTTAATCTAGATAATTGTATGAAAATATTTATCAGGAATTTTAATATGGAAAACCACAAGAATGAATAATTAGAAAATACACCTTTTAATATAAAAGTTGTAGTACGGTAATACGACACAAATGAACATACCAAAAAGTAACCTTCGAGAAAAAGGGTGCCTTAAGTGTACTTGGGCTGCATATTTCTTTTGCTTCTTAACCCTATATTTCTCCTACATTCAGTAAAGAAAAAATAGTTAAAAATAAATCAGAGGTAATATGGTAGAGAATAAACAATTGATAATAAATATTTATGCATTATATTCATGCAAACACACATGTATTCAGAAAACATACTACATGCAGGAACAAACAAATAAATTACTTCTTCTTTCGATTACCTTAGCACCATCTTTTGATCATTCATTTGAATTTTCTATTTTAAAAAAAGGAAATGAAAAGTGAAATAATGTGGGTCATAATCAAAATAGTATATTAGTCATCTCAGTGAACCAACTAGGGAATCTTCTAGGTTACAGGCAAAAAAACATGTAACGTGTGAAATAGAGAAATCAAAAAATGAACAACCCATCATAGAGGAGCCTTGTACACATAAAAAAGTGCTAGCCAAGCACCAATCCATCGGTAAAACACAATTATTTATCTCATTTTTCTTTTTTCGATAAATTTTTTTTGACATACACATATATTGAAAATATCATTTTAATAAAGTATTGTTTTTATAGAGTATATTCTATAGTTAAGAATAAAGTTGTACGGATAATGAAAATCATGGAATTATAGTTTGATCTGGAATCTTATCTTGATCACTTCATGGGGTGAAGTTATAGTCCGAGAAACACCACTATAAAAGGCCCCTATATTGCAACAATAAATGAATGTTTAAGCTGGTTGGTCTTCCCCATGTACTTCACAGATGCCAAAACCTAAGGATCAATATTCATAAGTTCAAAATTTAATTTTAACTTCATCCAAATCAATTGAAAAATACGATGAAAGAGGTGTGACGGTCAGGAAGGAGATATTGCAATAATGGAGATAATAAATTGAAAGAAAGAAATCATACCTGATGAAAAACAAAGCATATTGATGAAAAATTAATTTGGTGTGGTAAATAGTAACATGACATATTGGAAATTACCTTTCATCTCTTCTTCATGTACTATTTTTTCAAATACGCTAACCGATGGAGAGAAATTATGTGTAGTAGTTAGGTAACTGCTTCCATGGTCGGAGGGGATTTCTGTAAGGTATTGAGGAAAAAGTAAATGAATGAAATGACAATACCACATAAGAACAAGTAACAAATCAAATAAACTCATATACAATAATTCAAAACAACTAAACCCTAATCAAGGAAAATATGACAATAATGAAGACAATAAATTGGAAGAAATAAATAATACCAGATGAAAATTGGAGTATGAGTATAGGGTTTCTGGGAGCATCTTGTAGTGTTGAGGGATGTAGGGTTACATACTATCTACGACGGAAGAATCACCGGCAACAGGTTGTATGGGAAATGCAGTATCAATAGATGAGTACACCAAGGAAGATCATCATGAGGTTTGCTAGAGGAGAAACACTCAGTAGGATCCAAATTCAGGAAAGGTCGCGATGAATTGTGCGAGACGAGAAGATGAAAGTGAAACCCTGGTTTAGAGGGAATACTGGTGGTCATTCATTTTTACGATTTGGTTTGAGAATATAGAGGGAGGATAAATATTTTTTCTAGAGGAGAAGTAGACAACGAGAACAATATATGAGGAATAACAGGTGGTCATTTGTGGGAGGATAAGTAGACATTTCAATCTCTAGATACGGAATTTTTTCCGGAGATTTTCTGGAGGAGAAACTGTCGATAGGATTAAGAGGTGAGGATGGTCGCGATAAATGTTGTGGTCGTAGATACTGGAAGCAAAACCTTATTTTGGAGGGAATACGAGATGTGGTACGGTGCCGCGATTTGATTTGTGAATATGGGAGGTGGTGAAAGGGGGTGGACGGTGAGGAAGGAAGAATGGGAGGAGGGAAATCATGAGTGGGGGAAGAAGGCGAAAGAAGTGGACATCGACGAAAGTAGACGAACAGCGGAAAATAGAGATGGGGGAGAGGAAAACCGCGATGGGGAGGGGACGCGAGTGTGGGAACAGGACGGAGAGCACGGTAGAGTAAAGGAGTGGGGAGGTTCGTGGAGGCATACACGGTTGACATGTATGGAAAATAGGATTTGGAGGATTAATATATTGACACGTGGCAGTGGAAATACCTAAAATTAGTATATATATAGATTCTATATGTGCCATCTCCCTCGCTAATAAAAGATCACCTAATAAATTTCATTATTCAGAAATTTTGAGCCTTATAGATCTAAAATTACCTAAAAACATTTTTATCATAATTTCATTCATTTTATATCCCCTAGTATTCTCTTAAGACCAATCATTTAGGGCTTAAGGTGGAAGCCAATGGTGGTCTTTCAATGAGGATGAATAAATATTATCTAAGATCATTAAAATTTATTTCTTCTTATACTTTATTAAAATAAGTTTTATCTGTCCTAAAATAGTAATTATTTTACAATAAATATACTGAGATGTTATTATGATTTTGGTACAACCATTTTATACCTCATTTCCATCAAATGGTAAATTAAAGTATTGTTCGTGCATATGTGTAGACTACCGCATCCACGAAGCGATGTGATTCATTTTCCATCACCACCTTACATGGATGTTTATAATGATATATTTAATGAATATATATGATAATTGTTATTAAATAAAGACAAAATATTATTTATATTTCTTACACTATTTTCATTAGAAAATGAACACAACATTCGTGGGTACATACGGATGACCATCTCCATGAATGGTGTAATAAGTTTTTTCATATCCCCCATGTATGAATAGTTATAAATATTTATATAATGAATATATACTATATTAATATCATTATTAAAATTTTTGAGATAATTTAGCCATGATAAATGTATAAGGACCAAAACTACATAACCAAAACATACATGAAAATGAAACAGTTAACACCGAGAAACAGTGATTTTAATAGATTTATTCACAAATTAGTGTTGAAAAGCTATTAGTGGTTTTATATATTATTTTATTTGTATTTAAATGGTTCTATTGAATGTTTTTATGAAATATAAATTTATTATATGGGATTTAAGATCACTTATAAAGAAACACATAATTAAGATAATGGTTTTATGTTACAATCTATCTTTTTATTGGGATTGTTTATTATTAAAGAAATTTAATATGAAGTTATATGATTTATCTCTAAAAATTATTATGTATGTTCTTAGTTGATATTTATTTCTTTAAATTACAATTTTTCCTTTTAATTTTCTCTCTCAATTTATACTAAATTAAAAATGAATTTTATTTAAGGAAAAATAAATTTGTTTTCTATTCAGTTGGGAATATTTTATTACACATCTATATTTTATTTAAAATTCTTAAAAAAATGTATTTACTATTCTACAATGATTGGTTAAAGTTTTTATTTATCTCTTTTTTACTTTATATATAAAAATTAAAAGAAATATTCTTGTTATTTTTCCAATGATGTATTTATGACTTATTACTGAATGTGTGAATGGAATAATTAATTGAATTTTTACCACATAAATAAATTTTCCCATCATAATGACCATTCTCTCATTTTATGATTCATTAACATCATCCATGGTTAATTTAAAAGAAAATTATTTCCTTAATATTTTGTATATTTTTAGATTTTAAATATGTGATTTCAAAATGAAAACTAAATTTTCCTCAATAAATATTCCAATGATTTTTAAAATATTTGTAAATATATAATAACATTCTTTTATTTTAATTATTCATCACTAAAGATGTGATCTGGTAATACCATCCTTATTCTTAGCTATATGGTTTTTAATTATGATGGTGAAATATTAATGAAAATTATTTTCTTTTTCATGGGTTAAGCTATGGTGAAATGGTAACTTTTTTCATAATCTTGTGTAATGTATATGAATGGATTATTTATCAGGTGGTTATTTTATATAACTCCAATTAATTGTGTAATGATTAATTTTTTATTAGATAAAATGATATATGGGATGTTATCTCACGCCCCACAAGGGTATCCCAGAGGTTATCCCAACCCAAAAGTAGGTACACAGTTGGTTAGACTAAGACTAACACGTGGTGAATGAATTGGTATATATCCTTATCATAATATTTATATGATTATAATTGTTCCACACTTTATGCCACTATTTTATGAAATACCCTTCTTCCAATGTTATGCTCTCATTAATAATTTTCTTTAATTTATTTTATGATTCATTTACTATGAACTTCCTAGATTTATGTCATGACTCACGATTATTATCTATGAATTTATATGTATTATTTTCAAATGCTAATATCATGTTTTTATATACATATATTCATGTTATGCTTAAAAAATCACTAATTGATATCTCTCTTGTTTACATTGCTGAGAATCTATGCTCACCCTTTATAATGTTTTATTTTCCCCAGGATATGAAGAATGGTTTTAATAATGATACATATAATACGGATTATTGTTTTGAATAACATAGTGGGATATGATATAGATCTTCTATATATGAGTTTTTTTAGGATCCAAGTTTCTAAAGACACAAAATTATTACAATTATATCATGGATCATAATAATATGTAATGAATCTTCAACTAAAATTATGAAATATATATGTATGTAATGATTGGGTTTTCTTTTTGGATTTACATGGATACGATCCTTGGAATTGGGGCCGATAATGTGACCATATTTGGATCCCTTAGGGCAAGGTTTGGATTATTTTAGACATGATCCTTGGAATGGGGAATGGGGATGAAACCTCTTCATGTGGCCTAAGGTCATGTTTTTCTTTTTCATGAAATTGTTCCGTTGAATCGGGGTAGGGGTTAAACTCTACTAGGAGGACTATGGGTGGGATTTGGATCACCTAAGACAAGATCCTAGGAAAATAAATTGTTAGTATGGGTCTACTAGATTGGAAATGGGGCTTGTATTGGTTGGAATGGTCATGTGGTGTTCTCCAAGACATTCTTACACTGGATAAAGTGTTTACTATATCGAGTATTAGATTTTAGGTAGGTCTTGGTTCCTAGGGGTGTTTATTTATGTTAAAAGACATCCAGAGCTAGCCTATGTAGGTATGGTCAGGGTTCTATGTGATTTTTGCAACACCAAAAGACCTAGAATTTATGTTGGATGGGAATTTCATGTTATATTTCTGGTTGGGTGTTTTGAAAAAGCATGATTTCACCTCTTATATATATATATCATGCACATACACTTGATCAATGTATGAATCCGTATTGTGGAGGCACTAGGGATTCCTACCGGGTCATTGGACTCACCCCTACCAACAAACACAACATGGGTATCGATGTACAAGGGTGTATCTTCTTATTTTATATTACGACATGGGTATCTCTTGGAGATGGAATCATGGTAGAAGTTGAGAAGATTGCAGAGTTCAGATATTTGGAATGTTGGGTCATCTGATTTTATCTAGATGCCATTTTTTTATCATGTGTATTGTCAAGTGTGTCATTTTTTTTATGTTACACCATGTTTTTCTATGGCTACTCTATTATTATTTTTTATATCATGTACCTAGTTTCCAGCATATTATTTTTTAATATGGGGGGATGTACCGCTCCATGTTTTTTGTCAATATGGTATTTGGAAGTTATGTATATTGATTGCTCATGTCGACTTTTCAGTAGATTTAGGAATAACCCCCTTGCCTTATACTTGAGTTTATAGTCCCTCTAAGATTATTCCAGACCCTCACCACTCGTCAACAACCACTAGAATATGAGAAGTTGTACCTATGGTTATTCCTCACCCCATGCATGTGTCATTTGGTATGTCTAATAAAGGGTGTGGAAAAGTGGTATGGGAGAATTTTTTTAGATGGTATAATTTTGGTTAGTGATGAAGATAGGTTTTCATATGGTACAATTTTGGTTTGTGGTGAAGATAGGTTTTCATGACTCATGAGGTAGTATGAGAGCATGCCTGGTCAACATGACATTGGTTGAAATCTATGTTTCCAGGTTTTATACAGTTTTGGTATTTACCACTCAAGGATGAGTGAGGTATTATTTTTCACTCAAAATCACAATGTGAGATGAATTATAGATGGGATTATTCATTGATATTATCATTATAATGCCCCGACCCTGAAATCCTAGATCTGGTGGATTATTTTATTATAATATCATTATTACAAAGAATCAAATCCCAAAGAACCATTTAGTTTAGTTGTCTTAAAAATCCATACTACATAAATGATACCCATAATAAATTGGGAATATAAAAAAATACATTCAACACAACACACTGAAATAATCTTCATTAATTTAATCTTATTCAATGTTCTATTCTTCATAACCTGGGGAAAGAAACATAATAAGGGTGAGCCCAAATGCATATTAAGGGTAAGTACCATAGAGTAAATAATAAATCAATCTTTATGGAAAGGTAAATAACTAAATAAACTTTTCATTTATGCAACTAGATAATTAATAATCTATATGAAAATATAAGAAACTAAAAACACATGTTGTTAATCAATAAACTATATATAAGATAAATCCATAGATTTTTCAATGAAAAATATCATCGATGAATAATAACTGAAACTAATATAAATTCAATGATTAATTATTTGATGTCATGTTTCCTAGGTTCATTAAACTAGTACCATCAAGATCATTTACAAGATGGTTTATCATATCAGGTAAAAACCCATCAATTTTGGCCAACTATTTCATCTCATGAGACTACTGTTGCATCGAGGGGCTTTCATTCCCTGATCTCCAACCCATGTCATACCATTACAAATTAGTACTCATATATCAAATAAATAATATACCTCAGAATATATCCATATTGAATAAATATTATGGATTTATCAATAATAACTCATAGGATGATATGTAACAACAATGTTTGTTGACATTAAAACATTATTTTGTAAAAATGATATTTAAACATTCCAATGTGTCCCAAAACACATTGAAACATTTAAATAATAATTCCCAGGGAATAAAATGAATCTTATAATATCATGATAAAAAGTAAATTCATGATATAACATGTAAAAGGGAACCAAATAAAAGTGAATCGGTGTGTAACAAAAATAAGTCTCAAATGAAAGTAAATTGAGAAACAAATTCATACCATAACCTTTATTTTTTTGTGGTATTTATTCACATATATTGTGTTTTAAAATGTGTTAAAATATTATACTAGAACCATAATAATTCTTATAATACCATATATTAACTTCCTATAATGTCTAATTACCTGTTTGTTAATGAACTTTCCTTAATTTAACTATATCGAATGTTAATTGCCTAGTTCGTCGAGTATGTTATAACTTTTCATTTATTATTCTTAACATGGTTTTATGATCTCCAAAATTTAAAAAATTATTTTAATATCATATGAATAAATTATATATATTGAATAATATATAATGTTTTTTTGATAAGACATGAAATGTACCATTCATGGCGACGGTAGTCCGTACGTACGCGTGAACACAACATTCCCTTCTTTATCATTTTTAAAAAATGAAAATAAAATGATATATATGTATATAATTATTATGGTATCAAATATATTTCATATATGTTACATATTTTTATTATAATTATCCTTAATATGTTCCATGTATAGTATGAACGAATCACATCAGTTTGAGGGGTCGGTAGTTCGCACTTTCACGAACGATGTTATCGTTTTTACATAAATTGAAATTTATGAAGATATATGTTGTGAAAAAATTAAAATAGATTAAATACATAAAAAATATTTTATATTACATATATAAATATATTTTCCATCACAATGGCCAGAATGAGTGGTGGTAAAGGAAATTTTAACAATCATAGTTTATGGAGGCAGTATTCCATCTACACGAAAATAGTATGTTCGTTACCCATTAGATGGATGTGTGTGAAAGTAAAAGTTGAACTGTTAATATAACTAAATACTAGTATATTTATGATACATGTGATTTTATATTATAATGGAATAATGAAAATTTAGTGAGTGGATAATGGAAATACAATTAAAGGGCTTTAGGAAAGACGTTACCTCTTACTCGTGTAACTCCTTTTCGTTTGTATTAAAAGGAATCCATGGATTTCATTAAACAAAAAATATAGGCTTAAATGTGTAATGGTGATATTATTGGGAGTTATCTGGGAAGATCTTTTCTGAAGATAAGGGGCTTCAGAAGTGTGAGGAAGTGTAAGTGAAAGAGGACTTTTATAATGGAAGAGGGTTGAAACCCTTGTAATATTTTAAAATAAAGGAACCCCACCCACGTTTTTTATTGAATGTTTATCAATAATGGTCCAAAGTATATATAATTAATTATAGGTTCTAAATATGTCCGTAAAATTTGTTTTTTTACAAGTATATAGGTCGTTATAGGCCTTAATTTTAGGGTTTAGTCCCTTATTATGATTAACTTAACCTAAATCATTGTAATAATTTTTTTTACATTCATTAATAATTTTGGTAAAAAAATAAGTTTAACTTATTAGAAATTATAAATTAATATTATTCCAAATATGTAATACATTTTTACAAATTATAATCAAATAATTAGAATAAATTAAATTAAAATTAACCTCGTAGACGAGACAACAATGGGGGTTTTTTGAACTAAAAATTCCTAATGTTTTCTATGTTTTTGTATAAAATTTCAAAGTTAAATTGACTAAATTGGACTAAATTGGATTAATTGATAAAAATATAATCTAATTAAACTTTAAAACTTATTAAATTTATAATTTAACCTAATAAATTAATTAGATGAAAAAGTGGTTCTTGGTTAAATTTCTGTATTTTTCATTATTCATTAAAAACAATTTACATTAAAGAAAATTTCTAAAACATAATCCTAAGATAATTTTCATGTTTATCTTCTAAATATTAAGATTATTTTGACATTTTAAATTTATATAATGGTCAAAATTTTGTTTTAAAAAGGGTTTTCCATTACAATATATAAAAGTTCCTTAATAAAAATATTGATTTATATTGTAATATTGAGATTATTATTATCTTATGTCTGTAAAATATATTGGATTATTATCAAAAATATTTTTTTTGAATATATAAAAAATATATTTTATTAACATCATTTAGTAATTATAATTAATTTAATTTATTAAGAAAAAATGCATTTGTGGGTATAAAAATAATAATATATTTTTTATATTCAATTGGTTTGTATTTTCATTTCTAATTAATTGGTAACCAATTAATTCATTTAATATTAGTTTAAATCATATATTTTCATAAGTTAGTTAATTCTATTAATAACCTCCAATTTAATAGCTAGGTTTAGTATTACTATATTAAAGAATGATATTTAAATAATATATTATTGTTCGGTAACACTTGGTCATGTCTGCAATGTAAGATTTCAAACGATGTCTCTCTTGCATGTAACGCAATCTAACTCAGTGTTGTATGAATTGGGAAACATATAATATATAATATCCCTCTGTAATAGTAAATATATTTTAAATTATTATTATATTATATCCCCTTCTCTTCTTGGTGTCACATGTCATGCATGCTATCGAATATAAGGTTACTACTTTTGAATTTCATGGTGCTACATCTCCCCGCCTTAAATAAATTTTTTCCTCACAATCTAATGATTATATCATTAGTAGAGGGATTGAAAATAAAATATTGTTCAAATACCCACATCATAAAAGTGGCATACACATATTCATAACAAGAGAGAAATGAAAGAACAATGGTTATGTATCTAGGTATTATAGTAGGAGAACATGGCTGAGAATTTGGAACATGGATATGGAATAAAAATATAACCATAAAGCCTTGATGAAGAGTGCTATAAAATATGGATATGTTAAATTTAATAATCAGAAGGCCGCAAATCTATGATGCTCTAGGAGGCCATTTGATTCATCAGAATCGAAAGTACTAGGACAACATTTTTGGTTTCAAGATCAATTTTCCTAGAGTTGAGGAATTATATTACTCTCTAATAATATAATTATATATATGTTTCTATAAACATAATATTTTAATTTGATTATGCCTTTAAATATTTATATTTAACTTCTAAAATCTTAAACAATGTTCAAATTAAACAATTTTATAAATTGTTAACTTTTCTAAAAGATTATGATCCAACACTTTAGAAAGAAGGCCACTGAATTTCCAAGATGAACATATCATAAGACATCCATCAACATGAAGTAGCTATAAATTTTCACATTCTTAACATGTGAATAACTTCATCCTGTATCCTATTGAAATATCATAATAACTCACATTACCATAAAACCTTATTGGGAACATGCATTCTTCCATATTCCTTACGTAAGACACATGTTATTAGATATACACCAAAAATAAAAATGTGTTGTTAATTAAATCAATGATAGAATAGAACACCAATTAAAAAGTCCTTAATCAATTCCAAGGTAGTCATCAGTTATCCAAATCACTTATTTCTTCATCATTATCTCCACGGGAGAAGAATACTAAGGGTTGTATTTCCATCAATCTTTTATTTTCTGAAAAGTTTAACTTTCTACTGAATACTTTTTATTTGTACCATTCAACATGTGATTCTCATTTCTATAAAGAAAATGTATTGTAGTATAATCCTTACATTTTTTATACATCAAATTATGAGAACATCAAAAAATATATACATTTAAAAAATATTTATTAGATCCAAATACAAAGGTACATTATTCATTCCACTTCAGTTGTGTTAATAACATATTATTTACCTTGATCCATTATATTATTTGGATTTATATTACCTTTACTCTAAGGGAATTCATTTGAACAGTTCCCCATATCCTTGTAGTTTTAGCACTGAACATCATTGATATACTTCTTCCCCTGGAATTATTTTTTTTTCGACCCTTTTCTGTGCACTAATAACAAACTCCAAATCCTTTTAAGAATTTACCAAGTTGGTTATTTCCACATTTATCGAAAGTTGTAAAATCCTTCTTTGCCTTCATCCTCTTTGACTCATTCCATTTTTCATGGGGTTTGGAAGACATCTTATTCTCTTGGTTTCCCTTAAATACATAGGATATAAAAATTCTTTCTCTATATTTATGGATCATAAAACAATCTCTTCATATGATGAAATATTATGAGAAACTAGTTCCCTTGTAATATTTGGATTAATACCTTTAAAATAATTGGTTGATCATGAACTCTGCGTTGTGTATATAATATGTAGCATACATGGATATGCTTGTAAAAATAGTTTCATAATCTGCAACACTCTCTTCTTCCATTTTCTTTAATCTATGAAAATTTCCCTTCATCTCAATTTGATGATCTTGAGGGAAGTATTTATATAAGAATGTATCCATAAATTCTCTTCATTCTCTGAGTTCTATTTCTTCTTCCTCCCTAATATCATGGATCAGAGACCCCCACTGATCAACATCACCATGGAAACAATAGACCGCAAGTGTGACATTTTCCTTTTCTCAACATTCCATGGCCATAAATATCTTCTCCATAGTATTAATAAATTTCTCAACTATAATTGGATTAGTAGTCCCACTAAACGATGTGGGATTCTGACACATAATGTGATCTAGCATAATAGATTCTCTCGGAATATTAGGGTTCCCCATTAAAGGAATTTTATACCTCATAACCTTACTAAGCTACCCTAATATACCCATAACATGCCAAGTTCTTATACCATCTAAGCTGACATCTTCTGTTGGGTAACTTCTACATTGTTAATGAGTGTTGACACACTTCTTACTTCCAGTATCCATATCTAGTTAATGAAATATACTATATTAGACCCTAAAATTACTTTCTATCTATAAATCTAACATAGTATAGAACATAACATAATTTTATGCATCGTAAATCCCTAAATGAAAAAATGCTTACTTTGGGGTAATATTTACTTTCAAATCCATCATAACGGTAGGTAAATAAAATTTGAATTATATGATGTTATTGTATATTTATCCTCAATTTCTATATTAGGGTTGATATTCCTAATATAATTTTTCTAAATCTAGTTTCTAGGGTTACTGCTAAACTTCATATGATACCAACTGCAACGTCCCAACCCCAGAATCCTAGAGTCGGTGCATTATTTGCTTACATTGGCATTATTACAAGGAATCAATTCTCGAAGGACCGGTCAATTTAGGAGTCTTGGAAATGCTAGAATTCATACATGATACCCATAATAAATTTAGAAAATAAAATAAACCATGTTATGCAATGAACTGAAATAAATTTAATCCTTTTAATATTATTCAATGTTCTCATCTTCATAACCTAGGGAAAGAAACATAATAAGGTTTATCTCAAATTCTCAGTAAGGGTAGGTAATAAGGAATTAATAATGAATAAATCTATATAAAAATAAAAATAACTAAATAAAAATTACAATTATAAAACAATATAACCCATAATATATATGGAAATGTAAGAAACTGAAAATATATACCATTAATCAATAAAATGAAGATCCATAGATATGTCGATGAAAAAATTCATGGATGAATAATAACTAAAAATAATCTAAAATAAATGATAAATTATTGGAATCCATGTTTCCAAGGTATATAAGACCAGTACTTTCAAGAACTTTCACAAGATAGATTATCATATCAAGTAAAAAACATCTACTTTAGGCAACTATTTCATCTCATGAGACTACCAATGCATCAAGGGGATTTCATTAATCGGTCCCCAACCAGTGTCGTAAATGTAAAAATTATTCCTCATATATAAAATAAATAATATATATAATTAAATATCTATATTGAATAAAGAATATAGATTTATCAATAATACCTCAGAGGAGGATATGTAACAATAAGGGTTGTTGACACTAAAACGTTCTTATGTAAAAATGATATTCAAACATTCCAATGTGTCCCATATAACATTGAAATATTTAAATAATAATTCTCAAGGAATAAAA
This sequence comes from Viscum album, assembly GCA_963277665.1. Lineage (NCBI taxonomy): Eukaryota > Viridiplantae > Streptophyta > Magnoliopsida > Santalales > Viscaceae > Viscum > Viscum album. The sequence continues at coordinate 1,293,196,825 of OY728136.1, forward strand.
TTAAACATATAATATCATGATAATAATTATATTCATGATAAAAAATGTTATCTGGAACTAAATTATAGTGAATTAGTGCATAACAAAGATAAGTCTCAATAGAAAGTAAATTCAGACGAAATCCCTTACTATAACCATCATTTTCTTGGGCGGTGTTTATCCTCCTATGTATTGGTTTAATATTTTGTTAATAACATATAACAGAAACAAAATTATGTTTATAACACCATATATTAACTTCTTGTAATGTCTTATTACCTATTTTTTAACAAGCATTCCTTAATTTTGCAATATGAGGTGTTAATTTCCTAGTTCATCGCTTATGTTTTAAGTTTTTATTTATTGTTATTATCATTTTTTATCATATAAAGAATTTGAACCATGATTTTAATATAATATATATCCTTTATATATGTATCCATAATAATATATAAATTTTTTGAGATAAGAAATGAAATGTACTGTTCACGGAGATGGTAGTTCTTACGTACACATAAACGCTACTTTAATTTCATTGTCATGTTAAAAAAAATGTAAATTAAATGGTACATATGTATATCATAATTAAACTATAATATCTATTTAACATATGTTACATATTTTTATTGAAATTATCTTTAATACATTCCTTTATAGCATTAATGAATCACATCGCTTTGAGGGGCGGTAGTATGCTATTCCACAAACGATGTTATCATTTATACATTAATTGGAAAGTATAAGGATATAGGCTGTAAAATAATTTAATAATATTAAATAAATATTAAATATTATATATAAAATATATAAATAGAGTTTCCATCATAATTTCCACCATGAGTGGTGGTAAATGAAAATTAAACAATAATTTTTTATCAAGGTGGTAGTCTGCGTACACGTAAATAGTATGTTCGTTACCCATTATATTAAAGTGTGTGTAAGTGAAGTCAGAAATATTAATATATAAAAATACTAGTTTATTGATTAAATTTTTTTATATTATCGTTGAATAAAGATAATTTAGGGAGTGTATAACGGAAATAAAATTAAAGGGCTTTAAGAAAGATGTTACCTCTTAATCGGGTACCTTCTTTTGGTTTGTATCAAACGGATTCCTTGGATTGATTTCTAACAAAATGGAGGCCTCACTGAGTAAGGGAGGGTTTTTGGGGAGTAAATTGGGTAGAAGTTTTCTGAACCTAAGGGTCATGAGATGTGTGAGTAAGTGGATGTGAATGAGGCCCTTTATAATGGAGGAGGGGTGACACCCTTGTATGTTTTTAAAAGAAAGGTACCCAACCCAAGTTTTGTTTATTTAAATTAGATAAAAAATAATAAAAATTAGATAAACATATGAATATGGTCGAAATATGTCCATAAAATAGTTTTTGGAAAATTTTATATGTCTTTTTATGCCAAAAGATTGTGGTTTAGTCCCTTATTATGCTTAATTAAACATTAATCGTTGTAATTACTTTTAATTACATTCACAAATATTTTTGGTAAAAAACTAATTTGAACATTTTAAATAATATAATATATGATGATTCCAACTAAAAAATCCATTTTTCAAATTTATAATCATATAATTGTAAGAAATTAAATTAAAATTAATCCCTTAGACGGGACGACAAAGTGGGGTTTTTTTAAAGTAAAAATGTCCTATAGTTTGCTATATTTTTACAGTCAAAGACAATGTGAAATTGATACTGATGAAATAAAATATATTAATTTCTAAAAATATAATATATTTAAAATTTAAAACCAATTAAAATTTTAATTAAACCTTATAAATAAATTGGATGAAAAAGCAGTTTTTGATTAAATTTTCGTATTTTTCATTATTCATTAAAAAATTGAAACTTGAAAGAAAATTACCAAAACATCACCCTAATCAAATTTTTATTGTCTTATTCCAAATGTTAATTTTATTTTGACTTATTAAATATATAAAAGGTTCACAATTTGTTTTAAAATGGGTTCTCCATTAAAAGGTAGTAAAAGTTTCTTAATGAAAATATCGGTTTTTATATGTAATATTGAGTTTATTATTATCTTATTTATATAAAATATATTTAGTGATTATAAAAATATTTTATTTAATATATAAAAAATATATTTCATTAATATCATTCAATAAATGAAATAAATTTAATTTATTAAGTCAAAACACCTTTTTGAGTATAAAAATAATAATATTTTGTATATATTCAATTGGTTTGAATTTTCATTTCTAAATAATTATTTACCTATTAATTAATTTTATATTTATGTAAACCATATATTTTCATAATTTAGTTAAAAATATTTATAACCTCTAATTTAACTGCTCGGTTACGTATTGTTATATTAAATAATAATATTTTAATAATATATTATTATTCAGTAAGACTCGGTCTTGCGTGAAATGTAAGATTTCGAACAAAGTCTCCATTACAATTAAAACAAGATAACTTGAGGTTTTGTGATTTCCCAAATTAAAATATATCAAATCAAGTTGAAATAGTAAATATATTTTAAATTATCAAGGTATTACATCCCTTTATGTGCTTGGTGTTGCAGGTCATGCACGCTATCGAATATAAGGTCGTTACATTATAATTTTGGGGTGTTCCAATCTGGGAACCAATCAGTTATTCATGAATAATTATACTTTCCTGTTTATGGAATCGTAAATTATCTTATTATAGGTGTTCTCTAACATAAATACTCATCATATTCCCTTATTAATTGAACAATATTATAACATAATCATTTTTTTCTTGAATATATCATAAAGGGTTTTTATATTAATATGGGTATAAGGGGCATGTTTTGTTGATTGTGATTTTGATTTCTTTTCCACCATAGGTGCATGAATTTTTATATGACTGGTTTATAAGAAAACATTGTTTTAGTAACAAAAAAATGTTTCAAAATGAAATTGTGTTTAGATAAACTGGGTTTGTGTAAAATTGTTTTATAATGTTGTTTTGCTTGAAACAGCTCAGGGAGACATCGATTTGAAATGTATTAAGATTTTTATGTTTTATGAGAATATATGGAAAATGTTTCTAAAATTAGATTCCAATGGGGATTTGGAAATTGTTCCATTTTTTAGAATTTTACTAGATAAGATGAGTACTTTGTGTGGTTTTAGTTTTGATGGAAACTCCCTTATATTACAAGGGTTTTCTTGGAAACATGGCCGAGTTTTGTTGAGTTAAAATATTTTTACAATGTTTTTTAAAAGTAAGATTTCATTTTCGGTATAAATTGGTGTAATTGGATTTTTTATTTTCTTGGAGTGGCTTATATGTTTGAAAATGTGTTCTCGGTTGATATGTAAATTTTAATATGAAAAATTCCATTTTTTATTGTTGAGTTTAGACCAAATTGAATTGGATAATGGGGAAAAAATAAATTTTTTCATATGTAGGATGGATTTATAGATTTTTATTGGTCGGTCAGTAGTGGACCTATGTGTTTGATTCATGTGTTTAGTGGGTATATTTGGTTTCCTTTTAGAGATACATGTGTATTAGTCTTTTAGGATTTATGTTAGAAGTTGGGCATAAGTAGTAGGTTGTGTGTTCTAGTTGGGTATATAGTTTGTAATTTTTTATTTCAAGAAATTTTAATTTATTTTATATTATAAGGATCACCGTAATCTCATATTAAAATAAATCATTGACACTTTAGTGTCTTAGAATTCATAGGTGTGTTAGGGAAGCATCTTGGTTTTACTTAATCTTATATTTTGGTTTTATGAGGTGAAGATAGGGGTACTCTTATGGAGTGTATTATTATGTAGATTATGGGTAGATAGCCCTTATTTTTAAAGGCTCATGAGAATAGTGAAAATTATTAGTAGATGGATGTGATGTAAGTGGGAATTTAGTTATTAGGTAGGCCCGATTATGAGATTTAGGTGCATTGTTATATAGTTCTCGTGTGTCAGTGATTGAATTTCATTGGTAGTGAAATGACCTGAGAGTGAGTCAAATAAATGATATATTGATGATCTTGGGTATTGTGTGGTGAATAAATGTATTATTTGAGTATTCAAACATTAAATAACATGGAAAGCTGGGTTCAAACATCAACATTGGTGTTTGGATGGTTATGTGACGCCTTTGGGTGTTAAGGCTTCATGATTGGGTGGTGTAGTGACATGTTAATGATATTGGATGCGTGTTTTATTAGAAAAATAGACGTGTTGTATTACAAAAAACGTCAGGAGCATTATTTAGAACATTTTTGAGGAGGTTTAATTATCAATCTAGAATTTTTATCGGTAGTCAACATATCAAGGTGTGATGGTTTGAGTTTCGTAATGGAAATATGTTTGGTTTCTAGGGGTAGATCATGGAAATTTGAGTGTGATATGATAATAGGGAAAAGTAGAGTTTTTTGGTTTATTACTATTTAGGATCTTCAAGGATTGAAATTTCTATGGTGGGGTGGTTGTAAAACCTAGTACATTTTTTCATTGTAAAATTTCAATTGAATTTTAATTTTGGGTTTATTGAAAGGGTTTTGAAAAAAAATGAGATCATATTGATGTTGTGGGTGTTTTAATATCTCAAATAGATATTATTTTAATTTTCAATGATGCCCAAGAGGGTTTTAGGTGGTATAGATATCCTACGAGTGGGTTTGAGATGCTTAGGAAGAGTCTAGTGAGCCTGGAAGCTCACCCTAGCCTCCCCCTGATGTGGTCCCCTTGGTCTGTCCTTTTTATACCATAGGGAGATAAATATTATGGAGTCTCCCCTAGTTATAGGGGTGTATCCTATGTTAGTTGAAAGTATTTCCATTAGTACGGTACACCTTTATTCATGTGGGATACCTATAGTGGGTGGCCTAATGATATAGGAATGGAAAAGGGGATCAGCTACACCATGGTGCCTAACCCTAGGAATTTTAGATAGGTGGTCTAACATTGGGAAATAATGAGGTGGCATCTGTCATGGTTATGTACATATATGGGGATCTCTAGGGGTGACATGGTCATGCACCACCATGTAGTGTATATTGTAGGTCAATTTTTTTGGCTATATATATTTTAAATTTTTTGGTTCAGTTCCCCCTTTTCTCCCATTAATTTTATTAACCCCCTTATTTCTCATACATGACTGATCTGAGAGAAGACTCTCTGATATTATCTCTCAATTAACAATAATTTGGGGTGAATGATGGAGCAATTTTACAGGATTTTCATGGTTAGGCCTCCTCTCTTCTCCCTCTTTATTTTCCTTCTTATTTCTCCTCTTATTTAGTTTGATTTGTTTAGGTATTTGAGTTATGGTTCCACTAGATCTAAGTATAATAATATCACTATGATATGGTTAAGGAATTACTTCTCTAGAGGATATCCCAAGGGGATGATCAAACACAGTCTCATGCCTTTTTGTCGAAGGTATGCCATCTGGTGAAACTGTTTAGTGTTTATCCTTAAATGAAGTTAAATATTTAGTGAACAAGGTCCATGTGTTAGGGAATTTTCCTATATTGGTGTCAGGATGATACCACATATTTTTAGTGAGGGTTTGGTCATTTATTTTATGCAACAATGTAATCGAGTGAGTTATTAGGAAATTATTCAAAATTGTTTTAGCTTAAAAAATTAATTATAAATTGTTAAATGTCATTAAATAATTAAATATAAATAGTTATAATTAATTGTGGGATGTCATGGATTGAGGTAGAGCCTTGTGACTATGGGTGCTGGTAGGATGGAGTTTAGAATATCTTATTTGATAGTCACTAATTTGCTTTATATAAAAAATGGTTATTTGAGGTAGGTGACCTTGAAATTTTTTGATTATCAAGATTAATGGGTGATTTAATTATCATGTTCCATCATTATTATATATTATTTCGTGTTTCATGACTTCTGTTATACTTCCATAAATCGGGATGGACTCAAATCACCCTACTAGTCAATATGGACTACATAGATTTCTAAACAGTTCAACGGTGGTACCTCGGTATAATGAGTGATAGTGAAACTTTTTATTACATGTTTGGAGGCATGCGTATGATTTTGGAATGAAAACTAGATTTCATTTTTTAAATGAGATTATAAAAATAGGTTGATTGGAATGGGATTTAAATGAGATTAGGTGATTTCACAAATGAGTATTGAATAGGTAATTCCAAACAAGAATGTTTTTTATAAATAATTTTTGATGTGATTTTGACAAAATCCTAGATTTAGTAAAATGGCATGTGATGCCTTTTATAAATGACTTTAAAACATAGTTAGATTTGGATTCCCATGGAGATTTCGAAATGGATTGGCTTGGTTTGTTTTCATTTATTTGACCTTGTGAGGGAAATATATTTTTTATAGATAATATGTTTATTTTGATTTATAGTGGTGTTCTTCTAGTGTTTAATTATTTTATGATGATGAAAGTTATGTTTTAATAAATTAAATAACTTCTCCTTTCATATAAAAATTACATGTTTATCTAGATGGATGTAGGAGACCTCTCAGAGGGTAGATATTCATCTGAAATATCCCCAAATGTGTTGTGGGATGTTATGACTAGAATGATGGCTTGGGAAAAAGAGATGTAAATGTGATCGAGGAACCCATATAGGGTTTCTTTACTATTATATGACATTTTAGGCCTCAATGAGTGCCACAAAGTTATGTTTACCATACAAAGGATGCATGATAGATATGGTATAAGTAATTTTGAGTGCCACCTTAGGACTCGAATCTAATGTATGAACCTGTATGGTTACTGTGACAATGTAAGATATTGAATTGCAAGGAAAACCTCTACTATGTTAGAAAATTTTAGATATATAGATTCCCTAGAGAATCTATATTATAAGAGATGATTTCGGTGGTACACACTACCCACCAAGAAGTATACAAATACATGGTATGTCTTGGAATAACACCTTGGATTCGGCCTCCATTCGTGATACTGCTTTGGAATGCATTGGATAAATCCCCCTTGGATTCATATGTGATACTAGGCTAGATTACCTTGGATAAGCTCCATGGAATTGAGGAAGAGGATGTGATCCTCTCAGTTTTCCTTAGAGAATGGTTCGGATTACCTTATACTTTCTCGTTGGAATTCGGACAGGTAATGTGACGCTTACATCTAGGATACACGCATGTTTTGGATTATATTGGAAATTTTTATTAGAATTGGGTTGGGAATACAACCCACCTTGGTGGCCTACATGAATGATTTTTATTTATCAGGACATTCTCCAGGTAATATTTTATTCACAATGGGTTTTTTGGATTGTTCATGGTCCAGATATTGGTTGAAATGGTTCCGTGATATTCTCAATGACACTCCTAAACTGACCATATAAGGTATGATATAGGTTATAAGAGTTTAAGTAGTACTTGGTCCCCCTTGGTGGTTACTTATGTTTAAAGACATCCCACACTGGACAAAGTAAGTGTGTTTGGGGCTAAATGTGGAATGTTCAACACCTGATAATCATAAATTTATGTTTGATGTGAATTGCATGTTATGTTTCTGGATTTTTTTTGTTTCTTAATCATGAATTAACATCTTATATATGTATTTCATTAATATTCACTTGATCATATTAACACTAATTATTCTTGAGGAGTTGGGGATTCATACTAGGTCATTCGAATCACCCTCTAACTGCACACACAATATGTCATTTTATGTATGTGGATAGATCATCTTATTTTATATCATAAGATATCTATCACTTTTATCTTGACACATTGTATAGTTCAAAAAAATTTTGGATGTCGGAGCATCAATAAGTTGGATCAGGTGTTTTGGGGAAGTTCTCAATTTTGTTGTTAGTTTTTATTCATCATTTGTGATGACTAGTATGTCATTTTATTTATTTTTTGTCATTCTTTCATATAACTACCCTACTATTATTTTATATATCATGTATATAAACTATTATTTTTAACTCTATATTTCAGGGGTCTATGTGTCTCTTTATTTTATGTCTAAAGGGTTTTAAGAAGTCTATTATAATGATGTTCATTGCTACATTTTTTATAGATTTAAGAATAAACCTTAGGTCTCATACTTAAGGTCATAGTCTCCCCATGATTATATTAATTTCTCACCACTAGTTGGAAGCTTATAGAATATGGGGAGGTATTATTGAGTCCTCATCGGATCCCCAAAAAGGCACCATTCAGTTGGTCCGGTTTAGGGTGTGACAATGTCTATTGTGAAGTGAGAAACATTTTAATTCTTAGTAATAATTGGATGAAAGTTATAGATGAATTTGAACAAATTAATAGGCTTGGGTTTTGGATATTCCCATGCACATAGATTGCTTTATATGATTTAGTGGGTTTAATTATTATTTGATGTAATATCTTAATAGTAAACATTGTATGTTCAAATGTGATTTCAATGGGGAATTTAATTAAGATTTTTTTAGATAGTATGTTTCTCAGGACTAGAAAAATTTATATTTTGGAGCATAATTTCCCACAAAAAGAGGCTAATTTTCATTTTTTTTAATTATAGAATAGTTTGGTTCTTATTTTTCTAAAAACACTATTATTAATGTATTTTTCAATTTAAACATCATTTCTTATATTGTTTGTAATTCATGATTAAAATTCATTAACAAGAAATATCATCCCATTTTAAAACACCTTGTGAAACACAATCGAATTCGAAATTAAATTTTATATTATTATATTTGGTTACTCAATTGATAGGAAATATTTTTTTCTTCTGGAATAATGAAAGATTCATATCTAAAGATGGTGATTTTTTGTGTTGGTTCAAGAAATATTTGGGAAAATTAAATTGGATATCAGGTCATTGAAATTATTTTAGTACCCAAATTCAAAGTACAATAAAGATAAAATTTCATATATAAATAGAGGAAATTACATGTATCGTTTAATTAAACTATGATCCATGTTAATTTTGACATTTCTTAGGTGTCCCAAGAAACTCAAGTTGAAGATAAAATTATGGTCCTTATTTAATTCCCATGTATATATACCCACCATATGTATCATAATTTCACCATGGATAATCTAATTGGCATAAATTTTCAAATGTTTAAAGAAAATATTTCAAAACAAAATATAAAAATTTTCTAATAAAATCCTTCTAAAAGGTTGTTCTCATGTTTCAATACAGAAGGGTATAACATGCATTAAACTTATATTAAGTGTGGGAAATTATAATTACTATACACCTAAGACAAACCTAATCAATTTTTAGGACTTCGTAATCTATGAGGATGAAGAAATGGTATGATAAAAACTATTTAACTAAAATAATGTTCTGTAAATCGGAAGAAGTTTTTTGTTATTTTCAATGTAATGTAATACTCTATTTTTTGTAAATGTAATTTTTTTAAAATTTTAAGTTGATTAGAACACTATAGTTTCTAAATAAATGTTATTATTATTACTTTATGATGATTCTCTCAAAATAAGTGTGATACTATTGTCTCAAGGTGTGAAATTAGTCACATTAAAAGGCTCACACAATGATGAATTGTTTTTTATTTTCATATTTGTGTTATTTATTTCTGCATCTATGTGTCAAATTTCATCTTCCATTATGATCATTAAATCAATGCAATATTAACCCTATTATGGGTTAATACAAGGTTGTTTCATGGGTGTAATGAAATGCTTCAATATGAGGGGAATATTCAATGGAAATTTGAATTTTTCGACCTTAAGTAGGGGTGTTTTTAAAATTGGTATTCTAAATATAATTTTCATTGTTGAAAAATCTTTATAAGTTTTTTAATTTAATTGTTGGATTATAAGGTGTATTTTGAAATAAGTTGAGTTTTATAGAAGGTTCATGGTGTTCGTACTACAGATTTGTGCAAGAAGATACGTATTGCAAATAACCAAGGGGTGTTATAGTATAGAAGGCATTTTGTATGAGATTAAAATTTTAAATTATGGAAGAGGGTTACACCATGATAATCTGGGATCACTCCATATGGTTTATTTGATATTAAAAACAGTTGTATTTTATGTATCATTTCATTTCCTAGAAATTGTTACATGGGGGGTACTTGTGTGTGAGGTATTACGCCACAACCAAGAGGATTCATCATGATCACTCTTATCTATGAATAGATTTGGGTAATACATGATATTAAAGTGTTAAACTCTATTGTTTATGGGATATGTAGGATTAAAAATTTTCATCCATGGGATTGATCAGATTGCATACTAAGAGGCTAAATCACATGGGTTTCTAAAGGGGTAAGTCTTACACCAAAGTCAGTGGGTTCCACTGTGGGGGGGTCCTTATAATGTAATAGCATTGGGATTCTCTATGTGGTTAGTCACACCATGTTAAAAGGGTTGTACTAAACTATGTGTATAGGGTTAGTCTGTGTATCTTAATTCATTAATCCATTTTTCGGTGATGCTCTAGATGAGGGTTATTTCAAAGTTACACACTTCTGTCGTGCCACAATGATACACATTTCTAATTTCTTAAAAACCAAGTGAAAATGATCTTTTTATATTTAAAATTTTTCACCCAATCATTTTTATGTTTGAGTGAGGATGTGATACCCTCTCCCATTCCACTTCTCCACTTCAACAACCTAGATTTTTTGTGATTAAAGGAAGAATTCCTCGTGATATAAGGGATGATTTTCTCATAATTTCTAGTTTTTTCTTCTTCATTTTTATTTAATGATTTTGGGGTATTTGGGATTTGGTATAGTAAATATTCCACTAAGACATGGTATAATAGCACTTAACATTGGGGACTTTTCTTGGGTTAACTATAGGGGATCCAAAGAGGATGAAACCACTAGGTATTGTGCAATATAACTTAAGGTGTGTCTCTACCTTGAATTATTTATGGGTTTATATCATTATTAATGAAATTAATGGATGATTTGATATGTAATTTAAGAGATTATGTGTGTTATAGTTTAGGGTGGATGTCGGAGGTGGTATGCACCACTTCGATCAAGGATTAGGCAATGAATGATCATTTGGATAGTTTTTCCCTAATTATGTACAATGAATTTATTATGAAATTAATTATGGTATTAATTATGATATAGATTCTAATTTTTTTATAAATATTTAAACTGTTATTGAATGAGTTAGGACCTTATGTTCGTCGGTAATGGTTGGTTAATCTATGCCAATTTTTTTTTGTATTTCAGAAAGAAAATGATTTTAGTTTGAGGTTGGTGGTCCTTAATCACTCTCCCTATGGTTTATAAATTTTATTTATAAAAATGTGACATGAAATCTCTCCATCTATGTGAAATTTACATTAAGTTTAAATGAATTGGTATCCCTTGACTTGTATGATTAGTATAAAATTTCCAAGTCTGTGATGGACCCATTGATAATTAAGATTGATGTCTTTATCGCTCATGGTTATGGGTTTAACCATGAATATAAAATGACTGATATATAGATCCTAGAATTGTGTGACTTAAATGAGATAAAATATAGTTATTCGGGATATTATGTTGTTTTTTCTCCTATGAGTAAGGTTGTATGATGTGTTAGGAATGGTGGGATTGGTGGTTGGCGATATAGAACCATAATTTTCCTTATAGAATTATATCAAATTGATTAGTGTGTGGTTTGAGTGTTCCTTACCCACAACTATGTGTATAACCTAATGGGTATACCATGGAAAAGATTTATGTATAGGTTGGGTGTGAGAGGACCGATCTAAATTGGATTTAAAAGTGGGATGACTTTTAGGCCAATTTTTTCTTATATTGTATTGCATGTGTGGATGATTAGGCCATGATGGTATCATCAATAAACTGAGGGACTCTATTCCCATTGGGCATCGATCATTGAACGTATAGTTTGGGAATGAGATAATGGGACACATGTGGGGATATTGGACCTTGATATTGCCTAAGTGGTTATAGTGGGTGCCCCATTATTGTGTTGGCTCTAGAGGGAATTAGAATAAGGTGGATAAAATGGTTGTATCCTAGTATAAAGTCATTGATGGGAATATGTCATGATCTTTTGGAGGCCATCCTAGGAAATGGATATATAGTTTGGGCATGTAGGAAACCCATGTTAACCTCATGATATATGTGCCTTCATGATCTATTCCACTACATATGTATTTAATTTAAGAAAATATTTCTATTATGTGAATTATTTTGATAAAAAAATTATTTTGGTCCACATTATGACCTGATGTATGGATGTTTTGTGTGAGAACTATGGTTGGACATCAATCTGAAAAAATATGTTAATTATTTGTGATGGAACTAGGGGATGGTTACATTTTGACCTACTGTATTTGTGTTATGTGATGTAACTAAGGTTGAGAACATTCAGACCAGTGTATTTTTGTTATGTGAGGTAAATATTAGTGGGTGTTGGTATGATTCAATGTATCGATTATATGTGATGAAACAATGGTTGGGTTTCATTCAATCCTAGTATATTAATTAAATGTGAGGTAACTAGATATGGGTGCCAATTTGGATCGGTGTGTTGATTGTATGTGATAATATTGTGGGGGATACCAATTCATCCATTATCATTGAATACATTAGTTGGTAATATGTGTGGGTATTACTCCAACCCTTATTATTTGTCTGTGACATGCTCAAACAACCAAAGACTGTTCAATGCTTGTATGGTCACTCTATGAAAACTTTTATAGTATATTTAATCGTGAAAGGTATTGTGTTTGTAGTTATTTATTTAATTATTTTAAGAATATCACATTTTCGATCAATTTTATATATTGGATATGTTAGAGAAATAATTAGTGATGGACTACTATGTTGTACTGACACCCTTCTCAGCTTCCCTAGAAGTTTGGTACCCCAATATATCTTCTAAGTGCATACAAAGGTAGGGAATATTCATGAGGTTGAATGTTTGAGATAGATAGATTGTGAGGATTTAAGTGATGGGATCGGGTTTGGACACGATACTACGTGGTGTTTATTATTAGTTTTGTATATTATTTGTTTTTTGTATATGAGCTACCCATGGGAGATCTTATTATTGTATTCCTGACTCATTTGACATATATATAGGGAATTTTTCTAAAGACATGGGGTATGTTATTTAATATTAGTTAGATTCATGGACATATTGTTTCCTTTTTATTCAATTATAAAATATGAGGGATATTTATACATTTATTCTACTACAATTTATAGTTGTATATAACATGGTGTATAATCACCCTGTGGTCTCACCTTAGACCCTTGATGCTAGTTGAAAACTTTTGGAGTATGAGGAGGTGTGTCTCTGGTCATGTGGTGATTTGGTCTATTTACTATTTAGTGAACTAATCCAGTGGTGTTACAATGTTGTATTATAGACCTTTTATATTTTATTACTATTTGGGATGATATAGAAGTAAGATTCTATTTGTTTAATCATAGTATGGATGTTATTTCTTATTCATACACAATAACTTCATGAGATAAAGTAAAAGTTATTTGGAATTTGGGATTGACATTCTTACTTTTCAATGTTACATTTGAGTTCATTACATTTATTAAGATGTTTTGGATTATTTTATTTTTGGTTTTTTGCTAAGACAAGGATGAAATTTTAATGGATTTATAGTAATCATATTATACATGTAGTTTCTCATTACATGTCCATGATTTTATTTCATTGGGATAATATTTTTAGAAATTATATATGTATTGGGTATTTAAAATTTAATTAATAACTTATTTGGTGTTTTTTAAAATAACTTATTAGTGGCATTATACATAACCAAACCATGTGTTTATTATTTCCTTGATATATATCATTATACGGTGATGTCATTTATATGCACATGTATGTGATTTTGATCCTCAAGGTTGTAGTCTGGTGTGTGGATTCATGGTGGGGATTAAAAATCATATGTGGGTATTTAGACTGGGTATGATATTGTTGATATGAAAGAAAACCATTGAGTGGGTATATTTACCTATGAGTTATCTTATGATATCTGAGACATGGTGAGGATATATCTCCATGAGCTATGACGTACGTGTGATGCGACCTATTGGATTGGTGGGAGAACTTAGTGATGTTGAGATGCATATTAGGATATTGGTGAGTTGAGTGTTGTAATTTAGTAGTTGGTCTTGTTCGAATTACTATTTAAGATGGGTTATGATGTACAAGGGTAATGCAATATAGTTTTTGGAAAAAGGTTTTTAGTGCCTTTAGAGATGTAAATTAAGTGGGGATTATTCTTTCTTTAGAGATGAAACCCAATTGGAGGTGATCATGTATTCTTATAGGCATGTGGATTCCTTGGGTTTTATATATGGGAAAGTGTGGGTAGTCAATTGTTTTTTATTGGTGTGGAATATATATTGGGAATTATCATGTATTGGTTAGTAATAGGGCCTAGGGACTTTTTATGTAGCTCATGGTGTTATGGGTTGAGTTATGTAGAGTGAAAGAACTAAATTGTACACCTACCCTATTAAAAGAATGGATAATTAATGGGGGTTGTTAAAAACTATTATGAGAATGATTAAATGGGTACTCTCATAATGTGGGGAAAGAAAGTGGTACATTTTTAAAACTATATAGTATGGGAATTTGTGTGATATAAGATTATCCTGTCGTATTTGATATTGGTGTTCACTTAGGTGCAATCAGCCCCATATGACATGGCAGCCATATTAATTGGTGGATTTTGGGAAATCTTAAAGATATGAAGATTTGGTTGTGGATGTTATGTGACTCCTAGGGTAAATTCATGATAATAGAAAAAAAATAGTGTTTGCATGCATAGCCTTCAGGGTGTGTGGGTTGGGTGGTTTTGGGATATAATTGTTTGGTCCCTTTAGACCTATAGTGAACCTTTCTTTTCAAAAATTAACATTACATAACTTTTGTGGAATACTTAAACAATATACAAATAGATTCCCAAATATCATAGTTGTTATAATGAATTTGGAAACATGGAAACATAAGCACTATTACATATGTGAGCTACATCATCACCCACTTGGCTCTTCTTTACCAGAACCCTTCTTAGACATATCAAACATAGTATATATCATCATAAACTGGGGGAAAGGAAACATAAAAAAGGTGATCTCAAATGCCCATTAAAGGTAAACAAGGGAGACATGTATGCATAAACATCAGAATAAAGGTATGATAATATGATCATGAATATTTAATATCATACCTTGCATATCAAAGATCATAATAGAGATCATGTCATAAATATTGGTAGTTCATAAGACATTAATCATAATGAAATATATAACATTAGACTTGAAATCATAACGTAGGAATAAACACGGAATTGTGGAAAATAAGCATGTAATGATTTCCATATTAGCCAATGAATCACTACAAAGACCATCTCAATAGTATGGGTTTACTCTTCATACCATAATAGTAGTCATAGTTCACTCCCATGGACAACATAGAAGCATGAGTTCACTCTTCATACCATCTTAGTAGTCATGGTTCACTCCAATGGCCAACATAGTAGTCTAGGTTCCCTCCCAATACCTTCTTTGTTAATCTAATGATATAAAAATATTTACCCAATGCATTAGAGGGAGATAAAGGTCCCACCCATAACATAATTAAATCATACATACATGTTCCATAAGATCATAAATAAACATATCATAACACATGAAATGAAATGTGTATCATAAACATGAAAATATATCACAACCTATGGTAAAATTTCGGGTTTCATAATCATTTCATCATAAGCATAACACGTGAAAGAGTAACGGATTTCATATATATATTACCCATGAAAGAGAAATGGGTTTCATAAAGATTGTGAGATTAAGCATACCCCATTCATAGAAAGTATATGAATGGAACTTTCAGATTACCATGAATCAAATCAATATATGTCATCATAAATAAAAAATAATCTTGAAACATCTTCTAAAAAACTTTTCTTGTGTAAAATATTCTTTCTTGTTTGAAAAATTCATTTTAATACATAGAACCGTTTAAATATATTTTTCGTAGAAAATACCTTGAAAACTTATAAAAAATCCATGAAATAATTTTGAAAAAGTTTTCCCTTGAAACATTCTAAAATAATGCTCAAAACATTGTAAAAATCATTTTCTTTAAAAACACTTTGAAAACATATAAAAAGATCTTAAAAACATTTTGAAAACCATTGTTCTTGAAAACATATAAAACAAACATGAAAACATTTTCAAATCCATATTGATTAAAAAAATTTAAAAGAAGCTTAAAAACTTTTTTTAAAACAATATTATTTGAAAATATCTTTTTAAAACGTTTTATTAAAGATTAACCTTTTAAAAATGCAAAGGTAGCTTCTAATAAATGATAGAGGGTAAATCAGTACGTGTCCTATAAGGTAAAAATACATTCCTTTTGCATGGTAAAAAGGTTAAAAAAGTGTCTTGTTCACAAAGAAACAAGAATATTAACATTAATATATTTTTAAAATAAAAAAAATGTAAAAATTTATTTTAAATATTATAGAATAATGGTATAATATTCTTAGAATACCTTTTTAGAAATCATAGATTTCTGACTAAAGAAAGGATAAATCCAGGCTTTCCTAAAAACAATTTCCTTACTATATTATGTTACAAGGTGTAGAATATGGTACCAATAAATCATTATATCATGAAATAAAAGAGGATAATGAATCTAATGAATATTCATGATAGATGGATCATACTATTTCATCAAAGGAGTATAAATATAAACAATCTTGAAAAGTAATGAGATTGTCTCAGTAAACTCTTATGATTTGGTATCTTGGGTTAATACTCTCCATGTAAGGAAATTAAATTAAATTAATCATATAATATTATGAATATATAGATATTCATGATATATTATGGAAAAATGGAATATATTCACCTCAAAAAGAGTTCAGATGCATAACAAAATATGAATCTCAAAGAAGGAAAATTGAGACAAAAACAATTCACCAATTTGGAAACTTTTGAAAGTTAAACCCAGTGAAAGAAGGATAATAAAACGGAATTATGAATACCTATAAAATTAATTATAATATACATATAACAAAATCCTGTTCAGTACATACACCACAAAAATTAAATACTGATGAACAAAACATGTATCTAACGGAAATTAAAAGTGAGATGAAATCCTCTTACCTTGTCTCTTGACTCACTTCATACTCAAACAAGATTCCACTATAATAAATAGAAAATTATTATATATATTTTACAGATTAATATTCTCATATCTATTAGCATATATGTTTTATTATGACCTTATATTACCCACTTGTTAATGATCCTATGTTAAGGTTTCACTTCAGGTAATATTCACTTCATTTTTCACATGTGTCTTAATTTTTAATTTCGTTGGTCCTGATAAATATTTCATGATTCCATAATTTAGATCACGATATAAATATTATGTACATAAATTTTATTTATATTATAATAATATATATAATAATTAATTACAAAATGTAATACACTATTCAGGGAGACGGTAAGTCGTACATACGCATGAACGTTGTTTCCGTTTTCATTGTTGTATTGAACGAATGTATATAAATGACATATAAATGTATATATATATGTATATATATATAATTATTATACTATAAATAATATATTACATATGTAATATAATTTCACTAAACTCATCCTTAATACATTCGATTTTGTGTGTGGATGAATCACATCGCTTTGAGGAGGCAGAAGTCAACACTTCTTCAAAAAAGATTATCATATTAACACTATATGGTAAGTGAAAAGGTATGTGTTTTAAAAATTAATATAGAAGCTTAAATACATAATAGATATTATATATAACATATATAAACAATGTTTCCATCATAGTGGCCCCCATGATTTATGGTAATGGATAAATGAACAATCATCATTTCGTGAGGCAGTAGTTCGACGTACAGAGAAACAATATGTTTGATATCCATTAAATGGAACTGTGTGTAAGTTTATGAGTAAATATTTTCCTAAAAAAATTCTAGAATATTTATTATACTAGTGTTTTTACACAAAAATTGAGTTAATATATTGAATGAGTGAAGAAGGGAAAATAAAGGAAGGGACCTATAGAGAAGACGTTACCTCTTAATCGGGTAACTCCTTATGGTTTATCCCAAAAGGATTCCTTTTGAAGATTTCTGACCAAAGAGAGGTTTCAAGTTCAAAGGGAGTATTTTTTTAGTATAATGGAGTATATATTTTCCAAACACTAATGTTTTGAGAGTTGTGGGAAATGGGTATAGTTGTTGGCCTTTTATAGTTGAGGAAAAGTGGCACTCTTGTAAATATTTGAATAGAGAATTCCACCCCCATATTTCATTTTGAAAGTGGATCCAATAATAGACCAAGGTTGATAAAATTAATTATAGGGTCTAAATATGGCCATCCAATGGATTTTACACATGTTTATAGGTCGTTTTGGGTCTTAAATATAAGGTTTAGTACTTTATTAACTTAATTGTTCTCTTTAATAATGTAATTAATTTTAATGAATTTCACTTATATATTTGGTAAAAAACCAATTTGGACTTATTAAACATTATAAATTATTATTATTCAAAATAAGTAATCCATTTTTCCAAATTATAATCACATATGTGGATAAATTAATTTAAAATTAATCTCAATGTCAGGACACAACTACAGGGTTCTAAAGTAAAAATGTCAACAGTTTGCTAAGTTTTTATATCCGATTTCAAAGTTAAAATGTTTCCAATGACCTAAATTGGATTAAATGGTAAAAATATTTTATAAATAAGCTATTATAATATTTAAAAATACAATTTATCCTTATAAATAAATTATATTAAAAATAAGTTTTGAAATAAAATTAAATATTTTTAACTATTCATTAAAAGATGAATCCTTTCATAAAAATACCAAATATTTATGCTAACATACTTTTCATGTTTTCTTTGGAATATATAGTTTATTTTGAAATATTAAATCTATAAAATTTACAAAAAATGGATTTAAAATTACTTTGCTATTAAAATGTGGTAAAGATGCCTTCATAAAAATATCGGTTTTTTAAGCATAAAATTGGGTTTGTTCATATCATACATTAATCGAATCAATTAGATAAATATAAAAAAATCATTTGATTGAATATATAACATTTTTATTATATTAATATGTCTTACCAATTGTAATTAATTTAATTTACTATGTTAAAATAACTTTATGACTAAAATGATATTTTCCATTATATTCAATTGGTTTTAATATTAATTTATAATTAATTGGTCACCTATGAATTCATATTGTATTTTTTTTAAATACAAATATTTCTAAAAAATAAATAATATTCATATCCAACAACTTAATGTCTTGGTTATATCTCATAATAATAATATTTGTAATAATATACTATAGTTAGTTAACACTTTGTCTTGTGAGTTATGAAATCCATTGAGGAAGGTCAATCGTGTGTAATGTATTCTATACTTGTTGTTCCATATAACGTATTCTATTTTGGGATAGCATGTATCATATTCCAAGTTGGTTCTATGTGAAAGGAATTTTTGATTATTTAAAATCTATTTTTAGTGTTTTCGGATATGAACAATATAATAAGATTAAATTGATTCGGAAAAAAATTCCCCAAAATCATGGGGTGTTACATTCTACCCCCACCCCCCTTTAAATGAATTTCTAGCTCAAAATTTGTTAGAGTTATCAAATTTTTAACACTTGAATTTTTAATTTATAGAAACCTGCCTCATAAAAATGGATACTAAAACATCACTTAAAAAGGAAATTTGAAACCATAACGATTACCCAAAGTAACATATAACTAGGTTTCCACAGAGGATAACATAGGTTGAGAGTAAAGATTTGACATGGATGAAAATTGAAAATATTTATAGGGAGTGATTTCGGTCATCAATCACAAATAAGTGATTGGTAAAATAAAGGTTTAGGTCCTCAAATTCATAAATATTTACTGATTTAAAAGGTCATCATCTCAACAAAAAATAAGGTATTAGGAAAAAAAGTTATCACTTTCAGAACCGTGATTAATTATTGATAAATTTCGATAAATAAATTTCATTCATGGGTTGTGTTTTAAATATTTTCTGATACATCCATTACATAATTTAATGAATGTCTAGAAATTAACATTGATTCATAAAGAACTAAAATACACTTTTACCGGATCTTAAGGCCCATAAAAAGAATGAAAAAGTATAACTATTTTCCTATTCAAGACTCGCGGCCTTGCTGGACTTGATTGGTTGTCACCTACCATACATGATGTCTTTTTTAAAAAATATAAAAGATTGGAAACCTTCAAATAATTTTAATCACTAAATATAATTTTAACCATGGTTTTCAAAACAATCTTAGTTCATAAATACATCCCCCAAAGTTTAACAAAATCTTGTCATGAACGGTTACCCTTATAACCCTTGTCAAATATGATCATCCAAAAATTTACAAAGAGAGTCATGAATCGGCTTAACATTAATTTCCATGTAAAACAAAAGATATCTCTTGGTTGTCGCATTTAATTCATGTGAATACCCTCATTATATTTTCTCTTGAAACATGGTAATAACCTGAATTACTATAAATCCTTTTGGAAAACATGAATTATTCCTTGTTCAAAAGTTTATTGGATATATTCCTTAAATCCAAAAACACCATAAACTTCATTAGTGATAGCATAAAATACATATCAAAAAATACTTATAGAGTTCTAAAGTAATCAATACCATCAAATTTCCTTATTCATAACCCATGTACTTTATCCATTCAACATTATGTTAACATAAATAACATATTAAGGGTTACCTTCCCTTAGTTAAAATATCACCATTTCATTAAATCAATTGAATAGTACATAGGTAAAACTCAACATAAACTTGTAAATAATGAGTGATAAACAAAAGTAAAATAATCCTGATATATTTCATCATTCATAACTTTTGAATTAAAATACATAAAAACATTGATTATTACACTTCATTAGAAGTTCGTTAACAAGGCTACCTCATCCTATTAAACAATACCTATTTAATTTCAAATTTCTTCTATAGTCTCATCATCAATAGAAATTTAACCATTACTCACACCACCCTGCTGATTAACTTCAGAAACATTCCTCTTGGGACATTCAGTTTCATAACGATGATTTACTACACACATGAGACACATAACCTTCAATGATGACTTAGGGAGACCAATATTCTCTTCCATTTTGTTAATTAATGTCTTCATTTTTCCCTTGTAGTCCCTTGCTTTATGTCCTTCTTTTCCATGGTAAAAACATCTTCTTGTTCCTCTATGATATTCATGTAGGTGATTCTTTCGACATTCTTAACACAAAGGAAAATGAATCTGATTTCCTCCATGATCTTCATTACATGAACTCTCAAAAAAACTCCTTATTTATCTTCCATGGTGAGTCCGACAGTTGGTTAAAGTAAACATTGTTAATCGTTTTCTGTAAAAATAGATTAGGCATGATCACAACAACATTCACTCTAGTTATTATCCAACTTTATTTATCATTAGAAAATCATCCATAACATTCAACATTATTCAAATTCATTCTGGTTCCTGCCATTGACTAAAACCAGAAGCATAGTGTGAGAATTACTTATCATAGCAGAAAACCAAATAGTGATGAAAATAATTACTTATAGGATATCTGAATAATGAGACCTTCATTAATATATGAATCCTTATACTCATCCTAGGTTATTCATAGGCAACTTATATCTAAATCTTTCATAATGGTTCATGAAGAGTTTGCGAATTCCAAATGTGTATCCCTTGGGAGTGTCAAACGAGGTGTGTAGCATGTCCCATTGTCATGTACCAGATTAACCTGAGTTAATATCCGGACATGTTATTAGAGTTTCTACCCATAGGTAAATCTGTGCTAGAGCCACATCCACTTTTAGTACCCCAAAATGGATGTATTACATGGAAACCACTCACACTATCCTTTCCAAAAGTTCCAGTACATTTTCCTAAATGTCCAACCAGGTGTGCAGCATGTCCCATTATAGTGTACTAGATTACCCTAAGTCTAGCATGGAACATATTGTCAGAGTTTCTACCCCTAGATACATCTATTCCAGATCCACATCCACTTGTTCTATCTAGAAAGGGATGTATTACTAGGAAACCACTCACTCTATCCTTTCCAAAATTTCCATTACATTTTTCTAAATGTTAACTCATCCTTAAACATATCTTTATATACATCCCTAGAAATATCCTTAGATATATACCTAGGGATATCACTACATTTTTCTTGTCCTTTTATCCAAAGGTTAACTATACCTTTTCTCTAATACCAACTACAGCGACCCACTATTTTTAATCATTAACATTACATAAATTTTGTGGAATACTTAAACATTAGACAAACAGACACCCAATGACCATAACTGGTATGGTTCCGTTGGAAAAATGGAAACATTAACACTAGTATATATGTGAGATACATCATCTCCCATTAGGTTATTCTTGACTAGAACCCTTCTTATACATATCAAACATAGTATATATCATCATAACCTGGGGAAAAGGAATCACAAAATGGGTGTGCTCAAATGATCAGTAAGGGTAAATAAGGGATACATGTAAGCATAATCTTTAGCATATGGGTATGAGAATGTGATCATGAAAATTGGATATCATACCCTGCATAACAAATATTATAACAAAGATCCTGGCATAAATATTGAAAGTTCAAAATACATTAATCATAGTGAAATAGAGAGAATAATACATGAAATCATAACATAGGAATAAAACATGGAATTATGGAAAACACATGAGCATATAAATATTTCTATAGTATCCAATGAATCACTACCAAAACCATTTCAGTAGTATGGTTTCACTCACCATACCACCATACTAGTCATGGTTCACTCCCATATTCATCATACTAGCATGATTTCACTCCTCATACCATAATAGAAGCCTTGGTTCACTACCATGGCCATCATAGTAGTCAAGGTTCACTCACAAGACCATTTTAGTTTATCTTGTTAGATATAAAGCTTTCCCAAATTCATTGGAGGAAGATATAGGTCCCACCTGTCACATAATGAAATCATACTCACATGTTCCACAAGATCACAAAAAAACATATCATACCCCATTAAACGAAATGGGTATCATAAGTGTGTAAACATATCATAACCTTTGAAAAAATTACAGGTTTCATAATAATTTCATCAAAATATTAAATCATAAAAGAGTAATGTATTTTATATAGCTATTACCCTTGAAAGATAAATATGTTTCATAAATACCATGACATTAAGCATAACCCATTCATAGAAAGGAAATTAATGGAACCTTTATATTGGCATGAGTAATATCAATAGATGTCATCTTAGATGGAAAATAATTTGAAAATATCTTCTAGAAAACTTTTCTATAAAAATCTATTGATTCTAGTATTAGAAATTAATTAACATACATAAAACCATTTAAAATATTTTTCATAGAAAAGACCTTGAAAACTTATAAAGATGGCATGAAATCATTTTGAAAATATTTTTCCTTGAAAATTTATAAAATAAGCTTCAAAACTTTTTAAAAATTTATTTCTTTGAAAATACTTTGAAAACTTATAAAAAGAGCATGATATTTTTTTCAAACTCATTGTACATGAAAACTAATAAAAGGAGCATGAAAATATTTTTAAAACCATTTTATATTAAAATATATTTTAAAAACATTTTCTTATAGATTAACCTATTCAAAATTTAAAGGGAGCTTCTAAGAAATGTTGGTGGGTAAATCCCTACATTTCGTACAAAGTCAAAATAACATTCCTTTTACACTGTAAAAAGGTTAGAAAAGTTTCTTGTTTGGAAAAATATAAGAAGATTACCATCAATAAATTGTTAAAATAAAAAAAGGGTAAAAATTTATTTTAAATCATATAGGATAATGGTATAATATTCTTTGAATACCTTTTTAGAAAACATAGACTTCCGATAAAAAAAAGTGTAAATTCTGTCTTTCCTAAAAACACTTTCTTAACTAGATTTGGTGCCAAAGAGTATAATAAGGTACAAATAGATGGTTATATCATTAAGTAATATAGTATAAGGAAACTCATTAATATTCTTTAGAAATGGATCATAAAATTTTTTCAAAGGAAGCATAAACATGAAAAATCCTAAAAAGCAATGAGATTGTCTCAATAAAATCATATAACTTGGTAACTTGGGTTCATACTCTCCATATAGGGAAAGTAAATTATATGAATCATATAATATCATTAAAATTTATAAGTTAATGATTTTTCATGAAAATATTAAATATATTCACCTCTAAAAAGAGTTTAGGTTTATAACAAGACATGAGTCTCAAATAATGAAAATTGAGACAAAACATTTTACCGATTTGGTAACTTTTGAAAACTAAAACCCATGAAATAAGGATCATAATTTGGAAATTTCAATACCCATAAATTTAATTATAATATAAATATAATAAAACCATGGTTAGTATATACACCAGACAAAATTAAAGAGTGTATAACATAACATGTATCTCATGTAAATTAAAAGTAAGATGAATGTAAAGACCCATAAAATTCAAGGAAAGTTTTTTCTTAACTTTTTTTGGGATTTTACAAGAACGCAGTTTTTGATGGCACTTGATTCTGAGGCCCGGTGTGCCCGGAATTTCTATCTGAAGTTTAGCTCGGGTACGTTTAGTGAACGAACGAGCGACAATTCCTATCTTTTGAATCGGTGCTCGGAATCAAATTCTGAGGGCACTAATGGAACCACAGCGACGGTAATTGCTTAGGAACACCTGTTCTGGGGTTGCGTTTTCACGAGAGAAGATGATAAAAATTGTGGAAGTTTAATTTATAATTTAACTACAATTTTTATTTTCTTTAAGTTGTTTAAGGCTTTGGGTGGAAGTTGTGTAACTACCCAACTTCCCAAGGGTGGTTATGAGGGTTGTGGGGCCCACAAAAATCCCACCCCTTCATATTCTTCAACCCCCCTCAACTCACCATTAATTTTTGACAACTTATGTTATTAATTAAGTGAGTTATGTGTGGATGTTTGAATTTAAAAATCTTTGTTGAGTTAATAAAATAAGGGAGGTTATTATTTTTTTTGGGGACTTGTTGCTTGAGAGGTTTGGGGAGAAAAGCTAAGAGAAGCTAGAAGTTCTTCATCTTCTTCGTCGAAGAACACGAAGAACGCGAAGAACGCATCGAACTCCGTTGAAGAACGCTGAGTCCTCGGAGACTGACTACGTGACGCCTTATACCACGACGGTTCTTTCGTGACGTCTTCTTCCGCGACGTCTCCTTCTGCAACATCTCCTTCCGTGTTGTCTTTTTCCACAACGAATCCTCATTCGAAGAACCTCTATTCAAGCTATGCTCGATGTAGGTGTTTATTTATTTATTTCTTCGTGAATACTACCTTGTCGTTCTTCGTGAAAATAAGACCAATTTTTATCAATTAATGAGAGGGGGCCGGACCGCACAAACACGGCCGACCCTCCTCCCTTATCCATGTTATTGTTTCTAATGTGGTTGGAACGGGAATGGCGCGGTGCCGTCGCACCGCGTGGGATCATGCGGCAAGTAATGCGTGGCGCTGTCGTGCCACGCCGTGAAATTGAACCAAGTCACGGCGTCGTCGCGCCGTGCTGGATAACCGCAAAAACACCGCGGCCGGAGAGGGGCCGCGGCGGATACCGGACCGCGGCGGAGCAAGGGAACCGGTGGCCAGAAGCGGGCCGCCGTTGTTGGAGCAGGGAGGGGACCGGCTGTCGTCGGTCCCGTGGTGGCAAAAACCAGCCGGCCGGGGTGGGCCAGCCGGGCAAGGAAAAGCCGGGGGTTCAAACCCTCAACCGGCCCGCTAGCTTCCCCCATTAGGGGGGGGGGGCAGTTACAAAACGTTGGGGGACAGGGGGGCAGCCCCCCCCCCTCAAACCGAACGTCTTGGCCTTTCGGCCGAGCCAGCTGGCACCGTGCGCCAGCGCGCCGGGCCGACCCAGGGGGTCTCGGGCCAGGTCGGTCCGGGCCCGAAACCCCCGTTTTCGGACCCTCTTCAGTCTTTTTCCCATATCTTAGGCTATGGACCTCCGAACGATGAACCTTCAGTTGCGATGAGATCCTTGGATCGAGATGGTCGTTTCAGTATATTGCACATAAGGTTTCAGAATACCTTGTGTTCGGCCGGGTTGGTTCGTACACGAAACCAATCGGGCCCTCGGAGCGGAAACGCTCATATCTTATGCTTCGGACGTCCGATTGACATGTCGTCGACTTTGTTGGATTCCTCTAAGAGAGACGGATCTTTTGGCTTACTCTGCCCAAGGTTTGGATGCAGGTGGAGTACGGTAGGGTTGGTTTTGCTTTAAAACCCAACAGGGCCCCTGAGACGGAAAAGCCAATAACTCTCAGACTGGGCGTCTGATTGACGTGTCGTCTGCGACGTTGAGTTCCTATTGACGATACGAAACTTTTGGATACATCAAATCTGGACTATGTTTCAGTTGATGTATCAGCCCCTCAGCTCGTGGAGCGGACCCTCCCGAGCGAGCTTGCTGTGTGCGGGAACCCTAGAGCTGGCTGCGGCTACTGCTACTACGACGATTGTACATAGATCCTCAGTGGATTCGACGGCGACGATTACAGCACTCAGTGATCCTATGTGGATCAGTGCTACCGAACCAGTGTGGGTCTGATCCTGTGTGGGTCAGCGTTCAGCGGTTCTGTGTGAGCCAGCACCTACAGATCCTGTGTGGGTCCGTTCCTGTGTGGGTCTTTGCAGGGGTTAGTTACTTATCGATCCTTTGTGGGTCATTCTGGGGGTTAGTTACCTATCCATATTTTTTGGTTCAGATCCTTTGTGTGTCATTGTGGGGGTTAGTACCTATCGATCCTTTGTGGGTCCGACGGCTTAGATGAATCAGTGGATATATCTGATCATCTCTATCGTCATACGAAGAAGTAAAACTGTGTGAGATGAATCCTGTTTGCTTTCCTTTGTGGATTGTGTTGTGCTATCCTGTGTGGATTTACGTTTTTATTTCCTATGTGCACTGGGTTTTACTTGAGCTTGGATGTTGGATCCGAACGAGAATTGATGACTTAGGTATATGTATGGGCATATACCTAAGCAGTGTCGGATGTTACTTCGTGATTGTATCTTTCCTTTGTGGATTATTTTTTGTGGATTATGGGAGACCTTCGAGGGTCTCGAGGTCCCTACAGAGTATCTTATACTCACCCCTGCACGGTCTATGCCCGCACTACGTTGTATTGGTTGCAGACGATGGACAACGCTAATCGTGGTTGAGGCTTGCGAAGCAGGACGGTACCTGGAGGTGGACCACTGGCGGGACGTACTCGGAGTGGACAGTTGGACCTGAGGAGCTGTGGAGGCTATCTGTACTCACCTTTCAGGTGAGAGTCCCAGTGGATGGCTCGACGCTGCGGCTTACTTTTCAGTTTCTGTTTTCCCTTTCGAGTTGTACTTTACTTTCAGTTTGGGTTTGTATTCTAGCCCACTTACTTTTCCGCACATATTGTTGTAATCAGTTTTTACTTAGTGTTTACATCTTCTGCTTGCTTACTCTGTGGTGTTTGTTTACTTTACAAAGGCAATGCCTTCCCTTTTTACCGGGATTTACGCCTTGGTGATAGTCGCCAGCCCCTGGCCTATGGAAGGCGGGCATGGGGTAGTCACAGCACGAGTCCCGAGGACGGGTTGTGACAAATTGTTATCAGAGGAGTTCGGTTCTACCACAGAACTTGGAACTATGATCTTTTTCTATGTGAAGCAATAGTGTTAAGCGTATTGGGTGTGGTTATTATAGCATCCCGCCTTTTTATCACATAAACTTTCATTACATTTTACAAAACCGAGGATCTTTAAGTTTTAGTGTCTTGGAAACTAGGAACTTTAAACATGAAAACATAAAACATTATTCTAAAACACTTGAAAGGCTTCTCCTCATGTTCATCCAAGGTTCATTACTGCATCACATAACCTAGGGACATACATCAAAAGAAAGGGTGAGCAAAAAGCCCAGTAAGGGAAACTAGAGAAACATTTTACATGTGAACTTTAGATACTTCAATAAGGTCATGAAAAGAACTTTAAGGCATGAGAATGAAATCATGAGGCATATCATAATAAAAGTAACATTTTCATAACATGAAGATGTGGATGCAACATTTAATATTGGAAATCATGAACATATCACCAAGGTCCATCCCCAAGGTGTCATTTGAAAATTACCAAGGTTATTCACAAAGGTATCGTGAAAATTGTAATCTCTAGTGGTTACATCATTACCCAATGCATTAGAGCGCTGTCAGGGCGCACCCTTAAATTTGACTTTATTATCATGTGAGCCACATATATCATCATCAAACATTTCATAAACAACCCATATAGCAAAAAATAACTGGGTTTCATTTTATAATCATAACTTTTTAAAAACTACTTTATAGACATGATCTTTATGTCACTTTAAACCCACAGAAAAAGGGAAAGAGGGTTTCATGTATGTGAATACCAGAATTTAAAATAGAACATTTTGATATATATGTGAATACCCCTGTAGAAATAAGAGTTTTGAGTATTCACTTAATAACATAAAATAATTTTGAGATAAAGAGGGAGGCATTTTGAGTCGAAAACTATGCAGCATAACGTCTATGATACATGGTCTTAGAAAAAGTTGGAAAGAGAGGGGACATGGGTCACCCACTCAAAAATAATACATAAAACAGTAGGGGAACAAAATATAAAGTATTTAAGAACATGGTAATGAAATTTGAATGATATACCATTTGAAACGAAGAACTTGAAAGGAAGACAAAAAAAATAAGATTTCTGTTATGAGAATTCGGCAGCCTAACGACGTCACTTAAAACTTCCAAAAATGGATTGACGAGATCAAATAGGGTCTCTCGTCATATGAACATAAATGATCAGTATGATAGATATAGAGATAATACCCCAACATAAAAATGAACTTGAAATACTTGACATGAAAATAGATCTTGAAAATGAGAAGGGTGAAAGAACACCTTAGAAATTCGACAGCCTAACGGCGTCACTTAAACTTCAACAAAAATGAATTGATGAGATCAAATAGGGTCTCTCATCATATGAACATAAAATATCAGTATGATAGATATATAGATCATACCCCAACATAACAAAAATGAATTTTAAATAATTGACATGAAAGTAGAACATCAAAACGAGAAGGGTGAAGAACCACTTAAAAATCCGGCAGCCTAACAGCGCCACTTAAAACTTCAAAATACTGAATTGAAGAGATCAAATGGGGTCTCTCATCATATGGTCATAAAAGATCAGTATGATAGATATAGAGATCATATCCCAACATAAAAAAAGGAACTTGAAAGAATTGACATGAAAGTAGAACTTCAAAACGAGAAGGGTGATGAACCACTTAAAAATCTGGCAGCCTAACGGCGCCACTTAAAACATCAAAGTACTGAATTGAAGAGATAAAATGGGTTCTCTCATCATATGATCATAAAATATCAGTATTATAAATTTAGAGATCATACCCAAACATAATAAAAAGTAACTTTAAATACTTTACATGAAAATAGATTTTGAAAAATGAAAAGGGAGAAAGAATCGGTTACAAAAGTTTCGGCAGACTAACGGCGCCACTTAAAACATCATAAAATGAAATAATGAGAGTAAGATGGGATCTATCATTATGTGAACATGAAAATTTCAGTAATAGTAGTATAAAATAACACCCTTTAACATAAGAACGTGGAGCATAAAATAAATTACATAAAAGAGATTTCTTGAAAAGAAAGAGAGAGATCGGATCCCTTACCTTAAAACGTAACACTTAAAACTTAATGGTTGGGACCTTGAGGGCTTGGGGCACCTTGGGAGGACTCCTTGGGAGTTAATGAGACCAGAACTTCGTTGGGGGAGAGTGGGGATTCAAATGGATGAGAGGATGGCTTGGTATTTATAGGGAAAGTGAGGGGACAAGGCATTAATGGCCAAGGGACACCTCATTAGTGGTTTTGGCAAAACCATGGGTTTTCCCATGGTATTTTCCCATGGTATTGGCCACTTGGGACACCTCATACCTTATCTTACTATTCATAAGTCGAACATATTGATTAAAAACTTAATACATCATTTAATGATGTCATTAAACACCCGTAACTTAAAAACTGTATTTTCACTATTCATCGAAAATTCAACTTTATCAGAATAATCCCAAAATTTCACCTTAACCAAATATCATTGCTCTGATTTCAAAAATGAACCCCATTTTATAAAAATAATTTTCTAAATATTTTTAATATATTTTTTAAATAAATACACTATTCACTGAAAATTCATTTTTTTCATAAAAAACCCCAAAAATTACCATAATATAATATCGGTGCTCTGAGTTCAAAAATGAAATCCATTTTATAAAAATAATTTTTTTAAATATTTTTAATTTAATTTTTAAATAAAAACACTATTCACTTGAAAAAACTAATACTTGAATAATAATTTATGAAACCATTATTTAACCATTTTATTGAATCAAATTACTTAATCAAGGTGCATAGATTATATTAATACTTTCTTTAAGTGATATTACTAATCCATTTGGACACATTACTAATCATAATCATAAAATCACTATTCATAATTTACTATTCATCAAAAATCAAGTTAATCTTATTAGACTCTAAATTTCGTACTGAACATAATTGTAGAAGACCACTTTTTTGAATATCATTACACATTTTTAATTATTTAAGGTTTACATAAACATTTTTAAAATATCCTTTTTCTAAAATTCATCAAAAATATGCATACTATATTTATCCGGTCATTTAAAAATTCATAAACTTCATCATATGAAGAAACCCCAATTTTCATTTAAAACAAAGGATTACACAAGGCAGTTATGGTCTCCTTACATAGCCCCTTATCACACCAGCATAAGACCTAAGTGTAAGGTGTGCTAAGGTGAGAGAATCTGAGGGAGGCTCGGCTAACATCGCACGAGTAGTAATTTCTATCAGTTTGAACTTTTCGCATGGGAGATTCCGTTCTAGCTTCACACGATGAAGTTCGTCTTGGGTTTGGTCTAGAGCAAAGCCCAGTGGTGCTACCTCCTTCCCAAGTTCTGTTAGATGGGCTTCGATCGGTCCAAGACTACTGAGTGAGGCCATTGAATCTTCTTTCTATAATAATTAACCAATATTACTTGTATTTAGAGACAATAATCAAAATGTTTAGTTTCCAGCGGTCATATTGACCAATGGTCATATAACCGTCTAAACCCAACGGTCTCATTTTAATTTTAATCATGTTATAAAATGAAACATTTTTGTTGAGTATAAAAATATATAAAATAACACATAAAATTCGGAAACAAGATTTATTCAAAATTTCGGGTCGTTACATTCTTCTCCCCTTAAGAAATTGCGTCCTCGTAATTTTTAAAATTGGGTTTTGAAATTTCATTGAAAGTCCCACATCGGAAAAGGAGTCAGTAAAATTATTACTTTAAAAGAAAGAAAGGGAAGTACAAAGGTCACCTGAGTTAACCCACACTAGGATTCCATGTAGGAAAACATGGACATGGAAGAAAAACAAAGGGGTCAAGTTCTGGGGAAGAGTGATAGAGAACATGATTAGGAGAAAGTTAACCATAAGAAAATCCCAAACTTATGATTTGTGTAAAGGGTCTTTGATTACCTAGTAGGAAACGTAAACCAACAACGTTATTGTTTTACATTCCTTTTCATAATTTTGAGGAATTAATTTACAACATAAAAAAAAATAAGAAAATATACCTATCTTCATGTAGAGTTTCATCCTTTAATAAGTTTCTACCCAAAACTAATCTTTTCTCCAAGCTATGAGCATTCAAAACTACTTGGTCTCATCAAAACACAAGAATCATCTTCATAATCCACAAAAGATTGACTATCTATTTCTTCTATCTTTAAACATTATCCAAAAAACAGAAAGGGTAAGGTAAAACACCTCTTCAAAAAGAAATAATTCAATAGGAATGGAAACTATTTTTAAGTCTTCAAAGTTCCATGGTACTACACATAGTTCATCATTGACCATTCCATAAATAACGGTCATTAAGATTCCTCAAAATAAACCAAGATAATATTGAAACCCAAATACAAGAAGGATTTGATAACATAGTCTTCCAAAATAATAATCATATTTTAATCCCCTAATCATCCCTATCATATTAATATGACAATCGTCGCATTTCCTATCACATTGGTTGTTGGGACATGTTCTTCCATTTCCCGCCATTAACTAAGAAAAGAAACTATAATTAGGGGCTTAAATACTTAGCCAATAATCATGAAAAGGAACCGAAAGCATATAAGGATAACTTGTAGAAGAAAAGTATACCCTAACTTGTGATCCCCTAGGTTTCCATCTAGGTTATCCATGATCATATATTCTTATGTGAATTTTTTTTTATTTTATCTTTGTCTCTTTAACAATGGTTCATACTAAGCTTATGAATTTACCAAAGCATATCCCCCGGAAGTGTCGTAACCAAGAGTGCAGCAAGGCCCGTTGTTGTGTACCAGTTCTCATTTGATTCTAGCTCAAAGCGGTGTTTTTGGGTTTCACCCCTATGTACATCTATGCCAGAGCCACCTCTACCTGCTCATATCCAGACAGGGATGTATTTTCTTGGCAACCCCTTACTCAATACTCACCAAAATACCAGGAAGATTTCCTATTTTTAAACTTTTCTATAGGCTTCTTCTTAAAGTTTTCATATCCTAATTTCCACAAATAACTAAACCATCCTTTGATACCAACTATAACATCCCGCATTTTTATCACATAAACTTTCATTACATTTTACAAAACCGAGGATCTTTAAGGTTTAGTGTCTTGGAAACCAGGAACATTAAACATGAAAACATAAAACATTCTTCTAAAACAGTTGAAAGGATTCTCCTCATGTTCATCCTAAGTTCATTACTGCATCACATAACCTGGGGACATACATCAAAAGAAAGGGTGAGCAAAAATCCTAGTAAGGGAAACAAGATAAACATTTTACATGTGAACTTGAGATACTTCAATAAGGTCATGAAAAGAACTTTAAGGCATGAGAATGAAATCATGAGCCATATCATAATAAAAATAACATTTTCATAACCTGAAGATGT
This sequence comes from Viscum album, assembly GCA_963277665.1. Classification (NCBI taxonomy): domain Eukaryota; kingdom Viridiplantae; phylum Streptophyta; class Magnoliopsida; order Santalales; family Viscaceae; genus Viscum; species Viscum album. The sequence goes on from OY728136.1 coordinate 1,293,229,961, forward strand.
GGCTGCAACATTTAATATTGACAATCATGAACATATCACCATGGTCCATCCCCAAGGTGTCATTTGAAAATTACCAAGGTTATTCACCAAGGTATCGTGAAAATTGTAATCTCTAGTGGTTACATCATTACCCTATGCATTGTAGCGCTATCAGGGCGCACCCTTAAATTTTCATTTATTATCATGTGAGCCACATATATCATCATCTAAAATTTTATAAACAACCTATATAGCATAAAATAAATGGGTTTCATTTCATAATCATAACGTTTTAAAAACTACTTTATAGACATGATCTTTATGTCACTTTAAACCCACAGAAAAAGGGAAAGAGGGTTTCATGTATGTAAATCCCAGAATTTAAAATAGAATATTTTGATTTATATGTGAATACACCTGTATAAATAAGAGCATTGAGTATTCTCTTAATAACAAAAAATAATTTTGAGATAAAGAGGGAGGCATTTTGAGTCGAAAACTATGCAGCATAACGTCTATGATACATGGTTTTAGAAAAAGTTGGAAAGAGAGGGGACATGGGTCACCCACTCAAAAATGATACATAAAACCGTAGGGGAACAAAATATAAAGTATTTAAGAACATGGTAATGAAATTTTAATGATATACCATTTGAAACGAAGAACTTGAAAGGAAGACAAAAAAATAAGATTTCTGTTAAGAGAATTCGGCAGCCTAACGACGTCACTTAAAACTTCCAAAAATGGATTGACGAGATCAAATAGGGTATCTCGTCATATGAACATAAATGATCAGTATGATAGATATAGAGATCATACCACAACATAAAAAATAACTTGAAATACTTGACATGAAAATAGATCTTGAAAATGAGAAGGGTGAAACAGCCCCTTAGAAATTCGACAGCCTAACAGTGTCACTTAAACTTAAACAAAAATGAATTGATGAGATCAAATAGGGTCTCTCATCATATGAACATAAAATATCAGTATTATATATATAGAGATCATACCCCAACATAAAAAAAGGAACTTGAATGAATTGACATGAAAGTAGAACTTCAAAACGAGAAGGGTGAAGAACCACTTAAAAATCTGGCAGCCTAACGGCGCCACTTAAAACATCAAAATAATGAATTGAAGAGATCAAATGGGGTCTCTCATCATATGGTCATAAAAGATCAGTATGATAGATATAGTGATCATACCCCAACATAACAAAAAGGAACTTGAAAGAATTGACATGAAAGTAGAACTTCAAAACGATATGGGTGAAGAACCACTTAAAAATCAGGCAGCCTAACGACGCCACTTAAAACATCAAAGTACTGAATTTAAGAGATAAAATGGGGTCTCTCATCATATGATCATAAAATATCAGTATGATAAATTTAGATATCATACCCCAAAATAATAAAAAGTTACTTGAAATACTTTACATGAAAATAGATATTGAAAAATGAGAAGGGAGAAAGAATCGGTTACAAAAGTTTCGGCAGACTAAAGGCGCCACTTAAAACTTCATAAAACGAAATAATGAGAGTAATATGGGATATCTCATTATGTGAACATGAAAAGGGAAGTAATAGGAGTATAAAAGAACACCCTTTAACATAAGAACATGGAGCATAAAAGAAATTACATAAAAGAGATTTCTTGAAAAGAAAGAGAGAGATCGGATCCCTTATCTTAAAACGTAATTCTTAAAACTAAAAGGTTGGGACCTTGAGGGCTTGGGGGAACCTTGGGAGGACTCCTTTGGAGTTAATGAGACCAGAAATTCGTTGTGGGAGAGTGGGTAGTGGAAGTGATGAGAGGATGGCTTGGTATTTATAGGGAAAGTGAGGGGACAAGGCATTAATGGCCAAGGGACACCTCATTAGTGGTTTTGGCAAAACCATGGGCTTGACCATGGTATTTTCCCATGGTATTGGCCACTTGGGACAACTCATACCTTATATTACTATTCATAATTCGAACATATTTATTACAAACTTAATACATCATTTAATGATGTCATTAAATACCCGTAACTTAAAAACTGTATTTTCACTATTCATCGAAAATTCAACTTTCTTAGAATAATCCCAAAATTTCACCTTAACCAAATATCAATGCTATGATTTCAAAAATGAACTCCATTTTATAAAAATAATTTTCTAAATATTTTTAATTTATTTTTTAAATAAATACACTATTCACCAAAAATTCATTTTTTTCAGAAAAAACCCCAAAAATTACCATAACATAATATCGGTGCTCTAAGTTCAAAAATGAAATCCATTTTATAAAAATAATTTTTTTAAATATTTTTAATTTAATTTTTAATTAAAAAACACTATTCACTCGAAAAAACTAATTCTTGAATAATAATTTATGAAACCGTTATTTAACCATTTTGTTGAATCACATTACTTAATCAAGGTGCCTAGATTATATTAATACTTTCTTTAAGTGAGATTACTAATCCATTTGGACACATTACTAATCCTAATCATAAAATCACTATTCATAATTTACTATTCATCAAGAATCAAATTTATCTTATTAGACTCTAAATTTCGTACTGAACATAATTGTAGAAGACCATTTTTTTGAAAATCATTACACATTTTTAATTATTTAAGGTTTACATAAAAAAATTTTAAAATATCCTTTTTCTAAAATTCATCAAAAATATAAATACTATATTTATCCGGTCATTTAAAAATTCATAAACATCATCATAAGAAGAAACCCCAATTTTTATTTAAAACAAAGGATTACACAAGGCAGTTACGGTCTCCTTACATAGCCCCTTATCACACGAGCATAAGACCTAAGTGTAAGGTGTGCTAAGGTGAGAGAATCTGAGGGAGGCTCGGCTAACATCGCACAAGTAGTAATTTCTATCAGTTTGAACTTCTCGCAAGGGAGATTCCGTTCTAGCTTCACACGATGAAGTTCGGCTTGGGTTTGGTCCAGAGCAAAGCTCAGTGGTGCTACCTCCTTACCAAGTTCTGTTAGATGGGCTTCGATCGGTCCAAGACTGCTGGGTGAGGCCATCGAATCTTCTTTCTATAATAATTAACCAAGATTACTTGTATTTAGAGACAATAATCAAAACGTTTAGTTTCCAGCTGTCATATTGACCAATGGTCATATAACTATCTAAACCCAACGGTCTCATTTTAATTATAATCATGTTATCACATGAAACATTTTTTTTGAGTATAAAAATATATAAAATAACACATAAAATTAGGAAACAAGATTTATTCAAAATTTTGGGTCGTTACAGTTATCATTCCAGGGAGTCCAGTGTTGGTGCAGCGGCTGACGTATCCGTACACCAGGACCCTGATTTCAGATTTCTGACTTAATGCACGAAAACATTGATTGCATGTGTGTTTCATGTTTTCTATGTGATTACTCTATGTCAGCTCACCAGGTATACTGTTTGACTGTGGCACGCCTGTTTGTTTTCAGGATGGCCCCACGACGGCAGCCAGCTATGGTTCCGAGAGTTGTGCATGATGACATCCCACTGAGCGATGAGGCCTCGGTGTAGGGTCCTTTGTCAGCAGTAGCACCGGCGGTAGCTCTACCCGCCGAGCCACTGATGCTTCCAGCCCAAGCCGCTGACGATGCACGTCGCCTTAGTGAACTGCATGAGTTCCAGCGCCAGTGACCGCCCAGGTTCCGCGGGGAGACGGACCCCCAGTCAGCCGAGGACTGGCTGGAGGCAGTGGTGAGAGTTTTCAGGTTAGTGAGGACACTAGCAGACCTCATAGTGATCCTCGGAGCGAGCCTACTACACACAGCAGCAGGCAGATGGTGGAGTTTGATGCTCCAGGTGAACGATGAGGCATCACTCCTCTGGATGGACTTTGAGAGGCTCTTCCGCTCGGAGTTCGTCTCAGCCACCCTCTGTGCGGTGCGCATCCAGGAGCTTCTATGGTTGCGGCAGGGCAGCTTGACGGTCACCCAGTACTCGACGAGATTTACCGATCTCTCGCGCTACTCGACAGACATGGTACGGGACCCATTCTTCCGGGCTCGGACCTTTGAGCAGGGATTGAGACATGAGATCAGGGCATTGCTAATCTCCATCAGTATTCCGAATTAGGTAGGAGTACTGGAGTGAGCCCTTTTGATCGAGAGCTTTCTTGTTGAGCCTTCTTCAGCATCGAGACCTATCGCGGGGCGGTACGTAGCAGAGTCTTCTACAGCAGGCAGTCGACGGATGACTCATGGGTCCAGGAAGACTAGACTCTCTGGAAGACGACCCCAGGACACTGGCTCAGCTGTGCGGGGCATATAGTGCGGGGCCAGTCTTTCGAGAGGAAGGCAGTGCTACTCATGTGGCGGGCAGGGCCACATGGCTCGTGATTGCCCGACCCGCCGTGCCGAGGAGCAGCAGACAGTTGAGGGACCACCAAGGCAGAGGTAGAGGGTCGACCGTGGTGGTCCGCAGGGAGCAGGCAGACGAGGCAGAGGAGCAGGCCGAGCAGCAGGTGGTGGGCGACGCTTTGAGGCTCTACCACCACCACCACCAGGAGGTCCACCCTGACCAGAAGGAGCTGGCAGGTAGAGACAGGCACAGCTCCAGACAGTGGAGGCCTACGACCATGGTGCGCCCGAGATGATTCGAGGTACTATCTGTGCCTATTCCACCCTTTCTGCAGTTCTTATAGACACAAGAGTGAGTCACTCATTCATAGCGGCTGCCCTTGTTCGGAGCTCGGAGATTCCGACAGAGCCGTTGGCTCGATCCTTATGGCTAGAGACTCCTACGGGAGCAGACTCGACGATTACGCACTAGTGCCGGCAGTGTGAGCTTACTCTAGGAGGCGAGATCTTCAGCTGGGATCTTCTTGTAGCGGCGTCGAGGCCTTACAACGTCATCTTAGACATGGATTGGTTATCTACAGTCCATACACATATTGATTGTATTAGGCGCAAGGTGCGATGTGTACGCACCGACGGGAGTAGGTTCACCTTCATTGGCGAGAAGGGAGCCTTTGCAGCACAGGATGGACTTCCGCAGAGGAGAGGACAACCCATCACTCATCAGTTGGCTAGCCTCATCCTAGGAGCAGTTGACGTGCGGAGTCCTAGTTTTCCTGCAGTGGTGGATCAGTATGCAGACGTCTTTCCCGACGACGTTTCAGCACTACCTCCTCGCAGAGATGTAGACTTTTATATTGAACTGTACCCCGAGACAGCCCCGATATCGACCCCAGCATATCGGATGGCCCCCACCGAGCCTCGAGAGCTGCGGGTACAGTTGGAGGACTTGCAGGGCAAGGGGTTCATCCGACCCAGTGTTTCACCCTGGTCTTCCCCGATTTTGTTCACCGAAAAGGCGGACGGGAGCTTGCGACTTTCTGTTGATTATCGTCGCCTGAACCAGGTGACAGTGAGGAACAAGTATCCACTACCAAGGATTAATGACCTCTTCGATCAGCTCAAGGGAGCTTGGTGGTTCTTGAAGATAGACCTCAGGTCAGGCTATCATCAGCTCAGAGTTCGAGATGAGGACATGCATAAGTCGGCCTTCAGGTGTCGGTATGGCCACTATGAGTTCTTGGTTATGCCATTCGGTGTAACCAATGCTCCATCAGTGTTCATGGCCCTCATGAATAGGATCTTTCAGCCATACCTCAAGCGATTTGTCGTGGTATTCATCGACAACATTTTGATTTACTCGACGACTGAGGAGGAGCATTCTTACCACTTACGGGTTGTACTAGACACACTCCAAGAGCACTAGCTTTATGGTAAGCTCTCGAAGTGCCAGTTCTGGATACGTGAGGTCCACTTCTTGGGACACGTCATCTCTGAGGTGGGAGTTGCAGTAGATCCTGCGAAGATCGAGGCAGTGCTAGCTTGGGATCCACCCAAGAGCGTGACGGAGGTGCGGAGTTTCTTGGGACTAGCTAGATACTATCGGAGATTTGTGCCAGACTTCTCCAGAGTTTCGGCACCACTCTCAGCTTTTACAAAGAAGGGGAAACCCTTTGTGTGGTTAGACAGATGTCAGTAGAGCTTCCAGGAGCTGAGACAGAGATTGACCAGCGCACCTATCTTGAGGTTTCTTGAGGAGGGAGTAGGGTACGTACTCTACTGCGATTCATCAGGGACTGGACTCGGATGTGTCCTGATGCAGGAGCGGGCCGTGATCGCCTATGGATCACGTCAGTTGAGGCCGCATGAGCAGAACTACACTACCCACGACCTGGAGTTAGCAGCAGTATTCTTCGCTCTGAATACATGGCGACACTACCTGATGGGTGAGCGCTTTCAGTCTTTTCTGACCATCAGAGTCTCAGGTACATCTTCTCTCAGAAGGACCTGAACCTGAGGCAGCGGCGATGGCTCGAGTTCTTCCAGGACTACGACTTTGAGATAGTCTATACTCCTAGGAAGGGGAACGTGGTAGCCGATGCTCTCAGCCAGAGGACGGGCATTCAGCTACTCGAGGAGGCGACAGAGCAGCTAGCTGCTTTGCAGATATCCATTGTGGATAGAGATGGAGCAGCTTTCCTTCAGTCACTCACAGTCTCTCCTCTACTACTACAGTGGGTCAGAGAGGCACAGCGTGGGGACGCTGACTGTGAGACGCGGCGTGCACAGATATCCTCAGGATAGGAACCTGATGGATTCTCCTTTGGGGCAGAGCACGACATCTTTTTCAGAGGATGTACCTTGGTACCAGTTGCTTTACGGGAGGAATTGCTGAGAGAGTTTCACACTTCTCCCTTAGCGGTACATCATGGAGTGGTGAAGATGTACCAGGATCTCAGACGATGGCACTGGTGGCCAGGCATGAAGAAGGCTTTGGAGGAGTTTGTTTCTCGATTCCTCACCTGCCAGAAGGTGAAGGCAGAGCATCAGGTACCAGCAGGCTTGGTACATCCCTTGGAGGTCCCGGAGTGGAAGTGGGACGGGATATCTATGGACTTCGTTTCTGGACTTCCACGCACATCTAGAGGTCATGACTCCATCTCGGTGATTGTCGACCGACTCACCAAGTCGGCTCACTTCTTACCCATTGGAGAGCAGGGCTTAGTGGAGAGCTTGGGACGTCTCTACATTCAAGAGATTCTACGGCTTCACGGTGTGCCATCATCTATTGTCTCCGATCGAGATGCTCGCTTTACTTCCCAGCTTTGGAAGGGGTTGCAGGAGGCATTCGGGACACAGCTACGTCTGAGTACTACCTTTCACCCTCAGATAGATGGTCAGACAGAGAGGACCATTCAGACTCTCGAGGACATGCTCCGTGCATGTGTCCTCAACTTTGGTCGCTGCTGGGAGGACCACCTAACCTTGGTGGAGTTTGCGTACAACAACAGTTACCACTCCACCATTGGTATGGAACCATACGAGGCGTTGTACGGACGACCTTGCAGATCTCCTTTATGCTGAACAGACCCTGGGGAGTCAGCACTTGTGGGACCAGAGATGGTCCAGGCCACGACAGAGAAGATCCAGGTCATCCAGGAGCGGATGAGGATAGCACAGATCCGGTAGAAGTCATATGCTGACAGGAGGCGGAGGCCACTATAGTTCGAGGATGGCGATCATATCTTTTACGTGTCTCACCTAGATGTGGATTACGAAGATTTGGACAAGGCGGAAAGTTTTCTCTACGCTTCATCATACCATTCTAGGTCCTCAGAAGGATTGGCGAGGTGGCTTATCTACTGGCTCTACCACCTCAGTTGCACCGGGTGCACGACGTCTTCCACGTATCTCAGTTGAGGAGATACGTGCACGACCCGATGCATATCATTGACCATGGGGATCTTGACGTTGATGATGGGGCGTCTTTCATGGAGGTCCCGGTGGAAATCGAGGATCGATAGGAGTGGGTCCAACGTGGACGGTCGATTCCTCTGGTGCGCATCAGATGGCAGCATGGGAACCTCCAGGAGAGCACTTGGGAGCGGGAGGCTCAGATGCGTGCTCAGTACCAACATTTGTTTCCCTAGTCTTCGATGTATCTTTACAGGGATGTAAAGCCCTAGGGTGGGAGTAATTTAAAGACTCATAAAATTCAAGGAAAATTTTGTCTTAATTTTCTTTGGGATTTTACAAGAACGCAGTTTCTGACGACACTTGATTCCGAGGCCCGGTGTGCCTGGAATTTCTATCTGAAGTTTAGCTCGGGTACGTTCAGTGAACGAAGGAGCGGAAATTCCTATCTTTTGAATCGGTGCTCGGAATCGAATTCCGAGGGCACTGATGGAAACGCAGTGCCAGTAATTGCTTAGGAACACCTGTTCCGGGGTTGCGTTTTCACGAGAGAAGATGATAAAAATTGTTGAAGTTTAATTTATAATTTAACTACAATTTCTATTTTCTTTAAGTTGTTTAAGGCTTTGGGTGGAAGTTGGGTAACTACCCAACTTCCCAAGGGAGGTTATGAAGGTGGTGGGGCCCACAAGAACCCCACCCCTTCATATTCTTCAACCCCCCTCAACTCACCATTAATTTTTGACAACTTCTGTTATTAATTAAGTGAGTTAAGTGTGGATGTTTGAATTTCAAAAGCTTTGTTGAGTTAATAAAATAAGGGTGGTGATTATTTTATTTGGGGACTTGTTGCTTGAGAGGTTTGGGGAGAAAAGCTAAGAGAAGCTAGAAGTTCTTCATCTTCTTCGTCGAAGAACACGAAGAACGCGAAGAACGCATCGAACTCCGTCGAAGAACGCCGAGTCCCCGGAGACTGACTACGCGACGCCGTATACTGCGATGGTTCTTCCGCGACGTCTTCTTCCAAAACTTCTCCTTCCCCAACATCTCCTTCTGTGACGTCTTTTTCCGCAAGGAATCCTCATTCGACGAACCTCTGTTCAAGATACACTCAAGGCAGGGGTTTATTTATTTATTTCTTTGTGAATACTACCTTGTCATTCTTCGTAAAATACGACCAATTGCTATCAATTAATGAGAGGGGGTCGGACCGCACAAACACGACTGACCCTCTTCCCTTATCCATGTTATTGTTTCTAATGTGGTTGGAACGGGAATGGCGCGGTGCCGTCGCACCGCACGGGATCGTGCTTCAAGTAATGCGCGACGCCGTCGTGTCGCGCCATGAAATTGAACCAAGTCGCAGCGCCGTCGCGCCGCGCCGGAGAACCACAAAAACACCGCGGCCGGAGTGAGGCCGTGGCGGAGGGGTGCGGCGCCGTCGTGCCACACCGGATGAATGAAGGCCGCGGCCGATACTAGGCCGCAGCGGAGCATGGGAACCAGCGGCCAGAAGCGGGCCCCTAGGGTTAGAGCAGGGAGGGGACCGGCCGTCGCCGGTCCCGTGGTGGCAGAAACCGGACGGCCGGAACGGACCAGTCGGGCAAGGAAAAGCCGGGGGTTCAAACCCTCGGCTGGCCTGCTAGTGGCCCCCATTAAGGGGGGTTGCGGTTACAAAACTCGGGGGGGCAGCGACCCCGCAAACCGAACGTCTCGGCCGTTCGGCCGAGCCAGCTGGTGTCGCGCCCCAGCGTGCCGGGTCGCTGCGTCGGGCCGCCGGGCCGGGCCGCGCCTAGCCGGACCGACCCAGACCCGGGTCGGGTTGACTTGGTTCGGGGCGCCCCAGGGGGTCTCGGGCCAGGTCGGTCCGGGCCCGAAACCCCCGTTTTCGGACCCTTTTCAGTCTTTTGCCAATATCTTGGGCTACGGACCTCCAAACGATGCACCGTCAGTTGCGATGCAATCCTTGGATCAAGACGGTCGTTTCAGTATATCGCACTCAAGGTTTCATTATAGTTTGGGTTCGGCCAGGTTGGTTCGTACACGAAACCAACCGGGCCCTCGGAATGGAAACACTCATATCTTAAGATCCGGACGTCTGATTGACGTGCCGTCAACTTTGTTGGGTTCCTATAAGAGAGACGGATCTTTTGGATTACTCCGCCCGAGGTTTGGATGCAGGTGGAGTACGGTCGGGTTGGTTTTTCCTTAAAAACCAACCGGGCCCCTGAGACGGAAAAGCCAATAACTCTCAGACCGGGCGTCCGATTGACATGCTGTCTGCGACGTTGAGTTCCTGTTGACGATACGGAACTTTTGGATACATCAACTATAGACTATGTGTCAGTTGGTGTATCATCCCCTCGGCTCGTGGAGCGGACCCTCCCGAGCGAGCTTGCTGTGTGCGGGAACCCTAGAGATGGCTGCGGCTACTGCTACTATGACGACTGTACAGAGATCCTCAGTGGATTCGACGGTGACGACTACAGCACTCAACGATTGTAACGCCCCGACCCCAACTACCCAGAGTTGGTGCATTACTTCGTAACATTGGCATGATCACAAAAGATCAAGTCTCGAAAGACCGATTAGTTTAGTAGCCTTGGAAACACTAGATACATTCATAAATGTTACATTACATCACAAAGTGAAAAAAACTATAATAACATAGTCTCCATAGTCCACACTTCTATCCTCTTCGGACTATCCCTGTAGGTCATTCATAAAATACTTCTTCACATCCTGGAAAATATTAAAACATTGAAAGGGGTGAGCTCAGATGCTCAGTAAGGATAAAAATATTGCGGAAGCTTTCATAAATAAACATTAACATTTAAGGCAATGTATAACTAAAACAAAAGCCTTTTAAACTTGAACTTCAACATAATATGGAAAAAGTAAAATGAGATAATGCCATTTACTTCTTCACATGGATATTCTACTGGTCGAATAATCACATGCAATATCAATAACCACTTTCATAATGAGGGAATGTATAATGCCAGACATTCTGAAACATTTTGTCAAGGCCTCAGCAAAGACGTCTAAAATGATTAAGGCCTCGGCCAAAACCATAAATCAAATTGGGAAAGGGCCTCGGCCAATTCCACATCTAGTTGTCTCATGAGACCTACCGATGCATCGAGGAGCTATAGCGGGCTCCACCCGTCACTTATTAAGTCCAATATATTCCTCATATGAACGGGTTTAAACATCTCATAAACCATAACATAATCGTATCACATAAAGAATGCATAAAGGAAACATAACATTTCCACATTTCAATCACAAGATATCAATACAACACATTGATATAATAAAAATGCTTTCAAAACCATTTTCAATACCAAAATAAAAGAAAAGTATAACATGGTATTTATTTTTCATTAAAAAAAATATGGCTTGTAGAGGAAGCCGAAACTCAAATAATGGTCACGGCGGAGGAGAAGTCATTGTCGCCGCATAAGTACGGAAAGAAAAACATTCCCTTTTGTCGTTTAGCAAAACGCTTCGTATAAAAATATTCCTTTTGAATAAACGTAAAAGTCAAAGGGGTTTATACACCGTATAAATGAAATTTGTGTATAAAACAAAATATGCCTGAATGAAAGGAGATTGAGACGAAGTCCTTAAAAAGATCGTTTTTAAAATGAAATAGATATATTATGTGTATTCACTATATGTACACATAAATAAAGTACAAATACAATATAGGACATAATAATATCATGACGTAATTTGAAAGTAGGATATTAACCCAAAGAATGGAAGTTGGGTTAAGAAGTTCCCTTACCTTGCGTCCTGTCCTGACTCGAGCGTTCTTTAACCTCCTGAATAATAAACTAGAGTTAATTTATAATTACTTAAGAACCTTTTTCATGTTCATTATTCCTTTTATATCCCTTATTACCATGTTATGAACATTATGTAATTATTTAAGTTAATAACGTTCGTTTTGTCGATCTTTGGTACTTGAGTCAATAATAAACTTCTTATAATTACAAGTTGTTTATGTGGTAGAATATCCATTATCTCCAGAATTATATTCATGATTTAGATGTCATATATATCATATATATCCAGTATATACATTCATTTATAATATTACGTAACATTTAGAGGTAAGAAATGAAATGCACCGTTCATGGAGACGGTAAGCCGTACGTACGCATGAATGCTACTTTCATTTCTATTTCATATTTAATGGAACGAAATCATAATGATATAAGTGTATAATATAATTCCAGTATAATATAGTGTATAATACCATTTACTCCATCCTTTATACATCCCACATATGGCATTAACGATTCAAATCACTTTGAGGGGGCGGTAGTCCGCACTTCCTAAAATGAAATTATCGCATTTTACCCATAATGGAAATCATAAAGTATGCCATAAATGAGAAATACAGCAGCATAAGTAAAACATAAACACATTATATATCATATATAAATATAGTGACATCTTAATGGCCACCTTTGAAGGTGTTATATGAGTGTTGAACAATCATCGTTTCGTGAGGCAGAAATTCGCCATCCACAGAAACCGTATGTTCTTTAACCATTAGATGTAGGTGTGTGTAAGTGTAGCTCGAATCCTTATTATAAAAACATCCTAGTATATTGAGGATACTGGTGTTGTTACAAAATAAATTAATAAAAAGAGTTTAGGGGGTTGGAGAAGAAAAATAAAACAAAACAACATTAGAAAAGACATTACCTCAAAATCGGGTAACTCTTTTTGATTTGAGCCAAAGGCTTCCTTGGGAAGAGTTCTGCCCAAAGTGAGGCTTCTAGGAGTAGTAGGGGGAAGTTGGGAGAGTATTTGGGCAGAGGTTGGCCGAGCCAAATGGCTTGAAAGTGTAAATGAGGTGGGAGAGGTGGGGGCCTTTTATAAGAGGAGAGGAGGGGCTCTTTTGGAAAGATTGAAATGTTACATTATTACACAATGCTTTTCGGATTCTAAAGGTCCCACACTTATATAATTCGAGGCTAAGGTGATAAGGTTTCGAAATCTCCTCATCCAATTGGCTTTGGACAAGTGTAAGCCTTGGATTTTTCATTATCTTCCCATTTTATTAAAATCGTTAAATAATGAGGTCATCGCTGCATCATAATGATGTCATAAATAATTTAATTTATTTAATGTCTAAAAATTATAAAAAAAATACTATGATTTAGGAAATCTTTTTAGATTTCTAATGAATATTTATAGTCAAAATTTTTACTTGTGTAACCCCACTTAAAAACTGTTTTAGTAAAATAACTCATGTTTGTGTCAATTTAATTTTAACATTAAATAAATATATATTTATGTCATTTTCCAACTAAAGTGGCTCCATGGGGTCCCCAAGTTGACCCATGGGTTGTCTTGGTCGGCTATGACTCATCCAATAGGAGTAGTACAAGTTTCATGCTCATCTCATATTATTAAAACATTATTTGTACCTTAAACTAAACTAATTACCTCTAATCGCGATTAAGAACTTAAAAGTTACTATTCACCAAAAAATTATTTTAATCTCATTGAACCACATTTTACTTCTTAATGACAACCATGTATGTCGGATTTTTGAAAATCAAATCACAGAAGTGGTAATATTTCATTTAAATGAAAAATCAGTTATTTAACTACCACTTAGTGGTTTCACTAATCATCAAAAATTGACGTTTTTCAGAACAATGCCAAAATTTCACCCTAAGATATAATTGATATTCCGAATTCAAAAATGATGTCTATTTTAAAAAATTACAAACATATAAGTTGCATTAATTAATTTTATAATTAATTCCCGCTGTCACAACAAATAGCGTGTTTTTAAGAAACAATTTATTTCAAAAGATTGGCAATTGTTTATGTCCAATTTCAATGTTAAATTAATTCTAATGACCACCATTGGATAAAATGGTAAAAATATATTCTAATTATACTTTAAAACCACTAAATAGTATAATTTATCAGAATAAATTATTTTGATTAAATAAGTTGTTTTAAGTATTTTTCACTATTCATAAAAAAATCAGAAGTTCTCAGAAAGTTACAAAAAATTCAACTTAGGATAATTTCGATATTACGAATACAAAAATGAAGTCCATTTTGAAATATTAAATTTCTATAATTTTAAAAAGTGGCTATTACTATTCATAACGGCTACATTGATTAGTCGCGGTGTTTTAGAACTCGAAGTTGCGTACAATGCAAGCTATTGCATTATTAAATGAGAAGCGTATCGTGGAAGCTCGGGGTGTTACATTCTCCCCTCCTTCAATAAATTGCGTCCTCACAATTTGAAATTTTTATTTGAAAATAAAAGGTTGAAAAGAGAAAATACCTTTGAGGATAACCCACATCGGAAATAAGGTTAATAAATATATAACATTAAAAGAAAGCAAGATAAGTACAAAGGTCACCCGATATAGCCCATTCTAGGATTCTATGAAAATATGGATATGGAAGAAAAACAAACCATCAAGGTCTGATGGAGAGTTATAGAAAACAGGATTAGGAGAAAGTTTAACCACAAGAAAATCTTAAACTTGTGATTGGTTAAACGGTCATTGAATCCCCAGTTGGAAAAGTTAACCGACAACATTTTTGTTTTAAGTTACCTTTTATAATGTTGAGGAATTTATTTAGGAGATTTACTAAAAACGTTAGGGAATATACATACTTGTTATGTATACTTTCATTCGTTAATAAATTTTTACCACAAACCCAACTTTTACTCCAAATGGTAACGGAACTCAAAAATATTCTATTTATCCTAATTTTATAAGGTTCCAAATGTTAACACATACCATTTAGATTAGTAAAACTATTTTGTAATAACCAGGGACTTCCTGTAGGCTAGTGGTAGGAAATAAAGGCTTGTCGCACTATGGTTGTGGGTTCGATTCCTGCAGATTTGTCCGACGCGACGGGTTATTCCCCACCCTGCAGGTTGTCCTTTTTCTAAAACTATAGTATTATAATATTCCAAAAATAATCTTCAGAAATGCTTTAACCTTAAACAATACTATCCATGGTTCAACTTAATCCATTCCAACCTTAATAGTTATCCAAAAATACCTCCGCCCAGACTTTCTCTAAAAGGTCTCTAAATTACAAAATCAATTGTAACATCAGATTCCCCAAACAAAGAAAAGTTTCTCTTATTGTCACATACTAAAAATATGATTACCTTAATCATATTAAAACCTTACTGAAATCAAAAAGTACTGCAGTACAATCCATATATATATATCACATTATTCTTATAACCAGAATATAATCCTTGAGTCCAAAAGCACCAATAAATTAATTATTCCGCTTCAACTGTAGTAACAACATAAGATTGTCCTTGATCCCTTGGCCTTTTCTGAGGTAAGTTTCCCTGATGCTTAGGACATTCATTTGCATAATGCCCCATTTCCCTACAATTGTAGCATTCAACTTTGACAGCCTCTTTCTTTCCCTTGCAATCACAAGCCTGGTGACCCTTTTCTCCACATTTATAACAAACTCCCATTCATTTTAGGCAAGTACCAGGGTGATTCTTCCCAAAATTATCACATAATGGAAAATCCTTCTTTCCCTTTTTCCCTTTATCTGTCTCTTGTTCCACCGTTCTCTTCTTCTCTTGCTTTACTTTGTTGTCATAAGACTTAGAGAATTCCTTTTTTGTCTTAATAGCACACGAGACAATATCTTCGTATGATGAGAAGGATTGTGATACTAAAGCTCGATGGAGAAATGGTTTTAACCCATCAAAGAAACGATCAATCTTACTCCTTGGGTTACGTATATAATCGGCAGCATGCCTCGCTAACCTTGTAAAGTTAGCCTCATACTTTGCGACATTCTCATCCTCCTTCTGCCTCAAACTCAGAAATTGCCTTTCCATATCTACTCGATGGTCACGAGGAAAGTATTTTTCTAAGAAAAGCTCTTTGAACTCCCTCCATTCCATATTCGATACGTCATCATCTTCCTTTGTGTTTTGAATCAGCGACCACCACTGATCGGCATCTCCAATGAGGCGGTAAGCTGCCATGACAACCTTCTCCCTTTCACTACTCCCCAAGGCATGGATTATTTTCTCTAAGGAATTTATCCATTGCTCAGCTACTATAGGATTTGTACTCCCATTGAAGGTTGGTGGTTGTTGCCTCATGAAGCGGTCTAACATTGATCCTCCACGTTGTGGATCAGGGTGCTCCATACGAGTAAGGTTATTATTCATAACCTGAGTGAGTTGTCCCAGTATGGTAATAAGTTGATCAGCACCAGTTGTATCTCCAGATCCACAATAATTATCTTGAGCAGGAGGGCAATCCCTACATGGAGTGCGTGCATTGATATGGTTTCCATTTCTTCCACTAGGCGCCATTTCTAAACAATGGCATAAACTAGATCAGTTTATGAATCAAAATACATAATCCCATACTTATAAAACACTTAACATAAATTGAACTATTTATGGATATATTCCATAATCATAAAAAGAAATGTTTTCTTTGATAAATTATATACTCATAACCCTTTATAGTGGTTTGTAAAGAAAACGATAATAATCCTAAGCATATCCCCTGGGAGTGTCATAACCAAGAGTGCAGCAAGGCCCGTTGTCGTGCACCAGTTCCCGTTCGAGTCTAGCTCAAAGCGGTGTTTTCGGGTTTTACCCCTAGGTACATCTGTGCCAGAGCCGCCTCTACCTGATCGTATCCAGACAGGGATGTATTGCTCGGAAAACTCACAACATCTCTACAATACCAAAATTCCAGGAAGTTCTTCTATACTAATCCTCAAAGTCTATCTTCGGGCTATGTGCTCTAATCAGAGTTTATCTAAATCTAGCTTCCATGGTTAGTACTAAACTGCCTCTGATACCAACTATAACGCCCCGACCCCAGCTACCCAGAGTCGGTGAATTACTTCGTAACATTGGCATGATCACAAAAGATCAAGTCTCGAAAGACCGATTAGTTTAGTAGCCTTGGAAACACTAGATACATTCATAAATGTTACATTACATCACAAAGTGAAAAAAACTATAATAACATAGTCTCCATAGTCCACACTTCTATCCTCTTCAGACTATCCCTGTAGGTCATTCATAAAATACTTCTTCACATCCTGGAAAATATTAAAACATTGAAAGGGGTGAGCTCAGATGCTCAGTAAGGATAACAATATTGCGGAAGCTTTCATAAATAAACATTAACATTTAAGGCAATGTATAACTAAAACAAAAGCCTTTAAACTTGAACTTCAACATAATATGGAAAAAGTAAAATGAGATAATGCCATTTACTTCTTCACATGGATATTCTACTGGTCAAATAATCACATGCAATATCAATAACCACTTTCATAATGAGGGAATGTATAATGCCAGACATTCTGAAACATTTTGTCAAGGCCTCGGCCAAGACGTCTAAAATGATTAAGGCCTCGGCCAAAACCATAAATCAAATTGGGAAAGGGCCTCGGCCAATTCCATATCTAGTTGTCTCATGAGACCTACCGATGCATCGAGGAGCTATAGCAGGCTCCACCCGTCACTTATTAAGTCCAATACATTCCTCATATGAACGGGTTTAAACATCTCATAAACCATAACATAATCGTATCACATAAAGAATGCATAAATGAAACATAACATTTCCACATTTCAATCACAAGATATCAATACGACACATTGATATAATAAAAATGCTTTCAAAACCATTTTCAATACCAAAATAAAAGAAAAGTATAACATGGTATTTATTTTTCATTAAAAAAAATATGGCTTGTAGAGGAAGCCGAAACTCAAATAATGGTCATGGCAGAGGAGAAGTCGTTGTCGCCGCATAAGTACGGAAAAAAAAACATTCCCTTTTGTAGTTTAGCAAAACGCTTAGTATAAAAAGATTCCTTTTGAATAAACATAAAAGTCAAAGGGGTTTATACACCGTATAAATGAAATTTGTGTATAAAACAAAATATGCCTGAATGAAAGGAGATTGAGACGAAGTCCTTAAAAAGATCGTTTTTAAAATGAAATAGATATATTATGTGTATTCACTATATGTACACATAAATAAATTACAAATACAATATAGGACATAATAATATCATGACGTAATTTGAAAGTAGGAGATTAACCCAAAGAATGGAAGTTGGGTTAAGAAGTTCCCTTACCTTGCGTCCTATCTTGACTCGAGCGTTCTTTAACCTCCTGAATAATAAACTAGAGTTAATTTATATTTAGTTAAGAACCTTTTTCATGTTCATTATTCCTTTTATATCCCTTATTACCATGTTATGAACATTATGTAATTATTTAAGTTAATAACGGTCATTTTGTCGATCTTTGGTACTTGAGTCAATAATAAACTTCTTATAATTACAAGTTGTTTATGTGGTAGAATATCCATTATCTCCAGAATTATATTCATGATTTAGATGTCATATATATCATATATATCCATTATATACATTCATTTATAATATTACGTAACATTTAGAGGTAAGAAATGAAATGCACCGTTCATGGAGACGGTAAGCCGTACGTACGCATGAACGCTACTTTCATTTCTATTTCATATTTAATGGAACGAAATCATAATGATATAAGTGTATAATATAATTCCAGTATAATATAGTGTATAATACCATTTAATCCATCCTTTATACATCCCACATATGGCATTAACGATTCAAATCACTTTGAGGGGGCGGTAGTCCGCACTTCCTAAAATGAAATTATCGCGTTTTACCCATAATAGAAATCATAAAGTATGCCATAAATGAGAAATAAAGAAGCATAAGTAAAACATAAACACATTATATATCATATATAAATATAGTGACATCTTAATGGCCACCTTTGAAGGTGTTATATGAGTGTTGAACAATCATCGTTTCGTGAGGCAGAAATTCGCCATCCACAGAAACCGTATGTTCTTTAACCATTAGATGTAGGTGTGTGTAAGTGTAGCTCGAATCCTTCTTATAACAACATCCTAGTATATTGAGGATACTGGTGTTGTTAAAAAATAAATTAATAAAAAGAGTTTAGGTGGTTGGAGAAGAAAAATAAAACAAAACAACATTAGAGAAGACATTACCTCAAAATAGGGTAACTCTTTTTGATTTGAGCCAAAGTCTTCTTTGGGAAGAGTTCTGCCAAAAGTGAGGCTTCTAGGAGTAGTAGGGGGAAGTTGGGAGAGTATTTGGGCAGCTTTTGGCCGAGCCAAATGGCTTGAAAGTGTAAATGAGGTGGGAGAGGTGGGGGCCTTTTATAAGAGGAGAGGAGGGGCTCTTTTGGAAAGATTGAAATGTTACATTATTACACAATGCTTTTCGGATTCTAAAGGTCCCACACTTATATAATTCGAGGCTAAGGTGATAATGGTTCTAAAGCTCCTCATAAAATTGGATTTGGACATGTGTAAGCCTTGGATTTTTCATTATCTTCCCATTTTATTAAAATCGTTAAATAATGAGGTCATCGCTGCATCATAATGATGTCATAAATAATTTAATTTATTTAATGTCTAAAAATTATAAAAAAAAAAATACTATGATGTAGTAAATATTTTTATCTTTTTAATGAATATTTATAGTCAAAATTTGGACTTGTGTAACCCCACTTAAAAACTGTTTTCGTAAAATAACTCATGTTTGTGTCAATTTAATTTTAACATTAAATAAATATATATTTATGTCATTTTCCAACTAAAGTGGCTCCATGGGGTCCCCAAGTTGACCCGTGGGTTGTCTTGGTCGGATATGACTCTTCCAATAGGAGTAGGACAAGTGTCATGCTCATCTCATATTATTAAAACATTATTTTTACCTTAAACTACACTAATTACCTCTAATCGCGATTAAGAACTTAAAAGTTACTATTCACCAAAAAATTATTTTAATCTCATTGAACCACATTTTACTTCTTAATGACAACCATGTATGTCGGATTTTTAAAAATCAAATCACAGAAGTGGTAATATTTCATTTAAACGAAAAATCAGTTATTTAACTACCACTTAGTGGTTTCACTATTCATCAAAAATTGAAGTTTCTCAGAACAATGCCAAAATTTCACCCTAAGCTATAATTGATATTCCGAATTCAAAAGTGATGTCTATTTTAAAAAATTCCAAACATATAAGTTGCATTAATTAATTTTATAATTAATTCCCGCTGTCACAACAAATAGCGTGTTTTTAAGAAACAATTTATATCAAAAGATTGGCAATTGTTTATGCCCAATTTCAATGTTAAATTAATTATAATGACCACCATTGGATAAAATGGTAAAAATATATTCTAATTATAATTTAAAACCACTAAATAGTATAATTTATCACAATAAATTATTTTGATTAAAAAAGTTGTTTTAAGTATTTTTCACTATTCATAAAAAAATCGGAAGTTCTCAGAAAGTTACAAAAAATTCAACATAGGATAATTTCGATATTACGAATACAAAAATGAAGTCCATTTTGAAATATTAAATTTCTATAATTTTAAAAAGTGGTTATTACTATTCATAACGGCTACATTGATTAGTCGCGGTGTTTTAGAACTCGAAGTTGCGTACAATGCAAGCTATTGCATTATTAAATGAGAAGAGTATCGTGGAAGCTCGGGGTGTTATAGCGATCCTATGTGGATCAGTGCTACCGATCCTTTGTGGGTCCGATCCTGTGTGGGTCAGCGTTCAGCGGTTCTGTGTGAGCCAGCGCCTACAGATCCTGTGTGGGTCTGATCCTGTGTGGGTCTTTGTGGGGGTTAGTTACCTATCGATCCTTTGTGGGTCAGATCCTTTATGGGTCATTGCGGGGGTTAGTTACCTATCGATCCTTTGTGGGTTAGATCCTTTGTGGGTCATTGCGGGGGTTAGTACCTATCGATCCTTTGTGGGTCCGACGGCTTAGATGAATCAGTGGATATATCTAATCATCTCTATCATCATACGATGAAGTAAACCTGTGTGAGCTGAATCCTATTTACTTTCCTTTGCAGATTGTGTTGTGCTATCCTGTGTGGATTTACGTTTTGCTTTCCTGTGTGGACTGGGTTGTACTTGAGCTCGGATGTTGGAGCCGAACGAGAATTGATTACTTAGGTATATGTATGGTCATATACCTAAGCAGTGTCGGATGTTACTTCGTGATTGTATCTTTCCTCTGTGGATTATCCTTTGTGGATTCTGGGAGACCTTCGGGGGTCTCAGGGTCCCTACTGAGTAGCTTATACTCACCCCTGCACGGGCTATGCCCGCACTACGTTGTGTTGGTTGCAGATGACGGACAGCGCTGATCGTGGTTGAGGCTTGCGGATCAAGATGGTACCTAGAGGTGGACCACTGGCGGGACGTACTGGGAGTGGACGGTTGGGCCCGAGGAGCTGTGGAGGCTATATGTACTCACCCTTCAGGTGGGAGTCCCAGTGGACGGCTCGATGTTGCGGCTTAATTTTCAGTTTCTATTTTCCCTTTCGAGTTGTACTTTACTTTCAGTTTGGGTTTGTATTCTGGCCCACTTACTTTTCCGCACTTACTGTTGTACTCAGTTTTTACTTAGTGTTTACATCTTCTGCTTGCTTAATCTGTGGTGTTTGTTTACTTTACAAAGGAAATGCCTCCCCTTTTTACTGGGATTTATGCCTTGGTGCTAGTCGCCAGCCCCTGGCCTATGGAAGGCGGGCTTGGGGTAGTCACGGCACGAGCCCCGAGGATGGGTCGTGATAATGAAGTCATCTTACCTTGTGTCTTGACTCTCTATGTACTTGTACAAGCTTCCTATATAATATATATAATTTGATTATAAATATTTTAAATAAAAATATTCTACTATATATTACCATATATTCTTTTATTATTACCTAATATTACCCACTTGTTAACAATCATATTTTATGGTTTCACTTCGGGTAATATTCTATTTGTTTTTCACAAGTGTCTTAAAGTGTTATATCATTGGCACTTATACTAATATCATGATTCTAGAATTTTTATATTGATATAAATATCATTTATATCCATTATATTTATATTTTAATAATATATATCATAATGAATTATGAAATGGAATACAACGTTCATAGAGATGGTAAGTCGTACGTATGCATGAACGTTGTTTCCATTTTCTATTGTCGTATTGAAAAAAAATATGTAAATGGAATGTATATATATATATATATATTTATGTATGTATGTATGTTTGTATGTATGTATGTATGTATGTATGTATATATATATATCATTATTCTAGTAGAATGACTGTATTATATATATATTTATATCATATAATTTCACTAAACCCATCATTTATATATTCCCTGTTGTGTGTGAATTAATCACATCACTTTGAGGGGGCGGTAGTCCACACTTCCTCAAACGAGATTATCGTATTAACATCAAATAGGAGGTAAAAAGGTATGTGTTGTAAAAATTAATAAAAAATCCTAAATACATATTATATATTACATATAACATATATAAATACATTTTTCAGCATAATTTCTACCATGATTGGTGGTAATGGAGAAATGAACAATCATCATTTTGTGAAGTAGTAGTTTGTCATACATAGAAAGTGTATGTTCGATATCCATTATATGGAGTTGATTTTAATTATAGATAGAATTTTTTTTTCATAAATACAACATATTGTATTTATTATTAAGGTTTTGTTACACAATAATGGAATAAAGATATTGTAGGGGTGAATAAAGGAAATAAAAAAGGATCTTGAGAGAGGATGTTACCTCTAAATTGGGTAACTTGTTTTGGTTTGCGCCTAAATGATTCCTTAAGAGTCTTTCTACCCAAAGTGAGGCTTTAAGGTCTAAGTTAAAATTTTTGAAAGGCTATTTTGGTAGATATTGGATGATGTTAAAAAGTTTGAGAAGTGTGAGGAATGGGTATAGGTGGTGGCCTTTATAGTGGATGAGAAGTGGCACTCTTGTAAATATTTGAAGAGAGAATTTCACCAACATTTTTCATGTTTCAAGTGGATCCAATAATGGACCAATGATGAGAAAATTTATTATAGGTTATAAATATGGATAGAAAATGGGTTTTTTTGAGTTTTTATGTCATTATGGGTCATAAATGTATGGTGTTGTGCTTTATTAACCTAATTTTGGTCTTAACCGATGTAATTAATTATAATTACATTTGCTAATATTGTTTTTCAAAACCTAGTTTTCATTATGATAAATTATAAATTATGATAATTTAAAATATGGAATCAATTTTTTCCAAATTCTAAATACATAATTGATAGGAAATAATTTAAAATTAATCTCATTGTCGGGTTGACACTATTGGTTTTTAAAGTAAAAATGAGCATAAGTTTGCAATGTTCTTATATATAATTTCAATGTCAAATTGTTTCCAAGGACCTAAATTGAATTAACTGGAAAAACTATTATCTAACTAATATATTAAACCATTTTAAAATATAATTTAACCTAATAATAAGATTATATGAAAAATAATTTTTGAAATAAAATCCAGTATATTTAACTATTTGTTAAAATATGAAACCCTTGATAAAAATACCAAAAAAAATATCCTAAACTAATTTTTATGTTTCACATCCAAATATAATTTTTTTTACATAATACATTTATAAAATTTACAAAAATTGGATTTATAATGGGTTCTCCATTTAGTGTCGGTAAAAAATATCGTAATAAAAATATAGGTTTTTTAAGCATAAAATCCGGTTTTTTCTAATCTTACATCTACCGAATCTATTGGATAAATATCAAAAATATTTTATTAAATATATAACATATTTATTATATTAATATCACTTAAAAATTGTATTTAATTTAATTTACTAGGTTAAAATACCTTTGTGACAATAATGATATTTTCCATTACATTCAATCGGTTTTCATATTAATTTATAAATAATTTGTTACCTATTAATTCATATTGTATTTTTTTGGAACCACATATTTTAATAATTTACTCAATACTATTCATATATATCATTTTAATGGATAGGTTATATCAATTTATAATAATATTTGTAATAATAACTATAGTTATGTAACACTCATTCTTGAGTGTTACTCAAGCCATCGAGGAAGGTCAATCATGCGTGTAATATAGCTATCCTTGTTGTTCCATTCTCTAAAATATTGACCCAAAACAACCTCCTGAATAGTTATAACGGGCTAGGTTCCACTGGCCTTAGGGACACCTCCCTGAACGCTGAAGGCTTATGACTAGCATTGAGGGTGTAAACATGAATTGTGGGGAGGCTATACCCTATGGGAATAAATAATATACGAGTACAAGAATAATAAGATAACATTAAATGGAAATAAATTACTCAGTAGACTCGAACCGGAACCCATAGAGATGAAGAGTATCCAATATCAATAAATAGTGGAAGCAATAAATAAACAAATACATCAGTAGATCAGCATGCCAAACATCACTTGTAAACTCTACCAAAACAAACAAGGTCTGCATCCATAGTAGGTCATATAGGTCAATATACAAAGGGAACCAATGGATAACCAGTGTAGCTACATACAAAATATACATCCTAATACAGGATTGAAAGCTAAACAAAAGTAAAACTCTATCTTGGAATGACCTAAAGGTCCATGAAAATAACCATAACAAATAGTGGTATGATCCACATCTTAAGGCTAACCCTTTAACTGTACGTAAATCTATAAATTCTACACATGTCCCGAAGGTCCCATTCAGGGTGTGAGACAAATATTAGTAGGATACCAACCAATGGTTCTCACCTATTATATTTGTTTAAGAATATAATAATCTCTAAGAAAATTAAACATAATTATGAAATAATAAACCCAACTTCCACTAGTGCTCAGAAGCCACCAGTGAGTGTCACCTGCTTTGGCCAATGATGGAATTCAGAAGCAAAGTGAGTCCTTGGCCCATGGCCCACAATACCTCTATAGTCACAAGTCCCGGTGAACCCTCAGGTTCCACCACAATAATATATATTGATACAACATGCCTTCTCACACCTTGTGTCTCAAAGTACCGACGTCCCGAAAGCACACCCAAACCTAGTATCCCAGCCTCATGGACCCCTACATGAATGCTCACATCATCCCAATGCATGAAAACCATAGGAACAGTGATGTCTGTCTGAAAATAAATCTTGAGGCCCATGAACTCAATCACAGAAAACCTTATCTCCCAACCTAATAGCCTCATGGAAACCAACCGAAGTCTCTTCACCTTCCATGTGGCTTTCTACAATAATCTCCCCCAAATCATAAATACCTAAACTGAAACTATCGGGGGCCTTTACCCACATGAGTGGTCAAAAACACCTCATCACGAATTCAGCATGTGTGCACATGACTCAATCGATGCTCTGGACATCACAGTTGAGTGACAATAACCAAATAAAGGACCTAAGCTACACCCTCTATAGAACCTCATTCCCCTGCGACCATGTCACTCAAATCTGATGGTCAGTCCATCCGAGTATCATGGGCCTTGCCCGACCTAATGGCATTGTCGCCTCAACATGACATCCCAAGACCCTAATCCTATGGTCAAAACCACTCATGAAAATATGGTTCAAGACCAACCAGTGAACAACATCTTTAAATCCGGATGTCCAGGCCATCCCAACCTCAATCCTCTCCCATCACAACCGCAAGGGTCTCATCACATGTAATCTCAAGCATTACATAATCATAAAACACATTTATGCACTTTTAACATGTAATTAAATTTAAATAGATTGAATTATGCTAGCTATCAACTATATCACATTAGAAAGGAGGTCTTTCATACATCTAACTCACTTAATCAAGCTTAATGAATTTAAACGTTACAGTTTAAATCAAAACTAATCATTTAAATACACTTTGTCACCCCCATCCAATGTATCCCAATGAGAAATGGAATATCTTTCTTCCTCACTCAAGTGTAACATGTATAGGTCTTTCTAATGGCATCCCTCATGGTTTAATAGTCATTTCAATAAGTTATCATAGGTTTCCACTCAAAACCTATCCTTACGCTAAAACTTTGCAACCCCAAAAGTCGGTGAAAACTCAAAACAAGGTATGCAAAACCTGCCTTAGACTCGTAGGCATAAGAATGCCCGATATCAAATTCTAATTTGAATCCAATCCGTGTAGATATAAGATTCCATATTAAACCATGGAATTTTTTTGGACGTAAGTAGTGGTCTGTAAGACAAAACATCAAATAAGAATAAGGGTTTGCGGGGTTAGCCGTATTGAGGTGATCCCATAGCTTCTGAGGGATCGACGAACAGAGGTCATATGAAGGAGTTAGATCCAAATTCAATATAGGAGAAAAGGTAGGTGAACACTATAATATTGATGACAAATAAAAAAGAAAGATATAGAGATAAGAGAAAAACAAATAAATAAAAAGGAAAACAAATAAAAAAAATACCTAGCACTAGCCACACGGTTTTCCAAACCATGTAGCAAGAGTGATGAATCCACTACCTAGGATCTACAGACCCGCATGGCCACCCCTCATGGTTTTTCATATAGTTCAAAAATCATCCATAAACCCTATATCAAAACTATATAGGTGGCCACACATATGTGTGCCACCACTCGCAAGGTTTCCCTAAACCCTAATCTGGCACCTGTTTTCCAAAAGCTAGGACATTGGGCCTCTAACACTCCTAAAACCCTTCCGAACACATGAGGAACTCCCCTAGCCTCTAAACCAACCCAAAAAATCATTTAAGGCTAATTTAACTCTTGGAATTGAGTTCCTATCAACAAATCAAAAATTATTGTAGCAACTAATTAAAAAAAATTAAACTGGGTTTGGATTTTGACTTGTTCCAAAATCCCAAGTCTTTCAAATATCTGAACCTTAATATAGCTCATACTTAGATATCAAAAAAAACTAGAGATGGTACCGAACACACACATCCCAATACAAATAACCCATACTACCCTTGCATCATGGGTTCTGGGAAAATTCCTCAAGGGGATCCCTACCTTAGGTATTTCCTAACTCGATATCAACATGACCAAAACTCAAATCAAACAAAGGTCCATCGACCTATTTTTGGACCCATGGCCCTCTTTTGATGCATCACCACCCCTGCACCTTATCAGGTGCTCCCATTTCACTCTTGACACCCAATCATATCTCGCACCACATCAGTGCCCATCTTGAGCCAATGGCCCCATGGGACAATGAGGTATTGCATCCCATGGATGCTAAAAGTAAACTCGGTGCCTCACACCTCAATCAAATACCATATCCTTGATGCCCTGATGCCGAAGGTGCCTCAAGTATCATGCATCCATCAGATGCCCCAATGCCTAACTACCTCAAAACATGCATCTAACGATGCACCAGATGGAGAGAACCTCATATATATATATATATATAATCACACACCATAGATCCTACCAAACCACTAACAAGTGTCTACTCAATTCATATAAAACCTATTCACCTCATGCCCTCAAAATAGACATGCCATAATAGTCCATTTCAAAATAAGCATGCCTCAACAGGTCGTTCCAAAAAAATGCAAGAGGAAATCATGGATACACCCATGGCGTACCTCTGACCATCATCAGCTCACCATTCTTCTCATCATGAAGAAGCTTCATGGCGTGAACCTAGCCAGACACACAATTGCCTGAATCTTGGTCTCCCTATGATGTTATTCAATCCACTGACCACTAACCCCATGGATGTGTCCCACTATCTCTCACATTCCCTCTGACTGTAGGTAAGCCTCGACTACCCTCTCCTATTAAAAATCCTTATCTAAACACAAACGCCAAAGACTATCCTGGCCCCAACCTACCGGCTATCTAATAATGATGTCTTCATAACCTATCGAGATGAACAACCTATTCATATGCTTGGGACTCCTTTGGAGGCCACTCACACTAAGTTCAAACATACCATAGTTTCTTACACATAAAGAAAACCATTGTTGAGCTTCCATGAGGTGGTATTGATGGGTCCTTAGCCTGACCTCTCTAATGGAACTCATCCCGAACTCGTTTCCTACCATCTGAACCATCACCTAAATCTATCCTGGGTTCAAACAGGACATGTATGTTATATTTCCCTTAAATATGAGCACCTTATTTACCACATATAATAACAAGGAAATCCTAAATATGTTTACCTAGACTTGTATAGCATGCCGTAATCTATATTCTAAGCACCCCACCCTCGAGTTTTCATCACTTACCATATGTGGTTTAAAGCGATACAACTCATTGACTGTAGTTTCAAAGTCCATGAAGCACATGTTTCCATACTGAAGTCTCAATAACTCATGAGTTCTCTACACCCTTAGCATCTCAGGGAATAATTTCTCAAACAAACTTTCCTAAAAGTCCTTCTAGGTCATCCCCACATGTCTATGAGCCTGAACCTACACATTCCACTAGAGCATAGTTTTCCCTCTAATCATATACATTGTTAGCTTGACCATTTTATCTAGAGGTGTCTTGATCTTCTCAAAAGTCATTTAAATTATTTCTAACCAATTATCAATAGCCTTCGGACCACACTCACCCTAAAAAAGAGAGTGTGTTATTACTAGAACTCACGTGTCAAATACATCATTGTTGGATTTTCTCCCTGAGCACCTCTGTCGATCCCATGCAAGAAACATACCAGGATTGATAAGAGATTTCATTAAGAAATGACCTAAATGTAATTCGTATTGGTAGTTGTCTTTCCTACATTAGATCATGAACTCGATCTTTCCCCTAAGCCTGTACCTGCAGCTCATACTCTGCCTTCCCCTCAAGGATCAGAAACTGATCATGCTCTGGTAGCACTGTACCATCACCCATTAGATTCCCCATTGATATGTTTAGAATGAATCCATTGAATACCATAAAATGGTCAGATATCCCATATATATATATATATATATATACAATGAATATAGGGAAAGTAGTAAAAAGGTAGTGCATACTCTTCCCCACTGCAACCATGCCCCACAGCATCCTAACCTCATGACCTCTATACCTACCCTTAATAGAGCCATGTATCATAATATACCCTGGCCACACCCATCCTGATAACCACTATTTACTTAGTCCAATGACCAAGTCTCCTAATCCTGGTGATCAAAATCACCTCAAACACAAAACATGAATGCTCCAATGAGATCCAGGACCAAT
Organism: Viscum album; assembly: GCA_963277665.1. Taxonomy (NCBI): domain Eukaryota; kingdom Viridiplantae; phylum Streptophyta; class Magnoliopsida; order Santalales; family Viscaceae; genus Viscum; species Viscum album. The sequence goes on from OY728136.1 coordinate 1,293,258,839, forward strand.
TCCCATGCCAAATAAAATTTTACATAGGCATAAAGAAAATAATATCACATTTCAAAAAATAAGAAATTTTATTAGTCATTTAACATTTCCACTTGGAAATTGACATATATCACATTGTATTATCACTTCACTAATCATATGTTCATATATGAAATTAAAATACCCTATAAATTTTCATATTAAAATCCAAACAACAAAGTCGTGCCTTACTAAACCAAGGTCCAATTCTCCATTACCGCACAGGTTCAAGGGTCACATATCACAACCAATAATCTCAACAAACCAAGTGATCCATGGAAATCATATATATTTTAATCAAGGTAAAATAAAAACATTATAACCCACCCAAGGTAACTCAATCCATCCCTTGTACATGGGAATGCAGGCACCCAAGACTAAGTTCTAAATATAGTTCCAATAACAACCTATATCTAGTCTACCATAACCCCAAATAATAATACTATGAAAATCGCTAAAATAACCTCCTATGATACCACATGTTGAATCCTGACCTGAAATAGCCACCCGAACAGTGATAACGGGCTGGATTCCACTAGCCTTTGGCGCACCTCCCTAAACGCAAAAGGCTTCCGACTAGTATCGAGGTTAAAAAAATGTAAAGTGGGGAGGCTATACCCACCTTTAATAGATAATATACTACTCCAAGAATAATAAGATAACATGCATCATAAGTAAATGAATCAACAGACTCAAACCAGACCCACATACTGTATGCACATCCAATATCAATAAACAGCAAAAGCGATAAATAAATAGAAATTGAAGCATAATGTAAAAATATTTTAATTCCAAATACCATTTATAAACACCCCTAAAAAAATTCATGCATCCATAGCATGTCATATATGTAAATATATAAAGGGAACCCATATAAAACTAATGTAGCTACATAAAAAATAATCATGCTAATATAGAATTGAAGGCTAAAGACGTAAAAATATAGTTAGGAATGACCTAAAAGTTCAGGGCAATCCCCAGGACATATAGTACTATGATCTATCTCTTTAGGCTCATTTGTTACCTATGCATAAAGCCATAAAGTATGTATGTGTCCCAAATGGCCCGTGTAGGGTGTGAGATGAATCATAGTAGGATACCAACCAATGGTGCATACCTAGTATATGTGTTTAAGTAGATAATAATTTCTAAGTAAAGTATAAAAGTACAATGTAGTAATAAATACAACCAACACTGGTGATAAATATCCACCAAGCAGTTTCACCTACTTTAGACAATGTTGTAATTTCATAAGCAAAGCGATTCCTTGTCCCTTGGCCCAAGGTACCCCTGTAGTCACAAGTCCTGATGAACCCTCTGGTTTCATCTCAATCATACAGCATGGCACCATGTGCCTCCTCACACATCATGTCTCAAAGTACAAATATTTCGTCCCACCTTTTTATAACATAACATTTCATTACATTTTACAAAACTGAGGATCTTTAAGGTTTAGTGTCTTGGAAACCAGGAACTTAAAACATGAAAACATAAAACATCCTTCTTAAACACTTGAAAGGATTCTCCTTATGTTCATCCTAGGTTAATTACTACATATCATAACCCGGGGACATACATCAAAAGAAAGGGTGAGCAGAAGGCCCACTAAGGGAAAAAAGGGAAACATTTAACATGTAAACTTGATATACATCAACAATGTCATGAAAAAATACATTAAGGCATGAGAAATAAATCTTGAGGCATATCATAATAAAAATAATGTATTTAATAACTTGAAGATGTAGCTATAATATTTAACATTGACAATCATTTCTGTTTCACCAGGGTCCATCCCCAAGGTGTCATTAAAAATTACCAAGGTTATTCACCAAGGCGTCGTTAAAAATGGTCATCTCTAGAGATTAAGTCTTTACCCCAATGAATTGGAGCGCTATCAGGTTGGACCATTAAATTTGTATTTATTATCATGTGAGACACATATATCATCATCAAACATTTCATAAACAACCCATATAGCATAAAAGAAATGGGTTTCCTTTCATAATCATAATGTTTTAAAAACTGCTTTAAAAGACATGATCTTTATGTCACTTTAAACCCACAAAAAGGGAAAATAGGTTTCGTGTATGTAAATACCAGAATTAAAATAGAACATTTTGATATATATTTGAATACCCCTATAGAAAAATAGCTTTTAGTATTCACTTAATAAATTAAAAGAATTTGAGAAAAAGAGAGAGAGATTTTGAGATGAAAATTCTGCAGCATAACGGCTATGTTACAGTGTTTTAGAAAACATTGAAAAGAGAGGGGACATGAGTCACCCACTCATAAATGATTCATGAAATAGTAGAGGGATAAAATATAATGGATATAAGAACATGGTAATTAAATTTTAAAGACATACCATATGAATTGAAAAACATTGAAGGAAGACAAAAATAAGATTTCTCTTATGAAAATTTGGCAGCCTAACGGCGTCACTTAAAACTTCAAAAAAATGAATTGGTGAGGCAAAATAGGGTCTCTCATCATATGAAAGTAAAAGATCAGTATGATAGATATATATATATCATACCTCAACATAATAAAAAAACATTAAAGACTTGACATGAAAATAGATCTTGAAAACGGGAAGGCTGAAGAATCCCTTAAAAATTCGGCAGCCTAACGGCACCACGTAAAACATCAAAATACTGAATTGAAGAGATCAAATAGGTTCTCTCATCCTATGAACATAAAATATCAGTATGATAGATTTAGGGATCATAACCCAACATAATAAAAAATAACTTGAAATACTTGACATGAAAGTAGAACTTTAAAAAATGATAAAGGTGAATGAATCGCTTAAAAATTCAGCAGCCTAACGGCGCCACTTAAACATAAAAAAAATGAATTGATGAGAGAAAGAGGGGGTATCTAATAATATGAAAATGAAAAGGGAAGTAAGAGGAATATAAAAGAACATCCTCCAACATAATAGCATGGAGCATAAAAGAAATGACATAAAATAGATTACTTGAAAAGAAAGAGAGAGGTATGATCTCTTACCTTAAAACGTATCTCTTAAAACTCAAAGGTTGGGACCTTGAGGGATTGGGGAACCTTGGGAGGACTACTTGGGAGGTAATGAGACCTTATATTCGTTTGGGGAGGGTTGGGAGTGAGAACTAAAGGATGAAAGGGTTGGTATTTATAGGGAAGGTGAGGTGATACTTTAATAATTTCAAGGGACACCTCACAAGTGGATTTCTCAAAACCATGGTCTCTCCCATGGTATTTCCCAAGGAGTTAGCCCAAATGGGGCCCCAAATAAAATAATTCATCACATTTCGTCTGCAAGCCCTTAAAATATATCATGACATCATCATGACACAGTTATGATGTCATTAAGTATACCGAAACCCTAAAACTGCATTTTTACTATTCACTAAAAATTCATCTTTCTCAGAAAAATCCCAAAAATTCACCTTAACCAAATATCAATTCTATGATTACAAATATGAACTCTATTTTATAAAAATAAATTTCTAAATATTTTTAATTTAAATTTTAAATAAATTCAATATTCACCGAAAATTCATTTTTTCAGAAAAATCCCCAAAAATTACCATAACATAATATTGATGCTCTGATTTCAAAAATAAAGTCCATTTTAAAAAAATATTTTTATAAATATTTTTAATTTAATTTTTAATTAAAAAACACTATTCTCCCGAAAAAACTAATACTTGACTAATAATTTATAAAACCGTTATTTACCCATTTTATTGAATCACATTACTTAATAAAGGTGCCTAGATTATATTAAAACTTTCTTTAAGTGAGATTACTAATCCATTTGGTCACATTACTAAACCTAAGCATAAAATCACTATTCATAATTTACTATTCATAAAAAATTATGTTGATCTTATTAGACACCAAATTCTTTACTGAACACTTTTGTAGAAGACCATTTTTTGAAAATCATTACACATCATTAATTATTTAAGGTTTACATATATATTTTAAAATATCCTTTTTTTTCAAAATTCATCATTATAATACATCCTAAAATTATCCAGACATTTTCAATTTCACAAACTTTACTAAAGGAAGAAATCACAATTTATTCATCCCAAAGGATTACACAAAGAAGCTATGGTCTCGTCACATAGCCCCTTATAACACCAACATATGACCTAAGTGTAAGGTATGCTATGGTGAGAGAATCGGAGGGCGGCTCGGCCAACATCGCACGAGTAGTAATTTCTATCAGTTTGAACTTATCGCGAAGTAGATTCCGTTCTAGCTTCACATGATGAATTTCGGCTTGGGTTTGGTCCAGATCAAAGCCCAGTGGGGCTACCTCCTTCCCAAGTTCCATTAGATGGGCTTCGAGTGGCCTGAGACTACTAGATTAGGCCATCGAATCTTCTTTCTATATTAATTAACCAAGATCACTTGTATTTAGAGACAATAATCAAAACGTTTAGTTTCCAGCGGTCATATTGACCAATGGTCATATAACAGTCAAAACCCAACGTTCTCATTTTAATTATACTCATGTTATCAAATGAAACAGTTTTGTTGAGTATAAAAATGAAATAACACACAAAATTAGGAAACCAGATTTATTCAAAATTTCGGGTCGTTAAAATCTTCCCCCCATAAGAAATTGCATCCTCACAATTTTTAAAATCAGGATTTGAAATTTCATTGAAATTCCCACATCAGAAAAGGAGTCAGTAAAACTATTACATTAAAAGAATGAAAGGGAAGTACAAAGGTCACCCTAGTTAACCCACACTAGGACTCCATGTAGGAAAACATGGACATGGAGGAAAAAACAAAGGGTCAAGTTCTGAGGGAGAGTGATAGAAAACATGATTAGGAGAATGTTAACCACAAGAAAATCACAAACTTACGATGTGTGTAAACGGTCTTTGATTACCTAGTAGGAAACGTAAACCAACAACGTTTTTTTTACATTACTTTTAATAATTTTGAGGAATTAATTTACTACATAAAACAAAAACATAAGGAAATATTCCTACCTTCAAGTACAGTTTCATCCTTTAATGAGTTTCTACCAAAACTAATATTTTCTCCAAATGATGAGCATTCAAAAACACTTGGTCTCATCAAAACACAAGAATAATCTTCTTGAGAGTCATGTAATACACAAAAGATTAACTATCAATTCCTTTTATCATTAAACATTATCCCAAAAATAGAAAGGGTAAGATAAAACAACTCTTCAAAAAGAAAGAATCCCATAGGAAGGGAAACTACTTTTAAATATTCAAAGGTCCATGGTACTACCCAAAGTTCATCATAGACCATTTCATAAATAACTGTCCTTAAAATTCCTCAAAATAAACCAAACTAATATTGAAACCCAATTATAAGAATGATATCATAAAATAGTCTTTTAAGATAGACTTTATCATTCATCTCCAAACAATATCAACCACCCTCATCATCATATAAAAAAAGCAACTAACATAATCACATTTTCCCCATGATAGGTTAATCATTTCCATATGTAACCTAAATTAATATAAGTTTGCCTTATATTCATTGATTCTTCAAAATATAAGTCAAACTTTACTCCTCAATGAAAATACCGTAGTAATCTATTTACCTCGATCGAATAGGGTTCCCAAAATAGTGAACGTCTTCCAAAATAATAATCATCTTTTAATCACCTAATCACCATTTTTTTAGAAGAACAACTTCACTACATCAACATGTGGTACATAACAATAGATTTTTTCCTTTATGATATAAAATCATCCTAGGTAGTGACTTGATGATCTTAGAAAAAATAAAAAATATACTCATAGAGCACAAACTAAAAAACAACATGACATAGACAATTATTGCGAAGAAGTTAAATGTACTTCAGTCATCATGATCCATCTCAACATAGGACTTTCATTGTTCCATTTTCCTCAAAGATTGTTGATCCTCATCATGCTTCTCACCCATTCCAAGTGAGAATTGCCTTGGATAATGACTAACTTCTCTTCATTTACGACATTGAAATGTATAAGGTACATTAGATCGAACCTTATCTCCATTCATCACATTATCCATTTTTTTAAAGAAATTGGCTACTTTATGCCCTATCTTCCCACACTTAAAACATCTCTCAGTTCCTTGGTGACATTCTCCTTAGTTCCTCTTCCCACACTTTTTGCAAAAAATAAATTGGGTCTTCTTTCCCTTATTAGATTTATCAGATGAACATCCTTGAGACTTTGTCTTCTTCTTCCTTGATGAATTTGGGCATTCAACTTGGTACCAATTATTAATTGTGATTTTTGATAGCTGGTTGGGCATAATCACAATATGTTCAACTTGATCTTTTGTAATCTCTGTCACATTAATAGGGAAATCATCACATTTCCTATCACATTGGTTGTTGGGACATGCTCTTCCATTTCCTGCCATTAACTAAGAAAAGAACGTATAATTAGGGGGATTAAATACTTAGCCAATAATCATGAAAAGGAAACTTTAATAATAGAAGGATAAAATTGTAGAAGAAAATTATATCCTAACTTGTGATCCCCTAGGTTACAGTCTAGGTTATCCATGATCATATGCTCTTATGTGAATCTTTTTTTTATTTTATCTTTGTTCCTTTAATAATGGTTCATACTAAGCTTATGAATTTACCAAAGAATATCCCCCGAGAGTGTCGTAACCAAGAGTGCAGCAAGGCCCGTTGTCGTGTACTAGTTCCCGTTCGAGTCTCGCTCAAAGTGGTGTTTTCAGGTTTTACCCCTATGTACATTTGTGCCAGAGCCACCTCTACATGCTCGTATCCAGACATGGATGTATTTGCTTGGGAACCCCTTACTCAATACTCACCAAAATACCAAGAAGATTTCCTATATTTAAAATGTTCTATAGGGTTATTTCTAGAGTTTTCATATCCTAATTTCCACAAATAACTAAACCATCCTTTTATACCAACTATTGCATCCCGCCTTTTTATAACATAACTTTTCATTATATTTTACAAAACCGAGGATCTTTAATGTTTAGTGTCTTGGAAACCAGGAACATAAAACATGAAAACATAAAACATCCTTATTAAACACATGAAAGGATTCTCCTTATGTTCATCTTAGTATCATTACTGTATCTCATAACTTGGGGACATACATCAAAAGAAAGGGTGAGTAGAAGGCCCAGTAAGGGAAACAAGGGAAACATTTAACATGTGAACTTGAGATACATCAACAATGTCTTGAAAAAGAACTTTAATGAATGAGAAAGAAATAATGAGTCATATCATAATAAAAATAACATATTTCATAACATGAATATGTGGCTACAAAATTTAACATTGACAATCATTTTCATTTCACCAAGGTCCATCCCCATGGTGTCATTAAAAATTACCAAGGTTATTCACCAAGGTGTCGTTAAAAATGGTCATCTCTAGAGATTAAGTCTTTACCAAATGAATTGGAGCGCTATCAGGGCACACCCTTAAATTTTTCTTTATTATAATGTGATCCACATATATCATCATCAAAAATTTCATAAACAACCCATATAGCATAAAAGAAATGGTTTTCCTTTCATAATCATAACGTTTTAAAAACTGCTTTAAAAGACAGGATCTTTATGCCACTTTAAACCCACGAAAAGGGAAAACAGGTTTCGTGTATGTAAATCCTATAATTAAAATAGAAAATTTTGATATATATGTGAATACCCCTGTATAAAAATAGCTTTGATTATTCACTTAATAAATTTAAAGAATTTGAGAAAAAGAGAGAGACATTTTGAGATGAAAATTCTGCAGCATAACGGCTATGTTACAGGGTTTTAAAAAACATTGAAAAGAGAGGGGACATGAGTCACCCACTCATAAATGATTCATAACACAGTAGATGGACAGAATATAATGGATATAAGAACATGGTAATGAAATTTTAAAGACATACCATATGAATTGAAAAACATTGAAGGAAGACAAAAATAAGATTTCTCTTATGAAAATTCGGCAGCCTATGAGCGTCACTTAAAACTTCAAAAAAATGAATTGATGAGGTCAAATAGGGTCTATCATCATATGAACATAAAATATCAGTATTATAGATATAGATATCATACCCCAACATAATAAAATGGAACATGAAATACTTTACATGAAAATAGATCTTGAAAACCAGAAGGGTGAAAGAAGCCCTTAAAAATTCGGCAGCCTAACGGCGCAACTTAAAACATCAAAATACTGAATTGAAGAGATAAAATAGGGTCTCTAATCATATTAAAATAAAATATCAGTATGATATATATAGATATAATACCCCAACATAGTAAAAACGAACATGAAAAACTTGACATGAAAGTAGAGCTTTAAAAAAATTAGAAAGGTGAACGAATCCCTTAAAAATTCGGCAGCCTAACGGCGCCACATAAACTTCAACAAAAATGAATTGATGAGAGCAATAGGGGGTCTCTCATCATATGAACATGAAAAGGGCAGTAAGAGGAATAAAAAATAACATCCTCCAAAATAAGATCATGGAGCATAAATGAAATGACATAAAAGAGATTACTTGAAAAGAAAGAGAGAGGTAGGATCCCTTACCTTAAAACGTATCTCTTAAAACTCAAAGGTTTAGACCTTGAGGGCTTGGGGTCACCTTGGGAGGACTAATTGGGAGGTAATGAGACCTCATAATTGTCGGGGGAGAGTTGGGAGTGAAAACTAAAGGAGGAAAGGGTGGGTATTTATAGGGAAGTAGAGGTGATAGTTTAATAATTTCAAGGGATACCTCACAAGTGGTTTTCTCAAAACCATGGGCTCTCCCGTGGTATTTCCTGTGGAGTTAGGCCACATGGGGCCCCAAATACAATAATATATCACCTTTGGTCGGCCAAACCTTAAAATATCTCATGACATCATCATTACACAGTTATGATGTCATTAAATATACCGAAACCCTAAAACTGCATTTTTACTATTCACTGAAAATTCATCTTTCACAGAAAAATCCCAAAATTTCACCTTAACCAAATATTGATGCTCTTATTGCAAATAAGAACTCTATTTCAAAAAAATAATTTTCTAAATATTTTTAATTTAACTTTTAAATAAATACACTATTCATCGAATATTCATTTTTTTCAGAAAAATCCCCAAAAATTACCATAACATAATATCGATGCTCTGATTTCAAAAATAAAGTCCATTTTATAAAAATAATTTTCTAAATATTTTTAATTTAATTTTTAATTAAAAAACACTATTCACTTGAAAAAACTAATACTTGACTAATAATTTATGAAACCGTTATTTACCAATTTTATTGAATCACGTTACTTAATGAAGGTTCCTAGATTATATTAAAACTTTCTTTAAGTGAGATTACTAATCCATTTGGTCACATTACTAATCCTAAGCGTAAAATCACTATTCATAATTTATTATTCATCAAAAATTAAGTTGATCTTATTAGCCACCAAATTCCTTACTGAACACTTTTGTAGAAGACCATTTTTCAGAAATCATTACACATCATTAATTATTTAAGGACTACATAAATATTTTAAAATATCCTTTTTTAAAAAATTATTCAATAAAATACATCCTAAAATTATTCGGACATTTGAAATTTCACAAACTTCACTACAGGAAGAAATCCCAATTTATTCATCCCAAAGGATTACACAAAGAAGATACGGTCTCGTCACATAGCCCCTTATAACACCAGCATATGAACTAAGTCTAAGGTGTGCTATGGTGAGAGAATCTAAGGGCGGCTAAGCCGACATCACACAAGTAGTAATTTCTATCTGTTTGAACTTCTCGCGAAGGCGATTCCGTTCTAGCTTCACACGATGAAGTTCAGCTTGGGTTTGGTCCAGATCAAAGCCCAGTGGTGCTACCTCCTTCCCAAGTTCCATTAGATGGGTTTCGATTAGCCCGAGACTACTGGAGGAGGCCATCAAATCTTCTTTCTATATTAATTAACTAAGATCACTTGTATTTAGATACAATAATCGAAACGTTTAGTTTCCAGTGGTCATATTGACCAATGGTCATATAACAGTCAAAACCAAACGGTCTCATTTTAATTATACTCATGTTATCAAATGAAACAGTTTTGTTGACTATAAAAATAAAATAACACAAAAAATTAGGAAACAAGATTTATTCAAAATTTCAGGTCGTTACACCAATGTCCTAAAATCATGCCCCAACATAGTATCCCAGTCTCACAAACCCCTTCTCGGAAGATCATATCATCCCAAGGTATGACAACTCGAGGAACAACATTTTTTTTCCTCAAATAAATCTCCAGGCCCATGACCATAATCACGAAAAACCTCATCTCTCAACCCGATAGCCTCACGGCTACCAAAAATAGGCTTCTTACCTTCCACATGGCTTTCACCAACAAGAACCCCCAAATCATGAATTCCTAAACTGTAACTATTAGAATCCACTACCCACGCGAGTTGTCAAAACCACCTCATCATGGAGTCAAGCTTTGTGCACACAACTCATTTGGAGATTTTGGCCATCATGGGTGAGCAGTAATCACCAAATAAAGGACCTAAGCCACACCCTCTCTCGCACCTCATTCCCTTGTGACCATGTCACTCAAATCTGATGTCCATGTCATCCATGTATCATAGGCTTTGCCCAGCCTCGCCAACTCAACCTGAATTCCAAGACGCCCAATAATGTGGTCAAAATCGCTAAATAAAATCTATGTCAATACCAACAAGTGATCAACATCACTCAATCTATATGGTCGTGCCATCCCAACCTCATGACAAGCCCGTGACAATCCAAAGGTCCTCTGCACATGTAATCTCAAGCATTACATGTTCATAAATCACATTTAAGTACATTAAACAAGTAATTCATTCTAAACATATTTAATTATGCTAGCTATCAACTATTAAACATTAGCACATAGTTCTTTAATGAATTTTACTCAATTAATCAAGATTAAATGATTTAAATATAGTTGTTTTAATCAAAACAGAACATTTAAAAACACTTTGGCACCCCATCCAAAGTATGCCAATATGTAATGGCCCCTCGCCCGTCCTCACACAAGAATAACAGGTATAATTCCTTTCCACGACATCCCATATGGTTTAATAGTCAATTAAATATTCTATAATAGGGTTCCACTCAAAACCCTTCATTTCACTAAAACTTCCCAACCCCCAAAAGTCCACAAAAACTCATAACTATTTATACACCACCTACCTTAAACTAGTAGGCGTAGTCAAATTTAATATCTAAGTCCAATTAAAATCAAATAAACGTAGATCTAAGTTTTTTTCTTCAGCCATAGATTTGGTTCAAATGTAAAAATCAGTATGTAAGACAAAATATCAAAGAATATGAAGGGCGAGCGGGGTTAGTTTACTGAGGCGATCACATAGCTTTTGACGGATCAAATAACGGAGGTCGGATGGAGGAGTTGGATTAGAATACATCATAAGAGAAAAGGGAGGGTATCTCCCTACTCTGAGTGACACAAAAATATAAAATATGGAGGGAGGATAGAAAAATATTGAAATAAAAAGAAAAAGAAAAATTAAAAAAATTACACAGCATTTTCCACACGGTTTACCCACACGGTTTTCCCAACCGTGCTGCAAAAGTGAGGAATCCACATACTAGGATCTACAGACTCGTATGGACACCCCACACTATTTTCCAAACTATGAACAAACCATTAAGAATCCCACTTTCAAAAATTAAGAGTTGATTGCAAGGTCATGCTCTACTAATCGCATGGTTTCCATAAACCATGTGCCTGCACCTGTTTTCTAAAAACTAGTACTTCAAGCCTACGATGCACCCAAAACCCTCCCAAACATCCGAGGAACTCCCTTGTCCTCAAAAAAAACCAAAAACACCAATAAAAGAATATTTAACTCTCATAATTTATTTTTGATCAACGAATCAAAATGTAGCTTATCCACTAATCGAAAAATTCAAACCAGGTGGGTATTTTAACCCGTTCCAAAAACTCTAATAAATACACTTGAAATGTATGCAAAGATGGGGTTGCGTATGATATACACCAAGTTTTAACTCTATGAATTTAATGTTTCACTTATTGAAAATCTATTTTTAGTGCTGCGTGATATTAATAATATCAAAATATTAAATTAATTTGAAAAAAATTACCAAAATTGCAGGGTGTTACAAGAACCATTTGGTTGTATGACTTTTTTAGGTGATTGAGTTTTGTGGTGGGGTCTAGGACTATTTACTTCTCCAAATTTTTAGAAAAAAATAATTGTATGATGATGAAATTTAGTTAGAAATTACACTTAGGTTATGACTAATTATGATACAATAATGGAAAGTTTTGAGACATGTTTTTTATATTGGGAAATAGATATGTGTGATGGCCCCTGATACTATGATTATGAATTGATTAGAGGAGGGTATGATCATGTGGATAGTGATGTTTTGTTTGAACATGGATATTTGGGGCACTATAATATGACCGATGTGAGAGATGAGGTCTCTGTAGATAAATATTAAAATAAATAAGTGTTCATGAGAGTTTTGGATATTCCAATTGGAAATATTATATGAGAGGTGAGTTTGTACCATTTTGGAAAAATAAAATATGATAGGATGACCATTGAATCAGATGAGGAATCAAGAGCTCAATGGGTGTGACGTTATGAATAAGTAATTTGTAGAATGTAATATGATATATTTGTGGTAATGATAAAGTCCATGAAACATTATTTAAATATTTTAGGAACGGGTGTGCATTGGAAAATTATCAGTGGGATTGGATATTAGTTACACAAGGTATTTCAGTATTGTTGGACCCTAGATTGGGTTTGCGATTTTTACTAATTGAAAAAAATGAGTGGGGATCATTAATATAAACACCTAATTGTTGGTTTCATGTAAGCTCATTCTTCTATATTTGTGATAAGAGAAATTCTATATTTGGGGGAACTCTATGAACTGTAAAATTATTCCATGCTCATTTCAAGAAGTTTTTTTGTTAACATTTGGGTGATATTTGTTTAACCCAACCTAGAGTCGTTTGGGGTTTTGTGTTGACACTTAGGTGGAAGTAACTAATTTATGTAAGGTAAATAAAAAGTATCTATATATGGGTATTAATTTATAAGGATCAGGTAAAGTCGGAATTTTTTTTATCTAATGGTTAGGATTTATGGGAGACTTACTGATAGATTGACCAGTTTTATAGAATGTCAATGTTAATGTATAGAACATAGGAATATACAACATGTTATGGCTTTGGGCATGGATATAGTCTCACTAGTGAGACAACAATTTCTGATGAGAATTTCTAAGTGATGATTGGGTTTGATTATAGGTGATTGATATTATTTTGTTCGCAAAAGATTTCAATTGATTTTTTAAAGTATATAGTTTTATAATTCCTAAATTTCATTGGAATTAAAGCATTAACATGGATTTTATGGAATTAATAGACACTATGATGTAAGGGCTAGTGGGATTTCAGTATTGGTCGGTGTGGTGGGGTACTAGAAAGGTAAAGTTACACAAACTATTTTGTGATGGTTTAGATAGATATAAAGTTACTCATTCAAGGAGATAATTAAGTTATTAAATTCCAAGGTGAGAGGGTCCTAGGTTTTTGAGCAATGGATCTAGTTTGGGTACAGTGTTAATACAATCATAAATAGTGGGAGACATAAAATCTGGGTCATGCATTGGTGGATTGGTGACTAAGATGGTTGAAAAAAGATGAAAATTGAGACTTTTCAAGGATCATAAGCATTAGGGTAGGGAGAATTTTAGGGAATGCGTCATTATGGGTTAATGAATTTAGCGTTAATTTTATATTTTGGCCCCAAAGTAGGTAAAATTTTAATAATAGGGATTTTTATAAGAATTCATAGGCTTTCAACATATTTATATTGTATTTTCTAATGAGTTAAAGGGATTAAAAGGTTTCTTGGGTTATTAGGTGATCATTGGAGAATGTTCAGGGTTTTGTAGCTAAAGATTTCTACTCTAAGTGAATGATCACACTACTACCAAGGGCTATTGTGGCATGGGGGTTGTGGCATGTGATTAAATTTTTAATGGATGGAAGAGGGTTGTGCCATTATGGGAGGGTATAATACCATAGTATCTCTATGTGTTATTAAAAATATAGAGTCTATAATGGGTCATGTGATATCCAAGAAATTACTATATGGAGGATGATTAGATTCGAGGTGTTTCACCAAAACCGAAGGATTGGTCCTTGAATGGTGAAATGTAATATTGTATTTATGGGATACATGATATTAATTCTTTGGATTCTATGGTTTATTTATATGTAAAATTATAATTTTTGGTCAAGTTAATGATCACACCATATAATGAGGGGCTATGCTATGATAGTTTTTCGATGGGAAAGGCTGATTCCACAGTGGGTGGATTGTGTAATGAGTGGTCCTTAGAAGGAAGTATCATCTTGATGCACCATGTTTATGCTGAATATAGCGTAGGGTTGCACCACAATGGGTTTTCTAGTGTAGTTGTGGACCCATAACATATTTATTCAATATATAGTGAAACCCCATATAAGGGACATTGAATCGTGACCCCCTTGGGTCACATTATAATTAAACCCTTTTATAATATTCTAAAAACAAATGATAGGGTGATATTTTTTTATATTAAATTAAAAACACCCTCTACGGTTGTTCAATTTTGGGATGTATAATAATGGTGAGGCCAATCCCCCCTCTCCTCTATCCTATCCCATTCACTATCCCGGGTCAGTGGTGATTAAAGGTAGATTCCTTCACCATTTAAGATATTCTTTTCTCCTTCTTTATTGGATCTTATTTTCCATTGTTAACTAATAATTTTACTGTATTTGGGTATGTTTTGTGTTATGATTCAACTAGGACATAGGGTAATTATTCTAAACAATGGGGAATTTAATTATATTGGTTAGAGGGGATCTCGTGAGGATGAATGCACTAGGTATTATGTCATTTTACTTAAGTTATGTAATTTCCCAGAATTATTAATGGATTTCCATAATCGTGGATGAAATTGATTGAATATTTAAGATTTAATTTTAGGGTTTTTATGTGTTAAAGGTATGGGTGGAATTCTAGGGGTGGTGTGCATGCCGCCACTCAAGGATTAGTTAGCGTTAGATCATCTGATGAGTAGTAAATTTATTGTGCACCAATAATTAATTATATTATTAATTATGATATTGATTATAATTTTTTTATAATTGATTAAATTTTTTTGATGGTATTATGTCCTCATGTTTATGGGTGGTATCCGATTGAGCTTGATCGACATTGGTGGTTGGGATTCGCTTAAATAAAATGGATTCGGTTTGAGGTCGGTGGTCCTTAATCACTATCTCTATGGTTTATACATTTATTTCATGTGAAATGTGATTTGAAGCCTCACCACTTGTGAGATATTTACCTTGTGATTAAATTATTTTTTATCCCTTGACTTGTATGAGGGGAATTAAATTTCCAAGCCCACGATGGGTCGTTTGATCATTAATCTTAATGCCTCGGTCACTGATGGTTGTGTTTTTTACAATAAAAATGATATGAGTGGTATGTAGACATTAGATAGGTATGAAATCAATGAGGTAATGTACAATGGAATGTATAATTAATTTCCCATAGTCACCTCCAAATAGGGGTTTGTGATCGATTGGGAAAAGTTAACTTAGTGATAGGTTGTGTGGAACCTTAAGTTATAATATTACCTCCTAGATAGTTTCATAGTTTCAGGGGTGAGTACTCCTCCCCCACTGGTTTGTGTGTGTTGGGGTATGTATACCATGGAAGGTTTATATGTATAGGTACAGTGTGAGAGGACTAGTATAGACCGACTTTGAAAAGTGGGATAATTTTTATGAAATCATTTTTCTATGAATTATTTTCATATTGTATTACTTGTGTAACTAATTAGGACAAGATGATATTATGTATATGTTGAGGGACACTATGCCCACTATGTGATTAAATGTGACCGTAGAGTTTGGTAATGAGATAAAGGGAGTATCTGGGGTATCTTTACCTTGATGTGAGCTAGATTACCATATTGGGTTCTCTTATTATATATAAACACTGGGGAGAATTAGATCACATGTATAACATGGTTTTAGACTTGTATGAATGGGGTGATGGGAATAGTTTTTGTGACTGTGAGGCCAACCTAATAAATGTATATCATGTTTGGGTGAGTTTCAAAGCCATTTGATCCCCAAGATATATGTCAATTTGTGTTCTATTCAAATACTTACATATTTAATTTATGATATTACTTATATTTTATGAATGCAAGTGATGGGAATCTTGGGTGGTATCCATTATGACTCTGTGAATTGATATTTTGTGAGGGAACAAGGGGTGTGTTCCAATATAACTAGTTATATTGATTATATGTGATAGAAGTGGGTATGGGTGCCATTATGACACGATGTATTGGTATTATGTGAAGAAACTAGGGGTACACATGATTTCAACCCACTATATTGTTTTTATATACGGTAACCAAGGATGGGTGCCAATATGAACCAAAATATTAATTATAGGTGATGAAACTGGGAGAAATACCATTCGTAATTACTATATTTATTCTCTATGAGGAAACTAAGGGAATGAAAAAAACTGACCATGTGTTTTGGTTGTATGAGATGGTATTATAGGTGGACACCAATCCAACCTTTGTAATTGAAGAATTGTGTTCGTAATATGGATGGTTGTTAGTCCAACCCTTTTTTATTAGTATCTAATATGTTTAGAGGAAAATTGGAATTTTTGGACTAGGTATCGTCAAGACAGAGTGGCATGGATAGTGAATATGTCCATGAAGGGTATTTTTTCTATTTTTTTATTTAATTATTATGATCATATCACATTTTTCCATCAATTCCATATAATGGATACGATAAAGATACCATTTTTCTGTTCTATTGAGTTGTACTCACACCCTACATGGGAATTCATTGAATTTTGGTACCTATACATAACTCATGATTACAGAAACAAGTAGGAGAGAGGAAAAATGATAGATGGTTGTGTTGGATATCTTAGGTGGAGGTAGAAGATGGTATCAGGTTAGGATTCAGTACTAGTTTTTATTTATTTTTGGTTTCATTTATTTTTTGGATTGTGTTATTTATAAACATACCATGGAATATCTAGGTTGTGTCCCCTTGAATAATGTGGAATATAAATAGTTCATTCTATTATTTCATTTGGTATGTAATTTACCAATGGTTGGATTCTTGTTTGTGTTTTTTACTTATTATTTAGTTTGGAACTGTGATGACTATTTATCTATTTCTTACATAGTGATTTATAAAATTTTCAACCATAGAATATAGTCTCCATGCGGTATCACCTTATACCCTCACTGCTAGTTGGTAGCCTCTAATGTACAAGAAGATATGTGTTAGGTCTTTTGAAACTCTGGTTTGGTTACTATTGAGTGGATCATTTTGAGACTTTATAATGGGGGTGACAAGATGTTATTTATTATTACATTAATTTTTAATCATTTATTAAATTTTATTGATTCATTTGATAAATATTTTATTCATTTTTACCATTGAATGTTAATGAAATGTATTTTGATTATTTATATGACCATATACCTTGGAGTAATCAAGAAAATCATTAACAAGGAATTTAGGTAACTATTTTTCGAATTGTGTAGGGATTAAACCAATGAGTGATGCGGAATTCATTATGTTATTTAAAAGACACTTCTTGAAATATAGAAACTGAAATTTTCCTAAAAATAATGCCTCGAATATAGCCCTATAAAAAACCTTAGATCAAACCATTTCTATCAATAAATTCCACTAAGATCTTGGTGAATTATATGGAATAAAATCAAATCATCCACATAGTTGGCCACTTTATGGGCACATTTCCCAATAACTTCCCTAATTTGTTATTTTTTTCATAGGTATATATGGATTTGGCACTCTAGTTATTGTTTAAGCAACTAAATCATAACATAGGTTATATTTGGGTGATTCAAAATAACCCATTTAGGGGTTAATTCTAGGAAGTTGTTTGATTTTTATTGGATATAAATTATAATTTCGTTAATTTATAATCATTTTTTAATTTTATATTTTCATTTGATGATTATTTCCTTCTTTTACTAAATTGAATTTGAAGGAAATAAATTCCATGTATTAATAAAATATTTTACCTTGGAGTATTTAATAAAATGATTTAAAATAATTTTAGGTGATTATTTATGAAATCATGTAGGGATTAAACCAATGATTGATGAGGTAATTCATTATCTCATTGAAATGATACTTTTAGATTTAAAGAGACGGATAATTTATTTAAAAAATCCATCCAATTGGTCCCTATAAACTACCTAGTATCAAATAATTTCTATTAATTGAGTTTAATTAGATCTTAGTGTTCTCTATACATTCAAACAAAATAACCCCCATAATTGGCCACATTATAGCCACATATCTCAATGACATTAAATTGTCTTTACTTTTTTTATTATTTATTTATGGAATCTACTCCACAGTTATGTTGCAAGAAATACTTATATTACATTTGGTATATTTAGTTGAACCACCCAACATTAGTCTCATTCACCTATGATATTGTCATTTTTCTTACATGTATGATGAAAATTAATGTTTTCATGTATATTTCAAATATACATGAAAACTATGATTATAAAAACTAATTTTATATCACCAATAGACCTCAAGAATATCCTATAATATAAAGTGAAGGTATGTGATATTATGTTGTAAATAATTCTCCAAATAAAAAATCATGTAATGTACTTTTGATCTTATTACTACACTATAACAACTAAACTTACATATTTTAGTAGATATTATGGAATCTATCATATTAAGTTCTCATGTGAGTGGATCAACATCCAGTCCCAACGATCAACCATAAGGTTACCCCTAATGTTTGTTTACTCACTAGACCCAATAGTATCATATACAATGACACCAATTTTCTACATTTATAAGGGATATAATTTTTAAATTCTCACTGACCACAAAGGTCACATAAAAAATTTAATTAATGGTCACATACTCATTAACCATAATTATTTGATAAAAAATACCCCTAATGGAAGTATACTCACTATTCTAAATAGATATATATACAATGGATCCAGTGGTCGCATACAGAGTTACTCCAATGGTCATATAATTACTAAATATAACTTCTATATCTTCAAGAAATGCATAAATATATATTATCAATAGTGTCAAAAAAATTATAGCATGCATTAACTTACTTATGATGGAACACTATCACTAAACAACCCATAAAGACTCATTAGATGACTCACATAGGAGAATAATTTTTTTAATTACACTTCTATAATTTCTATATAATTTAAAGGGTTAAATATTCATTCAATTTTCATTTTATTAAATATATTTTGGTGTGATCGGGTTGTTAAGATACCCATATATCAATTTCTACTTGGTATAATGATATCCTTATCTGTGAAATGATATATGAATTTAGTTATCAATTTATGATTATTACGGCCTCACCTTCTCCCCTCTTATGTCTTATTCTCAATTCATGTGCATATATACAAAAAAACACATATTAAATTGCCAAATATATTTTATATTGCCTACTTGAGTATTAATCAAATATTTTCACATGATAAAAAATATTGAAAGTTCTATAAGTATATAATTTTTAGAAAACTAATAAAAATGGAATAAAACTCCCTATATAGTTAACAAAATATATATAGTGAAAGAATTTAATGAAGATGAGTAGTACTACCTTAGCCACATATATAAGAACCAAATTCCACATATATGTTGAAACACCTCGGGGGGGTTTAGTATGTAATTCTACTTTAAATAATATTATAGTGTAGGTTACATGTAACGCCGAACTAAAATGAGTCATAAAATATTATAATAATCCTTTAGTAAAATGATATATAGTAATAAATTATGGTTTTTAAATTTTATTATTTTGTTTTGATTGATTAAATTTAATGATTATAAATTTAAAAAAATTAATATGATTAAAATCATTTAATGTTAAAAGAAAGTGGTATTGTTGAAGAGTTATTTTTCCTGTACTATGTATTTGAATAAATTGAACAATTTTAAATGAATTAAATGTATGAACTAATAAATTAAGACTCAATAAATTTTAAATTGATATGAAACAATATTATGACCATTTGATGTTTAAAAAGGTTGTTTTTCAATAAAAGTGGTTGTTCATTATATTTTTAATTTTCATTTAAAAGATAAATGTATGAATTTCAGAAATTTAATTTCATTGAATGAAATTAATTTTTGGATTTATAATATAAAAATATTATTATGGTGATTTTTTTTATTTTTCTAAAATAGTTGATTTTTTTGTGAATTGTAATAAACTAATTTTACAAATATTGTATCTTTTGTGACACCGTAATGATCAATGAGTCACTTGAATGTTTTAAAACATTTTTTTATAGAAAAATCATATATAATAATAATAAATGTAATTAATTTAAAAATGTAATTTTCAACTTATAAATCTAGGTTATAGAATTCAGAGATCTAAGTAAGGTTTTTATTCAAATAAAAAGTATGTTTGTTTCTTCTCTTTCAATCAAGAATTTATAAGGATAAATTTTTATTAATTTTTCTAAATAATTAAAATAATTCCCATTTTACTAAAAATAATTCTACAAATTCTATTTTATTCATCATTATTCATGAATTTATCATAAAATAAATTTTATTCTTGAAATGGGCATTTTTTCAAAAAAACAATTTTTTTGTTTTTTTTGAACGTGTATTGAATTTATTTTTTAACACTTAAATAGATTGAATATTAGAAAATATATTCCATACTTGTGATCATAATTTTATAATTTGGTAATGATTTCAATTCCATTTTTACTCATAATGAATAGTTTTCATGGTAAAAGTTTGTCACCACGGTAAATGTTAAGAGTTAAAGAGGGGGTTAAACGAAGAGATTGTGATTAAAATAACTATTAAAATTGTATAAATGTTATTTTTGAGTGTATTTAGAAATTAAATTATTTTATATTCTAAAAGGTACTAAATTATAGCCACATTCCATGATAAATATATTTCTTACATTTTAATGTTCTTATTATTCACAAGGGTGCCTCCTCTCACACATATAAAAGGGAACCTCCTCTCCTTAATTCTCTATACACTTTGAGAAACATGGTTTGATGAATATATACCCCAATAACCCTTAAAATATCTTCCACATTTCTTAGAGATCCTTTTCACACCAAATCACCAATCCTAGCAGGCTTAATGTTTAATCTAAAGGATGATATCAAAGGATAAGGTATAAATCATAATCGAATTCTTTCAATTTTATTTATTTTCCTACCTCCTAAAAATATATTCGAACAATCCTAATATAAACTAATCACTATATTTAATATAAATAAATGTTATTATGTTTATGTAAGTACTATTTTATAACTCTTCTCCATCTAATAGAAATTGAAACTTCATTCCTTCATAGGTACGGACAACCGTCTCCATGAAGCGATGTATTTAATTTTTCAGCATTGCATCACAAAGATATTTATAAAAAAATTAATTAATATATTTTTTTAATTCAATTATTATTTAAAAAACATAATTTATTATCTACCTTCTCACCCTATCAGTCATTGGAAAATGGAAACATTACTCATGTGTACGTGCTGAATACCTCCTCAACAAAGTTATGTAAATAATTTTTCATCATAGCCACATATGGATGATAATATGAATGAATTTAATGAATAAATGTGAAATTTATTATATTATTATGGTCATTTAAGGTTAAACCTTTATCTACATTATTTAATTTTCTTCCATTTTAAAAATTAAAACTTCGCTCATGGATACGTGGAAACTACCTCCTCCATGAATGAATAATCTCATTCTTTATCACTTACTTACATAGATAGTGCTAAAAAGAATTTAATTTATAAATATAATATATATTAAATGATTAGAATTATATAAGAGATGAAATCTACCATGTTTTAAAGACCAGAACCACCAAATCAAAACCTACATGAGAAAGGGAATAGTTTAAACCTAAATAATTCCTCTTATCTAAGAATTATGAGTTAGCAGGTAGAAAGCAGTTATAAATAAATGGTATATAGAAATATATATATGTTGATGCTCCTTTTTCGTCATAGAGTCCAAAGGAATGTAAAGAGAAATGACTTAGCACAAATTGATTCATCCTTTGAAGAAAATATCAAAAATCGACAAAGGGATGAACAAGGAGAAGATTGCCCATAAGTCGCGCATGTTTCCTCATAGTCACACAAGTCCACTTGCACGATGCATTATGGTTGCGCAAGTGACTTACGCGACTTTAGTGATAACCACCCGGGGTCTTCTCCTGCCTATAAATTGACCCTGTGGGCCCCTATTCGGGGAGGATTTTTTTCCAGAAACTCAGATTTGAGCTCCCAGTGCCCTAGTCTCTTCTCAATGATTCTGAAACACTTCTAAGGTAATTTCTTACCTAGAACAAAAGATCTAATGTGGAGGAGGAAGTCCTAAGTGTTGAAACTCATCAACACTTGCGCGCTTGAGTGGCCAGCCCTTAAGGGAAAAGGTTCACACTTGCGCGTCGCCTTACTCCTTCAATAGATCTTGCGCGCCACTCTTCTAGAAGAACCTCAAGAGGATTCTAAAGGCTTTAATGAAGAGTCTCTCAAGTATTACCCTGCTGGTTAACCATCGCGCAAGTACACCATGTGCCGCGCAGGCATACCTGCGCAGCCAGGACTTGCGCGCCCACGCAGTACCTGCGCGCCTGCCAAGACTTGCACGACCCTGCCTTTTTGTGTGCCCTTCTTTCCCATTTCACACCTCTTAATCCATTCCACCTTTCCTATTAATGATCCAGTCTTCAAGACACTCTTCAAAGCCATTTATGGCATGATTTCTTGATTTGACTTCCTTATCTGAAAGGAATTCTGTGAAATATCTCTCAAAACCTAGTGATTTACACATCTTTATGTCACTAAATATTGAGATTTCATTCATTCAACCTCATCCGTTAAGATGAGAGAATCCTAAACTAGTGTCTCCTTTTGAGGAATAATCCCCAGTCATAAGTCCTCTAATTTGGACATCCTCCTTAAGAGTAAGCCCCAATTCTTAAAGTTCCCAAATCTAGGCATCCTCCTTAGGAGTAAGACCCAGTACACTAATCTTGGCATCCTCCTTAGGAGTAAGCCCCAGTCCCCTAATTTGGGAATCCCCATCAGGAGTAAGCCCCAAACCTTAATTCCCTTAACATGGGCCTCCTTTTCAGAAGTAATCCCCAGTCTAAAATATGGGCATCCTCTTTAAGAGTAAACCCCAAGTCTCTTAATTTTTAAAATCTCGTAACATGGGCTCCTTTTCAGGAATAAGCCACAGTCTTAATTTGTCTTAACAAGTCCTAATTTACCTTTGATCTGGGAATCCTTTTCAGGAGTAAAACCCAATCATAAGTATTCTCCTAATTTGGGCCTCCTTTTTAGGAGTAAGCCCCAAGTTAGAGTATTCAAAATCTCTATGAAGCACATATACCTTTATGGACCCTGTTCCTAGATTTCTTCCCTAAAGTAAATCCTCACTTTCTTTTATCTGGGTAGTCATACATACATAATCCCCACATTATTTCTTATGATTGCAACATTCATGGCGCAATTGTCTAATATTTACCAAAACCTCTTTTTTCTCACACCGAGCATGACTCAGTGAGCTTAGAGTGTAAAAGTAATTGTGACATCCTTCTTTGAGCCATCAATCATAAACATCATACTCCCTTACTCAAACTACGTGGGTTCTGATTCATTTTCTAAACAAAGGATACGTAGGTAGCCCGTCTATGGGTTCGATCCCAACTCTAAAATAATCCATGTCCTTCTGAATGACAATAAACTTCAAGTGCCCCACTGAGTGTCTTTAAAACCAGCATGGTCATCATAATGACCAAGAGACTTCTGTATAAATGAGTCGAAGGGTACCATTGACCAAGAATCTATAATAAAAACAGATGATTCTCTATCGATGAAGAACCTCGAATACATACAAAAGAATCTCTAAATATCCTACATATTTAATCATTGATTGTCAGATCTGAAGGAAAGCTCATTTTATACTTGGTAATGTAATAAGGATTAACGAACATAACTTAAATCTATAAAGAGTGTCCCGGAGTAGACAATAATTCCCCTCAAAAAGGTGTGATGAGTCCGACCTCCCATCCTCTCGACCAATGAAAATTCCTAAGCCTCATCAGTCCACCAACTAATGAGCACCTACCTTTGGAAAGTTGGTCCGGATGGATGTGGAATCATTGGATGTTTCCGGTTCTACGATCAAACCCGTTAGAAACCAATCGAAATGTTTGAACCTCCCATCAAGGCTTTCATCCCCGGATTCCAAGGAAAAAAAATATTGAACCCGACGTGAATCCATAACCAAGTTAAAATGATGTTTTACCTATTTGTTAGGCCCCTATTTAAAACTCAATGAGAGGGCCAACAAAAACAATCATTGACATATGTGCTCATCAAAAAAATGTAGTGGCTAAATTTATCTTGATTATGTCTATTATATCAAATAGGCACTCTTTTCCCAAGATCTTTTGCATTTCTAGAATGGTTGCTCTCAAGTTCACACCTGTGAATACTGCTACTGCAAATGCCACTACTGCTACTCCTACTAGATCGTCGTCCACTCTTAGGACGATATCACCTACTCAGAGTCTTCAACGCTGGGTGTCAAACGCACTGGTTAAGGAGTACCGTCAACACGGTACCATCCCAACTTTGGAGGCTGCCCGACAAGCCCTCCAAGTAAACAACTCACATCGGTCGTTCGGACAACGACGACCAGTGATCAAGAAGCAGGCGGTGCTGACTACCGTCTCCAACTGTTTCGGGTCTTTATCCCCAGAATGCAATCACCATTCGCTCCCTTATTCTGGGGAGGTGAATGAGCAGGTCCCTCAGGACCTTAATTCAAACAGACAGGAGTCCTTCCTGAGGGCTGCCACCAACAATCGCCACCAGACTCATGTGGCATTGCGCCCTCAACATGATGAGGGTACTGAATCCATGCGTTCGGCTCAGGTTCCTCAATCCCGAGCAAGCAAGAAGAACCACCAGAGGTAGAATCTAATCAACCGTGAGCAGGCTCTCATCTCTGCCATCTCCGGAGAAGTCCACCTATCTAACTTGGTGGCAAGAAACGAGCAGGAACATACACCTTCCCGTTTTAATTCCGCTATCTAGCAGACTCGTCTGGCAGCATCACGCCAATCCTGCCAGGAAATTCCGACGGAGTACTATAGGTAGGAACATACACCTATTTCTACATCATCGTCTAGTCAGCAGGCTCATTTGACTACATTTTATGGATCTCGTCAACCACGTTTGGATAATTGAAATTAGCAGGCATATACACCTGCTAGTATTAATCAAGCCTACCAACAGTCTCGCTTGGTAGCATTCGGAGAAGTTAGTTGGAAAGCCCCGGCAACGAATAGGAGGCAGACTCACCTCTCTTCCCCCACACCTGAGTACTGTCAGGATTCCCTAACAGGAAAAGGAGGACACGAGCAGGCACATACACCTGCTCCAAGCCCGGAATGGACGTATATTCCTGTTCTGGCAGCTGAAGTCACCAAGCATATTCTATCAATGGTGAAAGAGCAAAAGCAAATCCCTACTCATATTCTGGATGCCTGCTAGGATATTATAACAACTTCAGCCTAATCTCAGGTAAAGACACATAAATCTATCCATACCAGTGGAGTGACACATCAACAATTCACTCCGGAACAGACACAGACATCTGTTCTAGTCCAAGAGGGTTGTGGGGCATACTCCCCCATATCATACAGACAACCAAGTCAGGAACATACACCTGATTTGAGTAGAGATCATCATCCTAACCTGGACATCTTTCCTGATTAGGCATATACACCAGCTCGGAGCAACCACTTTTGTCAACAAGTGGTTTCCATGGCGAGTAAGAAGGATTCTATGAAAAATACCCACACAACATAGTCAGGAGATCAAGAGCCAATCTGTAACAAGGCCTTTCTCGATGCTGGAGTTCTTGAAGCCCTAAGACAATTATCTGTTGAAATTCAAGATTCTACTCCCTCATTTCCCAATAGTGGGAACATTAATTATGAAGTTCTTCAACAGACACTTCCACATGAAGGCTTGCTTCATGACAATTCGGTCGATCTCGAAGTTTCATCATCAGATGAGAGCCACAAGACCCCTCTGTGTGGTCAGAAGACCAAGGAGCAAGAGATCTCATCTTTTGTTATAACCCGTTATGGTGTTCCTCCCCATGATGATTAATTTCGCTACGAAATTCCTCTCTGCAGTAGTGATTCACATTGCTTGGAAAATTCTCTAGTGGACAATGTAGTGCTGAGAAATCCCTCTTATCTTGAGGCAATTGAAAATGTGAAATAAGTCATGTCTGAAGCTTCATCACTAGAAGGTGAAATAATTTCTTAGTCAAAAGATAGCCCAAGGTGTAGGTCATTCTCCGAACCACCCCTAAGTCATGCATCTTCTAGTTTGATCAATTATTTCTCTACCAATCCTATTGAATCCAATGAAGAAACAAGGAAACACCAACTCTGGTCAAATCAGGTAGAATAATTTTCATCAAATGATAAAGAGGAAATGTTGAACATGAGAAAACAACTGGCGAAAGGTGAAGTGCCAGTCATTTTTTGGCCTCTGGCTGACTCTCAGTATAATATTACAGAAATGTTGATGGAAGATGAAATTCATGATATTCGTCTCAACATATGAAAAACTCTTTGTCAGTTGAAAAATAAAGTATTATCTTATGATGAATATGAAATTCATCTTAAGATAATAGAAGGGTTACAACGTCAGATTGATTTGGCATCTCTATCAGTCTCTCGATATCCGAAGGCTGAAAAGCACCAGAGAGACCTTCAACGTTCATGCTTTGGAACACTAAGAAGATTTTTTCAGTTAATTGCCAATGCCCCATCTAGTATTCGTGTCAGAGGATGGGGTGTTCATGGAGCACTGCATCTCACGGTGCTCTCCAGTCAGCAAAGCCCCCCTAAAATGGTCTCATGCAATGTTATTTCCCATGGCCGGCCATAGTCAATGGGCTTTGTTTGTAATCAAAAGCTTTCCCAAGAACAGGCTTCAACTAGTTCCTCTCAGAATAAAGAATACAGAGAACAAGTTGTCAAATTACTCTTTCATCAAGAAAACAAGAATATTGAACATGCCTCTTGTTTGGAGCAAGAACGTCACCAAGTGACAGATGTGTCGAAAATCATCCAACGGTCTTTTAGACCAGGTGATAAAAGTGGATACAGGTTAATGCATCCGGCTAATTTTCGGACTAAGGTTCGAAAGATCAAAAGGACTTTCAAGAAATTCTCATACATAGCATGTCAAGAACCACCGCAGTTCGCCAGACTGTGGACTCTTTTAAACCAACCCTCGGAATCAACAAAAATGATTCGGGGAGTTGAGCGAGAACAGCAGGAACAACCCCAGTCCACTGGACTGGGGACTTTTTCAAATCATCAATCCCCTCCTAAGAGAAATTTGGTCTTTTCTCGATTGTGGAAGAAACCTCAAGAGGAACGAAGAGCCAAATTATCAGGAGATTCCCTCTAAATTACAGTTCGTCAAGAATTTACTGAGGGATTGAAACAACAAAAGGCAATGTCTCATCAAAGACATGGAAGAATAAAATATCATAGAAATTCTGATAGAAGGGATACGATAAGTTATGCATCAAATAATGTCATCAATGCCATTGTTGCTGATCCACCAGATGACGCTCACTCAGGGGACTCAGATGAAGAGGTTCATGCTCAAGAATATGTACGCACCGACACAAATGAAGAAGGTGTGTGTACAAAAAATCAAAGGATTACTTAGAACCTAGGTAATCCTTTGAGTAACCCACTTCCCCCTCTCCGAAAATAATCCAACAAATGGAAGGGAAAGAACCAAGTTACATATCCTTCCTCTGGAGAAGGTCAATCGCTCTCACTAGAGCAGAGGTTTGCACAACAGGAGGAAGAAATGAAGGAATTAAGAAGGTTGAATGAAAAACTACTTCAGAGTAGTCTTCTTATTAAGCATGCTGGAGTCAATCAGCCAAAGAAATTTGTTGCAGCTACTGATATGGATCAAAAATATCCTCCTCTATCAGTACACCCTCACAGGTCTAATCCTACGGGTCAAGTGCAACAACAGTTGGTAGTGCTACCATCAGTTGCAGCACCAATCGCCACATTTTTCCAAGCTCCAGTCATTGCACCTACCCATGTCCAAGTTAAACCAGATGTTTCTCAAAAGTTAATAACTACTATTGAGTCCCTAACAGATTGGTTAGAAACTTTGGAAGGGAAGCGTGCGCAAGTTCAACCAGAAAATAAAGTTTTTCCTGAATGGGTAGATTCAATTTCTCCTACATCCAGTTTTGGGAACCCTATATTCCCTATTTTAAATGGATCAGGCGATCCTGAACAACATTTGATACATTACGTGTCTTGTTGAAATCCTATGATGGGAACTCTGGAGCATCAAGAAGCAGTGAAAGTTAGATTCTTCGTGCGAACCTTGCAAGGACCAGCTTTTGTTTGGTATACAAGCTTGCAATCCTGGTCAATTACCGGATGGGAGGATCTTCACCAAAAATTCCTCCTTTAGTTCAGCTCAACTTTGCTAAAGACAACAGTTTTTGATCTTACAAATTGTAAGCAAAGGGAGAATGAAAGGGTCTCTGATTTCATTGCTTGATGGAAGGGATTAACATATTCCTTGAGTTTAGCACTCCCTCAAGAATAATTGTTGCCAATATGTGTGGCGAATCTGCATGACGAACTATGCATGCCGTTAATCCCTGTGAAATACACAGGAGGGTTTCAAGACCTTACTTAAATCGCTCAGCAGATTGAATATTCCCTTATACAGGCTAAGGCTAAATCTCGTGTAATTCCATCAGCTCCAGGAAGGAGAATGGGTAAAGCAGAAACTGCTACAGTTATTCTTAAAAAAGAACTTGTACCTATTTCTACATCAAAACCTCCATCTTCTCAAAGGGCTCCACCTTCTTAGCACCAACAACAAAGGTATTTTCGTCCAGATGATAAAAAAAGATCAAATACGAAAACAATTTGAGGATCTGAAGAGCAAAACACACTCTTTCTGAAATGAACATGTTCCTGGTTATTTCATTTTGGCTCTGGAAAAAAAATTTGGTCCAATTTCCAATACCCAAGAGGCCAAATAAGAAAGGAGATGAATACCGTCCTAATTATTGCCCTTTTCATCAAATGTTGGGGCATCCCATCCAGGAGTGTTTTGTCTTCAAAGACCTCCTGCAAAAGATGGTCGACTCGGGACAAGTCACATTGAAAGGCTCCTCAGCCCAGCTATCATGTGTCACTGCTACAGTTCCAGAGGAGAAAGGTGAATAGTAAGAAGTCAAAAGCAAAAATACACAGAATTATGATGATTGGATGGTCAGAAAAACAATCAATCGAACTCATGATATTTTGCGAACACAATTGAAGAAACCAATTGTGTCTTCTGCCATGAATGTTGCGGCAAAACCCTCTTCATCAGAGGGAAAGTCTTCAAAGAAACGGCATGATTCAAAGAAATAAAAAGAATCAGAAAAAGATGAGTATGTGTCAAAGCCTAAGTTTTATTTGACTTTGGTGGACTTCATGCCATCTACCTCAATTCCACGGGCACCGCCCCACCAAACGGCACAGCCTAAACAGGCTAATCAAGCATAGTCTTCATCAGACGAAGAGTTAATCTTTGGTTCTGTTAATATGATTAAATTAAGAGATCCATATGCTAGTTGAAGTTTTGATTTCAATGAGCATGAATTACCTGTATCAAACAAAGGAATCAGAGGAAGTTCTAGGGGCTCAGGATACAGGGGAAGACGTGGATCTTTCAGAAGCCACTATTCCAATTCTACCTCGGCTAGAACTGTGTACGCAGCAGAAACCCATGGTAGAGCCCTTTAACGAGCTTAGAAAGAACAAGAAAGTTCTTTTACCAATAGAAAATTCAGTCCTAACACAGTTATTTTGGAAGACCGGTTGAAGGTTCCATCTTCTTCTTCTCAGCAAGTAAATAGATCTAATCGGTCTAATTTTCCAAAACGAGGAATATTGCCAACTCCTATCCCAATACAAGATGCATCAACTTCCAAAGCATATGCTTCCAAGGTACCTACTAAACCACATATTCCTATTGGGAAACGCAGACCTCTGGATCAAAAGTATGATATATTGAAACACTTGGCCCATGTACCATCCACGTTATCAATTCTCGATGCTCTGAATCTGTCAAAAGATCTTCGGGAAGCACTCATTGAGGCTTTGTCAAGTCCTCAGGAGTTTGAAACTGAAATTGTTGCAGCTGAAGTCTATCACATAGAGAATAATCCTGCATAATGCCATGCAATAATATCCTTTACTGATGAAGATGAATATGATGTTGTTCATGGACATATTAGACCATTGTACTTTTCTGGAAAGGTCAATGGTGTGGATGTTCGGAGAGCTTTCATTGACAATGGTTCAGGAGTCAACCTCATGCCCATTTGTACACTTCGTCGATTGGGCCTCACGGAATCTGATTTATCTCCTTCCACCATGATGCTAAAGGGATATGATAAAAATGAACAAGAACCACTGGGTGAAGTTACACTCAGAACTCAGTTTGGAGATCTTGTATCAAATTTAGATTTCATGGTTGTTGATCAAGACTCAGCCTTCAACATCTTGCTTGGAAGACCCTGGCTACATCAACATGCAGTTATCCCTTCATCATACCATCAATGTCTCAAATATTGTTTCGATCATCAAGTTGGGACATTGTATGGTGATAAGGCCTCGTTCAAGACATGTGAGTCTCAATACATTGAGGCAGAATTATATCACATGGAGCAAAGGGAGAAATCCATAACAAAGGAGATTACCAAAGTTAATGCTCCATATGGTTTGGAAAATATTCCAGTAAATCCATTTACACATGTGAGTACAGATTATGTTTTTCCTATCAGTAAAATTGATAAGATAGACCCAAATCAAAATACTCTTATGGAAATATCCATAATGTCAATTACGACAATCGAGCCAGACAACATGGGAGAAATTGGAAATCTACCAAGCAGTGATGAAAGCACAAATGGTGATGTCTTTATTTCATCTGCTTAAATCCAACAAGTCTATGCTTTTCCAATTAGGCCAGAAGAAGTTATAGCAACATCGGAGGTGAACAATGATGTCAATTCTCAATCCATCATCTCCCCTTTATTACCCAAAGAAGACCCTTCATCATCACTCGGGTCGGAAATGGAAGCTTCTTCTTCAAAATATGAAAATTTGGACATCTCTTCAGATCATGAGATTTCTACTTTATCATCTACTATGCAAGTAGAAACGGAATAAATAACACATGATGAAGAAGAAGAGGAAGATCTCAGAGAGGCTCCTCCAGCATTTGAAGAGGGTATCTCTACCACTGTGGATGAACTCAGAGAAATAAATCTGGGTACAAACGGAGATCCACACCCCACTTTAATCATTGTGGCCATTACTCTTCAAGAGCAAGATATGTATATTTTTTTCTAAAGAAAATATAGATATATTTTCCTGGAACTATACAGAAATTCCTGGGCTTGATCCTGATGTTGCTACTCATCATTTGGGTTTACCAGAAGAACATCGAGGATTTAAGCAAGCCATGAGAAGAACACACCCAAATTATGCTTCCAAAATTGAAGCTGAAGTGGATAAGATTATCAAATCTAAATTCATTAGAGAAGTTCAATATCCCAAATGGTTGGCTAATATTGTCCCAGTATAGAAAAAAACGGACAAATTAGAGTTTGCATCGATTTCATAGATCTTAATTAGCATTATACTAAGGTTGATTTCCCAGTTCCGATTACAGAATTTCTAATTGATGAAACAGATGGCTATGAAGCACTTTCCTTCATGGATGGATATTCTGGATATAATCAGATCCAAATGGCCCCAAAAGATGAGGAATCTACAGCCTTCAGAGCCCCTCAGGGTGTGTTTTGCTACCGGTTAATTCCCTTTGGCATAAAGAATGTAGGTGAAACTTATCAGCGTGCCATGCATCGTATCTTCAAACCCTTCTTAGGGAAGTTTGTTGAATGATCTGTAGACGATTTGGTAGTTAAATCCAAATAATGTTCTATTCACTTGGCTGATTTGGAAGTCATATTCTGCAAGCATCGACAACATAATTTGAAGATGAACCCCTTAAAATGTGCTTTTGGGGTAACCTCAGGAAAATTTCTCAGCTTTTTTGTACGCCATCGTGGTATTGAAGTCGATCCTGAGAAGACCAAGTCAATCCTTGGTATGTCACCTCCTCAAAATTTGAAAGAATTAAGAGGAATTCAATGACACTTAGCCTATAATCGACATT
The DNA here is from genome assembly GCA_963277665.1 of Viscum album. Taxonomy (NCBI): domain Eukaryota; kingdom Viridiplantae; phylum Streptophyta; class Magnoliopsida; order Santalales; family Viscaceae; genus Viscum; species Viscum album. Next base: position 1,293,291,363 of record OY728136.1, read on the forward strand.
TCATCGCCAATTTAGCAGGCAAAAGTTTACCCTTCACCAAATTGATGAAGAAGGGAGTCACTTACCAGTGGACTAAAGAATGTCAAGAAGCATTCGATATTCTCAAGAAACACCTCTTTTGTCCACCGGTACTCACACCACCTATTGAAGGAAGACCACTTATCCTCTATGTGACAGCTCTAGAGTAATCATTGGGTGCCTTTATTTCTCAAAAGAATGATGCTGGGAATGAAAATAGTCTCTACTATCTGAGTCAAACCATGCTTGAAGCAGAAACCCGGTATTCCTGTATTGAGAAGTGCTGCCTGGTATTAATCTTTGCAGTTCAGAAGTTGAGACACTACTTGCAACATCACGAGGTCCAATTGGTATCTCGTAATAACCCGCTCAAATTTATCCTAACTCATCCAATGCTTACAGGACATCTGGCAAGGTGGGCAGTTATTTTGCAGCAATTCGACATTCAGTATATGTCTCAAAAGGTGATAAAGGGCCAAGCTCTGGCTGATTTCCTAGCTGAACGCCCTTCAGTGGAAGACACATCTTCAGATATTGAACTCCCTGATGAGGAAGTCTTCCCTATTTAAGAAAGTCCTCAGGCATGAGAAATTTATTTTTATGGTGCTTCCAGAAGTCCAACAGGGAGGAAAATGGAAAATCCTAAATTCAACAAAGTTGGCTTAGGAATTGTGCTCATTTCTCCAGAAAAGGCAGTGTTACCTTATTCCTTCTTATTGTGGTAAGGTTGTACCAATAATGAAGTAGAATACCAAGCTCTCATCATAGGTCTGGAATTAGCAATTCAAGCACAAGTGAATCACTTAAAGGTGAAAGGTGATTCAGACCTGGTAATCAAACAAGTGAATGGGGATTATGCCATCAGAAAAGAAGAACTAATCCCTTTGTATGACTATTTCAGAGAGTTAATGGCAGAATTCCCTTTGGAACCGACATTTTCTTATGTCCCAAGATCACAAAATGCTCAAGTTGATGCATTGGCTAATATAGCCACAGCTCTGGTAGATCCAAATAGGGACGAGACAACCATCAGTATTGCCCACCGTCGTGCAATTTCACCTTATGTTCGAATCAGAACAGAGGAAATTAATGAAATTTGTCCCATTCCAGAACCGTATGGTCATACTATAGGATGGATGTCACCTATCAGGGAATACCTTCAAAATGGAACACTTCCACCTGATAGAGCTGAGAAAGAACAAATCTGATGATGTGTGGTTAAGTTTACTCTTTATGATAGCCCAGATCACCTAGAGAAAATTCTCTACAAACATGGTTTTGATGGAGTTCTCTTCAGATGCATTGATGGTGAAGAGATAATGGCTGTCATGAAAGAAGTGCATGCAGGAGTCTGTGGTGCCCACCAGTCTGGACATAGACTGTCTGATCAGATTCGAAGGCTTGGATACTTTTGTCCTTCAATGATACGAGATTGTGTCGATTTCACAAAGAAGGGTCATTCATGCCATGTACATGCCAACTTCATTCATCAACCTCCAGAATTGCTTCATACAGCTAAATACTCATGGCCATTTTCCACATGGAGAATGGATGTGGTGGGACCTTACCCTTCGGCTATGGCCATGCAGTTTAAGTACATTCTTATTGCTACTAACTTCTTTTCCAAATGGGCAGAGGCAATACCTCTCAAGGAAGTCAATTCTAAATTCGTTGTTAGCTTCATAAAGTCTAACATCATTACCAGATTTGGTGTCCCTCATACCATATTGACGGACAATGGCACCTATTTCTGTTCATCCGAGATGAAGAAGTTGTATCAAGAATACAACATCAAATCCAACCATTCATCTCGGTATCATGCAGTGGCCAACGACCAGATAGAAGCCTTTAACAAGACTCTTTCAAATATACTACAAAATATGGTGTATAAAGATAAGAGGTCATGGCTTGATAAACTCTTTCATGCTTTATGGGCTTATCGGATTACCACCCGAACTGCAACTCAGTCAACTCCATATTCATTGGTATATGGAACGGAAGTCGTCTTGCCCATTGAAGTTCAACTACCCTCACTCAGAGTTGCCATTTGTGATCATTCATCTACATATGAACAATCTCAAAAGCGATTGAATGAATTGGAGCGGTTAAATGAGAAAATATTGTGCACTTTGCACCACTTGGAAGTCTATTAGAATCGAATATCATGATATTTTAACAAAAAAGTTTGTCTTCGTTCATCACTCAGGGAGAATTGGTAATTGGTCTTAGAACTCAAATGATACCAGGAAAGAAACCTCCAAAGCATGAGCCAAAATGGGAAAGACCTTATTCAATACATATGGTCTACTCCAATGGAGCTTATTCATTAATCTTAATGGATAGAGAACTCATCACTACTCTAACCAATGCGAGATTTTTGAAGAAGTATTTTGTATAAACTGCAATGTATCTTTTTCTTCCTTGCTATATGACGTTAAACTATATAGAAATGGTCTATACATATGACCTTAAACAATTTGTACTTTGGTCCCACATGATGCTAAACTGTGAAAAAGTTCCCTAAATGGTCTTATATGACCTTAAACTACATCAATGGTCCAGTATGACCTTTAACTGCATCATCAACGGTCCATGCATATGACCTTAAACTATTTGTGAGTTCCTTACATCCAGCAAGACATTAAACTGTGATGTCCTAACTACATGACACTAAACTGTATAGAAGTGCCTTACGTCTGGAAAGATGTTAAACTACATAATCATCAAAGTTCCTGTATGACCTTAAACTACAATTTTGTCCAGCATGACATTAAACTGCACCATTCACAGTCCATGCATATTACCTTAAACTATTCACAGTTTCATCCAACATGATGTTAAAATGTGAGAAAAAATCCCCAATGCGTCCAACATGACGTTAAAATGGTGCACTCTTTTGTCCTCACTGCATGACAGTAAACTGCACAGTCCCCCCTTTCATCCAACATGACGTTAAACTCTATTGTCCCCATCGTCCTAACTACATGATGCTAAACTGTACAGAAAGTCCATGATACATTTTACATGACATTAAATTGTATTTTGTCCCTGCTACATGACACTAAACTGTGCAGCACCAATAGTCCTAACTACAAGACTTTAAACTGCATAGTCCCTTTATATGTCCTACATGACATTAAACCATGCATCGTTAAGGTTGTTGTTACCTTATGTTTCTCACACCAAGTATGAATCATGTGAGCTTAGAGCAAACCTCAACCATAACACTCTCTCTGGGCCGCTAACCATGTGTAAGTCTTAACATCTTTTTTTAGCTCATTGTCCCTAAGAACAACTTGATGATTAATTCATTCTTTAATTGAACTACATGGACATTGATCCTTTCCTTCTAGGCTGGGTATGTAGGCAACCCCCCCCCCAGGTTAAATCCCCAAACCAATCTCTTCACGTTTGTTCATCTCCATCTCATACGATGACAATTTGTGAAACCGCCCTTAGAATCAATATCTTTACATTGGATCACTTTTTCCCTTGTTATACGACGTTAAACTATACATCACTTTTTTCCAGTATGACAATAAACTACAAATTTCATTGATACCCTCACCTGAGAGGGAAGGATTATTTTCATTGAATTTTCAATCATGTTTCATTTCAAAGACTACGTGCACACATGGCAATGCCCGAACCTTATATCTTGGGTTAAACCATCATTTCACTAAAGTCCCCTTTCACCCTTCACATGTACGAACCAAATTTGTACATAGGGTATTTCTAGAACTACGTGGGATTGGTTCCCATCCTTAGGGGATACGTAGGAAAATTCGAGTGTCCCTCAAATCTAGCCCCAAGTCTTTGGGCCTAACCCCAAATTCCATTTTCAGCCCCTTGGCTGAAAAGTCCCCATAAAAACACACATTGTGTCTTTCTTACAATGGTCCAAGCTCTATGACCCTAAACTAAGATCTCTAATCCTTTTTTCCCACATGATGTTAAACTATAGTTTAAGAACTACGTATGGCTTGATTCTCATCTTTATGGGATACGTAGTGAATTCCAACATTTCAATTCAGGACCCACCCCCCAACATGATTATGGTTAGCATTGATCTATGTATCTCTGTATACATTGAACAATACCCATCTTTATGTGTCATAATCCTAACCTTAAATATTTTCAGATCCTCATAACCCTTTTCATGACTTCTAGTCACAAAAATGTCAAACTTCTGAGAGTTCTTTTGTCTGACTATGCAGCACATGCCCATAGGCGGCCTTGCATAAACAGTCTACATAACAGACTTGTTACCTAAAAGATACTATTATTTGACTATGCAGTCAATTCCCTTAGGTGGACCTACATAATTCAACCCCCTAACGGGTTTTTTAGATAGTGGTAACTTCATTCTTGGGAAGAATTCCTCTTTTGTCCTTGTTTGTCTTAAATGACAGTATGTAGGGATCCACAAAAATAGTCATCCTTAACATATTTGTCCCATATCATTTTTCATGATCTAAAAGTATTCAATTATATGGCTTATATTCTCCTTCCCTACGTTTGGGTCAGACCTTCGTAGGAGTGATATTCATCCAGTTCTTCAATAATGTTGTTTGGAAATATTTTTTCCATATTCAAGTACCTCTTTCCATACAGCAAACTCTATACTTTGGAAGATTTGAATCTCCATAAACTTTCACTGGCTTTTAGCACTAGGAAAGTAAATTTCTGAGAGTTCTTTTTCCCAACTATGCAGCACTTGCCCATAGGTGGCCTTACATAAACAGTCTATATAACAGACATGTTAACCAAAAGATACAATTTTATTTAACTATGCAGCCATTGCCCTTAGGTGGCCCTGCATAATTCAACCCCCTAACGGGTTTGTTAAATAATGGTAACTTCATTCTTGGAAACTACTTCTTCTAATGCCTTTTATCTCTTTTTCATATCATTCCTCGGATTCAAATATTCTTAAGTCATAGCTTACATATTTTCCCTCATACTTGTGTATGGTAATATGTTTTCAGATGAATTTTCAAGGAATTGAGTCAATTCTAATCCATTTCGGTCAAAGCTATTTCGACCTTAAACATTAGCCTTTGTATGTCCGACGTGCATGACTTTAAACTGCCAACAAAAGACAGGGGAACTCTGAATAAAAGTCAATTTCCCAGATCACTAAACATACATTTTGTATGATTTAGGTAACATTGAGCAATTAAAAGGTTCGAATTTTGTAGTGTTATTTGCATTAATCCTAGTAAAAATCAAGCTATGCATACTAGGCCCATTGGCTTTGGTAAAATCTAAAGCATGTAGAAAAAAAGAATGCAGGTACAAATGAGTGAAGGTGAAAGTGTTTTTCATTGATGCACAAGAGTTAGAAGGAAATCCACAGACTGGAGTCTCTTCTCTTTTTCAATAATTACAAGAGGATTTCAACATAAGTCTTCAATTGATGAACCACATCCCGAGCTTCATCAGCAGCTACTTGAGCTCATGCACTCGACCAACGTCACTCTTTTCAGCCTGATGGAGTGATTTCTTGGCATCAGAAATGGTCTTCATAACATTCATTTGAACTCCCTCCAGTGAATTATTGAGTTGTTCAAGTTCCCCAGTAACAGCATCCAACTGTTCCTGAAGGTGCATCTGTTGGACGACTTTTTCTTTGATTTTATGCTTTAGCTCCTTCATCTTGGCAGTATAATCAGCCTCAGCTTGGGATACCGTAGCCTCAAATTCGCCGATGTCAACTGAAAATTTCACCCTGGTCAGATCTTCATGGCACTTTTGCTCCTACTCCCTCCTGAAGATGATCTGTTTCACTGTGGTGTGGATCTTTTCATATACAAAACCGCCAAGTCCTAGTATGAAAATTTGGGAGAACAATCGAGGAATTTTCAATGATAACTCTTCTAAAGGCACCTCAGATATGATTTTCGAAATGTTGTTCCATGCCTTGCGTCGTGAAAAGCTGAATGCTTTAAGCATCTCTGGGTCTGATTCGACATCATCATCACAGGGGGCAGGTAATCTGGGATTAATGCACATAAGGAAGAGCCTTGTTCTGTTCTTTCCCCATGACTTGTGCTTCTTCGCTTTCAATTCTAGTGGGGGCCGAGGCTGAGGCTTCACCTCCAGACTTAGCCACTGTCGTTGACAGCCCTGCATAATTAATTGAAATCTTTGGTTAGCTTCAAAGGATAACAAAAGAATCGGTTGTCCTGAAAATTAAGTACAACCACAAATATTGTTATCCCTTACCCGACGGTGGGTCAGCAACCTGAGAAGACTCCTCCCCATATTTCCTAGTCTCAACAGGATCTTTAATATGGGTCTCAAGAGGGTTTACTGGGTTTATCTCTACTTGAAATAATGTTTCTGCAACGGTAGGGTTGACATCAATGTCCACACCCTCTTCAGGAATTGGCAGTTCAGCAGTTTTTATGGATGGAACTGCGTATCATTTTCAGTCATGATTAGAAGCATAAATTATAGGAAAATTTACTGGGAGAAGGATAACACTCATGCCCAAGGTCTTCTAAATCACAGGACAACTTAGAATGATCATAAAATTCTTCAAAAGACATGCCATTATTCATCATTTCATCTAATGATATTTCAGAATCCTGGTTAGTCTCACTAGTGGGAGCGTTTGGTGTGTCTTCTTGATGACTTACATCCTGCAGCCCCTAAACCTGGATAGTATCTTCGGGTAAAATCACAGCATCAGTTACATCAGTTGCAACAGTCTCCAGAAGATCTAATGTAGGAGTTGAACCTGAAGTATCACAGAATGGAAATCAGTCGATGTTTCATTCAACATTTTTATGAAGCATTGTTGACTTACCAGAAACAGGTTCTTCTCTTCTTGCAATAGCAACAGGAGGGATACTGGGAATAGATGCTAGCTCTTCTCCAGGAGCAGCCAAGTCAGCTTGGATCTGTGATTTTTCCACAGCACCCTCCATTGTCTTTGAAGGAGGATCAGTCCTTTCCCTTAGGGGGAAATTGAAGAAGCCCCTACAATCCCCAGAAATATGAGTAACCATGTGGTCATGGGTATAAACTCATGATTACTTGAAAGACATACCACTGCTAATGAAGCATTTAGCTGTGGACTTCCTCCTTCGTTGCCTTTGCTTCTTTAGTTTTTTGGGAGTATCGGTAGTCTCCCTTATTGGCACTTGGATTGGTGAATGGAAGGTTATGTCCAGCACCTCATTCAAGGCCTGCTGGCCTGGAGATATCTCGCCTGGTTCACGAGGAGAATCAACAGCAGCCCCGATAGTAGTACTACTAGGGCTATACTGTGGTGAAGGAACCACAGTTCCTTTCTTTGCAAGCTGAAAAATGAAGAAAATAGCTTCCTTAAGTAACAAAGCTTCGACTGAAATCAAGTTGCAAAGCAAATAAGGAAAGAAAACTTACATCTTCTGGAGCCACATACTCATGCCACTCCTCATCTCCAGAACCGCCATCCCCCACAGTGGTGCCACGATCAATCATTTCATTCACCCGCCTAGTGACAGCAACAGACTCATTATTGGCATATATGAGCATTTCCAGCTCTCTGATGTAAGCCTGCACTTCATTGGGGTTATCCTCATATTGAAGATTTGTAGAAGCCATAAGATTCCCTATTCCAGGAAGTTGTAGGCCCTCACAAAAATCCAGCCAGGCGGTCTCAGTACCATAGTATAAACTCTGCCATAGCTGGACAACCTCTGGTCTTAGATATGAAGGCTGCGAGGAAGGTCCAACAATTTTTGACTTCAATTTCTTCCCAGCTCCTGCAACTACAGAAAAAGAATAAGAAAGTAAGACTTATTGCTATTTAAAGTAGCAGTGATTAAATTACTACAATGAAGTAACTGACCAGGAGTTGATGGAGTGGGTCTTTTAATTCTAACCGGAGGATTATATCAGGCACAAAACCATTTTTCCTCTGGTTGTGCCTCATCATCCCCATCATGGAAATCCGATGAATTAGTTATAAAGGAGGAGTCTGTCGAATCAACTTCAGGTGGGGAAGCATCACCTTCATGAGGAAGGGTTTCTTTCTCTACAGTCCTCTTCCTTTTCCTCACCTGATAAACTAGGTGATTCAATATCCCTTTGGGGTATGATGATATCCAGTGTTTGGCATAATATGTAGTCAAATTATGTGCCACTTTTTCAACTGGTAGATCAAATACTGCCCCAGTCTTCTCCCTTGACGTCAGCAGCCATAGTTGTCGAGCAACCATTGGATGTTGCTCTAACCTGACTTGTACTGGAGGAGATACAACAATCTGTTGTAAACATTTGAATTGAGGTGAAAATATATATGGAGCATAGGCCTCGCATATGATTTCTCCATCAATCCTGGAAACTAGCACACCATCCCTGCAAGCTAGCATGTATGCCCTCAAATCTAAATGGTCTGTTTCATCATCAACAAACCCCCAGTTGGTGGAATTCCATAGGGAAAGAAGTTGAATTCCTTAAACATGCACATCCTCACTTTCATGTCATAGGCATTAACATCTAATGGAGAAACTCCAGAGAATTCTTGAACTGACGGACTGAAAGAACTTCCAGGAATTTGTAATCCATTCTGTACATTATAAGTCCTGAAGTGAGAGGCGATCCATCCCCATAAAACTTGGAATGGTCCCACTATTCTTAAAGGATATTTACCCATGAAGACATGAAGTAAACTCCTATGAATCTTTGCTAAAATGGGGGTATCCAACCCAACCATTTTTCCCTCAGCCATCTTTGCCGCAATGACGAAGGTCCCTGTCCTAACACCTCCCTTCGAATCCCTAACTGGAAAGAGATAAACACTAAGCCACATTGCCAAGAAGCCCGCCAGACAAGTCTTCTTTGGGATTCTTGGATTCACTTCATATCCCCACTTCTCAAACTCTCTTGCTTTTAGAGTTGGCCAGAATGTGCCAGGATCACCCCTCTTCTCAGGTTTTGGGCAGGTGGTAGGACATTTGGGCCTCTTATCCTTGGATTTATTTTTATTGGATCCTTTTTCTTTCGGCTCCTTATCCTTTTTTCCCTCTCTTTCTTCTCAATAAGAAATATATTCATCCATTACTCCGGATGAATATCCTTTCTAGAATGAGTTAATGAGGTCTCTGAACTCTTGAGCCTGTGGAAGATCTTAAATAATTCCCGAGCTCAAGCAGGAGTTTTCTCTGAATCATTCCAAGTCACCTTGGTAGGAATGAATTCATCATACATATCACCCAAAATTGGATCCCTTGAGATCTTGGGGACATCCCACAAACTGATTCCTACTTCTCCATGAGTCAGATGGAAAGAATTAGTTGCTGGGCTCCAGTGGCTGAGTATCTCCAGCATGAAGTTATCATATCTGTAAACATATGTTTGCCCAACCTAGACAGCTTCGTATATAGCAGCTCCCTTCAGATCCTTGAAAAACTCTGCACAGGTTTGTCGCACCCAGTATTCCCACATCCAAGTTGGATTCACGCCTCCCCCAGGATGGAAGTCCCAACTTTTCTTCCAGCCTTTGGATTGATCCATTTGTTCATTTCGGAAGATTGAAGGATGACAATGTGGTTGCAGATCAGGTGTATGGTTTTTCAGATCTGGTGTGCAAGGGATATGATGCATCACGTAGGCCTTCTCCATTATTCCAGCACTTAGAAATACTCCTCCACCTGAGATATTTTCTGAAGCAAAGTTGGTGTAATTATGGAACCACGAAAATGGAAGATAGTTCTTTGCTTCTGGAATGGTGACTTCTCGTAGATGACCATAGTCATACAAAGGCAGATAAGTGCTCTATGGGAAGTCACGATGATATTTCTTCAGATACTTAGCCAAATCTGGAATATTTCTATCTTTTACAGTATAATAATCATGGCCAATGATGTGCATCATATCATCTATCCGCTTGCTAGCCAGTTCATCAACTATTCCAGGTCTAAGATCTGTTGATTATGCACAAGAGTTGAATAAATTAACTCTTAAATGGATTGATTTTTCATAATCTTTGTGAAAAATATTCAAAAAAATGGCCAAGGCATTAAGGCACGCAAGTATGGATGTGCCGTGCAAGTTTTAAATGTGTCGCGCAAGTTTTTTTCACGCATGTTTTCACCGCGCAAGTCCTATTACCTTGACAACAGCGCGACGGCGAGGAAACAACGGAAAGAAGATGACTTGAGTGGTGAGACCTCGAGAATTCGGAATCAGATGCGAAGGACGTCCAATGACCGCGTATTTATAGGCCAGTCGACCTATCTGCGCACCTACACCCAGTGTGTCCAGGCCCTGCATGATGCGCACTTGCGTGCCGCCCTCTGCGGCATCAAGACTTGCGCGCCACCTTTCCTTTGGATTTCTTCGATTTACTCAGTGTCAAATCCTCATTTCTTTCGGATCCAACTCTGAGGGGGGGACTTTTGTTGACGCTCCTTTTTCATCACAGAGTCCAAAGGAATGTAAAGGGAATTGACTTAGCACAAATTGATTCATCCTTTGAAGAAAATATCAAAAATCGACAAAGGGATGAACAAGGAGAAGATTTCCCATAAGTCGCGCAAGTTTCCTCATAGTCGCGCAAGTCCACTTGCGCAACACATTATGGTTGCGCAAGTGACTTACGTGACCTAAGTGATAACCGCCCGAGGTCTTCTCCTGCCTATAAATAGACCCTGTGGGCCCCCCATTCGGGGAGTATTTTTTCCAGAAACTCAGATTTGAGCTCCCGGCACCCTAGTCTCTTCTCAAATCTTCCGAAACACTTCTAAGGTAATTTCTTACCTAGAACGAAAGATCTAAAGAGGGGGAGGAAGGCCTAAGTGTTGAAACTCATCAACACTTGCGCACCTGAGTGGCCAGCCCTTAAGGGAAAAGGGCCACACTTGCACGCCGCCTTACTCCTTCAATAGATCTTGCGCGCCCTTCTTCTGGAAGAACCTCAAGAGGATTCTAAAGGCTTTAATGAAGAGTCGCTCAAGTATTACCCTGCTGGTTAACTATCGCGCAAGTAAACCATGTGTCGTGCAGGAATACCTGCGCGACCAGGACTTGCGCGCCCACGCAATACCTACGCGCCTGCCAGGACTTGCGCGCCCCTGCTTTTGTGGGTGCCCTTCTTGCCCATTTCACCTCTCTTAAGCCGTTCCACCTTTCCTATTCAAGATTCAGTCTTCAAGACACTCTTTAAATCCATTTATGGCATGATTTCTAGATTGGACTTCCTTATCCGAAAGGAATTCTGTGGAATATCTCTCAAAACCTAGTGATTTACACATCTTTATGTCACTAAAGATTAATATTTCATTAATTCAACCTCATCCTTTAAGATGAGAGAATCTTTAACCTAGGTCTCCTTTTCAGGAATAATCCCCAGTCATAAGTCCTATAATTTGGGCATCCTACTTAGGAGTAAGCCCCAATTCTTAAAGTTCCCAAATCTGGGCATCCTCCTTAAGAGTAAGCCCTAGTCCCCAAATCTGGGAATCCTCCTTAGGAGTAAGCCCCAGTCCCCTAATTTGGGCATCCTCCTCAGGAGTAAGCCCAAAAAATTAATTCCCTTAACCTGGGCCTCTTTTTTAGGAGTAATCTCCAGTCTCAGATATGGGAATCCTCTTCAAGAGTAAACCCCAAGTCCCTTAATTTTTCAAATCTCTTAACCTAGGCCTCCTTTTCTGGAATAAGCCGCAGTCTTAATTTCTCTTAACCAGTCCTAATTTACCTTTGATCTGGGATTCCTTTTCAAGAGTAAAACCCAATCATAAGTCTTCTCCTAATTTGGGCCTCCTTTTCAGGACTAATCCCCAAGTAAGAGTATTCAAAATCTCCATGAAGCACATATACCTTTATGGACCATGTTCCTGGATTTCTTCCCTAATGTAAATCCTAACCTTCATTTATCTGGGCAGTCATACATACATTAGCCCCACATTATTTCTTATGATTGCATCTTTAATGGTACCATTGTCTAATTTTTTCTAATACCTCTTGTTTCTCACACCGAGGATGACTCACGTGAGATTAGAGTGTAAAAGTAATTGTGACATCTTTCTTTGAGCCATCAATCATAAACATCATACTCCCTTAATCGAACTACGTGGGTTCTGATTCCTTTTCTAAACAAAAGATACGTAGGTATCCCGTCTACGGGTTCGATCCCAACTCTAAAATAATCCATGTCCTTCTGAATGACAATAAACTTCAAGTTCCCCACTGAGTGGCTTTAAAACCAGCATGGTCATCATAATGACCAAGAGACTTCTGTATAAATGTGTCGAACGGTAATATTGACCAGGAATCTCTAATAAATATAGATGATTCTTTATCGATGAAGAACCTTGAATACATACAAAAGATTCTCTAAATTTCCTATATATTTAATCATTGATTGTCAGATCTAAAGGAAAGATCATTTTATACTTGGTAATGTAATAAGGATTCAAGAACATAACATAAATCTATAAAGAGTGTCCCAGAGTAGACAATAATTCCCCTCAAAAAGGTGTGATGAGTACAACCTCCCATCCTCTCGACCAATGAAAATTCCTAAGCCTCATCAGTCCACAAACTAATGAGCACCTACCTTTGGAAAGTAGGACCGAATGGATGTGGAATCATTGGATGTTTCTGGTTCTACGAACAAACCCATTAGAAACCGATCGGAATGTTTTCACCTCCCATCAATGCGGTCATCCCTGGATTCCGATTGTTTCCCTCAGAATCCAGGGATGACTGCCTTGATGGGAGGTCAAACATTCCAATCGGTTTCTAACGAGTTGGTTCGTAGAACCAAAAACATCCTATGATTCCACATCCATTCGGACCTACTTTCCAAAGGTAGGTTCTCATTAGTTTGTGGACTGATGAGTCTTAGGAATTTGCATTAGTCGAGAGGATGGGAGGTCGGACTCATCACACCTTTTTGAGGGGAATTATTGTCTACTCCAGGACTCTCTTTATAGATTTATGTTATGTTCATGAATCCTTATTACATTACCAAGTATAAAATGAGCTTTCCTTCAGATCTGACAATAAATGGTTAAATATGTAGGAAATTTAGAGAATCTTTTGTATATATTCGAGGTTCTTCATCGATAGAGAATCATCTGTATTTATTAGAGATTCTTGGTCAATGGTACCCTTCGACACATTTATATAGAAGTCTCTTGGTCATTATGATGACCATGCTAGTTTTAAAGCCAATCAGTGGGGCACTTGAAGTTTATTGTCATTCAGAAGGACATGGATTATTTTAGAGTTGGGATCGAACCCGTAGACGGGCTACCTACATATCCTTTGTTTAGAAAAGTAATCAGAACACATGTAGTTCGAGTAAGGGAGTATGATGTTTATGATTGATGGCTCATATAAGGATTTCACAATTACTTTTACACTCTAAGCTCACGTGAGTCATGCTCGGTGTGAGAAACAAGAGGTATTGGTAAAAATTAGACACTTGTGCCATGAATGATGCAATCATAAGAAATAATGTGGGGCTTATGTATGTATGACTGCCCAGATAAATGAAGGTTAGGATTTACATTAGGGAAGAAATCCAAGAACAGGGTCCATAATGGTATATGTACTTCATGGAGATTTTTAATACTCTAACTTGGGGCTTACTCCTAAAAAGTAGGCCCAAATTAAGAGAAGACTTATGATTGGGGTTTACTCCTGAAAAGGAATCCCAGATCAAAGGTAAATTAGGACTGGTTAAGAGAAATTAAGACTGCAGCTTATTCCTGAAAAGGAGGCCTAGGTTAAGAGATTTGAAAAATTAAGGGACTTGGGGTTTACTCTTGAAGAGGATGCCCATATTTGAGACTGGGGATTACTCCTGAAAAGGAGGCCCAGGTTAAGGGAATTAAGGTTTGGGTCTTACTCCTGAGGAGGATGCCCAAATTAGAGGACTGGGGCTTACTCCTAAGGAGGATGCCTAGATTAGGGGACTAGGGATTACTCTTAAGGAGGATGCCCAGATTTGGGAACTTTAAGAATTGGGGCTAACTCCTAAGGAGGATGCCCAAATTAGAGGACTTATGACTGGGGATTATTCCTGAAAAGGAGACCCTGGTTAAGGATTCTCTCATCTTAAAGGGTGAGGTTGAATGAATGAAATCTCCATATTTAGTGACATAAAGATGTGTAAATCACTAGGTTTTGAGAGATATTCCTCATAATTCCTTTCAGATAAGGAATTCATATCAAGAAATCATGCCATAAACGGCTTCGAAGAGTTTCTTGAAGACTGAATCTTGAATAGGAAAGGTGTAATGGATTAAGGGGGGTGAAATGGGCAAGAAGGGCACCCAAAAAGGCTAGGGCGCGCAAGTCCGGGTAGGCGCGCAGGTACTACGTGGGCGCGCAAGTCCTGGTTGCGCAGGTATGCCTGCGCGACACATGGTGTACTTGCGTGATGGTTAACCAGCAGGGTAATACTTGAGCGACTCTTCATTAAAGCCTTTATAATCCTCTTAAGGTTCTACCAGAAGAAGGGCACGCAAGATCTATTGAAGGAGTAAGGTGGCGCACAAGTGTGGCCCTTTTCCCTTAAGGGATGGTCACTTAGGCGTGCAAGTGTTGATGAGTTTCAACACTTAGGTCTTCCTCCCCCTCTTTAGATCTTCCGTTCTAGGTAATAAATTTCCTTAGAATTGTTTCGAACGCTTTGAGAAGAGACTAGGGCGCCGAGAGCTCAAATCCGAGTTTCTGGAAAAAATCCTCCCCGAATGGGGGGCCCACAGGGTCTATTTATAGGTAGGAGAAGACCCCGGGCAGTTAGCACATAGGTCGTGTAAGTCACTTGCGTGACCATAATGCGTCGCGCAAGTGGACTTGCGCGACTATGAGGAAACTTGCGCGACTTATGGGCAAACTTATCCTTGTTCATCCCTTTGTCGATTTTTGATATTTTCTTCAAAGGATGAATCAATTTCTACTAAGTCATTTCCCTTTACATTCCTTTGGACTCTGTGATGAAAAAGGAGTGTGAATAATATATAAATATATATATATAATATAGAATAATAATAGAAATAGATATATTATATATTATTTTGGAAGACGTCTAACATAGTAGGAATCCAGTGTAAGGGGTTATCATCTTAAACAACCTTCATTGATATATGTTTAGAATTATAAACTTATTTCCATTATATATTATATATGATAGCTATTTGAAATGTTAAATATTTATCCAATATTTAATAATGTTGAATAAATTTACATTTCAATTTTTATATTTAATGATTTTTTATTCATTTTTTATAAAATCCTTAAGGTTTTATTGTACAATATCACTTTTTATCAGGACTGTTTATGTTTCAATTACTATTGAGATAATTTTATGATCTTAGTCTCCTAAACCATGTCAATTTTATTATCAAATAATTATTAATATGTATTTCAATTATTCTTTCTATGTTTCCTCTAATTTTACTCAAATCAATCGAAATAATGTTTTTAATAAAAGGTGACCATATTTCTCCTCTTTGGTCTGGAACAATTCTCTTGCACATCCATATTTTTTTTGGGTCAAAAAAGTTTTTTTCTAAACATAAATTATCTCTTAAGTAAAATTTCCATTAACATAGAATTAAAAAAAATACAAGGAATATTATTGATGTTTTCTGGAATAATTCCATTTATAACTTCTTTACAAAAGTCTAAAAAGAATATATTTTTAAAAGTTTTCTGCATAAATAGATTTCCCATTTCTTACGAACATTATTCAATATTTTTATTTGATTATACATTTTTATTATTTTATAAATTAATATCTATTCCCATTATTATCGATATTTTTCAAAATAAAATGATTTTATTTTCATAGAATTTTTAAAAATGTACTTCATTACACTAATGTATGTATTTATATTTCACTCCACATTTTCTTGCCCGAATGGCTCAAAGGCCTTAATTTTTTTTATTTTTGATAACCCCCTTTAAGGGATGAGGGGGAACCCATACAAGCCCCACAGTCTTAGAGATTACATGACCCGTAGGCTTAGGAGATTACATGACCTGAAGGTCTTAGGGAATTCAACTAGACTATCTACAAGGAACTGACCCTCCCAAGTATCTGCATCCTGATAGTAGCTCTGCAGCTTTGCATGACTTTCTGGACAGCCTTCCCACGCAAGAACAGGCTCGTATCGATGGCATATCCATGCCCTCTCATTCTGAGAATCCATTTGGCTCTGATCTGGTGAGTTCACATGCTTTGAATCCTCTTCTAGGGCTTCTCATTTTTTGCAGTGTGTCTGGGGCCTGCATTCATGTGGCCCGAAGTCTTTGGGGTGGCCTTAAGGCCTTAAGTTGGACCTAAGGCCTTGAGAATCAACTGGCCCGAAGGCCTTGGGAGGAACGAAAGCCTTGCAAGACACGAGGACCAAACTGGTGGCCCGAAGGCCCAGATGGATGAATAGCTCATGCTTCTATAGTACCGAATTGTGCCTGCTACAGTACTGCTACAGTACCCAGAAATTTGCCTCCACCCAGATTTGATCTCGGGTCTCTTGGATACACCTAGCGAGTCCTCACCAACTGGGCTGAGGCTCATGTCCCTCCACATTTTCTTCATTATGCAGTTTTATGCATTTTTAATTTTTTTAAAATATAATATAGTAAATTATTTTACAAAAATGTTTTTAAATTCATATTGAAATCTCCTGAAAAATTAATTATAGTTAATTTTAACATAATTTTTGTAAAAAATTTACAAAATCCATAATGAAAATTCTTTTAAAACATTACTTCCATTTTAACTCTATTTTATAAAGGACATTTCTATATCGAAACTAATTCATTTAAATAAATTGATAGGAACCTTCTTGTGCATGTTATTTATTATTATGGATGTATTCTAAATCATTTCCATTATTTAATTATCTATATACTGATTACTCTATACAGTGTAAAAACCTATTTTACATAAATTATATTTGGGGTATTTAACATGAAAGATATCAAATATATTAACTAGTAAAAATTGAAAATATATATAATCTCTAGTTCTATGTGGGTTATTTTTTACTATTAAGGTAGTTTGATTGTGTACTAGGAAAATATTTAATTTTTTTATGTAAGTTTTTTAATATGAATTTTTACTATGAAGGTATATTTATTATTTATTTAATTGATTAATCACCCATTTCATATGATTAATTAATTGGACATAGTCAGTGAAAGGTAGGTACCAATATTATATATCCCTTTTAAGAACTGATAGGTCTCATGAGAAAAAATAGTCCATGTATTTGGTGTATGTATAACTAATTATTTAGGATGCCTTCACATAAGGCCTTGATGGAATGTTTATTATGTTATATGACAAGGCCTTCATGGTAAGATTATGATCCCCAAAATTATTCATTCCATTATTATGAAATCATTTATTTCTTTCCAAGTTATTATTTAAATTATTATCCTTTAATATATTTAATTCTCAAGTTATTCATTAAATAATATTTTTATTGATTATCCACTCTTTCATGTTTTTATGAATTGTGTATTCATAATAGCTTCCATTTCATGCCTTCCCTTACAAAACATTTGATCACACCTTTTATTATCTTTCCCTTTTCCCAAGTTATGAATAATTTTAATTAAAATAATATATTTTTAATTTTGACATGTTTGGATAATTTTATAGTAAATTTTTGGGTCCTATTATGGAATAATTAAATCATGCCATACTAGGAATAATTTCCATTGAATGGTAAAGATATGAGTCTTGTTATGTATATATTTTTTATAATCCTCTAAATATTTAAACCTAAAAGGTATTTGGGTATTAATACACCCAGATACATAATTAATTCCTCTAGGTATGATTAAATTATAAATTTATATTGTCTCCAACCTTACTAACTAAAAATGCATAGTATAGCCTAAGTGCGGGGTCGAACACATAGAGAGCGGGGAACACAGTGATGAAAATTTTTGACCAAAGGTTGTGTTCTTCCAATTTCTAATTGATTTTATAAAACAAATGACACAAATTAAATAAAATAGTTCAAATAGTGAAACATAAGAGGGGGGAACCAATTTCTGGGGGGTTTGTTTGGAGATATAAATTCATCCTTTCTTGCAAAAAATAATAATAGATAGATACATGTGCAACCAAACCATTATATATATGAAAGAAATGGCCATTCCTTATCAAACCACCCTAGAATCCAAATTCATCATGGTTATATGAATCATAATATCTAATGTTCATTAGGTTTATAGTTCCAAAAGTAGAAGTGTAATTTCATTCAATAGTCATGAACAAATCATCTCAATAATGTTGGGGTTCCTTCATTATTGAAAACATATGGCCATGATTCAATTATGAATAAAATAGACACATAGGAACAACATGATACTATTGAAAAAAATCTTCCTTAATAGAAATGATAAATAAAATTTTGATGGTACACGCCACTTTTAACTAATTCTACTCTCCCTCTAGGGGTTTTAGCCAACCATCGCTTGGTGATTACCAACTACAATTAACCCCAAAACCATAAAAGATATTAATAAATAAAGAATGAGAAATGAACAATTAAAGGAATGATATTATAATTGAAACTATAATTAATCAAATTATGACATTAATTAAAGAAAATAAAAACAAAAACATAAATCTATCAATTTAGAAATTAGAGTTGGATCCATGTGATGGCCTCCTAGTGGTTTCACCACCAACGTTGAATGCCCCCCCCCCACAATCCTACGTCTGGACATCCTATTTACAAGCCCTCCCATTATTTGTGGGATTCCTCGAGTCAATAAGAACCATTAATGAAAGTTTTATGTGGTCAAGTATCTAAAATCCCATCGAAAGATATTCTAAAATCCAAATTTTTTGATCTAGTTTGGAAATATCAAGTCATGTATTATATTACAGGACATTTAATCTATGGGGATTTTCACATCGGTTAATATGTTGATATGATGTGTAACTTTAAATTCCAGCACTGGATCCTTCATTTCATCCTGCCTCTTCAGTTAAAAGCCTCCACAAAATCATGTGATCATCCAAAATCATGGAAATTGTTTTTACATTGATAAAAAAGTTTTTCTTGACTCCTTTTCTATCTTTTATTCATCATCATTATCATATTTCGCACTATGAGTGAATCTCACGATATGAAGTTCCTTTTTTCCTCGATACCCATTTTTTCAATTTCATTTATCCAAATGACAATCCTGCATAAGAATTCATAAAACATTAATATAAGGAACATATCATATATTTACTCAATAAATGGAAACATGTATAAAAACCCATCGAAATATGTATACAAAAGAGAGTTATCAAATACCCCCACACACAAATCATTTCTCATCTGTAAAAAAACATCAACATCGAAATACTATAGATTCATACATCAACGAGGGAATTTTAGGATTATTATGCTCATAAAAAAGAGTTTTGATTGAATATTGTAAAAAAAATATATTTAACACCCCAAGATTCCATTACACTCTTACTTTTTAAATAATTCAATAGTGTGCGATGTAGGAAACACTGAGTTGAAGCGCACCACAACCTATCAAACTAGCCGTTTAAAAAATGGTTATGAATATTATTAATCAAATTTGGAATTTTATATATCCCATATAATGTTAACATTCATATTTTGTTTTTATTAGACATAATATAAGGACAAATTCAATTTTTCACATAAAATAATTACTTTTTAAAAAAAATGTAGTTTTCTTCCATTTAATGACAAAACCTTTTTAAATAAATTATTTTACACTTTTATATATTCAATTTGATGAAATGAAATTCTTATTTAAAATATTTACATAAAAATTTTGTTTGGGTAAATTTTTGGTACTTTTCTGATAACTTTCATAATTTGATTGATAGTAAAAAATACTAAATTTTAATTGAAAACATCTTTTGTAATTGAAATAATTTATAATGTTAAATTATATATTTTGGTGGTTTCAAGGTATATAATAGATTATATTTTTATAATTTAATATAATTTATGTCATTTGAAGTAATTTTTCATTTAAATTGGACATAAACACATGCCAATATTTTGATAATTTTTATTTCTTAAAAACCTGCTTTTTAGGTTTTAACAAAGGGAATTAATTTTAAATTAATTACGGAAAAATATGTGTTTTGATTTTGGAAAAATGGATTCCATATTTGGAATCATAAATTACAAATTTTTTAATATGTACCTTTTATTTTTGAACATTATGAATATTAACTTCAGTAATTATTTTATTTACAATGGTTAAAGGGTAAATGTGGTAAATATGGGTAAACAATAATATTATAATACTATTAAACTACCGTAACACACGTCCTAACCCTATTCTATGAGATATTTCTGACCATGGGCATCATTGGGTTGATTTTGGGACCCCATGGAGCCACATGGTTGTGAAAATGACATTTTATAAGAATTAATTTAATGTATAGAAAAATATAACATAAACATGTATCTTTTAATAAAAAAAATTTATATGGAGTTATATAATTTATATATTATACTATAAATATTAATTATAATGATAAGTAGATTTACTAAATAATGATATTTTATTTATAATTTTCATAAATTAAATAAATAACTTTAATTATGACACAATGATGATGAAATGAATGCATTATTAATAAAGGATTCAAATAATTGATATTATAAATGTTAAAATAAATGTAATTTAGTAATTTTTATGTCATAAAAATATTTTATGGAATCTATTGACATACTATATTATAGTTAATGCCTTTTTTTAATTAATCAGGTTTTTATGAATTTTTAAAAAAGTCAAGTAAGAATAGTGTCCAAAACTGACATAATTCATACTTTAAAATATAATATTGTTAATTAAATGAAATTAAATTCCTAAAAATATAAGATTTGTCCAAATGGTTAATAAAAGTCAAAATACTTCATAAATGAACTTTATTTTTGTCTTTTGAAATGATATGGTAATTAACTTAACCGAAAATGTGTAAATAACATTATATCATTGTAAGATTAAAAAGGGAAAAATAAGGGATAAACCAAAATGATAAGGATAAAAAAATATTAAAAACATAACATAAAATTATTGTAAGATGGGTATTCAAAACTGAATCATCTTATCTTTTAAGTAAATTATTTTTTAACCATTTTTAATCTAAATTGTATTTATAATAAATTAATATTTCTAGACTATCCTAAAGTGCCCCTCCTCCCTCTTATAAAAGGGCACCACCTCTACCCACTTATTCACACCTCCAAAGTCCTTTTTCTAGGACATAACCTGCCCAAATATCCTCACACATTACCTCAATTCATCATAGAGGCCCCCATTTGTGAATAAAACTAACTTATGGAGTCCTTTTATGCAAATAAAAAAAAGGCACCTGAAGTAGAGGTAATCGTTTTGTACCTTCTTACAAAGTTCATTTCTTCTTCTACTTACTCTTAATAAGTTGTTACCATAATAAAATAATAAATCCAAAATCTAATATATTTTTAGATTTTTTTATGATTATGGTACAACCATATTCATCTTTTTACACATCCTATGAAAAACAATACCACCATGCGTGCCTACATACGACTTACCGTCTCCATGTCATGGTGAAAATTGTTTTTCATGTAAACATTATTTATATGGGTATAAATATGAATATGATAGATGTAAATAATACATATAACATGATATTTATTCTGTAAAATTCATATTCCATCAAATTCCATACCATTTGACCATTAAGGAAACGATGTCGTCGCTCGTGCGTACGTACAGTTTACCATCTCCACGACGTGATGAGACTCATCTTCCATGTTCACCATACAAGAATGATTATTATAATAAATATTATTAATAAGTATGAAATATATGATGTAATAATTCTATTGGGATGATATATGTATACACACACACATTATTTTCATTCAATTACTTTCATTCAATATGATAGGAAAACAGAAACATCGTTCTTGTGTAGGTGTGGCCTACTACCTCCATGAACGGTGTATTATATTTTATATATATACCTATTATATATGTTTATATTATTAATTTATATGATATATAAATCACATTTTACCATTTTTAATTAATTAAATCACGATATATGTAATGTGATCACGAATAAGAAGTCAAAAAACGTACGATAAACAAAGCGATTACTACCTGAAATGAGCCATTAACATGGAATTATTAATAAATGGTAATATAAAGTCATAAAATAAACATATATTATATCATAAATATTATTATGATTCTCATATAAGTCAATAATATGTTTAATAACATTATAGAGGAGTTTATGACACATATAGAGAGTATCAGACATATGGTAAGGGTTAATTCCCCAATCTAATTATTATCCAAGATTGTTTATATGCATGTATTTATAGGAACATATTTATCATCCATGTCCATGTTTAATAAAAAAAATCAAAAGGAATATTTTTATGGTTTTATTGAAGTTAATATTTTACTAGATCATCATTTTAAATGTTTTAAATATTTATTCTTCTAAATATTTTTAATTAATGCCCATGTTTTCTAAATGATTTTAAGGATTTATTTATATGGAAAATATTGTTTTAAAATGTATTTACTTTCAAAAGTTTCGAATTTTTATGGGGAAATTTGATTCAAAAACAACGTTTAAATGAATTCCTTTATAAATTTTGTGACTTTAAAATGATTTCATTAAAAAGGGATTTTTCTCTCAAAGAGTTTTACTGATTATTTTCAACTATGTCAACATCCTTTATTTTAAATTATTCTTGATTGAGGTTTATTTATTTATATACAATATTCGATGTTGTGTTAAATGAGTTATGATATGTTTTACTATAGATGTGCTATTTTTATACCATTAATTTTTTATGGTTATATTATTGACATTTCGTATGCTAGTTTTAATACGAATTATTATGTTATGTTTCTCCCTTTTCATATGAGGAATGAATTGGACTTAGTAAGTGACTGGAAGGGACCACTATAGCCCCTCAATGAATCAGTAGTTATCATGATGAAAACTAGTGTCTTAGAATAAGGCCTTGATAGAATATTTTTGAATGGTCTTGGCACAAGGCCTTGACGTAGTAGTTATTATGTTCGGCATTATGCATTCCCTCATTGTGAAATTAGTTATTACTTGTGATTATTTGAATGGTAGAATATCCATGTGCATATTTATATGGTAATTTTATATTTATTTTTTCCATATTATGTTCACGTTTATGTTTAAAAGGCTGATCATTTTATTATACATCAAGCCTAAAAAGTTTAAAGATTCTGCTGAATTATTTACCATTACTAAGCATCTGAGCTCACCCCTTTCATATGTTTTATTTTCCCAAGATTCCAAGAAGTTTATTATGATTGATATACTGGGTTATGCTAGGGTAATAATTACGTTATCAAAGGATTATATATTATGTATTTTATATTAGAAATTTTAATGTAAATTTCATGTATGTAATCTATTTTTCAAGACTACAAAATTGGTCGGTCCTTCGGGAGTTGATTCCATGTAATCCTACCAATTTATTAAAATAATGCACTAGATCCGGGATTCTAGGGTCTGGTCATTATAGTTGGTATTAGATGAAGTTTATAAACAACCTTGGAAATAGATTTAAAAAACATAGATTAGGGATCATAACCCTAAGATATACTTTGAGAATAAGTATAGAAGAACCACCTAGAATTTTGGTAACAATCATGCATAACTTAGGATTAAACCTACGATGTTATAGATTGAATGTACCCTCCATTTATTATGTGGTTTTATTCAACGATAAATATTTCTAACCGTATGCTTTCTGGACTTAGGTAATGGAGGAAACTAGAATTAATTGTATTAACATTCAGTTTGATGGAAAATCTAGTGATTTTGAGAAACAAAATTGGATAATGAGTAAAGAGAAAGATATTGTTAATTTTCAAAATTAGTTATCACAATATATGATTACTAATGTGATATTTTATTAATTTACTAACACATTTCCTAAGAGGAATATAAAAATTAATAAATGTTCAAGTTCTAAGAAGCATAGAAGAATGAAGATTTGGCTTCCTACATGTCAAGAGGAATGGAAGAAGAACCATGAATAATTCCTCAAATGAAAGGTAATATGTTATCTCTATAGAAAAAAGGGTTATAGAGTGACCAATTATTATAGAGTTCAATGCATAATCTGTGGAAATAATTGAAATTACATAACTCAATTCCAAGACATAAGAATATACCTCTAAACCAAGAAAGGTATTATTCCATTCCAACCCTTAAATTGGAAGGATTGAAGTATTTATGTATTTGGATTTAAGAATTATTAATAAGAAAATTATAAAAGGATTATTCAGTTTTTGTTTTTCTCTAAGGATTATCGAGAATATGTTGAATAATTATAATGGATAACAAAATGTATTTAAGGGTAAGATTATATTTTAACAACATATGATTAAGGTAAATATAACCCTTAATATGTTTCTTATGTTAAGATAATAATGTTTGGATAAAGATATGTTGGATTTGAATAAGTAAATTGGATAATGTTGGTTTATTCAGAACTAGTTTTTGATTTATCGACAAGAGGGTTATGCTATCATGGATGATGTGTACAACTTTTCGTGACATAAGGAATAATACACTATGTATTCGAAAAAGGAAGCATGCATGTTTTCAATAAGGATATCTGATAATTAAGGTTTTCACCGAGACTCAAGTGAATTCATGATAAAGGTGTTCACATGTTTGGAATGTGACAACCAAGAATTTCCCTATGAGATATGGGAGATAAATTTTAAGATGGTTTGGTTCACCTCTTTCTAAATTTGTAGATTTTATGTTTTTGGAAGGATTGTAATGTTATCCATTTATAGACTGTATAAGTTTCACTATAGTTGAAGTTGGCTAGATTAATATATTATCTCCCTATAGGATGCCATATTCATATGTGATAACCTATGATAACACTTTTTTGGAGATTAATGGAATGAACTATCATTCTATTTATGGATCGCATGATCGCCCAACACTTCAGAAAGGAAAAATTCAGCTTCATTTCCTTGAAAAAGAGATGAACTAGAAATTGATCAAGGCATGACTAATGGTGAGACTGTACTGAAATCAAGTAAGTATTTGTTCTCATGTTCTCCAACATTACGTAAAGTATCTTGAAAACCAAGAAAATCCTAGTACATTATTTTGCGATGAATCAAATGGTCCCTTGAATCATCACAGATTTATGGATTTCAGCCCGAATGACCTGAAGACCTTCATTTTTTTATTGATTTTTGATAACCCCACGTTCAAGGGATGAGGGGGCACCCTTACAAGGCCCATAGGCTCAGAGATAAAATGGCATGTAGGATTTTGGAGATTACATGACCCTAATTCCTTAGTGAATTCAACCATACTATCTACAAGGAACTACCCCTCCCCAGCATCAGCAAAACATGTGTTGCTAACACTGACTCCCAAAGGGGGCCCCCACCAGCCCAAGTGTGTGCCACATTCCCCAACAAAGAATTGAATTTGAGTCACCCAGTTCATAATACAAATAGTTATATGAGACTTGTGGGGCTCGATCCTACACTAGTTCCCATGGAGAGCGAGGGGTACAACCAGCAGGTACCACTCGGCTAACACCCCATGGGCTTTATGGATTTCAGATTGTTAAATTTATCCTAATAATATTATCTATAAATCTACATCAGAACATGATGGTTAGTTTTCTCTTCCATATCCATGTTTTTTTATATGGAACCCTAGTATGTGTTATTCCTGAAAACCTTCATACCTACCATTCTTTATTTTAAAATAGAGGCCTCATTAATCCATTCTTCATTTGGGATTTCAACTAGGATATTTTGAAATGTCAAACCCATATTTTTCAATACAAATTTTAAATTACGAGGATTCAATTTATTGAATGAGGGGATAATGTAACATCCCAGTCTTCCACGATACTCTTCCTTTTTAAATAATTCAATAGCATGCGATGTATGCAACACCGAGTTCAAGCGCACCACGACCTATCAAACTAGCCGTTTAAAAAAGAGGTTATGAATAGTATTAACCACATTTTTAATTTTATATATACC
Source organism: Viscum album (assembly GCA_963277665.1). NCBI lineage: Eukaryota > Viridiplantae > Streptophyta > Magnoliopsida > Santalales > Viscaceae > Viscum > Viscum album. The sequence continues at coordinate 1,293,317,433 of OY728136.1, forward strand.
ATATAATTTTAACATTAATATTAAGTGTTTCTTATACATATTATAAAGAAAAATTCAAATTTTCAGATAAATGAAGTATTTTCCAAAAAATGAAGGTTTTTCTCCTTTTAATGAAGAACCCTTTTTAAATCCAATATTTGAAACTTTTATACATTAAGTTTGATGAAATTAATTTCTTATTAAAAATTTGGAAATAAAAATTTTAGTTTGGATCAATATTTGGTACTTTTCTGATAACATTCATATTTTGATGAATAGTGAAAAATACTAAATTTTAATTGAAAACAAATTTTTTAATTGAAATAATTTGTAGTGCTAAATTATTAAATTGGGTGGTTTAAAAGTATAATTAGATTATATTTTAATCATTTAAAACAATTTAGGTCATTTTAAGTAATTTAACATTGAAATTTGGCATAAACAAATGTCAATATTTTAATAGTTTTTACTTTTAAAAAACCCACTTTTTTGGGTTTTAACAACGAGAATTAATTTTAAATTAACCACTAAAAATTATGTGTTTTTCATTTGAAAAAATTTATTCCATATTTGGAATAATAAGGTTTAATTTTTTTTAAATATGTACCTTTTATTTTTGGACATTATGAATAGTAACTTTAGTAATTACTTTATTTACCATGGTTAAAGGGTAAATCTGGTAAATAAGGGTATAAAAAAATAATATAATAATATTAAACTACCCTAACACATGTCCTAATATTATTGGATGAAATATTTCCGACCATGGGCTTCCATGGGTAGATTTTGGGACCCCATGGATCCATTTGGGTGTGAAAATGACATTTTATAAGAATTAATCTAATATATAGAAAAATATAACATAAATATGTATCTTTTAATAAAACAATTTTTATATGGGGTCATATAATTTATCTCTTAATTTTTAAATATTAATTAGAAATATAAAAATATTTAATACATCATGATATTTTATTTATATTTTCTAGAAATTAAATAAATAAATTTAATAATGACACAATGATGATGTAGTGATTTCTTCATTAATAAATGATTCAAGTAAGTGATATTATAAATGTTAAAATAAATGTAACTTAGTTATTTTTATGTCTTACATGAATTTTATGTATGATATTGACATATTAGCTTTTAGTTAATGAATTTTTTCGAAGTAATATTGTTTTTCTGAATTTTTAAAAGTCATATATGAACAGTGGCCAAAATTGACATAATCCATAACTTAAGACATAAAATAGTCTATTAAATGATTTTAAATTAAAAAAAATTAGATTCAGAAAAATGGTTAAGAAAAGTCTATATATGTCATAAATAACCTTCTTTTGGTCTTTTGACATGATATTATAATTACATTAACCCATAATGTTTAAATAGCATGATATCATGGTAAGATTAAAAAGTGTAAGATAAGGTTTAAGCCAAAAAGATAAGGATAAAAAATATAAATAACATGTCTAAAATTATTTTATTCTAGGTATTTGAACCAAAATAATCATAACTTTGAATTAAATGTTTTTTTGACCATTTGTAATCGAAATTGAATTTATAATAAATTAATATTTCTAGACATTCCAAAAGTGCCCCTCCTCCCTCTTATAAAAGGGTACCACCTCTACCCACTTATTCATATCTCCAAAAACCTTTGGCTCGTAAAACCCCTACCCAAATATACTAACAAATTCCCTCACTTAATTCTAAATGCCACCCGTTAGGCTTAAAACCAACTTAAGGATTCTTTTTATTCAAATCAAAAGAAGACACCTGAAGAAGAGGTAATTTTTTTATCCCTTCTTTCAATGTTCATTTATTCTTCTACTTCCACGTACTAAGTTGTTAACACAATAAAATAAAAAATCCAGAATCTAATATTTGTTGAGATGTTTTTAGGATTATAGGATAACCACGTTTCTCTTTTTATGCATCCTATGAAAAACAATAGCACCATGCGTGCGTACGTACGAATTACCGTCTCCATGCTGCAATGTATGTTTTTTGTATGTACACATTATTAATATCAGTATAAGGATAAATATAATCGATGTAAATAATAAATATAACATGATATTTATACTGTAAAATTCATATTCCATCCAATTCCATACCATTTTACTATTATATAAATGATACAGTCGCCCGTGCATGCGTACGGCTTACCATCCCCACGACGTGATGAGACTCATATTCCATGTTCACCATCCAAGAATGGTTATAAGAATAAATATTATTAATAAGTATGAAATATGTTTAATAATAATTCTACTAGGATGATATATATATACATATGTTTCATTCACTTACTTTTATTCAATACGATAAGGAAACAGAAACAACGTTCATGCGTACGTGCGACCCATCGCCTCCATGAACGATGTATTCAATTTTATATATATGTCAATTATATATATTTATATTATGAATATATATGATATATAAATAATATTTTAAATTATTGAAGTAATAAGATCTTGATCTAAGTATATGATCAAGAATAACAAGTCAAAACACATAAGATAAACAAAGTGACTATTACCCGAAGTGTTGCATTAACATGGAATTGTTAATAAATGGATAATATAAAGTTATAAAAGAATCATATATGATATCATAATTATTATTATGATTCTCATATAAGTCAATAATATGTTTAAAAACATTATACAAGAGTTTCAGACATGTACAGAGAGTATTGGACCTAAGGTAAGGGTTAATTCCTCAATCTCATTATTATCCAAGATTGTTTTTGTGTAAGTATTTATTGGGACATATTTTTAATCAATGTATATGTATCATAAAAATGTTTTAAAAAAGAATATTTTATGGTTTTCTGGAATTTACCCTTTAACTAGATCATCATTTTGAATTTTTTTAAAGATTTATTTTTGTAAATCTTTTCAATTAATATCCATGTTTTCAAAATGATTTTAAGGATTTGTTTATATGGACATGATTGTTTTAAAATGTTAATTACTTTCAATAGTTTCAATGTGTTATGGGAAACATTAATTAGAACCCTCTTTAAATTGGATTCCTTTATAAATTTTTCAACTTTTATATGATTTCATGATAAATTGATATTTCTCTCAAAGAGTTTTACTAATAATTTTCAACTATTTCAACAGCCTTTATTAGATATTATTCTTGATTGAGGATGATTTATAATAATAAAATCTTCTATATTATATTGAATGAGTTTTGGTATGTTTGACTGTTCATGTGTTATTTTTATACCATTCATGGTTTCTAGTTAAAGTATTGCATTTCTTATGATGGTTTTAAAACGAATGATTATGTTACATTTCACCATGTTCATATGAGGAATGCATTAGACGTAGTAAGTGATGAGTGGGGTCTACTATAGCCCCTCGATGCATCGGTAGGTCTCATGAGACATACTAGTCTCCTGGAACAAGGACTTGACAGAATATTTGTGAATGGTCTTGGCACAAGGCCTTGACATAGTAGTTATTTTGTCTGGCATTATGCATTCCATCATTATGAAATTAGTTATTACATCAGATTATTCGACTAGTAGAATATCCATGTGCATGTTTATATGGTAATGTCTGACTTATGTTTTCTATATTATGTTAAAGTTTATGTTAAAAAGTTTGGTGTTTTTATTATACATCATTCCTTAAAATTTTATAGCTTTCACTGAATTATTTACCCTTACATAGCATCGGAGATCACCCCTTTCATATGTTTTATTTTCCCAGGATGCCAAGAATTGTATTATGATTCATATAAAGGGTGAAGATAGGGGAATAATGGTGTTATCAAAGGATTACATATTGTTTATTTTATGTTAGAAATTTTAATTTAAAGTTCATGTATGTAATCTATTTTCCAAAACTGCTAAACTAATCGGTCCTTCAAGACATCAATCCATGTAATCATGATAATGTATTAAAATAATGCACCAACACCGGGCTTCTGGGGTCAGGGAATTACAATGCATGCCCAATAAAGATTCAATATGTCATGCTTCATTTATAATGTTAAAATCATGAAATTTATACCTATTTACCCATATTTTTAAACATTTCATCAACACCGATGAAATTTATGATTTTCCTCATCATTAATTCTTTCACTCATCACTCAAGGTAACAATTTAATGAAATTACACTCATACCTCATGTACATTATCCTAACCATATACTTCAATTGAATCTAAATTATCTACCACATAAATAAAAATATCATAATTAATCATGTGGTCTTTGAAAGAAGTATCAAATGACTTTATGGATAAGGGTTTGTAAGAAAATATTCTAAAAAATCATTTAAGGCTCAAGTAGGAGGCTCAATTATAATATAAAATTCATGATATTCAACAGACAAGATCAATGAAAAGGATACTTAGTAAAATATAATTTCATCTCACATACCCCACAAAGAATATAGTGAAGGCTCATAGACAAAGTAATCATAATGAATAATAACCCAATATTTTTGTTTTTTCTGTTCATTTTTTCAAATGTAATGAATGGAATAAACATCAAATCCACCACCTAACCACGTATGATAAAAATCACCAGTCTATAGAGTGGTGATTTTTTATTCTCCCAATTCACAACCCTTTTTTTCTTTATCTAATGTTTCCCTAGGATACGTCTCACATCAACCATCTAACCACATATTATTATGTGATCTTTGGTATGGAAATATTGATTTTTGAACTACCTGAGTAACAACCAATATTATTATTTTTATTTTTATTTTTTTAACAATAAGATATATTAAAAAATAAAATATAATTAATGTATATGTGAAAACTCCCCAAAATCCCATTGAATAACCCCACAAACTCATAGATCAGTGAATACAAGACAAAACATTCAATCAGGATTATGGGTGAATCTAATTCAATTTAGTTCATAAAACAATTCAATTTTATTTAAAATTATTTTGAACAAAAAAACTAGGATGAATATATATATATATATATATAAAGTATAAATTGTACTCCTTTCCACTAAAAATTCTGAATGAGTCACTTAGGTTCTGTCTGGCCAGGTTCATGAAATGTAATCAAATTACAAGACGTGCAATGTTCATGTTTTCAGCATCTTCAATCGTTTCATTCTTATTCCCTCTAGGGAGCTGATATATAAAAATAAATTGTGAAAGTATAGGCCAATTAGAATTTAAACTTTTTGTATTAAGAATGTATATATTCCAACCACATGGATATTTATTTAAGCAGCTAAAATAAAATAAATCTATGTCATAGAAAGAAATTCTTTAAAAATGGGTTTCCTCTCGATAGCTACTATTTTTATAGTCGTTCATCTTGACATTTTACTATAATTAGATAATTGGAACATGATAAATATCTAACCATCTTGTATTTACCCACATCTGGATTTAATGTGCATCCAGGGTAGTCTTTCCATTCCTCCTCCAATGGTTCATCATGACTAGTGGTCAGATACAATTTGAGGAAAAATGTAATGAAAATAATTTGAAATCGAAATCTTACCAGATTTTGTAATTCTTTTATTCCACCAATATTTATTTATTTTCCTTAGTTTGATATTATTTATGGATTTCATGAATTACAGACTTAGTTTTCTCCTATTGAAATTGTATGAGGGAGTCTCATTGTTCTTCAATCATAAGAATAACTATTAGGTCGATGGAGTTTTTCTCATTGTCTCCTTCCTATAATTTTTCTTCTTCCATCATAAATTCAATAGATTTTACCTCATTTAACTCTTGATCATCCTTATTTACCACTTATTCTTCTTCTGATTATATATATTGTATTTCTTTGACCTCCTCCTCTTCTTCCTCTTCAACCATCCAATCAAAAATTTCTATAAGTTTTTTTTTCATTTTTTTCACATTTTTGAAAAATCAATTCTCTTTGTTCTTCTTGGTATTTGTGTTTTCATTGAAGGTATGCCTTAGGTTTTGAAACTTCTTCTAAATTTTTTAGGATCATCTTTTTCAATATTTTCAACATGCTCAATGTAGTGTTCTTTGTTCTCTACCTCTTATTTTTCATCTTTTTTCATTTCTTCGGTATTAACCTGCTTTACCTTTTTTATCTTATTCATATTTAAACAAATCAATCACTATATTAGATTTTAATGGTATGTTTCATACTATAAAATTTAAATTTAAAATAAGATGAGAAATGTGAGAAAATAAATATCGATTTTTCATCTAGGCTTCATTATCGTCCATCCACTTATCCAACAATGGAATGAACTTAGAGAGTAATGTGGATAGTCTGTCATAGGAATTATTCTCCTGAGGTTATTCTATATCAAAGGAATGGACTTATTCCACTTATTTACATATTTCATATTCAAACAAAGTTGTATCTTTATTAGAAACTATGGGTAGGATATTAACAATAGAATGAAATTTTAAATGATTTAGTCAAGGTGATTAGTAAATAATTCGTACTCTAGGAGCTCTATGTCATTGAAATCTATCGTAATTTCTATCACATAAGTGCACTAGTAGAGAAATATAGTTAGTCAAACATTTGAGTGCAACTCAACTCAGGACCCACCTTGGTTGCATTGATAATCAGGAGCTCTTTCATCCGGATGATAGTAGGTTTCATTCCACTATAGAGGATGAAATTCATCAAACTTGTGAAAATATGAATCATTATGAATTTCATACTTTTGTGTACACCCTTATGAATTCAGTGATTCCTATGTGGTTTGATACCCTGGATATTCAATCTATTCTGATGGTGGTGCGGCATAATATTTGGTCATCTGAAAACTCATTCTGCACACCACGAAAAACTACCAAAAGTGTTAAATTGAAATAAAATAATACAAAAAAATTGATTGCAAAAATAAAGGCCTAGAATAAAATCAGTTAGGAAAAATGGAATAAGAAAAGTATTGACCTATTAAATATGTCTCGACTCATATTCAATGCTTTTCTACTCCCTAGAAATATCACCAAATTTTGATGCACCCATAGAAGTCATTAATTCCTCCAGGTGTGGATCAAATTAAAATTTTATATTGTCTAGAACCGTACTAACTAAAAATGTTTAGTATACTAGAAGTGTGAGGTTGATCCCATAGAGAGTGGGGAACACAGTGATGAAAACTCTCATCCAAAGGATAGGTAATCCATTTTCTAATTGATTTTATAAAACAAATGAAGAATGTTAAAATAAATGAATTCAAATAATGAAACTGAAGAGAGGGGAATCGGATTCTGATGGTGGTTTGACTAAATAAATTCATCATTTCTTGAAAAAATAATAATATTAGATAGTTGTGAAAAATTGTTATATTGATCGAAGAAATGATCATTCCCTATCAAACTATCCTATAAACTCAATTCATCATGGTTAGATGAATCAAAATAACTAATGTAAATTTTGATCAGATTTTCAATAGATGAAGAGTAATTGCATTCAATGGTCATGAAAAATTCATACCAATCATGTTGGGGTCGGTTCATTATAGAAAACATATAGTCAATGATTAAATTGTGATAAAATATACACATAGTAAAAACATGATATTATTTCATAAAATCAACATTACAATTAATAATAAATAGAATCATGATGGTACACACCCCCTTTAACTAATTTCTCTCTCCCCTATGGGTTTTATCCAGCCATCGTTAGGTAATTACCAACGAAAATTAAATACAAACCATAGGATAGATATATTAAGAAATAATGAATCATAAAGGAATGAGATTGGAATTAAAATAAGAAATAATCCAACAATTACATTAAATAAATAAAAATCATAAACTAAAATCTCTCTATGAATAAATCAGAGGTAGAACCCTACAATAGCCTCCCGGTGGTCATTCCTCCAATATAGAATGGACCCAGCAAATCCCATAGATAAATATCCTATTTGTAATAACTTCTATCTTCCATGGGATTCCCCGAGTAAATAAGAACATTTATTGGTAGTTTCAGGCAGTCAAGGATCTAAAATCCCATTGAAAGATATAAAGAAATATGTAATTTTTTTATCTAGTTAGGAAATATAATGTTGTGTAATATATTACATGACGTGTAATCTGTTTAATTTTTCATGTCAATTAATATTTTTACAAGATGTGTCACTTCAAATTCTAGCACTAGAGCCTTCATTTCATCCTTCCTCTTCATTTTCAAGCCTCTATAAAATCAAGTGATCATCCAACATCTTGTAAAGTGTTCATCCATTGCTAAACATGATTTTATTGAATCCTTTTTCATCTTTTCTTCATCTTCATTTTCTTTATTATTCATTTTTTATTTTTAAAAAATAAAATATAGTAAATTATATTACAAAAAATGTTTTAAAATTCACATTGAAATCTCATGGAAAAAATTTGATAGTTAATTTTAACATAATTTTTGTAAAAAAGATACAAAATACTTAAAGAAAATTCTTTTAAAACTTAACGTCCATTTTCACTCTATTTTATAAAGGAAATTTCTATATCTAAACTCATTAGTAAAAAAAAATTGATAGTAACCTTATTATACATGTTATTTATTATCATTGATGTATACTAAATCATTTCCATTATTTAATTATCTATATATCAGTTACTCTGTACAGTGTAGACACCTATTTTACATAAATTATATTTGGGGTATTTAACAAGAAATATATCACATATATTAACTAGTAAAAATTGAAAATTTGAATAATCTCTAGTTCTATATAGATTATTTTTTACTGTTAAGGTAGTTTGATTATGTACTAGGAAAATATTTTAATATTTTATGCTAGTTTTTTAATATGAATTTCTACTATGAAGGTATATTTATTATTTATTCAATTGGCTAATCACCCATTTCATATGATTAATGAATTGGACATAGTTAGTGAAAGGTATGTACCAATATTATATATCGCTTTTATGAACTGGTAGGTCTTATGAGAAAAATTGGTCCATGTATTTGGTGTATGTCTAACTAATTATTTATGATGTCTTCGCATAAGGCCTTGATGGAAAGTTTTTGATGTTATAGAACAATGCCTTGATGGTAATATTATAGTCCCTAAAATTATTCATTCCATTATTATGAAATCATTTATTTTTTTCCAACTGATTATTTAAATTATTATCCTTTAATAAATTTAATTCTCAAGTTATTCCTTAAATAATATTTGTATTTATTATCCACTCTTTCATGTTTTTAGAATTGTGTATTCATGATAGATTCCATTTCATTCCTTCCCTTACAAAACGTTTTATCTCACCTTTTATTATATTTCCATTTTCCCAATTTATGAATAATTTTAATTCAAATAATATACTTTTATGTTTGACATTTTTGGATAATTTTATAGTAAATTTTGGAGTCCTGTTATGGAATAATTAAATCTTGGCATACTAGGAATTATTTCCATTGAATGGTAAAGATATAAGTCTGGTAATGTATATTTTTTTATTCTCTAAATATTTAAACCTAAAAAGGATTAGGGTATTGATGCACCCAGATACATCATTAATTCCTCAAGGTAAGATTAAATTATAAATTTATATTTTCTCGAACCTTATTAACTAAAAATGCATAGTATAACCTAAGTGCATGTTCCAAACCATAGAGAGAGGGGAACACAGTGATGAAAATTTTTGAGCAAAGGTTGTGTTATTCTAATTTCTAATTGATTTTATAAAACAAATGACACAAATTAAAATAAAATAACTCAAATAGTGAAACATAAGAGAGGGGAACTAATTTTTGGGGGTTTTTTTGGATAAATAAATTCATCCTTTCTTGCAAAAAATAATAATATATAGATAGATGCACAACCAAATAAATATATCTATAAAAGAACTGGCCATTCCTTATCAAAATACCCTAGAATCCAAATTCATCATGGTTAGATGAAACATAATATCAAAAGTTCATTAGGATTATATTTTCAAATGTAGAAGAGTAATTGCATTGAATAGTCATGGACAAATCATGTCAATAATGTTGGGATTCCTTCATTATTGAAAACATGTAGCCATGATTTAATTATGAATAAAATCGACGCATGTGAACGACATGATACTATTGAAAAAAATATTCATTAATAGAAATGATAAATAAAATCATGATGGTACACACCCCCTTTAACTGATTCTACTCTCCCTCTATGGGTTTTATCCAACTATCGTCTGGTGATCGCCAATGACAATTAAACCCAAAACCATAAAAGAGATTAATAAATAAATAATGATAAATGAATAATGAATGGAATGATATTAGAATTGAAACTATAAATAATACAATTATTACATTAATTAATGAAAATAAAAACAAAAACATAAATATATCAATGAAGAAATTTGAGTTGGAACCCTGTGGTGCCCTCCCGGTGGTTGCATCCCCAACGTTGAATGCCCCCCCCCCCACAATCCTATGTCTGGTCATCCTATTTTTAAGCCCTTCCATTATTTTTGGGATTCCTCGAGTCAGTAAGAACCATTAATGATAGTTTTAAGGGGTCAATGATCTTAAATCCCATAAAATGATATGCTGAAATCCACATTTTTTGATCTAGTTAAGAAATATCAAGTCATGTATTATATTACAAGACATTTAATCTATGGGGATTTTCAAATCGGTTAATATGTTTATATGATGTGTAACTTTAAATTCCAGCACTGGATCCTTCATTTCATCCTGCCTCTTTAGTTACATGCCTACATAAAATCATGTGATCATCCAACATCATAAAAATTGTTTTTACATTGCTAAAAAGGTTTTTCTTGACTCCTTTTCTATCTTTTATTCATCATCATTGTCATATGTCGCACTGTGAGTGAAGCACATGATACAAAGTTCCTTTTTTCCTTGATACCCATTTTTTCCATTTCATTTTTAAAAATGTCAATCCTTCATAATAATTCATAAAACATTAATATAAGGAACATATATTATATTTAATCAATAAATACTTAATAGAAACATATATAAAATTCCATCAAAATATGTATACAAAAGAGAGTTATCAAATACCCCCACACTCAAATCATTTCTCATCTGTAAAAAACATCAACATCGAAATACCAAGGATTCGTACATCAACAAGGGAATTTTATAATTATTATGCCAATAAAAACAATTTTTTATTGAATATTGGAAAAAAATTACATTTAACACCCCAAGCTTCCATTATACTCATACTTTTTAAATAATTCAATAGTGTGCGATGTAGGCAACACGAAGTTGAAGCGTACCATAGCCTATCAAACTAGCCATTTAAAAAATGGTTATGAATATTATTAACCAAATTTTGAATTTTATATATCACATATAATTTTAAAATTCTTATTTTTTGTTTATTAGACAAAATATAAGGACAAATTCAATTTTTCACATAAAATAATTATTTTTTAAATAAATGTAGTTTTCTCCATTTAATGACAAACACTTTTTAAATCCAATATTTTACACTTTTATATATTCAATTTAATGAAATTAAATTCTTATTTATAATACTTACATAAAATTTTAGTTTGGGTAAATTTTTGGTACTTTTCTCATAACTTTCATAATTTGAGGAATAGTGAAAAATACTAAATTTTAATTGAAAACATCTTTTTTAATTGAAATAATTTATAGTGTTAAATTATATATCTGAGTGGTTTAAAATTATATATTAGATTGTATTTTTATAATTTAATATAATTTAGGTCATTGGATGTAATTTCACATTTAAATTGGACATAAACACATGTCAATATTTTGATAGTTTTTACATCTTAAAAACCTGCTTTTTAGGTTTTAAGAAAGGGAATTAATTTAAAATTAATTACATAGAAATTTGTGTTTTGAATTTGTAAAAATGAATTCCATATTTGGAATCATAAGTTCCAAATTTTTTAATAGGTACCTTTAATTTGTGAACATTTTGAATAGTAACTTCAGTAATTATTTTATTTAACATGGTTAAAGGGTAAATATGGTAAATATGGGTAAACAATGATATTATAATAATATTAAACTACCCTAACAAACATCCTAACACTATTATATGAGATATTTCTGACCATGTGCATAATTGGGTTGATTTTGGGTCCCCATGGAGCCATATGGTTGGGAAAATGACATTTTATAAGAATTAATTTAATGTTTCGAAAAATATAATATAAACATGTATCTTTTAATAAAAAAAATTATATGGAGTTATATAATTTATATATTATACTATAAGTATTAATTATAATGATACTAATATTTCATAAATCATGATATTCTATTTATAATTTTCATAAATTAAATAAATAAATTTAATTATGACACAATGATGACGCAATGAATGCTTCATTAATAAATGATTCAAATAAGTGATATTATAAATGTTAAAATAAATGTAATTCAGAAATTTTTATGTCATAAAAAACTTTTATGGAATATATTGACATATTATATTATAATTAATTCCTTTTTTGAATTAATCATGTTTTTATGAATTCTTAAAAAAGTCGAGAAAAAATAGTGCCCAAAACTGACATAATGCATACCTTAAAATATAAAATTGCATATTAAATGAAACTAAATTCTTAAAAATATAATATTTGTCCAAATAGTTAATAAAAGTCAAAATATTTCCTAAATGAACTTTATTCGAGTCTTTTGAAATGATATGGTAATTAACTTAACCGAAAACGTGTAAAAAACATTATATCACTATAAGATTAAAAAGGGAAAAATAAGGGTTAAACCAAAAAGATAAGGATAAAAAAAAATTTAAAACATTACATAAAATTATTGTAATATGGGTATTCAAACCCAAATAATCTTATCTTATAATTAAATTAGTTTTTAACCATTTTTAATCTAAATTGAATTTATAATAAATTAATATTTCTAGACTATCCTAAAGTACCCCTCCTCCCTCTTATAAAAGGGCACCACCTCTACCCACTTATTCACACCTCCAAAGACTTTTTTCTAGAACAAAAGCCTACCCAAATATCCTCCCACATTACCTAAATTCAACATAAAGGTCCCCATTTTTGAATAAAACTAACTTATGGAGTCCTTTTATGCAAATCAAATGAAGACACCTGAAGAAGAGGTAATCGTTTTGTCTCTTCTTTCAAAGTTCATTTCTTCTTCTACTTACTCTTAATAAGTTGTCACCATACTAAAATAATAAATCCTAAATCTGTTATATTTTTTGATTTTGTTATGATTATGGTACAACCATATTCCTCTTTTTACACATCTTATGGAATACAATACCACCATGCGTGCCTACGTACGACTTACCGTCTCCACATCATGGTGAAATTTTTTTTTCATGTAAAAATTATTTATATGGGTATAAAGATGAATATAATAGATGTAAATAATCAATATAACATGATATTTATTCTGTAAAATTCATATTCCATCAAATTCCATACCATTTGATCATTAAGGAAACGATGTCGTCGCTCGTGCGTACGCACGGTTTACCATCTCCACGACGCGATGAGACTCATCTTCCATGTTCACCATACAAGAATGATTATAAGAATAAATATTGTTAATAACTATGAAATATATGATGTACTAATTCTATTGGGATGATATGTATATACACACACACATTTGTTTCATTCAATTACTTCCATTCAATATGATAAGAAAACGAAAACATCATTCTTTTGTACGTGTGGCCTACTACCTCCATGAACGGTGTATTAAATTTTATATATATACCTATTATATATATTAATATTATGAATTTATATGATATATAAATAATATTTTAATTTTTTTAAGTAATTAAATGATGATATAAGTAATGTGATCAAGAATAAAAAGTCAAAACACGTATGATAAACAAAGAGATTACTACCTGAAATGTGGAATTAACTTGGAATTGTTAATAAATGGTAATATAATGTCATAAAATAAACATATCTGATATCATAAATATTATTATGATTCTCATATAAGTCAATAATATGTTTAATAACATTATAGAGGAGTTTAGGATACGTATAGTGAGTATGAGACATATGGTAAGGGTTAATTCCTCAATCTCATTATTATCCAAGATTGTTTATGTGTAAGTATTTATAGGAACATATTTATCATCCATGTCCATGTTTCATAAAAAATATAAAGGAATATTTTTATGATTTTATTGAAGTTACTATTTTACTATATCATCATTTTAAATTTTTTAAATATTTATTCTTTTAATCTTTTTAATTAATGCCAATGTTTTCAAAATGATTTTAAGGATTTATTTATATAGACAAGATTATTTTAAAATTTTAATTCCTTTAAAAAGTTTCAAATTTGTATGGGACAATTTGATTCAAAAACAACTTTTAAATAAATTCCATTATAAATTGTGTGACTTTTAAATTATTTCATGAAAAAGAGATTTTTCTCTCAAAGAGTTTTACTGATTATTTTCAACTATGTCAACATCCTTTATATTATATTATTCTTGATTGAGGTTGATCTATTTATATACAATATTCCATATTGTATTTAATGAGTTATGATATGTTTTACTATAGATGTGCTATTTTTATACCATTAATGGTTTATGGTTAAATTATTGACATTTCGTATACTAGTTTTAATACGAATTATTTTGTTAGGTTTCTCCTTTTTCATATGAGGAATGAATTGGACTTAGTAAGTGACTGGTAGGGACCACTATAGCCCCTCGATGCATCGGTAGTTATCATGATGAAAACTAGTATCTTAGAATAAGGCCTTGACATAATATTTATGAATGGTCTTGGCATAAGGCCTTGACCTAGTAGTTATTATGTTCGGCATTATGCATTCCCTCATTGTGAAATTATTTATTACATGTGATTATTCGACTAGTAGAATATCCATGTGCATGTTTATAGGGTAATTTTAGATTTATTTTTTTCCATATTATGTTCAAATATATGTTTAAAAGTATGATCTTTTTATTATATATCTAGCCTTAAAATTTTATAGATTCTGCTGAATTATTTACCCTTACTAAGCATCTGAGCTCACCCCTTTCATATGTTTTATTTTATCAAGATTCCAAGAAGATTATTATGATTGATATGCAGGATTATGATAGGGTAATAATTATGTTATCAAAGGATTATATATGATGTATTTTATATTATAAAATTTAATGTAAATTTTATATATGTAATCTATTTTTCAAGACTGCTAAATTGATCGGTCCTTCAGGACTTGATTCCATATAATCCTACCAATTTATTAAAATAATGCACCGGATCCGGGCTTCTGGGGTCTGGGTATTATAGTTGGTATTAGATTAAGTATAGAAACAACTTTGGAAATAGATTTAGA
Source organism: Viscum album (assembly GCA_963277665.1). Taxonomy (NCBI): domain Eukaryota; kingdom Viridiplantae; phylum Streptophyta; class Magnoliopsida; order Santalales; family Viscaceae; genus Viscum; species Viscum album. Next base: position 1,293,332,692 of record OY728136.1, read on the forward strand.
AAACATATATTAAGGATCGTAACCCTAAGATAGACTTTGAGAATAAGTATAGAAGAACCCCCTAGAATTTTGGTAACGACCATGGATTACCTAGGATTATACCTACAATGTTTTAGATTGAAAGTACCCTCCATTGATTATGTGGTTTTATTCAACAAGTCATATTTCTCACCCTATGCTCTATGGCCTTCGTTAATGGAGGAAACCATAAAGAATTGTAATAACATTCAGTTTGATGGAAAATATAGTGATTTTGAGCAACAAAATCAGATAATGAATAAAGAGAAATTTATTGTTGTTTTTCCAAATTATTTATCACAATATACGATTAACAATGTGATATTTTATTAATTTACTCACACATTTCCTAAGAGGAATATGAACATTTATAAATGTTCAAGTTCTAAGAAGCATAGAGGAAAGAAGATTTGGCTTCCTACATGTAAAGAGGAATATAAGAAGAACCTTGAATAATACCTCAAATGAAGGGTAATATGTTATCTCTACAGAAAAAAGGGTCATAGTGTGACCAATTATTATAGAGTTAAATACCTCATCTGTGGAAATAATTGGAATTACATAACACAATTCCAAGACTAAAGAATATACCTCTAAACCAAGAAAGGGCTTATTCCATTCCAACCAGTAAATAGGAAGAATTTAAGTATTTATGTATTCAGATTTAACAATTATGAATAATTTAATTATAAAAGGATTATTCAATTTTTTTTTCTATAAGGATTCTCAAGAATATGTTAAATAATTATAATGGATAATAAAATTTATTTTAGGGTAAGATTATATTTTAACAACATATGATTAAGGTAAAGATAACCCTTAATATGTTCCTTATGTTAAGATAATAAAGTTTGGATAATGATATGTTGGATTTGAATTAGTAAATTAGATAATGTTGGTTTATTCAGAACTAATTTTTGATTTGTCAACATGAGGGTTATGCTATCATGGATGATGTGTACAACTTTTTGGGACATTATGAATAATCCACTATGTTTTGGAACAAGGAAGCAAGCATGTTTTCAATAAGGATATCTGATAATTCAGTTTGTCACCGAGACTCAAGTGAATTCATGATGAAGGTGTTCACATGTTTGGAATTTGACAACCAAGAACTGCCCTATATGACATGGGATAAAATTTTAAAGATGATTTGGTTCACCACTTTGTAAATTTGTAGATTTTATGTTTTTGGAAGGATTGTAAAGTTCTCTATTTATAGACTGTATAATTTTCAATACAGTTGAAGTCGGTTAGATTAATGTATTGTCTCTCTATAGGTGGACTTATTCATATGTGATAACCTATGATAACACTTTTTTGGATATTGATGGAATGAACTATCATTCTATTTATGGATCGCATGATCTTACAACACTTTAGAAAGGAAAAATTCAGCTTCATTTCCTTGAATAAGAGATGAACTAAAAACTGTTCAAGGCATGACCAATGGTGATAATGTACTAAATTCAAGTAATTATTTATTCTCATGTGCTCCAAATTTAGGTAAAGTATCTTGAAAAACAAAAAAAATCCTTGTACATTTTTTTGCGATGAATCAAATGGTCCCTTGAATCATTGTAAAATAATGGATTTCATCCTGAATGGCCCGAAGACCTTTATTTTTTATTGATTTTTGATAACCCCCCTTTCTTGGGATGAGGGGGAACCCTTACAACGCATGTAGTATCAGAGATTACAGGGCCCGTAGGCTTTAGGAGATTACCTGACCGTAAGGCCTTAGGGAATTCAACCTGACTATCTACAAGGAACTGCCCCTCCCCAGCATCAACAAAACGTGTGTTGCTAACATCGACTCCTAAAGGGGGCCCCACCAGCCCAAGTGTGCACCACATTCCCCAACTAAGAATTGGATTGGAATCTCCATGTTCATAATACAAATAGTTGTTTGAGCCTGGTGGGACTCGATCCTACGCCAGTTCCCATAGAGAGCGAAGGGTACAACTAGTGGCTACCACTCGGCTAACACCCAATGGGATTTATGGATTTCAGATTGTTAACTTTATCCTAATAATATTATATATAACTCTAATTCAGATCATTATGGTTATTTTTCTCTTCCATATCCATGTTTTCTTATATTTAACCCTAGTATGTGTTATTCTCGAAAACCTTTTTACCTACCTTTCTTTATTTTAAAATAGAGGCCTCATTAAACCATTTTTGATGTGGGATTTCAACTACGATATTTTTAAATGTCAAACCCATAGTTTTCAATCCAAATTTTAAATTACGAGGATAAAATTTATTGAATTAGGGGATAATTTAACAACCCAGGCTTCCACGATACTCTTCCTTTTTAAATAATTCAATTGCATGCAATATATGCAACACTGAGTTCAAGCACACCACGACCAATCAAAATAGCCGTTTAAAAAGCGGTTATGAATAGTATTAACCACATTTTAAATTTTATATATACCATATAATTTTAACATTGATATTTTGTGTATCTTATACATATTATAAAGAAAAATTAAAATTTTCAGATAAAAGAAGTATTTTCCAAAAAATGAAGGTTTTTCACCTTTTAGTGATGAAGCCTTTTTAAATCTAATATTTAAACTTTTATACATTAAATTTGATGAAATTATATTCTTCTTTAAAATAGGTACATAAAAATTTTAGTTTGGATCAATATTTTGTACTTTTCTGATAACTTTCATATTTTGATGAATAGTGATAAATACTAAATTTTAATTGAAAACAACTTTTTTAATTGAAATAATTTGTACTGTTAAATTATAAAATTGGGTGGTTTTAAAGTATAATTAGATTATATTTTAACAATTTAAAATAATTTAGGTAATTTTAAGTAATTTAACATTGAAATTGGACATAAACAAATGGCAATATTTTGATAGTTTTTACTTCTTAAAAACCTGCTTTTTGGGTTTTAACAACGAGAATTAATTTTAAATTAACTACTAAAAATTATGTGTTTTTCATTTGAAAAAATGGATTCCATATTTTAAATAATAAGAATTAAATTTTTTAAATAGGTACCTTTTATTTTTGGACATTATGAATATTAAATTTAGTAATTATTTTATTTTTCATGGTTAAAGGGTAAATCTGGTAAATAAGGGTAGAAAATAGTATTATAATAATATTAAACTTCCCTAACACATGTTCTAATACTATTGGATGAGATATTTCCGACCATGGGCTTCCATGGGTAGATTTCGGGACCCCATGGATCCACTTGGGTGTGAAAATGACATTTTATAAGAATTAATCTAATATATATAAAAATATAACATAAACATGTATCTTTTAATAAAAAAAATTTATATGGGGTTATATAATTTATCTCTTCATTTTTTAATATTATTTAGAAAGATAAAAATATTTAATACATCATGATATTTTATTTATATTTTCTAGACATTAAATAAATAGATTTAATTATGACACAATGATGATGTTGTGATTGCTTCATTAATAAATGATTCAAATAAGTGATATTATAAATGTTAAAATAAATTTAATTTATTTATATTTATGTCATCCAGGAATTTTATGTATGATATTGAAATATTAGATTTTAGTTAATGAATTTTAGTCGAAGGAATCTTGTTTTTATGAATTTTTTAAAAAGTCATGTATGAATAGTGGCTAAAATTGAAATAATTCATAACTTAAAACGTAAAATATTCTATTAAATGATATTAAATTACTAAAAATATAAGATTCTTCCAAATGGTTAAGAAAAGTCCATATATGTCATAAATGACCTTTTGGGTCTTTTGACATGATATGGTAATTACATTAACCCACAATGTTTAAATAACATGATATCACGGTAAGATTAAAAAGTGTAAAATAAGGATTAAGCCAAAAAGATAATAATAAAAAATATTAAAAAAAGTCTAAAATTTATTTTATTCTAGGTATTCGAACCAAAATAATGATAACTTTGAATTAAATGTGTTTTTTACCATTTGTAATCGCAATTGAATTTATAATAAATTAATATTTCTAGACTTTCCTAAAGTGCCCCTCCTCCATCTTATAAAAGGGTGCCACCTCTACCCAATTATTCATATCTCAAAAAACCATTGGCTTGTCAAAACCCTGCCCAAATATCCTAAAAACTTCCCTCACTTAATCCTAAATGCCCCCCATTAGGCTTATAACAAACATAAGGATTCCTTTTATGCAAATCAAAATAAGACACCCAAAGAAGAGGTAATTGTTTTATCCCTTCTTTCAATCTTCATTTATTCTTCTACTTCCTCATACTAAGTTGTTACCATAATAAAATACAAAATATAGAATCTAATATTTTTTGAGTTTTTCTTAGGATTATGGGAGAGCCACATTTCTCTTTTCATGTATCCTATGAAAAATAATAGCACCATGCGTGCGTACGTACGACTTACCGTCTCCACGCTGTAATGTAAGTTGTTTTTCATGTACAAATTATTTATATGGGTATAAAGATAAATATTATGGATGTAAATAAGAAATATAACATGATATTTCTGCTGTAAAATTCATATTCCATCCAATTTCATACCATTTTACTATTATATAAATGATACAGTTGCTCGTGCATGCGTACGGCTTACCGTCTCCACGACGTGATGAGACTCATATTCCATGTTCACTATCAGAGAATGATTATAAGAATAAATGTTATTAATAAGTATGAAATATTTTAAATAATAATTCTACTAGGATGGTATATATATATATATATATATATATATATTCATATGTTCCATTCACTAACTTCCATTCAATACGATAAGCAAACAGAAACAACGTTCATGGGTACGTGCGACCTATCTCCTCCATTAACGATGTATTCCATTTTATATATATGTGAATTATACATATTTCTATTATAAATATATATGATATATAAATAATATTTTAAATAATTGAAGTAATTAAATAATGATCTAAGTAATATGATCAAGAATAACAAGTCAAAACACATACGATAAACAAAGAGACTATTACCCGAAGTGTTGCATTACCTTGGAATTGTTAATAAATGGGTAATATAAAGTCATAAAAGAATCAGTAATGATATCATAAATATTATTATGATTTTCATATAAGTCAATAATATGTTTAAAAACATTATAAAGCAGTTTCAGACACGTACGGAGAGTATCAGACCCAATGTAAGGGTTAATTCCTCAAACTCATTATTATCCGAGATTTTTTTTTTGTATAAGAATTTATTAGGAAAAATTTATAATCAACGTATATGTTTCATAAAAATGTTTTAAAACGAATATTTTATGGTTTTATGGAATTTTTCCTTTAACTAGATCATCATTTTGAATTTTTTAAAGATTTTTTTCTAAATATTTTTAATTAATGTCCATGTTTTCAAAATGATTTTAAGGATTATTGATATGGACATGCACTAGTGCAGAAAACGTTTTTTACGTCGGTTGTTTTTCATTTTTTACGTTGGTTTCTAGCCGATGTTAATACGAGCAATGTTATAAATAAGGTTTTTGACGTCGGTTATTTAAAAACTGATGTCAAAAACATAAAATCGCGATGTTTATCACATCGGTTATTTTAGAACCGACGTGATAAAAAAATGGGAAGGGTTTATCACGTCGGTTATTTAACAACCGACGTGATAAAAGGCCTGGAAAATGGTTTATCACGTCGGTTCTTAAAAAACCGACGTGATAAACTGATGTGATGGGGGTTTATCACATCGGTTCTATAAGAACCGACGTGATAAACCGGGGTGAGCGTGGTTTATCACGTCGGTTCTTATAAAACCAGTGTGAAAAACCGGGGGAGGGGGGTTTATCATGTCGGTTATTCAATAACCGACGTGATAAACCATTGTCCATGCCTTTTATCACATCAGTTATTCAATAATCGACATGATAAACCATTCTCCAGGCCTTTTATCACGTCGGTTATTAAATAACCGACATGATAAACCATTCTCTAGGCCTTTTATCACGTCGTTTATTAAATAACCGACGTGATAAACTATTTTCCAGGCATTTTATCAGGTCGGTTATTCAATAACCGACGTGATAAACCCAATTTTTTTTAAACAGAATGCAGTCATCTTCTCTCCACCAGAATCAACGAGAAAACAAATCAAGAAATCGTACCACAAAAACAGAAGTAGATCAAAATTAAGCATGTACATAGATAACATATAAAACTTACCCCCTAGACAGCCCCCACCCTCATTTATACCCCATGGACAGCCCTCTCCCACCCCGTTGGAGCCCTTACCCTCATGTATACCCCCTGGATAGCCCTCCCCCACCCCATTGGAGCTCCCACCCTCATGTATACCCCTTGGACAACCCTCCCCCACCCCATTGGAGCCCCCACCACACTCCTGGACTGCCCCCCGACCCCTGGACACCCCCAAACACCCCTTGACGACACCCCACCCGCCTGAACAACACCCCTCACCCCCTCACCCCACGTGACAGCCCCCACCACACCCTTGGATAGCCCCAAACACCCCTGGACAACCCCCCCACCCCCCCCCCCCCCACCCCTGGACAGCCCTCCCACACCCCTGGACCGCCTTCCCACACCCCTGGACATCCCTGCCACCCCCCAAGACTGTCCCCCACCCCACCGGACAGCCCTCCCAGACCGCTGGACACCCCCAACCCCACTGAACACACCCCCACACCCTTGGAACCCCTCCCCCACAGACCCAAATCCATACCAGAAAAACCATCAAAAGTAGACCAAAACAAGAAGTAGAGAAAAATTAAATATTCACTTATATAACATTCAAAACATACACTGTCAACTTCAAAAAGAAACTAAATCCAACCTAAACAACTACCAAATACACAATTAAAATGAAAATATTCAAAATTACATTTTACATTACAAACAACTAAAATTCAATCAAACCTGTAAAATAATTTTACCACTCCACTTGTACGTGTTTGATGTCTTCAGCAGTATAGGCTTGAGGGTCATCAAAAAGATACAAATAAAAAAGGAGATAGTTAACGTGTATAATGAATAAATCAAATTGAAATATTATGGCAAAGTTTAAGAGGAAATCGTACCAGGTCAAAATTCACAACTGTCCCAGTTGTTATTATTTCATACATAAATCTTAAAATATAATATCTGCATTTGATGACACCTTGTTGTTCATGAAAATTCTGTTTGAATGAGTGTAAATTCAATATATTATTTTTATGTAATAAATCAAAAAGTACTAATTATAAATGGAAATTTACCTTCGCATTTACATATTTGATCTTTGCATTTCTTTTCTTTGTGTTTTTTCGAAAGTAGACCCATGCACTGTTAGAAAATAATACGAATGGGGTAAATTTAAAATTTATTATAATATATAAAACTATTGAGAAATTGAAACTTACTTTTCCAATATATTCTTAATACTTTCCCGCACATCACCATGAACAGAGCATATCCAATAAAGAGCTTTCTCCCTTGGGCAAAAAATCCCTAACATCCAATGATCCCTGATAAAAGGAAATTTAATGTTAGTGGTTTTTTATATTAAAAGATAATTAACTCTTTGAGATAAATGTGTTTCATACCTCTCACAAAAAGGAATCATCCAACATTGTGTGATTATATTCTTTCCAAATCTTTCAGCAATATAAACCATTCTTTGTTCCTCATTCAATGCACATGCTTCAGGGGAAATCAATTGTGGGTCCATGAATCCATATACTTCTGTCAGCTCATTCCTCTCACAAATTTTATAAAGAAACCTAATACAAAACATACAAAAGTATACATTTTTAATAAATATAACACAGGGAAAAGGTGTTAAGACTTACATGGAGAAAATTTACACCACGTTGATGCCCAACTTATCTCCAGTAACAAGCTCCATGATATCAGTTTTTTTAATCCCAACACTTATTTCACGTCCACAAACATGAGATTCCATTGGAAACTCATAAAAACCCAACAACAAATGTGAATATCTTGACAATCTATCAAGACCACTGGAATCTGTATCTGATGTCATAGCATGTTGTCTTTGTTGTTGTCTATACAGTATTTCTTTACCTTTGAAGTATTCCTATGAAAAAAAAATTGAAAAATATAGTAGTTTTCAAATGATAAAACAACATTAATAAAAAAATAAAATAAAATATATAACATTCATACCTCTATGGTAATGAGTCGAAGAAGTCTGGATGGCCAAACTAAAAATTGGCCGATACTCTGTCCAGCTGTCGCCACCTCATCTGTAGGTATTGGTACCCTAGCTGATCTATCTATAATATCCTGTATAGTGACTCTCTGATTATTTACCTCTAATTGTTGATGATGAACTGTATCTCCTATACAATATATCAACCCGTATGCTACTATATGATGTTGAGAATCATCAACATACAACTCGAAATATGTAGAAAGCTGCGGCGGAGGCGTAGGATAAAAAATGGGGTCCGCAGGATGAGGTGGGGGAGTGGGAGCTACTGGCGGAGGTGGAGGATAAATAATGGGGTCTGCAGGGGGAGGTGGATGAGTGCGAGCTACAGTCTGAAATTGTGTTTTCATTTCTGAAAACATAGACTGCACCGACTCTCTAATATTGTCCTCCATCGTCGCATTAATATTTTGAACTTTAGCCTCCTAAGATTCTATTTTTTTATAAACCCCCTCAATGTTAGAAGTTGAAGAACGTGGAAACACTTTTCTTACTGATACACCTTCCGGATATTCTCTCACACGACCAGGATGTTCGGGTCTTCCCAATGATGCAAATACAATATCTTCCCTCCCAGTAGCTGTAAATGTCCCCTCTGAACTCTGTCCCTCAAGAGAGTCCTGTATTAATTAATTGAACATTTATGTAATGATTGAAACTTATATGATGAAAAAAGTTAACTTAAATAAATTAAATAGATATCTTACAATCCTCTCAGCTACGATTCTCGATTCTTCGAAAAGATATTGCCTTTTTTTCCATTCCGATCTCTCTTCCATTTTTCATGTCTAGATGGAGGGGATGGAGGGGCCACCTCTCCAGAGCTTGAAGACTCAGCTCTTAGTTGTTGAAATTTTTCCACCATCATTTGTTCTTCCAATAATGCATACCCTCCCTGAGATAAACTATGAGGGTATACATTTTTAGATTGGATCTCCTGATGATCTTTCCTTGTTTGCTGTAATTTAAGAATAAGAAATCATTAACAAAACATTAATAAAATCATTTTTATAAGAAAGTTAATAAAAGTTTACATTGCCTTTACCAGAAATGAGTCTTTTTTCTACTTTCAAAAAACGGTATCCATGTGTCTTCATCTATAAAAGTATATATATGACATGGATTGTCGTGACTCCTATGACCATAAATGAAATCAGATGAGACGGTTTATTTGAAATCCCTCCATCTCCTGGCAGCCAACGATAAGCATTTCTTCCTGACTCCTCCAGTGTCAGGAATATCAAATGTCATCTAGTAAAGAAGAGGTTAAACATATTATATATACTAGAAAAATTAAAAGAATGGTCAAACAATGAAAAAGATCATACCAAAATTGTCTCCCACAACTGAGAGATAATCGCTTTATCCACACCACTCCAATCATCATACAGAATGCTTACTTTGGTCTTAGCCTGAGTTGCAACAAAACTCTTAAAATCGTTGGCATTCGGACCTCTAGGAATATCATCATCATCAAACTCAATGACTATCCTATGATCCTGCGTACGAGCAAGTGATAATTTTGGTAAACGTGTGCACCCATGTTTACCAACCTTTGAACTCTTTGTCGTAATAGGAGCATGTGAATGTTCATCCCCAGAGTTATGACCAGCAATATGCTCCTCTCCAGAATCATGTGGTTGATCATCTGAATGATCTTTCATTATCCTTCAAATCAAAAAAACAAACGTCAGTTCACATATATACAAATTCAAATATTTTAATACTACTGTAATCAGAAAATAGAAGTGTACTAAGATACATAATAGTAAACATTGGTAATATGGTAAGCATGTTAAATAATGGTAAAGATGGTAAAGATGGTAAAGATGGTCAAGACGGTAAAAATGGTAAAAATGTTAAACCTGGTAAACATTGTAAACATGGTAAAGTAATTGTCAGTGAACAAAAATAAGCATTTTAAAATTCATGTAATGGTTATAAACATGATAAAGTAAACTAAAAAAACTTAAAACAAACAAAAACATGTACTTATTTTATTTTATAACATGTTTTACTAAATAAAAAACTTAAAATATCTATCATTTATGGAAAAAATAAATGTAAACAAGAAATAAACATATGTTACCTATAATTTTAGCAATGTACAAATGGATTGTCTTCCCAAATTCCTTCGTCATGATCGTTCCTTATGGCAAAAACTATGTCTTCAACATGATCATCATTATGTTCTGTTAATATTTCCATGGAAGTAGGGATCTCACATAAATCAGCATATTCATCAAGTCCATCCTCACCAACATATTGTTTTTTCCTTGTAAAACAGCAGCCCACTTCATATCTGATTGATCTACTACATAGAAATTTTTTTTGCATGTGTTTCCATTATAAAAGAATCAGCTGTGTCTTCCAATCTATTCAGATTAACAAGTGTCATTCCAAATTCATCATGTCTGACACTGTTGTTACCGTTAAACCATTTACAGTTAAAAACGGGAACTTTAATTTTAAAGTAATCAACCTCCCATATGTCTTCAATCACTCCATAATATGCACTTGATGCAGAAATTGGGTTTTTGTCCTTAGCACTCGAAAAATGAATTGCTTCTGCAAACACCAATACACCACTATTCTGAACTGCACTTCTGTTGTCCTGAGCTTTTGTATGAAACGTATAACCATTAATGTCATAACTGGACCATGTTATCACATTTAAACATGGACCACCCACTATCCATTTTAATGTCTCTGATACATCTGATCTACCAAGAAAAGTCTTTTTAATCCATGACAAATAAAGTTTTCTTATGCTCATTCAAAATCCACATTTCTTTCTTCTTTGGATGACATTGTTTCAACTCATTAATATGCAATGTGATATACAGTTGAGCATCAGCTATGTTATTCAAGATGTATGATTCTAACTTCTTCATCTATTCAGCTGAAAATGATTTGACTTTCAAGCCGTGAATCCCCTTTCCCTCATTATTAACTCGTTCATGGAGAGATGGAGGCAAACCTATGTGTTGCGCCGCATCCAAGTAGCTCGTACAAAACTATTCCACCTCCTCAAAAATATACTTTTCAATAATGGAGGCTTCAGGTCGATATAGATTTTTAACATACCCCTTTAATATTTTCATATACCTTTCAAAAGGATATATCCAACAAAGATATACAGGTCCACAAAGCTTTATTTCTTGAACCAGATGAATCATTAAATGCACCATTATATCAAAAAAAATTGGAGGAAAATACATTTCCAATTGAAAAAGTATAAAAATTGCATCCTTTTCCAAAATGTTCAAAGCATTCACATCAATCGCCTTGTTAAAAATCGAATTGAAAAAATAACACAACTTCATTATAGTCTTTCTGACACGAATGGGCAATATTCCACGGAATGCAACTAGTTGAATTTGTTGCATCATGACGTGACAATCATGTGATTTCATACCTATCAACTTCAAGTCCTTCAATGAGATAAAATTTTTTACATTAGAAGAATAACCTTGAGGCACTTTGGTATCATGAAGACACTGACAGAAGCTAATTTTCTCCCTCTTCGATAATGTATGACAAGCCGGGGGAAGAAATGTTCGTCTTCCTTTAAGAGTGGGAGCTAACTCCAAACGTATTCCCATTGATAGTATGTCTAATCTTGCATTGAACCCATCTTTAGTCTTTCCTTTAATATCTAACAATGTTCCAATAAAATAATCACATATGTTCTTCTCCACGTGCATGACATCAATATTATGTTTAACTTCATGATACCTCCAATACGGTAGCTCAAAAAAAATTGACCGTTTTTTCCAAATATGTCTATCTTTACCAGATTTCTGTGTCTTTCCCAATGTCACGTCAAGGTTTTTCACCCTCTCAAAATACAGATCAGGGGATAAAGGTTTTGGAGCAGTATAAAATTCTTGTGAGCCATTGAATGCCTTTTTTAGTCTTCTATAAGGGTGTTCTATAGGCAAAAACTTTCAATGACCCATGTACACTGTTTTCCTCCCATGATGCAATTGAAAATATGACGTCTGTTGTTCGCAAATTGGACATGCTTTATGCCCTTTAACACTGTATCCAGAAAAATTTCCATACACTGGGAAGTCATTTATAGTGAACAGAAGCACTGCATGCAGTTGAAAATATTCCATTTTATTAGAATCATACACCCTAATACCATCATCCCATAATAGTTTCAAATCGTCAATCAACGGTGACAAGTAAACATCAATATCATTACCGGGTTTCTTTGGACCAGAGATCATTGTACTCAACATGACATATTTGTGCTTCATACAAACTTCAGGAGAGAGGTTGTAAATTACCAATAAAACAGGCCATGAACTCTGTGTTCTACTGAGTGTTCAGTATGGATTCATTCCATCTGTGCACAACCCTAGTCTGAGATTTCTAATTTCATTTCATAATGTAGAATATTGCGCATCAATTTTCTTCCATTGTGGACAATCAGCTGGATGACGTATTTTTCCATCACATACCCGCTCTTCAGCATGCCATCTTAACCTTTTTACATCATGTGAATTAGCAAATAAACGTTTAAAAAATTAATTATAGGAAGATACCAAAATACCTTTGAAGGGAGCTTTGTAATCTCTACATCAGCCTGTGATTTTTATTTCACCTTATACCGTGATGTCCCACATTTAGGACACTCTGATAGAAATTCATATTCCTTCCTATATATAATGCAGTCATTCGGATAGGCATGCATTTTCTTGTATCCCAATCCCATCTGGCATAATATTTTCTTGGATTTGTAATGTGAATCTGGAAGATCGTTATCTTTTAGAAGAATGTCTTTCATCAATTATAGCAGCTCTGTAAAACTTCTGTCACTCCATCCATGCTTCGCCTTCAGGTTAATCAATCTTAACACCGCCAAAAAAACCGTAAAATCTGTATAACTAGGATATAATGGTTTTTCAGCATCACTATATAGACGCGCAACTGTCGGTTCTATCTCAATTTGTTCTGCTACAATATCGCGAATAATTTCTTCAATTCCATCGGAGTTACCATCTTGCGAATCATAATCATCAGTGACATTCCGTCCAGTTTCACCATGCCAAATCCAAGGACTGTAACTCGGATTAAAACCATGACAAATCAGATGATCTTTTATCTCTCTACTTTTCAACTTCTTCATATTCAAAAATTTCAGGCATGGACAGAAAAAAATGTCACTACTTGGAACATTTCGTTTTGCAAATTCCAAAAAGGCATCAACACCTTCCTCAAATTCATTGCTCATTCGATGTTCCATAATCCAACTTCGACTCATTATTACCTATAACAAATATCAACAAAAAATATATTTTTTTAAGATAAGACAAATATAGGTTTATATGAAAAAAAATCATAATTTGAATGTAAAACAATTTTAAATATAAAACAAATCTATAGGTATTTAAAAAAATATGCTTGAATATTATTTTTAAAACAAAATATATTTAGATATAACAGTTTTAAATTTCATTGAATCAAAGAAAACCATGACGCCTACATATTTTAATATTGATTGCAGTTTTGATGTTTTAATATATGAGATAAACTACCTATTTAACATGTTATTAATGGTTTCTGTAGACCCTAAATCCATTTGGTAAATATTTTCACACAATTATGAAAATCAATGGAAGTGTTTTTGGGAGGAATATGTTCAATCATTTGATTTTGATGTCCCATATTCTATAACATAAGGAAATGTGGATACCAAAGCCCTTAGTTTGCTTTTTTATTCTCAAAGGGTTTGTGATGAAAAAGAAGAGTATAAGTTGATGTATATGATAAATAAAATACAACTATATTTTATTTATGGTTATGATAGAATGAATTCATACCATATCATTTAGGATCTGCTCCCACCAAAAGTAACCCTCCTCAGTTCGAAATGAATAAATTTAGATAATTATGCATGAATTCATACATGTATTATTGTACATAAACCAAAAAGAAGATTATTAGTACTAAAAGTAAAACTAGGAAGAAACAATAAACTCTATATACTCAGGAAAGCTACTCCATAACACTTCCATTCTACTAACATCTATAAAAAACTACAAATTGCTTTAAAAAACCAAGAAAATTGTTTATATTTATGTATGGTGGGCATAACATGTATACATAGTAAGATCCTCCCTAAAACATCTCATGAAAATGTTGAGGAAGCACACTAAATCCCTATGAAAAAAGGAATCTAAATCATCACCTAAACAAGGAAAAATAGTTTCATATACTCACTATGGATCACTCACAAAATAATTCATATAAATAAACCTTTTTATATAGTAAATTATATATATATATATATATATATATATTAAAATTAAGGTTCTCAGATACCACTTCTCCACAAGTTTTCCTCTCACACCCCAATGCGCTACTCCACAACACTTCCATGCTACAAACATCTATAAAAAACTACAAATTTCTTTTAAAAGCCAAAAAAAATTGTTCATATTTATGTATGGTGGTCATAACATGTATACATAGTAAGATCCTCCCTAAAACATCTCATGAAAATGTTGAGGAAGCACACTAAAGCCCTATGAAAAAAGGAATCTAAATCATCACCTAAACAAGGAAAAATAGTTTCATATACTCACTATGGATCACTCACAAAATAATTCATATAAATAAACCTTTTCGTATAAAAAATTATATATATATATATATATATATATTAAAATTAAGGTTCTCAGATACCACTTCTCCACTAGTTTTCCTCTCACACCCCAATGCTAATGTCATGGTCTCACCCCACCCATAAATCATCCTACACCATATGAAATTGTATCACTTCCATCAATGAATCATATGTATCTAAGATTATATCATCACCATCTTATCAAAATAGTAATGAGGTGCATACTTGGAAACCACTACATCTTGTTTACATTAAATGTACAAAAATCGCAAAACATAATTATAGAATATCCATGAAAAAAAACGAACAAAATAAATTCATGGAAGGCTTACTTGAATGTTACGAGTTGAGATGATAGATCCGAGAGGAGTGAAGAAGATAAACAATGAATCCAAAATGAGTTTAACGCAGGTCGATCGACGAGCCAATTAGGGTTTACCGTATGAGAGAGACAAGCCGGCGGACTGTCAATCGAAAAATCGTAAATGACAGTCCATGGGGATTTAATTTCTTTAAATGTTTTATAACGTCGGTTATTATATAACCGACGTTATAAGCTATTTTTTAAAAATATAACGTCGGTTATTTTAAAACCGACATAAAAAAGAGACCGCGCTTTGGTTTTTTACTTCGGTTATAAAATAACCAACGTAAACCCCCCCCCCCCATGCTTTGGTTTTTTACGTCGTTTATTTTATAACCGACGTAACAAAAACGTAGATATCTCGTTTTTTACGTCAGTTATAAGATATCCGACGTAAAAAACCAATGTGCGGGGGGTTTTTTACATTGGTTATTAGGAAACCGATGTAAAAAACCCAATATCTACGCGTTTTTTACGTCGATTATCAAATAACCGACGTAAAAAACCAAAGAACGGGGTTTTTTTACGTCAGTTATAAAATAACCGACGTAAAAAACCCATAGAAATCTCATTTTTTACGTCGGTTATAAAATAACCGATGTAAAAAATCCGACGCTTTGGTTCTTTACATCGGTTATTTGATAACCGACGTAAAAAACGCGTAGATATAGGGTTTCTTACGTCGGTTTCCAAATAACCGACGTAAAAAAACCCCCACACATTGGTTTTTTACATCGGTTATAAGATAACCAACGTAAAAAACCGAACAGGTGCGATTTGTAATGTCAGTTATTAAAATAACCGACGTTAAAAATCTACTCGCCGCATTTTTAGGTCGGTTATATATAACCGGCATAAAAAATAGTGACGTAAAAAACGTTTTCTTCACTAGTGATGATTGTTTTAAAATGTTAATTCCTTTCAATAGTTTCAATGTGTTATGGGACAATTTTATTAAAACCCTATTTTAAATGACTTCCTTTATAAATGTTTCATCTTTTAAATGATTTCATGAACAATTGATATTTCTCTCAAAGAGTTTTACTGATAATTTTCAAATATTTCAATATCCTTTATTAGATATTATTCTTGATTGAGGTTGATTTATAAAAATAAAATATTCTATATTATATTGAATGAGTTATGGTATTTTTGGCTGTGGATGTGTTATTTTTATACCATTCATGGTTTCTAGTTAAAATATTGACATATTTTATGCTGGTTTTAATACGAATTATTATGTTACATTTCACCATGTTCATATGAGGAATGTAGTAGACTTAGTAAGTGACGAGAGGGGGCTGATATATCCCCTCGATGCATCGGTTGGTCTCATGAGACATACTAGTGTCTTGGAACACGGACTTGACAGAATATTTGTGAACGGTCTTGGAACAAGGCCTTGATGTAGTAGTTATTATGCCTGGCATTATGCATTCCCTCATTATGAAATTAGTTATTACATCAGATTATTTGAATAGTAGAATATCCATATACATGTTTATATGGTAATGTCTGACTTATGTTTTCTATATTATGTTCATGTTTTTTTAAAAGTCTGGTGTTTTTATTATACATCATTCCTTAAAATTTTATAGCTTTCAATGAATTATTTACCCTTACTTAACATCAGAGATCACCCCTTTCATATGTTTTATTTTCCCATGATGCCAAGAAGTGTATTATGATTGATATACAAGGTGAAGATAGGGGAATAATGGTGTTATGAAAGGATTATCTATTGTTTATTTTTTGTTAGAAAATTTAATTTAAAGTTCATGTATGTAATCTGTTTTCCAATACTGCTAAACTGATCGGTACTTCAGGACATCAATCTTTATAATCATGATAATGTATTAAAATAATGCACCATCACCGAGCTTTTGGGGTCAGGAAATTACAATACATACCCAATAAAGAATCAAAATTTCATGCTTCATTTATAAAGTTCAAATCATGAAATTTATACCTATTCACCCATAGTTTTAAACATTTCATCAACACCCATGAAATTTATTATTTTCCTCATCATTAATTTTTTCACTCATCACTCAAGGTAACCTTTTAATTATATTACTCTCATACCTAATGTACATTATCCTAACCATAGTCTTCCATTGAATCTAAATTATCTGCCACGTAAATAAAAATATCATAATTAATCATGTGGGCTTTGAAATAAGCATCAAATGACATTATTGCTAAGGGGGTGTATGAAAAAATTCTAAAAAATAATGTAAGGCTCATGTAGGAGGCTAAACTCTAACATAAAATTCATGATATTCAAAATACAAGATCAATGAAAAGGATACTTAGTAAAATATAAGTTCATCTCACATACCCCACAAAGCATACAATGAAGGCTCATAGAAAAATTAATCATAATGAATAATAAACTAATCATTTTGTTTTTTCCATTAATTTTTTCAAATGTAATGATTGGAATAAACATCAAATCCACCACCTAACCATGTATGATAAAAAGCATCAGTCTATAAAATGGTGATTTTTTATTCTCCCAATTCACAACCCTTTTTTTCTTTATCTAAAGTTTCCCTAGGATAAGTCTCACATCCACTATCTAACCACATATGATTGTGTGATCATTGGCCTCAAAATATTGATTTTTGAACTACCTGAGTAACAACCAATATTTTTCATTTTATTTTTATTTTTTAACAACATGAGATATAAAAAATTAAATATAATTAATGTATATATGAAAATTCCCCAAAATACCTTGGAATAACCCCCACATACTCATAGATTAGTGAGTACAAGACAAAACATTCTATCAGGATTGTGGGTGAATCTAATTCAATTTAGTTCATAAAACAATTCAATTTTATTTCAAATAATTTTGTAGAAAAAAACTATGGTGAATATATATATATATAAATAAAGTAGAAATTTTACTCCCTTCTATTAAAACTTTTTAATGAGTCACTTAGGTTCTGTCTAGCTAGGTTCACGACATGTAATATAATTACAAGACGTGAAATGTTCATGTTTTCATCATCTTCAAACGTTTCTTTCTTCTTCCTTCTAGGTACCTGATATATAAAAATAAATAGTGAAATTATAGGCCAATGAGAATTTAAATTTTTTTTATTCATAACGTATAGATTCCAACCACAGGGATATTTATTTAAACAGCTAAAATAAAATAAATCTATGTAATAGAAAGAAATTCGTTAAAAATGGGTTTTCTCTCGATAGCTACTAATTTTATAGTCGTTCATCTCGACATTTTACTATCATTAGATAATTGGAACATGATAAAGATCTAACCATCTTGGATTTAGCCACATCTGGAATTGATGTGCATCTAGGGTAGTCTTTCCCTTCCTCCTCCATGGGTTCATCATGACTAGTGGTCAGATATAATTTGAGGACAAATGTAATGAAAATAATTTGCAATCGAAATCTAACTAGATTTTGTAATTATTTTATTACACCACTCCTTATTTATTTTCCTTATTTTGAGATTATTTATGGATTTTATGAATTGTAGAATCCTTTTTCTCCTATTGAAACTGTAGGAGGGAGTCTCATTCGTCTTCAATATTAAGAACAACTATGAGGTCGATGGAGGTTTTCTCATTGTGCCCTTCCTATAATTTTTTTTCTTACATCATAAATTCACTAGATCTTACCTCATTTAACTTTTTATCATCCTCATTTACCACTTGTTCTTATTCTGATTATATATATTTTATTTCATTTACCTCCTCATCTTTTTCCTCTTCAACCATCTAATCAAAAATTTCAATATGTTTTTTTCATTTTTTTCACATAGTTGAAAAATAAATTCCCTTTTTTCTTCATGGTATTTTTGTTCGCATTGAAGGTATGCCTTAGGCTTTGATACATCTTTTAAATTTTGGGGATCATCTTTTTCAATATTTTCAACATACTCCATGTAATTTTCTTTGTTCTCTACCTCTTATTTTTCTTCTTTTTTCATTTATTCATTATTAACCCGATTTACCTTTTTATCTTATTCATATTCAATCCAATAAATCACTATATTATATTTTAATGGTATGTTTCATACTAGGGATTTTAAATTTGAAATAAGATGAGAAATGTGAGTAAATAAATATTTATTTTTTATCTAGGCTACATTATCGTCCATCCACTTATCTAACAATGGAATGAACTTAGAGAGTAATGTGGATAGTCTGTCATTGGAATTCCTCTCTTGAGGTTATTCTATATCAAAGGCATGGACTTATTCCACTTATTTACATATTTCATATTCAAAAAAAATTTATCTTTATTAGAAACTATGGGTAGGATATTAACAAGAGAATTAAATTTTAAATGATTTAGTCAAGGTGATTAGTCAATTATTCCTACTCTAGGAGCTCTATCTCATTAAAATCCATCCTCATTTTTATCACATCAGTGCACTAGTTGAGAAATCTAGTTAGTTAAACATTTGAGTGCTACTCATCTCAGAACCCACCTTGGTTGCATTGATAATCAGAAGCTCTTTCATCAGGATGATAGTAGGTTTTATTCCACTATAGAGGATGGAATTAATCAAACTTATGAAAATATGAATCGTTATGGTTTTCATCCTTTTGTGTAAACCCTTATGAATTCAGTTATTCCTATGTGGTTTGATACCCTAGATATTCAATCTATTTTGATGGTGGTGCGGCATAATATTTGGTCATCTGAAAACTCATCCTTCACACCACAAAAAACTACCAAAAGTGTTAAATTGAAATAAAATAATACAGAAAATTGATTGTAAAAAAAATGCCTAGAATAAAATCAGTCAGTAAAAAGGGAATAAGAAAAGTATTTGACCTCTGAAATATGTCTTGATTCATCTTCAATGCTCCGCTACTCCCAAAAAATGGTCCCAAATTTTGATGCACCCATAGTAGTCATTAATTCCTCCAGGTTTGGATAAAATTAAAAATTTATATTGTCGTGAATCATAATAACTACAAATGTGTAGTATATCAGAAGTGTGAGGTTGAACCCACAAAGAGTGGGGAACATAGGGATGAATACTCTCATCCAAAGGATAGGTCATTCTAATTTCTAATTTATTTTAAAAAACAAATGAACCAGTTAATATAAGTGAATTCAAATAGATAAACTGAAGAGTGGGGAACCAGATTCGGAGGGTGGTTTGACTAAATAAATTGATCATTGCATGAAAAATAATAATATTAGATAGTTGTGAAAAATAGTTATATCGATAAAAGAAATGGTCATTCCCTATGATACTATCCTATAAACTCAATTCATCATGGTTAGATGAATCAAAATAGCTAATGTAAATTTATGTTCAGATTTCCAAAAGAAGAAGAGTAATTGCATTCAATGGTCATGAAAAAATCATATCAATCATGTTGGGGTTGGTTCATTATTGAAATCATATAGTCAATGATTCAATTATGATAAAATATACACATAGGAAAAACATGATATTATTTCATAAAATCATCATTACAAGTAATGATAAATAGAATCATGATGGTACACACCCCCTTTATCTAATTCCTCTCTCCCCTATGGGTTTTATCAAACCATCGTCAGGTAATCACCAACGAAAATTAAATACCAACCATAGGATAGAGATATTAAGAAATAATTAATGATAAAGGAATGATATTGGAATTAAAGCTAGAAATAATCCAACAATTACATTAAATAAATAAAAATCTTAAACAAAAATATCTCTATAAAGAAATTAGAGTTAGAACCCTGTGACAGCCTCTCGGGGGTCATTCCTCTAATGTAGAATGTACCCACCCAATCCCATGGATAAATATCATATTTATAATACCTTCTATCTTCCATGGGCTTCCCCGAGTAAATAAGAACATTTAATGGTAGTTTCAGGTAGTCAAGGATCTAAAATCCCATTAAAAGATATGACGAAATTTGTAATTTTTTGATCTGGTTAGGAAATCTAATGTTATGTAATTTATTACATGATGTCAAATCTTTTTAATTTTTCATGTCATGTAATATGTTTACATGATGGGTCACTTCAAATTCCAGCACTAGAGCCTTCATTTCATCCTTCCTCTTTATTTTCGAGCCTCTATAAAATCAAGTGATCATCCAACATCATGTAAAGCGTTCGTCCATTTCAAAATTTGACCTTATTGACTCCTTTTTGATCTATTATTCACCTTCATTTTATGAGGTCATACCACATCGCTTCTCTTCCAGTGGAAATTTATTTTATTTGTTCATCAATTACAATGTTTTCCATTGTATTTCCCCAAATTTCAATCCTACATAAGAATTCAAAAAACATTAATATGAGGCATATATATTATATTTAATCATAAAATATCCAATGGAAATAGATATAAAAACCTATCAAAATATGTATGCAAAATATTTTTATCAGTTATGTAAGTGAATGAAAAATTTATTTGATGCCTGAATTATGAAAGGTAAAAATAGGGTGAATTGAGTTAGTATCAAATCCATTATGTAAATACTATGTTTCTAAAATTGGATTTGGGAGTATGGGTATGAGCTACTACTATTGGTATCAGAGCAAGGATTATATAACTTCAGATATTATGATGGTATCAAATATGTATAATTTAACAACTATAAATACCATTATGGGTTAATAAATTTAATTTTCATCATAATATTATAGATATAGATACCCTTTGTGGTTTAATGTTATGTTAGTTTAAGGTGATTAAATATATTTTTAGAGATAGTTATAGAAGACAGTTATAAGAATTCATTATTAGTGTTGAAGTTATTTTTGAAGGATGTTATTATATTTTTTGGGAAAAAATAAGATGTGTATAAACAAAATTTAGGAATACTATATTCTTTGATGTTGAGTTAATTATTGTATATTGGGATAAAATATTTTTGGGATCCTTATAGGATTATAGTTAATATGAAATTATTAACAATTATGGGATTTTTAATCAATGTATTTCATATTTTTTAAAGAATAATGTTTGAGTTATCTTTTGATGTCATATTTTATTTTTTCGGTTATTTTGGGAAAGTATTAGTGTATTTTTGAAGATATTTGATTGGGGTATACAAATTTATTTTATATTACATTATGAGTGACTAATGTTTTTCAAAGATAAATGTTAAGATGAATTTAGAAGAATATGTGATCAAATATTTTGATTTTTTGGTTTTAGAATTAGTTGGAATTACTTTTAATATTTTTAAGCTTGTATTTAAGATGAATATTTGGTTTTGTTGTTGAGGCTTTAAATATTAATGTATTATTTATTCATATGAAGGTTTGATCATATTTTATTTGGGTATTATTTCTACATGTTCTAATGGATTTTTTGTTTTAGTAAATATCTCGAGATAAGAGGAATAATATACCATCTCTTTTTTGATCTTATGATTAATTAATATATTATTTAAGTGCTTTATGTATGAAAAATTCAACATGACATTTTTTATTTTGAATATGATTTGAATAAAAGGTGTAAAACCCTTAAAACACAACCAATTGGTGAAATTTTTCTAGTGGGATGGAATGAAATTAATTAATTAAATATTATTTTTTTATCTATATTTTTAATAAAATAATTTTCCAACTCAATTCTAAAGGAAGATAAATCTAATGAGTTTTCAATGGAAAATTTCTCTTATCTATTAAGGTATGATTTTGGAAACATAGTACTAATCATTTAATAGTAAATTCATTATTTTTGGAAATATTTAATTAAGACATACTATGTTTCCTAGTAGTATATTCGAAATTAATTATCTATATATAAAATTATAGCAATGTCAAAATGCAATCACTTTAGTGAGAACAAATTAATATTAAGAGGATTCTTTTTATTTAATAGGGCAGAATGTAACACCCTAATATTTTAATATGTAATTATCCAATAAAAAATATTATATCTTAAGTTACATACAACACTAAACTAAAAGGATCCTTGGAATATTAAAATAATCCTTGAGTAAAAACAAAGATATTATTATATTTATTTATTTTTGAATACTGGAATTGAATGATTAGAAAATAAACAATCAACGTGATATGTTTTAAATCATTCAATGTTAAAAAGGGTTATTTTTCAAAGAATTGTGTTTCAAGTGTCTTATATTTTTATACATTGATCACATTTAAATGAATTTAATATATAAACTAATATATAAACAATCAACTAATTATAAATATATATGAAATAATATTATGAGCACTTAAGTTTAAAAGTTCATTTTTCTATAAAAGTTTTTTTCTTTATATTTTTTATTTTCATTTAAAAGAAAACTTTATGAATTCTATAAATTTAATTATATGAAATTAAATTTATTTTTTCATTTATAATATCAAAATTTTATAAGGATGAAATATTGATATTTTTTACAAGAGTTGATCTATTGTAAATTATAAAAAAATCGATTTTACAAATATTTTAACTTTTATAACAGTATCATGATATAATAATGGATTGAAAGTTTCTGAAACCATTTTTATAGATCAAATATTTTTATAATAAGTAATATAATTCATTTAAAATTTTAATTTTAAACTTATAAATCAATTATTGACATTTTGAAAATCTAAGTAATGTATTTACTAAAATAAAAACTATTTTTAGTTCTTCCCCTTCAATCATTAAACACAAGGTTATTTTTTATTTTGTTTTGGTTTAAAGTAAAATAAGTCCCATTTTATTATATATAATCCAAGTAATTATATAGGAATAAAAAGTATACATGATTTTTGCATAAAATAATTTTTATACTTAAAATAGTATTTTTTTTAAAAATTGTTTTTCATTGTGTTTTGTGAACTTATATTAAAAGTTATTTGTACAGATTTTAGAAATTGAATCTTATAAAATGGATTCCATATTTTTTATTATCTTTTATTAATTTTTTAATGATTTTAGTTTCATTTTTGTACATAATAAATAGCAATCATTGAAAAAACAAATTCACCATGGTAATGTTTAGAATGATTTATGAGGGGTTAAACTATGTGATGGGGATTAAAATATATCTAAAAAATATATGATAGATAAAATTTATTTTCATATATTTAATCAAATAATGATTATTTTTTAATTTTTTCCAATGATAAAACCCATGTATTTAATTTTTTAATAAAAATATTGGGTAATTTGAATTTTAGAATGAAAATGAGAAAAATTGTGAAAAATGCATAATTCTGTGTTTTGGACAGAATCTAACCACAAGGGTATTTTTATCACTTCAAAAAATATATAATTCCCTATTTAGTGATTCGTTTTTTTATAATCCTGATTTTATTTCCTCTAATGTTCTCTTGAGGACATAGAGATGATTCAAACATCTAGTATCCTGAAAAATTTATTGAAGTTGGAAACTTTTCTAGGAGGATAGTGTGGACCCCACAACTGTAATAGATGCACAAATCGGTCTCAAGAACTTCAATTTAGGTTATTAAAACCATATATGGAAGAAAATGTGTATCTGAATTCATCCATTAAAGTCCATAGAGGTTTTCATCCATTAATGTGAATATTGATTGTTATACATTTGAAGGAAGATTCTTGGAAATTTCGTCTAGAAAAGGGCTTATTCAATGAAAATTCCATAACTCCTACATCAGTTGGCCAATTAATATGAGATTTGGTTGGTGAATGGACAAGCCACTTATGAAAAACATTTATGTATATTTCTATGCGTTATTCATCCATTTAATAGGACAAAAATTCACAAACTTTCAGAGGATTGAATTCTACCTATAAAAGGAGGTCCTCCCCTCCTTCCAAAATCATCAGCTCAACACCCACAACCAAGGAGGGATCCCATCGGGGCACATGCCACTGCTTATCCTCTCTTCCCCACTCATTTATTAATTTAATTTTAATTTAATTTTAGTTTTGTCTTAGTTTTCAATTATAATTCAAATTTTAATTTTATTAATTCATGACTTTGTGTTTCTCCATCCATTTTTCTTAATTTCTTTCTCTCACTATCTCTCTCCCTCTCTTCTATTCTCTTCAACCCACTCCACCAAGTAATATATTACTCTTAGAATTGATAGGCTGACCCCAAGACTTGGCCTGGTGGGCGGTCATCGTGTTCATGAATTTTCTATAATAATTAATTTTAATTTCTTAGATAGAATTGAGTAGCATAAACGAGTAAGGTGATTGTCCCCAATGTTCTGACTACCTTTGATGACATGAAACTCAACCTATATATATTATTTTATTTAAATAATTTTTCCATCTCTCCATTGGTCAGTTATTTACACATTTTATTTGAGCTAATAAATGGATGAAACGACTTCGATTGAACTGGGTCCTGGAAGATGAAATATTCTAGACAAAGGTGTGTCACCAACTTGGATTAATGGAGGAGGTGGAATTGAGATTACTCAAACATTAAATTATATTCCACAATTTATAAATAAATAATAGCAATTCAAATATGAGATTTCATGTTTGGATTATCAAACTAAAACAAAACATATAAAGTATAATAATTACTAATGATTTAACCAACCCCCAAAATCATGTTTTTTTATTAACTCATTCTGCTTATATTTTCATGACAATTTAAATTATCATTTTACATGTCATTATTTTAAATAATCGAAATCACAAAAATATTTTTAACACTTTCATTTAATATAAAAATCCACAAAAAGATAATTAATATGTGAATTATATAAAGTAAGTGAACTATATTGAGAAGGCACCTCCAGAGAGACGACCCTGGTCAGCCACTGTACTGCATTAAGAAAAAAATATAATTGTTTTTTTCTACACCCCGCAAAAAGCATGCATCAAAACTAGAACCATTTCCATGGAGCCAATCAATATTTCATTTGATTTTTCTATTTTCACATCTTAGGTAGATTTAATTTATTTTAAAACAACAAAAAAACATTCATGATGTATTCAAATTCAGAATATTATGCATAGAAGAATTACCCACTAGTGAAATAATAAAAACAATAAAAATATTTTAGAAGGTCTCAAGTGCGAAAACATAGAGAAAGCATTGAACAACTGATGATAAAATCTGAAAGAGCATTTCACTATGTTTTTTCATTAATGGAGCAACCCAACCCTGAGTAGGATCAAGAACCTGAGGTGGAAAAGGGGGAAGATGTACCTGTTGAGCTACAAGTGGGAGATCAACAAATATTTGATGAATTCTTGATTAAATGTGAGGAACTGCCAGATCTTCCCATACAATAAAAAGAAGAATACCCAAAACCATTAAATAATGAAACTATCCCAGTGGTGGAATTTAAAGTTAAGATGGAGTAGATCGACTACCTACCTCCATACTCAAATAGTCTACTCCAAGAAGAACTTACCACTAAGGTAGAGATTGAAGTTGAACTGACTCAGGGAGTTGAACCATTATTTGACTATATCTCTTTTAAGTTTATTGAATATGAATTCTACATCACTCCTTGTGGTTTTTATTATACAGAATCAGATAATATCTTCTATGACATGGAGGATAAAGAAGATCCTTGATGTGCACCTATTTAGGAACATATAGAGCTACCTGGACATGTTGAATATTTGTTAAAGGAAGTTCATGAGGATATTCTGGTGGATTTTCCTAAGGAACCCAAGACAAAAGCTACTTAATTTTATGGGGAATAATTTGATTTTTATACTTCATGTTTTAATTTTATTCAAATCAAATTACGGTATGAATTTCTCATTGACTATTCCTTTGATGCAGCATACCTTGAGGAACCACTAGACAAAGAAGAAGAGGTTGCACAAGTAGAAACCAAGAAGGAAGATGATTCATACTTCTTCTTACCCCCACTATGAAAGCTATACCTAATTGTTAAGGGGGATGATATGGTGTACTCTATCAATGGATCATCCCTCAAGAAAGAGGATGAAGAAAAGGCTGGGAAAAACCACATGTGGTGGTTCAAATCAATGCAAAATCATCCACCATCAAACTTTGGATAACAGCTGGTAATGCCCCTTGGAGGATGTAAAAAATTAGGGCCCACTTTGGGGATCATACCACGATTTATCTTTAATGGGTTTATTTAAAGTTATATGTCAATTTCTTTTCTTAGAATTAGTGCAACATGAAGCCCACACCCTCTATTTTTTGAGCTTAAATGACATGATCCTTATTCTTAATTGAGTTGTTTTCTTTTAGGGGATTATGATGGTAGAAGGAAGCCCCAGACAGTGAAGTGGAAGGACCAAGTTTCCTAGGAAAAGGGAGTTCAATTTTAGTATTTTCTCTTTTAAAATCTACTGATTTTTGTCCACAACATGTTCTGATCTTTAAATATAGTATTTCATACCCACACTTGAATTCATGTTTTACTCGACTTATCGAGGAGACATGAGTTTCTTAGTAATCTTGTGATGACATGTATTAGATTTCAATGTTGATAAGATTAAGTGATTGTAATGAAGAATTTAATTTTTAAAATGAATAATGAATATTGAAATAATGACTAATTATTTGAAAAAATTAATTGATTCATGTAAATCAAATTTCCCTACCATCTTTCATGATTTAAATTTATGAAGTTCATGTGAATTGATTTTTTATTATTAGTCATTCCATGAGTGATTGTCTAATGTTATATTTCCCATTTTGGAGAGGATTTCAAGAACAATTACTTCCTATTTATTCTTGAGCATATTTCTTGAGTGATCTAGAGACATGTAACTAACCAGAACTTATGTTGAAACTTGTCAAAGTTATGACTCTGCAAAAACACATTTTAAATGATTGAGTAATCCTTTGAAAATCTATTATTCTTTCAAAAAATTACCTTTACATCAATCCTTCTTTTACCCCATAGAGACCATGAATGGCCTTTATAGGAATGATCCATGTTTCAATACATTTTTATCCATTAATACCCTCCTCTTAGTATTTGCATTATATTTTAAGGTTGAAGTGTGCGGGTAAATGGAATAATAGTGGATGGGATGATATTAATTTTAAGGAAGAAGTGCGGGGGTCCTATTGTGGGAATTGTTAAAGGTTGTGGAATCATTCATTATACTTTATTGTTTTCCCCTCTTGAATAAAAAATAAAAAAATGACAAAAAAGAGAGAAAAAAGCAAAAAAATGTGTTGTGATTTGAGAGAACCAAAAATCACCATTTTCCAGACTGACAATATTCTGATCGTATGTGGTTAGGTGATAGATGAGATGTTTTATGTAATCATAACTTTCAGAAAAAGAAAAAAGTAAAAAAGTAAAAAAATAAGAGGGTGCACCAATCATTCAGTATTCATACTTGATCATAACCATTTCTTTGAGTTTTGGGATTTTGGTATTGCTACTTTGAAGGGGATAATTTCATTACATTTTTACTTTTGATATCATGCATTGTACCTGAGAGATTATCCTCCTCCTTGAGCCTTAATTTTTAAATAATCAAATCCTACCAACCTTAATACTCAGAGTCAATAAAACCTTAATTGAAATTTCTCATGATTTTATGTTCCTTTTTTCTTTACAAAGTGGAGAAAGTATTTCATTTACAAGACTATGGATATGGAGCACGTTCTCATGATATGATCATAACTCTACTTGAATTGTATCATGAGTGATGAGATAAAGGAATCAAAAGTGAGGTAAATCTTGACATAGTATGTTTAATAATAATTAATCAAGGATCTTGAATTAATGAAAGTAGAAGTTCCATAAATATTTAAAGGGGAAAAGTAAAATATGTAAATTATTTGTTTCATTGAAAAATTAGAAATTAAATTGATATTTTATGTAGATTTTTGAAAGTATGATTTCACATTGAAAATGGTTTGATTTTATGGAATAGGAATTTGAATATTGGTAATGTTGGTGTCTTTTGATTTCCATGTGGAGATTTTCTGCTTGAATTCAATCATGGTTTTGTTTTAATTCATGCCTGTCTTGGGGCATGGATAAAAAAAATTATATTTTTTCATAGTGCAGCATAGTGGATGACCAGGGTCATCTCTCTTGAGGAGGATTCTCAATGTAGTTCACTTAAATTATATAATTCAACTATTCTATCTCTTTTTCTGGTTTTGTTTATTAAATGAATGTGTTGAATATCTTTTTGGTTTTTGATTATTTAAAATAATGACCTATAAAATGATAATTTAAACTATCATGAAAATCTAAAAAGAATGAGTTAATAAGAAAAACTTGGTTTGGCGGTTAGTTAAATGTTCAATAATTATTCTCCTTTATATGTTTTTTTTTGATAATACAAACATAAAATATCATGTTTGAACTACTATTCTTTATTTATAAATTTTAGAATAACATTGAATTTTTGAGCACTCTCAATTCCACCTCCTCCTTTAATCCAAGTTAGGGACACAGTTTGTCTAGAATGTGTCATCTTCCAAGACCTTGTTCAATCGAATCTATTTAATCCATTGATTATATCAAATCCAACCTGTGAAGAACTGACCAATAGAGAGAGAAATAATTATTTAAATAAAATAATGGAGATAGGTTGAGTATCATGTCATCAGAGGCCGTCACAACATCGGGGACATTCGCCTTACCCGTGCATGCTACTAAATTCTACCTACAAACATAAAATTAAACCTTAATGAAAATTCAAGAACACATTGACCTCCCCTTAGGACAAGTCTTAGGGTCATCCTCTCATTTCCGAGAGTAAGAGATTACATGGTGGAGTGGGACGAAGAGAAGAGATAGAGACATAGATAGAAATGAAGAAAATTGGGTGAAAAAACACAAAGGCATGAATTAATAAAACTAAAATTTGAATTAAGATTTAAAACTAAGAAAAAACTAAAGATAAAATAAAATTAAAAGAAGAAATGGGGGGAAGAGAGGAGCATGAGTTTCTCGAGCCCCTGTGGGATCCCTCCTTGGTTGTGGGTGTCGAGGTGATGATTTTGGAAGGAGGGGAGGGCCTCCTTTTATAGGTAGAATTAATTCTACCTAAAGTTTTCTAATTTTTTTCCAAATAAATGGATGATTCACAGGTGTACCCCTTCATAACGTTGTTTATAAATGGTTTGTCTGTTCTCCCTCCAAATTTCATACTAATTGGCCATCGGATATAGGAGTTACAAAATTTTCATTGAATAAGACATTTTCTGGATGAAATTTCTAGGAAGATTCCTTCAAATGTATAATGATCAATAGCCACCTTAATGTATGAAAACCTCTATGAAATTTAATTTTTGAACGTGAATGTGAGTCCTCTTCCATATCCGGGTGGTATCACCTAAATTAGAGGTTTAGAGACAGAGTTGTTCATCCGTTATAGTGGTGGTGTCAACGTTGTCTACCAAGAAACTTTTCCAACATCAATGTATTTTTCGGGCTACTACATGTTCGAATAAGCTCTATTTCCTGAAGATAATGTTAGAAGAAATAAAATCAGAATTCTAAAAAAAATAACAAAATTTGGAATTATATTTTTTAAGAATTGAAAAAAATACCATAGTGGTCAAAATCTATCCAAAACACAGAATTATATATTTTTTAAAATTGTGCTCATTTTCATTCTAAAATTAAAATTACCAAATATTTTTATAAAACAATTAAATATATGGGTTATATCATTGAAAAACATTAAAAAATAATCATTATTTGATTAAAAATATGCACATATATTTGCTCTGTAAATATAAAAATGTGTTTTGTTGAGGGAATTTTGACCTTAAAATATCGTATATTCTAAAAGGGACTACATTTTATCCAATTTCCTACATAAATACATTTGTTATTTTTTAAATTTCTTAATATTTACAAGTGTGGAACTTATCTAGCTTATAAAAAAGAACCTCTTATCCTCACTTTTCCACACACTTTGAGCACCATATTATGACCAATATCTACCCAAATCTCATAATAACATATTTTATTTACTTTTATAAATAAAATATTAATCATATAGGTATTAATGTGTAATAAGAAGGAAGATATACAAGGAGGAGGTATAAGTCCTAACATGATTCTTTCAAGATTATTTCTTCTTCTAACTCCTTCAAATCTATTATAACCATCCTAATATAATTACATCAGAAAATTTTATATATTTAAATGTTAGTATTTTTATGGAACAATTATTTTCTACCTCCTTTCCATATAATAGTAAATCAAAACACCACTCATGTGTGTGTATGGTCTACCGTCTCCATGAAGTGATGTATTTCATTTTTCAACAGTGCCTCACATGGATATTTTTAAATATGGAATTAATGAATATACATTTTATTTATGAGATAATTATTATTATATAAAGATAATATATAATCTACCTTATTATCTTCCCATCCATTAGGAAATGGAATCATTTATCAAACATATGTGTGGAATACCACCACTAAAAAATGATATAATTCATTTTTCATCACCACCCCACGTGGATAGTCATATGGATGAATTTAATGAATAGATATTATATTTATTATATGATTATTATTATTTAAAGGTATTTATTTTTTACATTACTTCTTTTTATTCCATTATAAAAAATAAAATGTCGTTCATGTGTACTTGTGGACTACCACCTCTAAGAATGACTTATTGCATTTTCATCAGCAAATTACCTAAATAGTAAAAAAGTGTATTTAATGTATAAAAATGATATATATATATATATATATATAATTTAAAATTATATATTTTATTAAATAGTTACCATTTATTCAGGTTCAGAACCACTAAATCAAAACATGCATGAGAAATAGAATGGTTTACACCTAAATAATTGATTTTAACAAGGAATTATAAGTAATTTGGTTGAAGAAATTTGTGAATAAATGATATAAAAGAAAGATATATATAAATATGGATCTGAAATAAATTAATAATAAATATGAATTTATTATATAGTATTTTGGAATTCATCTGACCAAGTAGAGATTCAATATAAGGGTTTATCATCTCAAAATTCCTTCATTGTGATCTGTTTTGAATTATACACCTATTTCCAATATATGGTGAATATATTTAAAATTTGAAATATTATATCATGAAACACTATTTAATCATGGTAATTAAATTAACATTCCATTTTCTCTCTTTATATAGGGTTTTTATTCAATTTTTATAAAACCTATAATGGTTTATTTTAAAATCTCACTCTTTATCAGGATTGTTTATAATTTATGTTAAATTGGGGTAATTATATGATCATACTCTTATAAAACATATTTTTGTTATTCCATTATGATTATATATTTTATTTTAACATATTATTTCCATTTTTGACCTCTTTTGTGCTCAATTCGACAAAAATAATGTTTTTAAGAAATGTAAACCTCATTTATCCTTTTTGGTTAGGAACCATTCTCTTCCAAATCCATATTCTCTATTTGGTTTCAAAAAGTTATTTTCTATACATAAATTATTTATTTTGATCAATTTATGATAACTTTTAATTTTTATCCAAAAGTTTTAAAGAATTATTTTAAAAAATAACAAGCCATTTTTAATATTCTTTACCAAATACCAAAAATAAAAACATTAATTTTTTTTCATGAAAAACTGTTATTTATGTCCTGAACATTATTTATTATTTAGATTATTTTTTATGTTTTTATGTATTTAATAAGAAATATGCATTCCCATTATTAAGTTATTTTTTTAAAACAAAATGATATTATCTTCCTAAACGTTTTCACAAGATATTTTATCTAACTTATTTATATTTATATTATTAACTCAACATTTGATTAATTTTAAATGGTTTATTTTTAAAATTACATTATTTAATATTATTTTACAAAAAAATTAAATTTATTCTTACCATCTCATGAAAATGGTCTAGATAGTGGATTTTATGTTCATTTTTTCATGAAACTATAATAGATTTAAAGGAAATTGTATTAAAATTTCTTCCTCTATTTTCCACTCTATTTTCAAACGTAATTATATTTATTAAAATGCCTTGATTTTTGATTAATTTTTTCACATTATTATTTAGGTTATTTTTTATCATATATGTATTCTTCATAGTTAATATTATTTACTTATCCATATACTGCTTACTTTATACAGCGTAAACATCCTATTTTACATAAATTAGATTGGGGTATTTATGAAGAAATATATCTCATTTATTGACTGGGGAATATTGAAAATTAGTATACTTGAGACTTCTATAAGGATGATCATTGAATACTAAGGTAGGTTGATTATGTACAAGGAAAATATTAAAATTTCTTATGCTCTTTTTTCAATATAAATATTCATTGCTAAGGATTGTTAATTTTTTATTTTTTTTTTCTAATTCCCTACTTTAATATGATGAATTCATTTTACTTAGTAAGTGATGAGTAGGGCTCAATATTAGATAGCCCTTTGATGCATTAGTAGAACTAATGATAAAAAACTAACCCAAATATTTTGTTTTTTCATTCCCAATTATTTATGATTTCATGGAATGATGACTTGATGGTATGTTTATGATGTATTGGAACAAATCTCGGATAATAAGATTATGTTTTTTGGAATTATGCATTCCACTATTATAAAATATGTTGTTGTTTTACATGAAAATATTTACATTGTTATCCATATTTATATTGTATGGTCATGTTATGGATTTAATGTAATATGTATTTATTATCCCCTCTATTATATTTTTTAAACATTATGTATTCATGTTATCTTTTATTGTTCACATTACGTTAATGAGTGTTTAAGCTCACCCTTTATTATGTTTCCATTTCCACTGGTTATAATGATGTGTAATGAATATGATATATCTATAAGGTTATCAGGTGTACATGATTTTTATATAAAATCTTAAAGGCTTGTTATGGAATTAGAAAATATAGGTATAATAGAAAAAATGTTCATATAATGGGAATGACATGAGTATTTTCTAGTATATCCATATCTTAATCCTATAAGGCTATAGACATAAAAAGGTCACGAGTACGTAAGTGATTCAATAATTTCATTGATGTTGTAACTATGGATGGTTAAAATTAGGCCACCTAAGTAAGTATAGAAGAAATTATTTAATGATTAGGTTTTGAGCACACTATCTAAGAGTGTTGGTTTGGGCTACTATATGGTTCATGATTTTGTCCATAAACATTATGTCAAAACCTCTTTGAAGATAAATATGATATTAAGATTGGAATATTAATATCTTGAATTTATACTATTCAAATAATTGAAAATCTAAAGTTTTACATTTTAATATATAAAATAGTTAAAATTTTCCTCTTGAAATGGTTATAATTACCACTGGTACTTCATTGTACCTAAAAAATAAAAATTGTCCACTACCAAAAATATAGTTTCATAATTACAGTAAAAATTGCATATTTTCATATATAGAAAATGGTGGATCCCTATAACTTTTCCTTATATATTCTTAGAAGAGAAATATATGATCTTGTAAAAATGATAGAGTTTAATAAAGTTGATTTCATGATGATAGACAAACCATATCATTTTATATAGTTTTTTTGTGGTCATGGTTCAAGTGGGTAAATTCTGATAGAATGTGGAATTTATTATTTAGTATATTTTATCAAACATTTAATGGAAAATGATATAATTTTATAGAGTAGAAAAACACATTTTTTGAGAGGGTTAAATCTGTTTGGAAGTTATTATCCAAAATGATCTGAACAAGATATTGAGTAAAGAATATTTGGTAAAGAAGTGGAAGCTCTGGTGAAAAATTGGTTATTACTAGCCCCCACGAGTTAATAATAATCACAGGTATCTATATAACGGTTTTAGGATAAATATAGGACCTCATAATAGTAAATACCGATACATTATCATGAAGATATTTTATTTAATTCAAAATTTAGGTTAATGGTTTTTAGTATATTGACATGTTGAATTATAATTATTTTCAAAGAATTTGTTAACTAAATAATAACATATCAGGAAAATAATGTAAAATTCATATTTTAAGTTATATATATAATCTCAAAAAAGTTATTGGGAGATCTAAAAAAAACAATATGGAATTTTTTTTATCCATTATTGTGTAAAATATTTCAAGATATCATGTGAGAATATCATGGGGTATCCTGGAAGGTTAATGAAGTATAAAATTGGGGATGAAAAGAAAATAAGGTATAGAATATATAGATTATTCGAGGTAAACAAAAGTTTGTTTCTATTGATATGTAGATCCTATGTAAAATTGATTATATGGAGAAAGATAATTAGATGATCAGGAAATTTAGGAGAAATACCTAATCTACATTAATATATTAATAATATTTTTGGTTCATTAATTATAATATTCTATAAATTAGTTATCCATTAACCCTATATTAATGCACTATGTGGAAATATAAAAATATGTGGTGATCCTAAGACTTTAAAGTAGACTATTCCCAAAACATTATCATCATAAGTAGTGAGTTTCATGATTTTTGTTAAATGGGTAAATTTATATGTGTATTCTTCTTGGACATATATTATTTTGGTGAAAAAATTAAAATCCATGCATCAATATTCTTTACCTATTTACATAGATGATATACTTTGTGTATTTATATGATAGGTTTTTAATTTGTTTCTGACTTAATAATAATATCTATATGGTAAGAAAAAAACTACACAAATTCATCCCTCATCCCACTTAGGGTGTGTAAGACCTCAATGGTCTCAAAAAGTGGTATCAAATCAAAAAAATTATATCTTAGAGAATCCACCATGAAATACTCTCAATATGTAAAATTATGCATACTTTAATATAATTCCAATATTCAACTACAGAAACAATAAAATATGGAATAACCTAATGATATATTATTTTTGATTTCTTTATAGGGGTTTTTTATTTTCTATGGATTATTTAATTTATTTCATTATTCCTATGGGAATATCTATGAATAAATCTAAAAATAATCTACTAAATGATGATGAAAATGGAAAAAATCATTACCATAATAAATAACTAATAAAATATTCATTAAATTGATGTTATACACATCCTATAAAGAAATATGGGAAAACAAGTATATTATTTATAAAGGATACAATAAAGTGGAATACGGTACACTTTATATTTTACGTAATAAATATAATAATTTAATGTTGTTTCTAGATGAAGAAATTCATAGTTACTTAAATTAAATAATCAAAGTAATTTTATCTATTAAAGGACCTAGAGAAAGATCATTATTATAAAAATCATAAAAATGTTCCTAAAGATTCTACCACCATTGTACAATGGAATAATGTCTACTTTTTAAGAAATAAATATTTCTCAATTAGTTGTGGATGGACAAAAAAGAAACTTAGTGGAAAATGAAACAAGGTTAAATATAGATGTAATAAAAATTCACTCATCTAAGGAGATAAATTATTGGGAAATGTATAATTTTGATATTAATCATGGTGAGGTAAATTAATATGTCGGTGATGAATTTATCTCACCAGTGTAAAGAAAATTCATGTAAAAGGAAGGTGTTTTTCATAGTGACGTATCCAATAATAAAACATGAGACAAATGTGAGACTAATTTTTTGAAAATTTTTTAAGGAAGTTACCACCATGAATAAGTCACAATTATGGTTTTGGTAATAAATATAGAATAAAATTTCAAAGAATAAACTATGTGAATAAGGGTTAAGATAGTGATTAACCTCTTCTTGAAGAGGACACAAACAAATTCAAATTTGATTCTAAAGACATCATGATGAAAATATTTGATAAGGATCAATTTGGAAAAAATGTATTGATTAATTGGAAGGTGTAGTCAATGAAAATATAGTACTTGAAGGGGAACTTGTGGAGTTGAGAATTTATATAATTAATAATATAAATATTGTAGGCTTATTGAAGTATTACATCAAATATATTAATTAAAATGAAGTGTAAATTACCCGATTATAATATTTTTAGGAAGATAAAATTACTATATAAGATAATCCAAGGTAAGTCTCTGATTTCATTCTAAAAATTAAAAATCTATCCAAGTTTATTAATTCACTTAATTATTTTCTTAAATAATGTGGAAAATGGATTAAATTAATTGAAAAATAAGTGGGTATATTTTTGAAAAACATTGGAGTTTACTTAAAATCAATTAAAAAATAGTGTAGTCATTGGTGTTTAGAAGACTTAATATTGAGATTTCTGAAGAAAATTTTATAAAATATTCAAAACAATATAAGTTGTTTTTGAGAAAACAATGACAATATGTTATGGGATGTTGTAGGATTGGATATGAAGGTGAGAAATCTCAATATCAAACCATAAAAATAATACAAAAAATATAAAAATAAAAATAAATTATAATGATGGAGGGGACTATCGAACCCAAACATCATGAGTTTTTAAAAAATACAAATGATATTCAAATTCAATAAGATAAAGTGAAATATTAATTTTCTAATGATGAAATGATAAATTATTGGAAATTTTGGTCACACCATGAGTAATTATCAAGGAGAAATGAGTTATTTATGAGGCTATACAACTAGGATCAAGGGAATAAGAGAAATAAAATATCCCAAAAAATGAAATAATAATTATTTCAATGGGTATTGTTTTCATTGTTGTAACTTTTCCCATAACGAATTTGATAATATAAAAAGGGGGAGTATATTTTGAATCTATTAAATCCTCAAGAAATGATGAAATTGAATCCATGAACACCATTCTTTTGATGAATAAATCCACCATACATTATGAGGAAGAATATGGTATCACTATTCATGAATTGAATAAAGAGGTGAAACTCAAATATATCTTAACTAAATATGGGATTTCACAAAAGGAAAATATTATAAAATAGATGGATGCCTTAAAAAAATATATTATAAAAAATAAATAAAAATGGCATACAGATACCTTAATTTGGGTGTTCATCTCAAATAAAGGTAAATTTGAGCTTATTAATGAACATGATGAATAATGTGGATGGTATGGTAAACATTAGATGTGATATAGCTTAAATAGTCAATGGAACCTACTACATTTTAAAATATTAATGCAACTTAAGGGTCTATAATCCAAATAGAGATGGCAGAAGATACTCCCCAGGATTGGGGGAGGGGCTAGAATCCTTTAGGGAGCATTAGTGTAAACACTATAAAATCATGTTCTAATCTTTTTACATAGATAAATTCTCTTTTTAATATATGATAGATTAAGCCTAATATCTGGTTACATGTTTGGTGAATAGATTTCAGATAATGGATATTTCTTTCCTTAAGGACTATAATGAGTTTTCTCCCCATGATTTCACCCTGGTTTCTAAATTTGGTCATCATCAGCCTTTATATGATAATTTAAACCATTATGGGAATCTAAAATAGTGTATAAAGAGAAAGGTGGTGTAATGTATTCTAGATCCTAAATAGTTAGTTATAAATTTATGGATGAGGATGATTTTTTTTCATAGTCTTAGCCTCTAATGTTTTCTATTCCGTCCATTTAAATTTTATACAGTGGTCATTAGTGATTCATGTTAAGCAAGATGGTTCCTCATCTAGAAATTGGATGAATCTTCCCAGCATTGCACTTTAATTCTAAAACATCAATATTGTTAAGTATTTTGGTAACTCTATTTATATATTTTCATAATAAATTTAGTGAACAAAATATGAAAAAACATCTAATTCAGGAGAGTGTGTATCAAATTGGTTCTCTCTTAAATTTTTCTGAGATCTATTTTATTTTGAGAGGAAGAGGGAAACAATTTTATTCCAAATATATTTTATGAGAGTATCCTAAAATATTTTTTTCTATATAATTTATATAGGCATGGTTTTGGATATTATCTTAGGATTAAATAAATTTCTTAGAATGTACCTCCTACTATGAGGTTATCAAGAATTTCATTGAATTGTTATACTCCCTAAACAATTGAAGAATTTTGGTCACCCTCATTTGATGGCCCCACCCCTATGATGTCAAATGGTTATTCCCTAGAGTTATCTCATCCTATACTAGTGGAGGATTTAGTTGAATAAAATTATATTGATATAGCTCTACCTTCTTATTTCGGTGTCCCTTATACTATAGTTAGTTTAACTCGAGTGAGAGAAGCTGTGAAATCTAAGGAAAATGATTGGCCAGAAATACTTAAGATTATGGAAGAGTAATAAGTTATATTGGGTGTTCCTTATCCTATTAAACTTATGGAGGGTGTTAACATCATGTAGAAATATGGTTTGGGTATTTTTTGGAGTGGGGTTTTACCTATTAAAGGCATCAGTCCTTTGTTTATAGTTGTAAGAGACAAAATAACTATACTATGGGATGTTATTGAGGTATTGTTACATGGATAGAATTAATTAGATTAAATAATAGTAGAACCACATGAGGATGATTCCCAGAATCTAGATGATCTAACTACTTCTCAAGAGGGTGATGAGGAGATTGATGCATGTAGAGTCTATTATGAAGAGACTTTGTATGAGGAATCAACTAATTTATAATATGGAGATAAATATAGGATTAATTCATCCTAAATGAGTAAGGAATTTAATAAGAGTAATGACTATTAACATATATAGAGAATTATTATCACTAGATTTGCAACAAAGGTATGGAAGCAAGTAGTTTCTAATACTATTTCATATGAGGATTATCAAGATAAAACAACTTCAGTGGGCCCAGATTGTATATACCCTAAAGTTATCCTAAGAATTCACATTCCCTTACATGCATTGAGAATGACAATAGAGATGGAAGAAATGTATGTTATCAGTGTTAGGTATAGAAAGGAACTCAATATAATAATCTGTCTACTAAGTGATGTTACGGAAGCTTTGAATAAAGTATTTCAAGGAAATTTTAGAGATTTAAAATCAAGGATGTCCTCTTAAAAGAAGTATCACAAGAAAGAAAATGTTTTATTCCTTATAATATATGATAAATTCCAACATAAATTGACTCTTAAAATAATGATGGGGATGAGAAGACTAAATATGATAAGATGTGGTTCTAAGTGATTACTAGTTTTTGACTTCTATATTCACCTTAACTTTCAACATTCTTTTTGTGTGATGTTTTTATTATTGATTATCATCCAAGTTGGTGTGTGTGATGTTTGTTATTTTTGGTTTTCTATCCATTCATTTTATATCATGTTGAATAGTTTATCAAGGTGGTTGTACTCTTATCATACTACAAATTTTTATGGAACTTTTTCTTTGGTTAACTCTATGTAGGAAGGATGATGGGGGATTTTTGTTTCCTAGTTGGTTTTTTTCAAGTTTGGTTTCATGGGTCTTGCCATGTTTTTTTCATGGATACTAGTAATTTATTGATTTTCTGAAGTAAAAACATAATTTTTTTATAAAAAAACAATGGAAGAAACAAAATGAGTATATCTTGAGAAGAAATGAAAATTATGAACAATTTTTTTTTGATTGGCTTCATCATAATCTCTTGAGTGATGTCACCTTTTTGTCATGGGGATTAATGTTACATTCACTATGACAAAATAATTGATAAAATGAAATTATTTTAATGTATTGATAAAATGAAATACCAATAAAAATATTTATGAGGTGGATAACAAGAAAATATCTTATTTTATACTCTTTTAAGATCAAAGCAACTTATGAAATTGGTGACTTGGGTAAATTAATCAATTGTGTAAGGAAAATATTTGAAACCATAAAGAGGTTACTGATATTCTTAATTTAAAAAGGTAGTGATAGAATAATTTTGAATCTTATATGATAGAGAACATGGTTTTTACTTCCTATAATTTGAAGAAAAGTAGATCACCACACTTACTTGATATTGTTCACACTGCTGTTTATAGACCTATGACACAAAAGGGAGCCAAAAAAGAAAGATTCTTTTATTAATGATTATAAAAAAATATTTAATTTATGTTTATGAAAAAAATGATGTATCAAACAACATTAAAAGGTATAAAAGGCAAGCTAAAATGAAAATGGGAGTGTAAAAAAACTCTACAATTAAATAGTATCATTTATTAGACCTTTATTAAATTGAAGAACTGATTAGGGGTGTATGAAATTAAACATAAATTATCATTTATTAGAACTTGATGAGAAAATATTGTGGCTAAAATGTAGAATCACATGGTGAACAACAAGTAAAATTATATACTCATTTAGAGTATACTTCAATGGAATTATAGGAAATAAGAGGTGAAATTTTGTATTTATACTCAAATAAGTGATTTTTGTAATTTTGAAGGGATGATAACATCCTATAATATTTTCAATGTAAATAAAAAACTTTAAATAATTTAGAGATTTTTGAAGAAAATTTTTCATTAAGGAAAAAGAAGGTACTCAAAGAAAAAAATGAGATGAAGGGGGTGAGAGTATATTACTTGGTTATTCAACCAATAGTTAAGAATATAAGTTACATAAAAATTAGATTAATATAGTTGAATAGAGCAGTGATATAAAGGTTATTGGAACTAAATTTTTAAATCTATACATAAGATTAAATCTGGTTAAAGCCTATAGACAACTGGATAATTATGAATCATTCCATGGAGAAAATCATATTATAACACATGAGAAATAATCTGATATAAAATAGGAAGATGAAGATATAATTTAATGGATTCATTCCTTAATTCATAAGAACATAAAATAAATATATTAATATGATGAATTTGAATTAATTAGTCCGATAAATAGACCAACTTAGACCAAAAGGATGAGGACTGTTGAGAAAATAATTTTTTTATCATATGTTTATCCAAAAATATTAAAAACTATTAAATTATGAATTATGGTTTAATTCCATAAATTATGATCTCAATAAAATTGGCAATAACAATACTTGGGATCTAATTAAGAGTCTAAAATATCCCATTTTAATTGCAATTAAAATTTGTTGTAAAAAACAAACATGATGATCATGGTAATATGATTCAAAATATGTTAGGTCTTGTTTAAAAAGGATATGATCATATTGATAACCTTAATATGGAATAAGCATTCACACTAGTGGAAAGACATGAATCATGTTGACTATTCTTTATGCTAGTAATACAATGGGGATTCAAGATCTACCAAATAGATGTGAAAATGAAATTCATAAATAAATTTCTTAAAGGGGAGGTATAAATTTAGAAATTAGTTGGATCACAACATAATAATGATGAAAGTAAGGAATTTCATTTCAATAGGGATTTTTATAGCTTAATACAAGCACCAAGAGATTTATATGATCGATTGGATATGCACTTAAAGAAATTGCAATTCAAAAGAGGCGGTTTCATCAAAAATATTTATGTAATGGTCTTAATAAGAAGAATAATAGATGTTACTATTTTATATTGATAATATCATAATCGTTGGATGTAATAAGGAGTCGCTCAAGGAGTTTTTCTACATAATGATTTATTAGTTTGTAAATTCAATGATCAGTGAACTATCTTATTTTCTGGT
Source organism: Viscum album (assembly GCA_963277665.1). Classification (NCBI taxonomy): domain Eukaryota; kingdom Viridiplantae; phylum Streptophyta; class Magnoliopsida; order Santalales; family Viscaceae; genus Viscum; species Viscum album. The sequence continues at coordinate 1,293,375,220 of OY728136.1, forward strand.
ATTATAAGTGAACCAACAAGTTAAATACATACATATATTTATATATAGTTAAATACGTTAATAATTTACTAAATAAGTTTCAAAATAAACTTTTTTTTAATTTAATATCTATTAATATTTGGAACTAAACTTAGAAAATGTGATAATTACAAATATGTTGATCTAAAATTATTCCATAGAATGATCATAAACATACTTTATTTGATGAAAAAATATTCAAATATTGTTTATATAACATGTTTGGTGAAAATATTTCAAAGAAATATAAAGTAATAAAATCTCATGGTGGTAAATTGGATTAGGAAGAACATGAAATATACTTGGGTTTATGGTTTTTTTTTTTCAAAAACATGGTTGAAATATGATTTATTGTATTCATTTTATATGGATGGGTCCAAATTAATTATGGAAAAAAATCTAGAATTAGAGAACAATTATTTATCAGGAAAAAATTATTTGGATATATTCGTTAAAATAATGTGATTACACTTATTTGAAAAGTCAAAAATAGAGTTGGAGTGAATGTGTTTTTAAATATTATTAGATGAGTAGAAGATTATCATGGAAAGATATTATAGATAAATAAATATTATTTAATATATATTTACAAACCATGCCATTTTATAAGGTGTTTCAATGGTCATGGTTCAAGATGGTAAATACCAAAAGAATGTAGAAGCTACTGTCTAACACAATTTATAAAATATATCATCAAAATATATAATATATCATTGAATAAAAATAAATCATTGTGGAGAGGGTGTGGTTAAACATGAAATCTAATTTATAACATGGTATAAATATGACGTCTTATCATGAATTCATGGTAATGAAAGAGAAGCTGTAGTGAATAAGTGGATATTTCTATCCAATAATAGATTTGTAGCATTTCATGGATATATATCATGGTTTTATTTCAAATAGATGACGATGTTGTGAAAAATATTGACAATAAAAATTTAATATATATTGTTTATTTTCAAAATATAAATACAACATGATTTTAAGGATATTGATGTGTTTTCTAGTTATGGTTTTTTAAGTAGAAACTAATTATATACTAGTAAGTCATCATGAAAACCCATAAGTTTTATTTTTTGTTATATCTAAAATGGCTATAAATTTTGGTATCTTTAATGTTTAATGATTTTGGAGATAATATTAAGAAATATAATTTTACAATAAGGATGGTTTTAATTACCTTTAATGGGTAATATATATTGATATGTCATGGTGTAATATCAAGTAGTTATGATGGAACATTAAAGATAATAAAATAGGGGATGTGAAATTCACAAAAAGTAGAGAATGTATAAAATGTTATAGATAGAAATAATAAGTTGTTGGGATTTATCTTGGTCTTTTTTACAAAAATTGATGATTTTGTGGAACACCTAGAGACGTGAATGGAAATAATGAAACACCTATTTTTATTTGGTGTATTGATTATGTTCCTGAACCATTCATTGTAATGGTATATGAACCAATTATTTATTAAATTATCTCAAATTTTTTTGAAGAGATATGAAGATATGATGATCCTAATAAATGGTAGTGAATAATTTTAAAAAGTGTGTAATTTAAAAAAAAAATAGTCTAGAAGTTGTTTTTGTTTTGTACATTGTCCACCTCATTTTATTTGGTTGGTTAATTGAGTTTATATGATATTAACTAGTTAAAAATGACATAAAACAGTCTATGTTATATATTTAAATTTATACTAGTTTACGATTTTTTTTAGGGTTGACCCCTTCATAAATTGATATTTTTAGGTTAACTTATTTAATTAAATTCATTGGGGGAAGACCAACCCAAAAGGAACACAACCCATGAACATTAATTTCCACTTCTTAAAGTAATAAATTTAAAATAATTTTTTTCAATATAAGACTTAAATAAAAGAATAAAATCACTAAAACAACTGATAAAATTACTTATTCAGTAAGAAAACAAAAATAAACCATAGTTTAATTTTCTCTAAAATGGACTTCATTAAACCCTATTTACAATATATTTTATTCTTACAATAATAATTTTTTGAAATAATTTAATATTATTGTAACCAATTATTTATTTTTAATTGTTTAAGCGTACAATATTGTAACATGGATAATGAATGTTTCATATTAATTAGGTAAATTGTAATAAATTGGATAATACAATTTTTTATTTTCATTGGGTTTTTGTTATATAAGCTAGTTTAATAATTCATTATGAGGTATGTGTTATATATTTATAGTTAAATATATTAGTTTATCAAGTTATGGTTGACCCCTTTCTAAATGGAAAGGTTTGATCAAATTGATTAATAAATTAATCCAAGTAAAGGTTGAAGTTAGATGGAATCTTATGGTAGCTAAGTTAGTATGAAACTATCTAATGAACACAAATTCAAACCTCTAAAATTACTCTTGGGATCCATTTTACAATAAATATTTTATCTATTTATGGAACATGTATGTGTTATGTGGGAAACCCCATATTTAGGATCTCTATAATGGAAACTCACTTTCAAAACAAGGTTTGGCTATTCTGAAACTAGAAGCACATCATTTCAATATTATGATGAGTTAACTAAAATATAGTGTCTATTTATAAATCCTCTTAATCTTAGAATATTTTTTTAACACTAAAAACAAGTGTTAGAAACAAAGTATCTCACACAGACACACTGAAAAATAAATATATTTATATGGTTCAAACTTAGTCCTAATCCATGGTAGAAATATTAATTATCTTTACCAATAATGGGGTAGGTAGTGACTGATTATAACTACTTAAAAAAAATAAACCCACTTTTCTATTTATAGACAAGCCTAGCTCGTGGATCTGGTGTGACTATGTAAAGTAATGGACCTCTCAGGTCCATTCCTTTGCTAAAATCTAGTGATTGAGGTGTTCTGGGAGGTCAATGTGACTTATCCCAAACACTGTTCCAAATTTCCAGCTCTGTGAACAGTGTCTCTATTTTTGTGAATAGTGTCATCGATGAGACAGTTGTGAATAGTGTCATTGGTGAGACATATGTGAACAATGTCATCAGTGAGATAGATGTGAATAGTGTAATCAGTGAGACATATGTGAAAAGTGTCATCAGTGAGATATATGTGAACAGTGTCATTGGTGAGATAGATGTGAACAGTGTCATCGGTGATATATATATGAACAACATCATTAGTGAGACAAATATAAATAGTGTCATTCGTGAGATCGATGTGAACAGTTTCATCCATGAGACATATGTGAATAGTGTCATCAATGATACCGATGTGAACAGTGTCATCGGTGAGACAGATGTGAACAGTGTTTCTAGCTTCCTAGAGATCTCCCCTATGACATTTTCTTTGAGGTAAAACACATCCAACAACTTTTTTAAAGTGATTTAAGGATGATTCGAATCCCATAACTCCTATATTAATTTTTCCAAAGGATTGGGATGCCTTTACTTTTTCAAACCATGTGGATTAATGTGATCTTCATTGATGTAAATTATAATATGTTTCAAATCCCATTAGTCATGAATCTAATCCTTCAAAGTTGGGCACCTTCCCTTCTTTCATTCCAGGTCCTTTCTCTCAATGTGAGGCACCTGAGACTTTATTCCCATAGGAGTGGTGTGATGGAACCTTAATTCTTGGATCATTTACCCTTTATGTTTCTTCCTATTGCATGAGAACCCCCTGTTTTGGTGTAAGCATCAAGTATCGATCTATCATCGATAGAAGGTATGATCTTCTTCTGTTATTGTGTTTTATTCAATCATTCTTCTTATATTTATCATTGACATGTTATCGAATATTTTCTATATGTTTCTAATGTAGTTTTCTTGGGTTTTTGTTGGTGTGGTCATGTTGCATTTTCCTCAGGTGGATGTAGTTGTCACTGGGAAAGGTGATTGTGATCTGTTGTGTTGGCCCATTCTCTTATAAAGAATGTAAAGAACCTATTGAGGTAGTTGATTCATTTCAAATATAAATATTTACATGAGATCATATATTTTTCATTATTTATCCACAGTATCAGAATTCAATTGATGTAATAAATATTTGAACTGGATAAATAAATGGGTATCGATCATATGTTATTGAATCTTGTTTTACTAGATAGTGTGATATCTATTCTTGTGTTGGTTATCATGTTGTTCTTGATGGAAATTAGAAAAGAAAATATACTAGTATTAATTGTAAATTATTTTTCGAAGAAAAAGAGGAATGAAAATAAGTCGGGTTGTTTCTGTTGTAAATTAATGACAATAAAATTACTGGAGTAAGCTTGTTTAATTAATTTGTGATAGATATTATAGCTTACTATTTATATTTTTTATAGTTGGAACCTAATAATAATGAATTCTCTAATTCAAGTTGGATTATAGATCCCTTTTATTGATAAAAGTTAATTCCTTGTATCTTTTTGAGTTACCTGCTTTCTTGTAAGGTTGAGTGTCGTCTGCTTTGGAGCCATGAGAGCTCGTTGCGTGTGAAGGAAGAATGTCTTGTTTAGGTCCAAGATCCCATTTACTTTTTTATTTCCTGCTGCTTTTGAGGTGTTATGAGCCTGGATGGATGTTGTGAGATGTGGGGGTAGGGAGTACCAATGGTTAGGGGAAGTAATTGATTTGTAGAGTGGTGAGATGCATTGGTTTATACATGTGGGTGTTAGGGAAGACACCATAGATGATGAAATGGGTTGGATATGGATGATTGGATACATTCTGAATCTTGTTGGTTGTTTATCTACTTTACTTTTCCCACTTCATAAGGAAGCTGGTCTTGAAACCCTCCTTCGAAAAAGAGTCGAATATGTATAGGGTATCCCATGTGATTTCTGTGTTTAGCTTCTCATGGATGGATGGGTATATACTCTTGTTATAGGTGGAAAAGACTCGATAGGTAGTTCACCTACTCACCATGTTGATCCCCTTATTCTTGGTAGCTTATAATTTTTTTCTATAATTTCTCATAATATGGGAAATTGATAAAGCTATTAATAAATGATTGAAAAAATGATGTTAAACCATAGGGTTGGAGCTTCAGGGATGCAATGCTGAGGAAACATTTTTGAGAAGCTGTGGACTTGGTTTGGTTATGCCATGAGGGAATGGACCTTGGGTGTGAAACTAATGAAATGTAATGTGGAACTAATAATGGTTAATTAATGGTTAAATATTTAATTAACATAAAGATAAATGGATAAAAAGGATAAAGTAATCCAATATATCCCTTTAAATGGTTGTGTGCTTATAGGATACCAATTCTTAGTAGTGGCCGTCGGGAGTCCGAAGATGTTAGATGCAGTTGAGTCTAATACTATGTTATATACATATTTTTTTTGTGATATATAGTATATTCCATGATTTTTTGTGATTATATACTATACTCCACCCTATCAGTTAATGAATCTAACACCCCAGGGAATCTGAGCCATGGGGGTGTTTTCCGCAACATTTCGGTGGGACGATGGATGGCTGAAAATCCCCTTTTCCCCCACTCTCTTATCTTGGTAGTTAAATTTTCTATTATTCAAAGTGGTAAGTTTTCCTCATATATTTGTGTACAGGGATATAATTTCTTTTGTTTATTCACACACATATATTCTAAATATAGTTTCCTATGGACTACTATAGGTGTAACATGTATAAGTTACGATGGCTTGAGGATCCTTACTCGGAGTATGGGATGTAATGGATTGAGGTATAATGTCTGATGTATGATAAAAATTAGGAGATATTTGGTGTATTGTAAAAACTACCTGGTTACGTGGACGTATTGGTTGTGTTGCATGAGGTGCATGTTGTGGTGCTATGCCCAGGTGTATGCGGGCAAGCCTTTTGGAGAGATATGCTTAGGATGTGCAATGTTGGAGAAAAGCAACAAACTATTGGGGAAGTATTAGTGGGGAAACATTATATTATTTATTATGTTATATAATCTTTTATGCGATACTTGTGGATAGTTGCAATTATGAGGCTAGGAACATAGTATACCTATTTATGTGATGAGTTAGTTTCACTTTTTGTTCACTGTGATTTATCATGCTAACTTAATTTTGCATGAGAGGCTCTAGGGAGTATCCTACTGAGTATATTTTTATACTCACCCTATATATATATAAATTGTTTTTAGGTCACTTGGAGCAGGTTGGATATCAGGCTGGTTACTACTAACTTGGGGTTGCAAGATCTATTCGGGCTTCGTGGTCACTATCGTTTTACATGCTTTTGGTACTTTCACTTTTTCTTTTCAGTTGTAGTATTTTTTTCATGATATTACTTATGTGTACTTGGGATTATTTTATATTGCAGTATGAGTTGTAGTTGGATGGTTTTTGACTTATCTCTCTCTTATGCATGTGTTCTCTTAGAGGGTAAAGTCTCCCATTTGTGTGTTTACTATACTCTTGTTGCTAGTTTCCAACTCGGGGCCTACTAGAGGTGGTACTCTGGGGTCACTATCTCCCTTCTCACATTACTGACCCATGAGAGGTACACCTTGTGGGGAGGGGTTCATGAAAAAGTGGTATCATAGGTCTGGTTAAGTAATCGGATGGATTTTGTTGTTAGGAAATGTGAGGTTGCATGGGTTGGTATGGAAACGGTGTCAGTCAAGTTTGGAAAGTGATGTAAACACTAGAGACCAGCTGAGACATATGTGTTTAGGTCCCACTGTGATCTGATTAATAGACCTTTATTTTTATAGTGTATACTAAACGAGGTGATTCTAGTTTCAGGGTAGAGACATAGGAAAGGATCATGAATCATTCTTCTTTATACATATGTTTGAATGAGTAGACCTTGGGATAGATTAACCTAAAATGAATAGAAAAATTAATTAATTAATGTTGAGTCTTCTATAATCTAGGTTCAGGATCTCTAACTATTTTTTTAAGGTAGGGGACCAGGTTGACGTCCTTGTCTAGTTCATGCAGAAGATTTCTAGAAGGATGCACTAGTAGATCGCCATAGGGTAGAGGTTGATGATGACGACACATGGAGGAGGAAACTCTGTGATTTTCATCTCCAATGCCTATAGAAGTATGAGGGATCCATCATAGATACAGTCAGAGAATACTGGTTGGAGGAGGTGGATATATTCTTCAATTCAATACATGCTCAAAAAGATCATTGGGTATATTTGGTTGTGACGATGTTGTGTGGGGCATCAAGGAAGTGGTGGTTCTTGTTCCTCAAGGATCATGAGGAGTTAGCAACCTCAGGGGAGGAGTTTTGAGACAAGTTCAGACTAAAGATTATTTCTTCAACTATGAAGGCATCTATTTTAAAGTAGTTTCTTACCCTTTGACGGGGGATCTCCAGTGAGTAAGTGTTTGGAATATGTTTTAGGAACCTTTTAAGATATGCTTCAGACCTGTTTGTATATGAGGAGGCTAGGGAAAGGCATTTCACGGAGGCTTTGCATCCAGAGATCCAGAATATTGTCACCCCATTTATGTTGAATACATATCTTGAGGTACTGGTAATGGAATAGGTCATTTAGAGAACGTTATCCTGATCTGGATCTTCACGAGAAGGGAGTCGTCAGGATTCCTCATCAAGCAGAGCTGTGGTCTAAGGTTCCTAGTTTTCTGGGCAGATGAGTTTCTATTTGTCCAGGGGTAGGTCCCAACCCTTAGCATCTCATTTCTCCAGGGGCAGTGTCTCTCAGGCCTATACTAAGGGACCAAGTTCTTGTTTTTCTTGTGGAGGCCAACTTAATCTATAGAGAGAGTGATAAACCTTTTAGATCGGTCATTAGGAACTAGGTGTTCCGCTCCAGGTTCCTCTATTGAGGAAGTTATAACCGAGGAAGCAGTAGTAGGTTGCACCAGTTTTGGATCAGCATAGAGAAGATGGGGCATCCAAAGGACAACCCTCGGATGCTCCCCATACTTAGAGAGTAGATAGTGGTTGTGGTGGTGGTCATCATCAGGGTTAGAGAGTTCATGGAGCGGGTCATGGTGAGCCTCATTCTTTAGTGTTGCCAGCTCCATGTGAGTCAGATATCATTCAAGGTACCATTTTCTTATTTTATACTTAGGTGTATGCCTTTTTAGACATAGTATCCACACACTCTTTCATATCACCTTCCCTTTTACATGATTTTTGACTTGAGTTAGGGAGGCTCCCAATGCCCTTGGTGTTGACTACAATATTTGGAGGTCGAGGTGACTTGTTTAAAGTATGTAGAGACTGTGACCTAGTGTTGGGGAAGCACTAATCTTGGGGATATTTTTTATTTTTATGGATACAACCATAAGATGTCATCCTTAGAATAGATTGGTTGTATTTGGTGTAGGTTATCATAGTTTTCTTCTAGAGGAAGGTGTTGTTCTTCGATGATGATATAGAGCCAATAGTGTTTGTTAGTGAGTGAGACCCTCGGGTGGGTCAGAGTAATGTTATGTCCTTGTAATTCTTGATGGATGAGCTGATGCTGAGTTATTCAGAGGTTAAGCAGTTGTAATTTCCCAGGGTCATATAAGAGTGCCCTGATGTATTTCCATAAGAGGTTGTAGCATTACAGCCTTGATGAGATATCGATTTTGGAATCGAACTACAGCCATGAGTGTCTCCTATCTGATTGTCTCCATATATGATGTCCCATTTGAGTTACATGAGATGGGTATATAGCTTGATGGTCTATTGTAATGTGGTTTTCTTTGGTCATTTTTGTCACTGTGGGGTGCCCCAGTTTTGTTTGTAAAGAAGGATGATGATAGTTTGCGGTTGTGTATCGATTATCGTCACTTGAACAAAGTGAAAGTAAAGAATTTCTATCCTCTTCCATAGATTTAATATTTATTCAATCAACTAAAGGTTGAAAATTATTTCTCTAATAACTATTTATGTTTATGATATCATCATATGTGTGTGAAGGATGGGGATATCCTGAAGACTACATTATGTTGTCTTTATGGGTATTACGAGTTTGTTGTAATGTTGTTAGGTGTGACGAAATCTATAGTTATGTTCATGGGGTTAATGAATAATATGTTTCATGTGTTCCTGGATAATTTTTTTGTGGTTTTCATTGATGAAATTCTTGTGTACTCTGTGCCTAAGGAGGAGCATGTAGAGAATCAGCACGTTTTATAGGGAGTTCTTCATCAACATCAGTTGTTAGGGAAGTTTTCGAAGGGCGAGTTTTTGGATTTAGAATTCCATTTCTTAGGGAACGTTGTATCCCAGTAGGTATTAGTTATGGATCCCTTGAAGATAGAATTATTTGGGCCTTGGTAATACCACAAGATAGTGGCAGAGGTATGAAGTTTTCATGGTATCGCAGGCTATTACAGAAGGTTCATAGCTGATTTCTCTTAGGTTGTGACTCCTCAGACAGTATTGACCAATATAGATTAGGAATTCATTTAGAATAATCTGTGTTAGTTAGTTTTCTAGTATCTAAAGGATAAGTTGTTCAATGCTTCAGTTCTTTTTCTTCTAGCATATAGAGTTAAGTTGAATTTTTTCTACCATGCTTTGCATCTGGGGTTGTGATGTGTTCTGATGCAGCTGAGATATTTCATTTCTTATGGGTCTTAGTATTTGTTTCCTCATAAACATAACTATTCCACCCATGATCTTGAGTTGACGGATGTGTGGTTTTCTCTAAAGTTGTGGAGACATTACCTAGTTGGAGAGCACTTTGTGGTTTTCACTGATCATAAGAGATTTAGGTTTGTTTTCTCCCAACATGACTTGAACTTGTGGAAATGCCAATGGATGGAGTTCTTATAGGACTAAAATTTCTAAATCTTTATACACCTGGTAAGGGAAATGATGTATCTAATGCGCTGATATGGAAGTCACGTAGTGATGTAGTGTGTGAATTTGATTATTCTTGGAGAGTGATGGAATAACTTTCAGTATTGCATCTGGATATGGGAGAATTCAAGGGAAGAGGTTTTCATTTTTAGATGATGGTGCAATTATCTTTGGTGATGTGGGTGGTAGAGTCCCATTTAAGGTATCCTAAGGTGGAGGTGTGGAGAGACTGATTTGTTTTTGGAAAGGCCCCTAATGGTTGGTCTAAGGATGAAAAACACTGAGTGTTATATGAGGGAAGGATTTTCATTCCTTTGGAGATGCAGGAAATGGTTCTTAGGGAGTTCCATAGCTCTCCCATAGTAGTACATCCTCACATAACAAAGATGTAATGAGATTTGAGGAGTCAGTTTTGGTGTCCTGGGGAGAAGTGTGTAGTTGTGGAGATCATGTCTTGATGTTTGGTCTGAAAAAAGGTGAAGGCCTAGCACCGTGTTCCTTGTCATTTGCTCATGATGTTAGATGTTATTTAGTGGAATTGGGAGGACATGTCAATTGACTATTTTACTAGTTTACCTCATGATTAGGGAGGACATTATGCTATATGGGTGGTAGTGGATCATTTAACAAAATCATCCCACTTCATAGCGATCAAGGAGTCGATCTTAGGGGTGGTTTTATCGAGGCAGTATTTAGAGTAGGTGGTGAGACTCCACGGAGTCCTGAGGACAATTATTTCCAATCAAGATCTTCATTTTACCTCTAGGGTGTGGAGAGATCTCCAGATTTCGTTCAGTTATCAGTTATACATTATCACTTTGTATCATCTGCAGAAGGATGGTCAGACATAGTGAACCATCTAGACACTTGAAGACAAGTTTCTCTCTTGTTTCCTAGATTTTTTAGGTTCATGGATGATGCACTTAGCCTTGGTATAGTTTTATTACAATTATAGTTTTTACTCCACCATTGGTATGTATTCATCTGAGTCCTTGTATGGTCAACCTTTCCATTATCTATTGTGCTAGACTAGGGTTGGAGAATCAGAAATTCTTAGACCCGAACTAGTATAGAATATGACAGAGATGGTTCGGGTTATTTGTGAGATGATAAAGGAAGAATTGGATCATCAGAATTCTTATGCTAACCGTAAGAGGAGACCTTTGGAGTTTGACTTTGGGATCACATGTTTCTAAAGGTGACTCCCCATTGTGGGAAGTGAAGGGTTAGTCATGGGAGTAAGAATTATCCCCAGTTTGTTGGGCCTTTGGAGGTGTTGGCTCATGTTTGAGCCATGGTGTATCGGGTAGCACTTCCCCCGTAGATGAGCTAGATACATGATGTTTTTCATATGTCGTAGCTCTGTCATTATCTTCATGACGAATCTCAGGTCATCGATTGGGGTGAGATAGATGTTGACAATGATGCGACCTTTGAGGAGATTCTTGTAGAGATCGATGATTGTAAGGAGAATGTGTTGTGTGGGAATTCTATCTCCTTGGTTCGTGTGTTGTGGAAACACGGTGGGGTGTTGTAGAGTATATAGGAACGTGAGTTGCAGAAACATGCTCAGTACCCTGTTTTGTTTTATGTTTAACACTTTTCATGTAAAAATGTTTTTCTATGGTTGTAGACCTTTCATGGTTATGAGATGGCTTTATTTTGATTCTTTTTTTGGATTTATCTCTTTTGAGAGGTATCTCCACCGAGAGAGTGTTTAGGAGATGGTTATGGTTGTCGTGTAGGTTTGTGTGTTCACTTTTGAAGTGGTTGAACACCTTTGGTGTCAAGATCATTAAGAGGTATCTCTAAGGGTGGTTTTTTGGACCCCTTTTTCTATTTCCTATATGGGTTGGTTTTTAATTATCGAGGATGATAATGTTTTAAGAGGTATCTTGTGTAATGGATCATACCTCACAGGTCTATTCATTTGCTGTAATCTAGTGCTTGAGGTGTTCTGGAAGCTCATGGTGACTTATCCCCCACACTTTTCCAATTTTCCAACTCTGTGGACAGTGTTTCCAATTTTTTGAACCGTTTCATCTGTGAGACAGATGTGAACAGTGTCATCAGTTAGACATATAAGAACAGTTTCATCGGTGAGACAGATGTGAATAGTTACATTAGTGGGAGATATGTGAATAGTTTCATCGATGAGATAGACATGAACATTTTCATCATTGATACAGTTGTGAATAGTTTGATCGGTGAGACAGATGTGAACTGTTTCATCAGTGAGACAGATGTGACCAGTGTCATCGGTGAGATAGATGTGAACTATTTCATCAGTGATAAAGATGTGAATAGTTTCATTGGTGAGATAGATGTGAACAGTGTCATTGGTGAGATAGGTGCGAACAATGTCATCAGTGAGACATATGTGAGTAGTTTCATCGATGAGACAGATGTCAACAGTATAATTGGTGAGATAGATGTGAACAGTGTTTCCATCATCCCACAGTTTTGTCCCTTTGATGTGTTCTTTACATAAAATGCATATAATGCCTTATTTTAAGGGATATATGGATAATTCAAAGCCCATGACTCCAATATTTATTTTTCCTAAGGCACATGATGCCTTTACTTGGTCAAACCATGTGGATTAATGTGATCTTTATTAAAGGAAATTATAAGATGTTTCAATTCCCGTTAGTCTCGAATCTAATCCTTCAAAGTCAGGTAACTTCCATTATTTCATTCTTTATCATTTCTCTAAGTGTGAGGTGTCCCAAGACATTCTTCTCATAAGAGTGGTTTGATAAAACCTTAATCCTTAGATTTTTTCCCCTTGATGTTTCTTTCTACTACATGCACACCCCTGTTTTGGTGTAAGCAACAAGTGTTGATCCATCATCGATAGAAGGTATCATCTACCTCTGTTCTTGTATTTTATTCGATCATTATTCTCATTTTCTATTTTCTATGTTATTTCAGGTGATCTCCATGTTTCTAATAGATTTTTCAAGGGTGTCAATTGGTGTGGTTGTACAGCAGCGTCCTCGGGTGGATGCATTTGTTGTGAGAAAAGGTGGTCGTGATCTGTTGTGTTGTCATGTTCTCGTATAAAGAGCCTCAAGAACATTTTGAGTTAGGGTATTCATTACATCTCTACTTATTTACGTGCAGTCGTAGAGTTAACAAGATTTATCCACTGGATCATAATGTAATTCACATAGTGAATTTTTGAACTAGATAAATAAATGGGTATCGATCGTATGTTATTGCCTCTAGTTTTGCTAGATATTATGATATATATTATGTCCTTGTTTATCATGTCATTCTCGATGGAAATTGTTAATGAATTTAAACAGGGATTAATTGTAAATTATTTTTGAAATATAAAGTGGCATGTAAATGAATCTAGTTATTGTAGTTGTGAATTGATGATAATAAAATTGATGAAGTAAACAAGTTTAATTAATTTTTGATAGCGATGATAGGTTAATTTATAAGATTCCCATAGTTAGAACCTACTAATAATGAATCAACTAATTTAATTTGGATTAAATAGATAGTTGATCGATAAAATTTAATTCTTTTTGGGTTCTGAGTTACCCTCTTTCATGTAAAGCTGAGTGCCTTCTGCTTTGGATCGATGAGAGCTCATTGTGAGTGAAAGACGAATGCCTTAATTAGGTCCAAGAGCCAAATTTATTTGTTATTCCCTGCTGCTCGTGGTTTTTTATGCTCTTGGATGGATTTTGTGAGATGTGGGGGTAGGGAGGACCAGTTTTTGGGGTAGCATTGGACACCTAGAGTAGCTAGATGCATCTGTTTAGTCATGTGGGTGTTGGGGAAGACACTAGAAGTGATGAAACGAATTGGATATGAATTATTTGATGCTTGCTGAATATTATTGCTTGTTTTTATTATTTAATTTCCAAATTTCTTAAATCATATAGTATTGTAACCCTCCTTAAAAAAGAGGTTAATATCCATGGGGTATTCCATGTGCTTTATGTGTTTAGCTTCTCTAGGATGGATGGGTCTACGCTCTTGTTATAGGTGGAAAATACTGGATAGGTAGTTCACCTACTCACCGTGTCGATCCCCTTGTACTTGGTATCTTATAATGTTTTTATATAATTAATTAGAATATGGTAAAGTGATAATTCTACTAATAAATGATGTTAACCCATGGTGTTGGAGCATTCAGGGATGCAATGTTGTGGCAATATTTTTGAGAAGCTATGGACTTGATTTGGTTCTGCCTGGAGGGCATGGAACTTGGGTGTGATACGAATGAAATGTAATGTGTAATTAATAATGGTTAATTAATGATTACATAATTAATTAAAATATTTTTAAACAGATAAAAATGTATAAATTAATTCAATGTAGCTCTTTAAATTTTTGTGTTCTTATAGGATACTTAGTCTTAGCAGTGGTAGTCAGGAGTCCTAATATGTTAGTTGCGGTTTAGTCTAAGACTAGGTTATTCCCATAGTATGGTTGAGATCGATAGTATATTCTGTAATTTTTTTGTGTCTATATGCTACTCTACCCCATCAGTTAGGGAAACTAAAACCGTAGAGATTCTAAGCCCCGAGGGGTGTTTTTTCCAACATTCTAGTGGGATGATGGATGGTTGAATACCCCCTTTGGACCCGCTCTCTTCTCTTCGTAGTTACTTGTGTTGGTAGGTACAATGGTTATTTTTCCCCATATATGTGTGTAGAGGTCTGTAATGACTTTTGGTTATTCAAACACATATATTCTGGATATATTTTTTTATGGACTACTATAGGAGAAACATGTATAGGTTGTGATGTCTTGAGGATCCTTACTTGGTGCATGGGCTGTAATGGATTGAGGTATAATTCCTGGTGTATGATACATATTATGCGAGCTATGGTGGTTCTTGAAAACTACCTAGTTACCTTGTTTATGTGGATGTAGTGTTTGTGATGCATGAGGTTCATATTGTGGTGCTATGCCTTGGTGTCTGTGGGAAATCCTTTTTAGAGAGAGATTCTTAATATGTGTGATGTTGGGGAAAAGTGGGAAACTAGTGGGGAAGCGGTAGTGGGGTACCCTTGATATTTATTATTATTTTTATATTCTCTTGTATGAGATACACGGTGAGATTATCCATGGTGAGGCTTGGAACATAGTATATCTATTTAAGTGATGAGTTAGTTTGAATTTTTGTTCACTGTGCTTTAGCATGATTTCTTTACTTTTGCATGAGAGGCTCTAGGAAGGATCCCACTGAGTATACTATTATACTCACCCTATATATATATAAACTATTTTCCATTCACATGGAGCAGGATGGAGATCAATCTAGTTACTACTAGCTTGGGGTTTCATGAGTTGTTCGTGCTTCGTGGTCGATGTCATTTTACCTTCTTTTGGTACATGAAGTTTTCCTTTCAGTTGTAGTAGTTCTTGAATGAAATTACTTATGTGTACTTGGGTTTATTTTATATTTAATTATGAGTTGGATTTGGTTGGTTTCTGTCTTATCTCTATCTTCTACATGTGTTCTCTTAGAGGGTAATCCCATCCATTTGTGTGTCTAATATACCATCGGTGCTAGTCACCAACTTGAGGCCTACTAGAGGTGGGACTTAGTGGTAACTATATCCTTTCTCACATTGTCGGCCCAGGAGGGGTACACCTTGTGGGGTTGATGTAGTGATAGACTATCTTTTGATATTTATGGGGTCCCTCTATTTGGTCATAGCCACTAGCTATTTTACTTCCTTGACTTATGATCCTTAAATAGTATTTCAACCAACATATTTTAATATTACATAACCCTTGTGAATTTTATTTTATTAATATTAAATTAAATGCAGGTATTCCTACTTGATCCTAAATCTTCTTTTACACTCTCATTTTTTATATTCATTTGTCACCTAACACTATTTTCTTCATCCAAATCTGAAATTCCTTTGTTTTGATTATAATTCCTTCATTTGGTTCCAATGAAGAACTTCCTAAATTTTAAATAATTATTCCAAAAAACTTTATTTAAGGTAACCTAATAAGATCCCATTTTAAAATATTTTATAATCTTCACCAAAGTCCTTTGGTCGATTAGGAAATTTACACCTTCCTTCCTTCTATAAAAATAATCAGTGATTCTCCTTTCCTTTCATCCTGATCACCCAAGTCTCACTAAGGAATAACCCTACCTCGTAATTTCCAAAAGTATGATCTTTGTTATCATATTAGTTGGATTATTAATTCTATTAATCACATATAGATCTAGTACTCTATATTCCAAAATCTTGTGGATGAAGTGATATTTCAACAGAATGTGTTTTTCTCTTTAGTGTAACACCATATTCTGTAAAAGTGGGATCACACTCTAAAAATAATATAATAATTTATTATTCCCTTTATTCCTTTTGATTTTCTCCAATAATCCATTAAACCATATCATCACCTTCCTACAATTCATTGTGGAAATATACTCTAATTTTTTGGTAGATAGTGTAACTATTGATTATAGTCTTGAAATCCAAATTTTGAAAGTTTGTTTGTAATAAACAAAATATCGAGGTAATTTTTTGAGATTTTATATCACATCCAAAGTATTCATCAACATACCCTTATAGATATTTCGTTTCGAAATATAATGCAAGTTCTCCTGAACCTCTGAGATACCAAAGAATCTAATTTATCACTTTTGTATGTAACTTTAATTTATTTCAATAAATCTACTAACAACCCCCACTTATTAAGAAACATCCAACCATGTATAAATAATTTCATACATAAAAAATCAAATAATTAATTCATAGGGAATATTTTCCATGTATGTATCCTCATTTCCTATTCATGGTTTCTTCTATTTGTATAATTTAAAATGTATGGATTATGGGGTAGATACTGGATTAGATCTGAAAACTTTCAACCTTTCTGATATCTTCCATATATACTCTAACTAATACAAAATAAATATCATGTTCTTCCAATCCATTCAGTTCCTCTTCCCCAAAATTCATTTAGATTCTCCAAGAACATTCATTGTGAACCATCCAAAATCCTCAACAGTCAAATGTTCAATATGTTTCTTTTCTAGACCTTCCAATAGTATATCATCAAAATACAATAGGGATTTTATGAATCCTATACCATAAACTATTTCTTAGTATCGATAATTTTTCTCATCGCACTAAATGAAATTCTATTCATCCACAAGGGAATCAAACTTATTGTTCCATTCATTGGGTGATTTATTCACCCCATAAAAACTTTATTTGAGCTTGTACCCCCTTCTAGATTACATAAATCCTTCTATCCACACCATGTAAATTTAATCCTATAAATCAACATTATGGAAGTATAGTTATTGAACTAATTAATTACTTTTTTGACCTCCCCCTAAAACAATTCCAATAACCATCTAGATTGTTGTGTTCTTAACAACTGGAGAAAAAGTACACTAAAAGAAATTATTTTTGTTGAAATATTTTCAAAACTATCCTTTACTTATATCAATTAATACCATAAAATTATTTCTTTAAATAGTACACCCATTTTTTATACAGCTCCTTATTCCCAAGTGGATATTATGGAAGCATCTGTATTCTTGAAGAATATAAGGAGTCCATGTTTTTCTTTACTGCTGACTCCCACTTAGTTAAGTTGGTATGAATATCTACATATTATGGGGTCTATATACCTCCACTATGCATAACAAGTAGACAATATAAATAAAAACCAAACCTTTTCATTGGTTATCTAACTCTGGTAGACTGTCTCAACTCCTAATGTTGTATTCCATCCAGAACTACAACTTTTGAAACTCTCCACTAAGACTTCATAGTTCTTGGTATTTATTGTACATTTATCCATGGTTAAACCTCCAAACCTAAAATCCATTTAAGAATAATCCTTTTAGAATATCAAGTTATGCTAGAACATCATTTCGTTCGAAAATTTCTAGAACCTCTAGACATCCATTTAAATCAACCTTTGCATGCTCCAATGATTATTTGTTCCCAGTTTCATCTTCCACCAAGTTATGATCCCTCCATATGATCCCTTAATTAAATTGAATTTTTTTCATCTAATACCCATTCATATATCATTATACAACAACCAAAATCCAAAATCCAGAATCCTCATTGTCATAACCCATAAAGAAACATTATTGGGACTCTTCTTCATATTTTTCCCTTCCCCTATCATCATCATGTATATAGGAAATAAAGCCCAAGAGTTTAATGTGGGACACATAAACGTTTAATTTAGTACAAAAATATTATGGGTGAACCTACTCCAAGGATACATAAGGACTTATCTTCATGATTCACATCACACAATTCACAAATTCTATCCAAAACTACATTGAAAACCCATAATAAATTCTAAAAATTCTTTATCTCCCACATAGATTCTGGTTCATCCAATCTTCCGCACCATTTTATTTAGGAACTATGTTTTGAAAACATATTTTTTTATTCTAAAAAACTAATTGAAATATCTTATTTCCTATTCCTCCATATTATTTGACCTTAAGCGCTTTGTCTTTAAATTATTCTCTCTTTCCACCATGTATCTCCATTGAAAAAAGGTTCCAAAAACATCATACTTGAGATAGAGAAAGAACACCCACTCGTTTTGTGTCACATAATCCATGAAGGTAAGAAATTATAATAACCCCCTATTAGAATGGACCATTCTTAGTTGAAATGGCCATCATCTTACGAATTTTTGAATATAAAGGGAAATTTGAATTGTTGGTCCCATAGCAGGGGTGTTTGGAGATTTGGAAATTGAAATAGGATTCTAAGAGATGGAAAATTTTACAACCAGAATATTGACATATTTTAATAAATTGAAATAAAATAATAAGGTTGAGTTTTATATGAAATGGGTGTTTTATTAATTATAAAATGATAAATGCGCTATCATTTCATCATTTATTTCATTTTAATGATGTTTTATATCCTAAAGGATTTGGAAATTAGAATGAAGATATTTTTAAAATTTTAAAAACTTAATGAAGTTTTTTTGTATGTTGAGAATAATTAAAGTGTCTGAAATAGATTATAAATGATTTGAGATGATTTGAGATTAATTCTATAGGTTTTTTGTGTAGTTTGTTTATGGTAAAAAGTAAAAAAGTACTCATCAGTGAGGATTGATCTACATGGTACATAATTTTTTATTAAGTGATATGTAAGGTTTATCTCTAAGGTATATAAGGTTTAACTATATGGTGTGTAAAGGTTACCCTTTGACATGTAACTTTTTTCTAGTAGGTGAGGATACTTTGATATGTAAGGATTTATCAAGACTATAATAATGGAAATGTATTTAAAACATAAACTCCTTCAAGAAATACCTGTGATTTAATTTGATACATAAGAGTAAATATAAATTCTCACCGACTCTATAGGAGTTGTTATAGATGTGTGAAAAAATAGGAAATACAAGTGGGTCTCTTGATATAATGGAAATAGTTATGGGTTTTCCTATTTAAGTATAACACCTTGATATTTTATGAGATAGATTCATTTTAATTTATTTGATATCTTTTCTTGTATGCTACATCAAGATTAGATTACACTATACGCAACACCGTATTAGCATGTAGTATATGTAACACTATTCTTGTCATGTGTTACACACAATTTCAAGTTCTTTTGATAGAATTCATTTCATGAAAAACCGATAATATGTGATAACTAAATATTATAACCCAATTACATTAATGGCATGTATGAAGATTATTAACTTCCTTCTAAAAAACTATTTAAATGAAAATAAGTTAGTCTATAAAATAATAAATTCACTCTTTATGGATTTAATTAGTGAGATAAATATTTAATATATTCTATTAAATGTTTTAAATTAAAATTATATATTTTCTATATATGATATATGAACAAATTCAATTGTTCAGATAAAATAAGTTTTTTAAAATAAATACAGTTTTATCGCCTTTTGATAGAGAACCATTTTTAAATATATTTTTGGAAAATTTTGTAACATCTATTTGGAACAATAAACTTCGTATTTGGAATCGGGAAATCAAAAATTTCCTTGGTTGAAATTTTGGTATTTTTCTGATGAAATTAATATTTTATTGAACAGTTAAAAATACTGAATTTTAATTCAAAACTGCCTTTTTTATAATTTATTTATATAGTTATATAATAATTTTATTTTCATTTAAAGTGTATTTAGATTTTATTTTTATCATTTAATTAAATTTTGGTAATTTTATGTAATTTCACATTTAAATTGGACATAAACACATGTCAATCTTTTCAATGTTTTTACTTCATAAAACTCTACTTTCTGGTTTTGGAAATGGGAATTAATTTTAAATTAATTATTTTGTGTTTTGTGTTTTGAATATGGAAAAATGGATTTTATATTTATAATCATAACTTTCAAATTACTTAAATAGGTAACTTTTATTTTTTGACACTATGAATAGTAACTTCAATAATTATTTTATTTACCACGGTTAAAGGATAAATTAGGTAAATAAGAAAAAACATTATATTATAATAATATAAAACTACCCTAAAGTGTGTATTAATCTTATTTTATGAGTCATGAGATACCAAAACAATCCTTAAGCCGAAATATTGGTATTTGGAAGACACTTGGGTGTGAAAATGATATGTTATAATAATTAATTTATTCTAAAGGGAAATATAACATAAACATGTATCTTTTTACTAAAATAATTATATGGTGGGGTTATATAATTGACATCATTGAATATAAATAGTAATTATAAAGATAAGAACATTTCTTATATCATGGTAAATTATTTATAATTTTTATACGTTAAATAAATAAGTTTATTTATGACACAATGATGATGCAGTTATTTCCTTATTAATGAAAGATTCAAATAAATAATATTAAAATTATTAAAATAAATGTAGTTTGAAAATTTTTATTCCATAAAAAATGTATTGATGATTATGAAATTTTATCTTTGAGTTTATGTAGTTTTTTTATTCAATAAAGTTGTTATATCTTTAATAAAAATAAATTACTAAATAGTTTCACAATTGACATAAATGAGATTTTAAAACAAATACTATTTTATTAAATGATATAATAGTCATAAAAATATAATATTTGGTTAAATGACTTATATAATGTTAGAAAAGTTATTAATAATCCACATTATGTTCTATTGTCATTTTATAGTAAATATATTGACCATATATTGTAAAAATACAAAAACATGTGGTAAGAGTTAATTTATTTAATTAATGGTTAAAGCCAAAAGATAAGGTTACAAATGTGGCCTAAACTTGAATAAAACATATTGGTTGAAATTATTTTGACATGTAATCATCTTATCCTATAAATATATCACTTTGGAACTATTATAATTCGAAAATCAATTTATGATATAATAATATTTCAAGCCTTTCCTAATGTGCCCCTCCTCCCTCTTATAAAAGGCCACCACATCTACCCACTTACTCACACCTCTCAAGTCCCTTTCATAATCCAAAATCTGATTAATTAAGCTCCCAACATCCCTCCATTACTCCTTGAAGTGACACTTTTGTTATAAATCTTTCCTAAGGATACCTTTTTTACAAATCAAAAAGAGATACTTGAAAAAGATATAATTGTTTTGTCACCTCTTTCAAAATTATTTTCTTCTTATACTTCCTCTTATTATGTTTTTTGTATAATAAAGTAATAAATACAGTTTCTTCTACATAATGAGATGTTATTATTAGTATGGTACAACCTAATACCACCTTTTATCCATCCTACAAATAACAATATCACCATGTGTAAGTACGTATGACTTACCGTCTCCACGCCAAGGTGTAATTTGTTATTCACCAATAATTAATTTGGATGGCTATAATGATGATTATAATGGATTTAAATATTTAATATAACATGATAATTATTATTTATTAGTAATATAACTTCCAATTATATACCCTTAAACCATTAGTGATTGATATCGTCACTCATGTGTACGTATGACCTACCATCTCCACGATGCGACGCTATTTATTCTACATGATCTTCATTAAAACAAGGATATATACATGAATGTAATGAATAAATATGATATATATTTTAATAATATAATTCCTTAAATTATATAACTATAACTAAATAAGTGTAACATGAAATTATCTAACAAAACTTGCATAAGAACATAAAGCAGTTAATATCTAAATAATGAGTGACAATGAAATGTTACTAACAAACTGATGATAATATGTTCATATATGATATCATAAAAATGAATATTATTCTGTAATAAGTTAATAACATTATTGAAATCATTATATAGGATGTTAAGATACATACGAAGCATATCTCACCTAAGGTAGGGGATAATTTTTCAATCTCATTATTATCCGATATTGTATATTCATAAGTATTTACTTGGGTATATTTATCATTCAAGTCCATGTTTCCTAAATATAATATACTATTTCTATTGTTACAATATTAATTAAAGTTTATTTTACCCATTGGTAAATTTGTATTAAAGGGTATGGAAGGAATCTTTCTTTCATTTTCTACACAATGTACTTTTTGACATTTCTAGCAAGATTACGAGAAGAATATTTTTTTAACTTATACAGAATGACCGGATTTTTACATCTTCAAAACTCATTATTTCCAGGAATCTTCCTCTACAATATTTCAATTTTATTTTCAACTAATTTTTTTTCTTTTAAAATTGAACACAATTTTGAGAAAAGAAAATGTTTTTGAACAAGAAGAGATATTTTCCTCAAGAATTAAGGTCAAGTGTTTTATCAAAATTAATTTCCATATATGATGACACTATTTAAATAGGGTTCTATTTATATCTATATTATTAATATTATTATATTGTGTTAAAGATGGAATTATATTTTATATGGATTCTGTTAAGATGGAATGATGTTTAATAATCCCATTTTATTTATTGGGTTATGCAATGGTGATTGATTTATATTCTTATGGCACATATAAGAATGAATTAATTATGAGATTTTTGGGACATATATTTCCCATAAATACATTGGGTAAATATTTATATCTCATTATATATACATGACTAGAATGAAAATTAAATCTGTTTTAATAATGCAGGGCTGGAACAACATTTAAACCCAGTTCAATAATGGACATTGTCCACTATGATAGTCTTAGGAGTAATGCCTTGGATACTATGGAAATAATATTATGTTGTTATTTGTTTTCCACAATTCCATGTTTTATTCCAATTATATTTTATCTGGGATAATATTCTTTTATGATATATGCCTTTTTACTGCCAATATTTATTTCATTACTCAATATTTTGATATTTAATCTTTATGTATGCGTTTTTACATTATTATGTTTATGGTTTTTTTATGTTCCCAATGCTTACCTTACTGAGAATTTGAGCTCACCCTTTTTATGTTATCTTTTCCCTAGGATATAATTAATGGTTTTGGGTAGTAACACAAAATTGGATGATCTTTATGGGAGATGTTGAAGATCTTTCACCATGTTAGAATATTATGTTCCACATTTCCAAAGACACTAAACTAATATGGTATTTGGGTGTATATTTTTGTCATATATTAATTATTTCTCCAAATAAATTTAATTTCCATTTACTTAAGTCTTGGGTCATTAGAGTTGGTATTAGAATAAAGGTTTAGTTAACCTTTGGAAAATAGGATGTGAAATCTTTAGTGAGATCCCTAGAGATATTTCTGAGGTATATCAAGGGATGTCCTTAAGGGTAATTATAACTATATATTATAATCCTAGAATTATATTAATGATCATAAATAACCTAGGATTAAACTGAAGAAGTTATAGATTTAAATTACACCCCCTTTATTATGTTTTTTTCCCTAGTATTATTTTTTCCCCTCACAATATTCTTTTTGGGTTTTAGATAATGGCTGGAATCTAAAGGAATTGTGTCAATGGTCAATTCAATGGGCAGTGAAATGATTATCCTCCTAAAAAACAAATGTTATAGGAGATAGAATGAAAAATATTATTTCTATACTTACACAAGATATGAATCATTCTACACTTCCAAATGAGCAGATAAGGGACAACATTTTGTTGAGTCCTTCATGAGGCAACATCCTCCGTATTTCAGTGGGTCTTATTATCGACATGTTGTTGAACAATGGATCATTACCATTGAAAATTTATTTTCCATCCTTTGATGTTCAAAACCTGAAAAATTCATTTTGGATGTTTATCATTTAGAAGGAGAAGTAGACCAGTGGTGGACTCTAATCTAGAATATAAGGTAGCAGGATGAAATTGAATACATGGAATGGGATGATTTCCTGAACTTATTTTTAAAAAAGTACTTTCCCTATATTATTTTAACGTATATATAAAATGAGATCCTTGAGATTATGAAAAATGATGATGAATCTGTTGGTAAATACGAGTAAAATTTTACAAGATTTTCAAGTTGTGCTTCTGGCATTATCATCTAACCCGAAAGTAAAGTTGATCAATTCTTTAGTGGATTAAAACCAAGTCTTCAAAGGTTATTATCTATAATAGGATTTTGTATATATGAAGAGATTTTTCATTGTGATTTCAAGGTATAAATATAATTTGGTGTTACATATCAATCTCAGGGTTTTGAAAATAAATTAAAGTTGTAGTTCAAGGGAAAATCTCAAAACAATGATGAAAAAAAGATGAATGTTTCCTTATGATCAATGTATGGAAAGAAGCATTGTGGAAATTCTCTTAAAGTGACTAGGAAATATTTTAAGTGTGGAAAATAAGTTCATCGAGTAGTTCAGTGTCGATGTAATGTGAAAAAGTTTTCTGATGATGTGAATTGAGAAAAAGACTGCAGAGAGCACACCACCCACACTTTAATGCTACAAGTGCAGGGGAATGGGGAATTATGCTAACCAATGCCCTAATCCAAGGGTTATGGATGATTATCTATGTCAAAAAACTCTTAAGGCCAAAGATAAAGGAAAATTACATGCGATCACTATTTTTGATGTTGAGTGTGAAAACAAAGTGGTAGAATGATTAAGTGTTTATGTAATGAGATTCCAAAATAGTGTTGTATAATATCTTATATAGTATTGTGGAATATTGTAATATCTATATATTGGTCCATTGTGGTTTTTCATAAGTATATGGTACTGGTGACCATGAAAAGCGATTGAAATATTTTTGGAAATCACATGAAATGCACATAATAAAGGGATAAAGAGATAATGGGATGTTTAATAGTATTAATGACCTCATTACTAATATAACGACAAACTGATATCATGGTTTGAGTATATAGAATTTTTTTATTTTTGGTGTGTGGAAAGTGTTAATTTTGACAGAATGTATTTTTTCACTAAGGTTATATGGTAATTCATGTTATTATAATGTTTTAATTGAATACATGATTAAGGTATTCACATGTTTAAAATGTGACAACCAAGATATACCTTTTGAAATATGGTAGATAAATGTTAAGTCGATTTTTTTCACCTCTTTCTAAAGTTTTATATTTTTAGTTTTTTGAAAAATTTTAATGTTATTCATTTATGGATAGTATATGTTATATTCTAGTTTAAGTTTGTTAGATTAATGTATTATATCACTATATGTAGATTTACACATATTTGATTACATGTTATAACCTTATTGTTGAGACATATGGAATGACATATCATTTTATCGCATGATCTTCTAACACTTCAAGAATAATAAACTCAAATTCATTTATTTAAATAAGATATGAGGAGGAAATTTTTCAAGGAACAGACAACTGTGAGATTGTACCGAAATCAAGTAATTATTTATTCTAAAGAAAAATTATTCAACATTAAGGAAATGATCTTGACATCCGAAAATGATATCTTAGTACCTTCTTATCTGATGAATCATATGGTCCCATAAATCATCGTAGATTTATGGCTTTCTGGTTGTTAACTTTCTCTGAACCATGTTCTTTATCTCTATCCATTAGAAAATAATGTTTAGATTTTTCTTTCATATCCATGTTTTCATTTCCCACCTATGTTCTCCTATGTGGAAAACCAGAGATATGTTACTTTGGGTTACCATTATGTTTCTAACATTCCTTTTTAAAATGAAGTTTTAGTAATCCTTTTTACAATGTGGGTTTGTATAAAAGAAAATTTCAAGTAAAAAACAATTTATTACCCCAAAAAAATTTCAGCAAAAAATCATTTTAAGGGGGGTAGAATGTAACTCCCTGAGATTTTATGAGATTTATTCTTTTTTATTTCTTTGATGTCTAATTTTGTAAGCTACACCAAGATAGCTTGTTCTATACACAACACTGTATTAGATTGCAGTATACACAACACTATTATTGGATTATGTTACACACAATTTCATATTCTTTTAATATAATTAATTTCACTCAAGACCGAGTATATGTGATAACTAAATATTACAACCTAGTCATTATAATGGCGTGTTTGAATAGTATTAACTTCCTTCAAGAAAAACTATTTAAATGAAAATAAGTGAGTCTATAAAATAATAAAATCACTCTTTATGAATTTAGTTAGTGAAATATATATGTAATATATTGAATTTAATGTATTAAATTCATATTATATATTTTCTAGAAATTATATAAGAACAAATTCAATTTTTTAGATAAAAGAAGTATTTTTCAAATAAATACAGTTTTACTCCCTTTTGATGGAGAACCCTTCTTAAATATAGTTTTTGAAAGTTTTATAAGTTATATTTGACATAATAAACTTCTTATTTGGAATAGAGACATCAAAATTTACCTTGTTTGAAATTTTGGTATTTTTTTGATGAAATTCAAATTTTAATGAATAATGAAAAATACTGCATTTTAATCCAAAATTTCCTTTTCGTATAATTTATTTATATAGTTATATTATATTTTTAATTAGTTTTAAAGTTTATTTGGATTATGTTTTTATCATTTAATCCAATTTTGGCCATTTTAAGTAATATAACATTTAAATTGGACGTTAAAACATGTCAATCATTTGATAGTTTTTACTTCTTAAAAACTTGCTTTCATGTTTTGACAACGAAAATTAATTTTAATTTAATTAATGCAACTTCTTTTTTTTTGAATTTGGAAAAATTGATTCCATATTTGGAATAATAAGGTCCAAATTATGTAAATATTTGCCTTTTATTTTTGGAAAAAACCTATAGTAACTTCAGTAATTATTTTATTTGTCATGGTTAAATGGAAAATTTGATAAGTAAAAGTAAATATTAAATTATAATAATATTAAAATACCCTAACATGAGTCCTAATATCATTTTATGAGTAATGAGCGACCAAAATATTATTAGTATGAACATTTTTCATTCAAATCCACTTGGGTGTGAAAATGACATGTTATAATAATTAATTTAAAGTAAAGGGAAATATAACATAAACATTTATATTTTTACTAAAACAATTTTGGTGTGGATTTATGTAATTTATATATTTGGTTATAAATATTCATAATAAATTTGAAAATATTTCTTACATCATGGTATTTTATTTATAATTTCTAGAAATTAAAAAAATTAATTTATTTATGACATAATGATAATGCAATGATTACCTTATTAATGAAAGATTCCAATAAATGGTATTTCAAATAATAAAATAAATGTTTTTTGAATCTTTTGATTCCATAAATTAATTTTATGGATGATTATGACATTTTATATTTGATTTAATGTATTTTTTACGATCAATAAACTTTTTATATCTTTAACAAAAATCAATTACTAAATAGTGTCAAAATTGACATAAATGAGTTTTTAAAACAAATACTATTTTATTAAATGATATAACAGTAATTAAAATATAATATTATTAAAAATTACTTATATAATGTTAAAAATTTTAATAGTTATCTGATTTAGTTTCTCCTGTCATTTTATAGTAACTATATTGACCATATATTGTAAAAATACAAGAAGATATGGTAAGAGTTAATTTATTTAATTAAGGGTTGAAGCCAAAATATAAGGTTAACGTTGTGACCTAAACTTGTCTAAAACCTATTGGTTTAGATTTTTTCAACCCATCCTTGTATTATCCTTTAAATATATCACCTTGTAGCTATTATAATTCTGAAATCAATTTATAGTAAAATAATATTTCAAGACTTTTCTAAAGTGTCACTCCTCCCTCCTATAAAAGGCCACCACATCTACCCACTTAGTCACACATATAAAGCCCCTTGGATCATCCAAATTATACCCAAATAAGGTCCCAAAATTCATACCTTCCTCTTATAGTCCAAATTTTGGGCATAAATCCATCATATGGAGACCTTTTCTGCAAATCAATAGGAGAAACTCAAGAAAGAGGTAATTGTTTTATCAACTCTTTCAAAATTCTTTTCTTCTTCTACTTCATCTTTTTATGTTGTTTACATAATAAATTAATAAATATAGTATCTTATAAATTATTATATTTTATTAAAATTATGGTAAAACCTTATACATCATTTGATCCATCCTACAAATAACAATATCACCATGCGTGCGTGCGTACGGCTTACCGTCTCCACGCCGTGGTGTAATTTTTTATTCAAAAATAATTAATTTGGATGGCTCTAATTATGATTATAATGTATTTAAATAATAAATATAACATGATAATTATTCTTTATAATTGATATACCATCCAATTATATATAATTTAACCATTAATTGAATGATATCCTCGCTTGTGCATACGTACGGCCCACTGTCTCCACAATGTGATGTGATTTATTCTACATGGTCTTCGTTAAACCACGATTATATACATGAATGGAATGAATAAATTTGATATATATTATACTAATATAATTATTTAAATGATATAACTAGAACCAAATAATTTTAATATGAACATATATGATAAAATGTGCATAAAAACATAAAGCAGATAATATCTGAATAACGGGTGACAATGAAATGTTACTAACAAATGGAAGATACTATGATCATATATGATATCATAAAAATTAAATTGATTATGTAATAAGTTAATAACATTATTCAAATAATTATACATGATTTTAGGATATATATAAATTATTTCAGACCTAATGTAAGGGATAATGTTTCAATCTCATTATTATCCGAGATTGCTTATTCGTATATATTTACAAGGGTATATTTATCATTCACATCCATGTATACTAAATGTATAATATTATATATTATTATAATATTTTTTAAAGTGAATTTTACTCATTGGTATGTTTTTATTAAATGTTATGGAAGTAATATTTTTTTTGAACGAGGTACTTTTTGACTTTTCTGGAAAGAGTACGAGAAGAATGTTTCTTAAACTTATACAGAATTAATGTATTTTTACGTCCTCATAACTCCATATTTGTATGAATATTACTATAAAATATTTAAAGTATATTTTCAACTAAATTATTCTCTTTTAAAATTTCATGGCATTTTGAGAAAATAAAACATTTTTGAAGAAGAAGGGATATTTTCCTCAAGAATTAAGTTCAAGTGTTTTATCAAAATTATTTTCCATCTAAGATGACACTCTTTAAATAAGGTTATGTTTATATACATATTATTACTATGATTTTATTGTGTTAATTATGGAATGATATTTTATATGGATTATGTTATGATGTAATGATGTTTAAGAAACCCATTTTATTTTCTGGGTTATTCTATGATTATGATTTCTGTTTTTGTGGAACATGTAAGAATGGTTTCATTATGAGATGGGTGGGATATATATATATCCCTACAATGCATTGGGTATATATTTTTATCTCATGATATTTACATTAATATAATGGAAAGTAAATCTAGTTCTTTAATACATGTATGGAATGGGAAGTAAACCTGGTTCAGTAATGGACTTTGTCCACTATGATGGTATCTGCAGCAATGCCTTGTCTACTATAGAAATCATATTATGTGCTTATTTGTGTTCAAAAATTCCATGTTTTATGAAAATAATATTTTATCATGGTTAATTTTCTTTTATGATTTATTCCTTATGTACTTCCAAGATTTATTTCATGACTCGGGATATTGATATTTAAACATTATGTTCAAATTTTCACATTCTCTTGTTTATGGTTTGTTTTAGGTACACAATTCTTACCCTTAATGAGAATTATAACTCACCAATTTTATGTTTTATTTTCCCCTATATTTAAATATAGGTTTTAGGTAGTAAAAAAAGGGTAAGATCTTTATGGGAGATATTGAAGATTTTTCTCCAAATTAGAATATTATTTTACAGATTTCCAAAGATACTAAAATAATACAGTCTTTGGGAAATTATTTGTGTAACATATTATGTAATCCTCAAAATAAATGTAATTCCCATGTACGTCAATTTTGGGTTGTTAGAATAAAAGTCAATATGTAAGGTTTACCCATACCTTTGAAGATATAAATTGAAAATGTGTTTAGTTTCACAATGATACATATTGTTAAACCCTATGATATATAATATATATCATGTGATGCATATGGGTTACCCCGGGATATGTATAGGTTAAATTCAGGTCACCACGTGATATGTAACAATTGATCATTATGGTTTATAATGGTTCTTCTACAAAAAAGATAATGCATGAGGATTGGTCTACAATGTACATAAGGGTTGACCCACACCAAGTAAGTATATGGGTATTGATGTTTAAGGGTCACCTGTAAGTTTTTTTGAATATTTAAGAGTTTATAGAGAATATTTAAATGTTTCATGCTCATATTTATGGGTTACATGATAATAAAAGGTTCTAGACTATTCCAAAATTAAGTGGGATGGTTCATCGTTCATGCCACAACCATGGGATACCATAGAATAAATGTGTATGTGGGGGATACAGAAGGGTTAAATATCAAGTCTAAAAGAATGAGGTAAATCCATGAAGGATTAACCCATAAAAGTTTTGGTTCTTCTGAAGGAATAGAGTCATGTACTGACAAATTTTATTGGGTCATGATGTTGGTCTTGGTTATATTTGATGAACTTGAAGGGCTGACCGATGGACCAACACTATGTTATAAGGATTTTGATTTTTCCATGGAGTGTCCTTAGAAGGTAGTAAAGTCAGAAATCTCTAGGTGTTTGGTTACACCATGGATCTTGAGGCCATGACATGATATGGTTTTCTAGTTTATTTAAGATCAAGGGAATAGGGGTCATTAAGGATTACAAATTGGAAAACCCCTTCATGGTAATTTATAATTTGAACATGAAAATAAGGGGATGTTGAGATCATCTTCCTTTTAGAATATCCTTTCAATATCCTTGATCCAAGTATATTGTATTGGGTTTTCCTCTTCATTGAAGGTATAAATTTATCCTTCTTATTTGGTTCTTCTTCTCATTTTTTATCCACTGATTTTGGTGTATCTAGGTTAGATTTTGAGTGAAAATTTCACCAGGACATGATGTAATAATAGTAATATGGTGGGTATTTCATTTTTCTTGTATAGAGTGGATCTTGATACAATTAACACACTAGTTTTGGTGTGGTTTCATTAAGTTATTTCACTTCCTTGAAATATTTAGTTACTTCAATCATTTTGGGTGAAATTGATGGATTTTTTATGATGATAAATTGATGTTTTTATATACTAGAGATATGGGTGGATACTAATGGTGGTGTATATCATATTTCACAAGGATTAGTAATGAATGATCACTTGAAGGGTAGTTTTTTATTAATCCAAAAGTATTGACTAAGGAATTAATATTTTCTTAATGTGTAAATTTTTTGTGATTTTTATGATTAATTAAGTGTGTTTGAAATATTCAGGTTCTAATGTTTTTGGGTATTGTTTGGTTGTTCATGGTTAAAATTAGGGTATATGTTTTACTTTAATGGAATAATTCTGAATTCATTTAATGGTTCATAAACATCTCTCTAAGTTTATTCATTTTGTTATTGCTATCTCACTACTTTTTTTTGATTTACCATGAATGAAAAATTTATTCTTTTCTTTAAATCCCTATGAGAAAAAAATTTGTTTCTTAGACCATGATGGAACCTTGAACACTATGTTGGATTCCTCAATTTCTAATTCTCATGGTCTTGAACATAATTATTGTAACGACCGAAAATTTCATTAATGGAAATCCCTCCTGATCAAATTAAATGTCTCTTTTTGTAAAAAAAATTTTCAACTTCTTTGGTTTTATGTTAAGAATTGTGACCATTGCTTTTATATTCGTTGAACAGTGATCACATGATTAGTATAAATATAGGGCTTTAACAAACCCAATTTACTCAGACAAAAGAAGCGATGGCCTCATCTAGTAGAATTGCTCCATACAAAGCCCATTTGTCGGAGCTTGGAAAAGAGGTGGAATCTTTGGGCTTCGCTCTTGACCAAGCCCAAGCTGAGCTTCATCATTTCAATCTCGATGGTGATCATCTACGAGAAAAGTGGAAGTTGATAGAAATTACCACTCGAGCGATGTTATCCGAGCCACCCCAAGAGCCTGTCACCATCGCACACCTTACCCTTAGGTCTTATGCGGCTGTTTTAAGGGTTTATGTAACAAATCTCTAGTAATATGTTCATGTTTTTTGTATATAATAATGAATATACCTTCTTTTCATTATTGTTACATTGTAAATAGTTTTTAAAGTATAAATAGTGTTTTTAGTTATTATTCAATTAAGAAATATATTTTATTAAATTTAGGGATTTATGATTTAAATAATATTTTAATAAAATATTATTATTATTATTAAATTAATTTTATTATATATAAATTATCATATAATTTTATGAATGCAATTATAATTTTATTAAGGTTTGAAATCCATTTCTGTCAAAACCCGTGAATTTTTTATAAATGTGGGTTTTTATTTTAAAAGTAAAAATTAACATATTTAGAAAATTATTTAGATAAAATAAATGATATTTCTTGAATCAGGACATCAAAATTATCCAATGGTGAATTTTTCATAATTTTCTAAGACAGTCAATTTTTTGGGTGAAAATTAAATACCGTTTAAATATATAATGTGTTTAATGACATCATAATGACCCAATAGTGATGTAATAAAATACTATAAGCTTTATTTTCGAAAAATAAATGTTTTACCATTAAAATAATGTGATTTTGGGTTTTTTTGACTTACTTTTCAAAGCATTAATGGACCCCTCAATACTTATTAAACACCTTGCCTTTTTAAATAATTTTTCCATGGGACTATGACTCACCTGCACATAAGAAACCCCATTATTTTAAGAATATTGGACTTTGGACTTATAAAATATTTTTCTCCTCTTCCCTTTGACAAAAACCATGGGAAAAACCATGAGCTGATTGGTGGTTTGGATTAGTTTAATGTAAGTGGTCCCAAACATAAATAATAAAGACTTCACTCACCTTTCCTATATAAACCCACCCAAGATCCCACTTTCTCCTCACTCAAAGAATATGGAGTTCGTCAAAACTCTGACCTACTCTCTCTAGAATCCTCCCAAGGTCCCCATGCTCCCAATAATCTTCTCTCAAGCCTCTCTCAATACTTTGGAAGAACACTTCCAAGTAATGGTTTTTTCTTCTTTCTCAATTCTGTCCAATTTTCTTTAAGTAGTTTTGCCCATTTAATTTCAATTATGAATGTTGGGGTATGGTTTCTCACCTACCTCATACTTCCCTATTTATGTTTTATTGATGGTAGACCCATTTCGTTTTCATTAAATACCTCCCATGTACACCCATTACTATGCCGAAATTCCGAAATGAACTTCTCTCTCCTCATTTACATTCAAGAAATAATTTTGTATCATGAATCTAAATTCAATTACAATTGTTGTAAAATGTATCTATAATACCTAATTACTGTGAATTACATGTAAATATAATTAGGAACCCATTTCTCCCTCATCAACCATTTTTATGAATTCTTACGTCACGCCGTTACGCTGCCGAAATCGCACCGATTTTCTAAGCCAATGTCATTGTGTAGTGAATACCATGTTCTTTTCTCCATCAAGGGTATTCACCATTATGCACATTTACATATTGATTATAAAGTTTCATGTATGAGTTCCACATTCCTTTATCGTGGAATAAATGATTATGTTTTATGAATCAATGTTTTATGATCCATGTGGCACACTTATGCATGAAATGAAATGTTTAAGAAGGGTGCGCCCTTATAGAGCTCCAATGCATTGGGTAAATTATAGTATCATGATACATCATGTTCAATGAGTGTTGAATCATGATAATTCATGTGAAATGAGGGTTTACTCATGCTTTATGAGCAATGAGTATTTACTCATTCTCCATGTGCAATGTGCCTCGGTCATGCTAATTCCATGTTAAGTGTTGTTTCAACATTTCCATGTTATGATAATCATGTTTATCATGCCTTTATGTTCATGTTTCTCTTGTGCTCTATTGATATGCCTATTGTCTAAAATGTATTGTAATCCTCATGTATTCCATGTTTGTTCCCTTACTAGGCTTTATACCTCACCCCATTTCTTATGCATGTCCTGAGGTTATCCCATGAAATTCTAAGTATGAGGGAATGTAGTGGTCATGTAAAGGAAGTTTTTGATAAAGATGATGTATTTCATGTTTCAAGTTGTTATGTAATGATCCTAAGCCCCAAAGACACTAGACCTCTCGATAATCCTTGTTGTATCAAGTGAATAGTTTATGTAATAAATCATTTTTATGTTTTTAATAAAAGCAAGGTTGTCATAGTTGGTATCAGAGGATAGGTTTAGTTTTTTTTGGGATTAGGATTAGAAAAACCTAGTAAAGCCTTAGAGGAAAGACTAATTATAATAAAAACATTCCTAAGTTTTGGTAAGTACTGAGTAAGTGGTTTATCAAACAAATACATCTATGTCTGGATACGAGCAGGTAGAGGCGGATCTGACATAGATGTATCCTAGGGGTAAAACCCGAAAACACCGCTTTGAGCTAGACTCAAACGGGAACTAGTGCATGACAACAGGCCTTGCTGCCCCCTTGGTTACGACACTCCCGAGGGATATGTTTTGATAAATTCACAAGCTTAGTATGAACCCTTATTAAGGGAACTAAAAAAATGCCCCTAAGAATATATGTTAGAAAGTAGATCATGAAATGCCTTGGTTGAAGCCTATAGACTCATGAGTTAAGGAAATAAAAGTTTATTTTTAAGTCATCAACTTTTTTCTTTGAATTTCCCTTTATGTGTTACCCCCTAAAAGTCCTTTTATTCCAGCCAATGGCCGGAAATAGGAGGACTCGGGTAACAACCGGTGTGAAGATCAGTGTGACGACTGTAATAATTAGATGCCCAATCCAAAGGGAGTGGGAATCATGAACTTTGTCACACTTCTCTCTCAGTTAACTCAAGATTTGAATTGAAACACGGGACAAGAGGAATGTCTAAACCCCCCTAAGAAAGAACAAGTTTCTATCGAGATCTTCATGAGACAAAGGCCTCTTACTTTTAGTGGATCATCTGATCCCACAACCGCTGATCAATGGATCAACTCCATTGAAAAGATCTTCTCCGTCTTTCAATGTTCTAAACAAGAGAAGGTTCTCCTGGCGGCTTATCATATGGAGGGTGAAGCTGATCAATTGTGGATTTTGATCAAGAATACGAGGCCTGAGGAGGAGATCGAGGCGTTGGAATGGAAGGACTTTCGGAAGATGTTTTTCGATAAATATTTTCCGTGCACCCACCGGATTAAGATGGAAAGGGACTTCCTTTCCCTCAAACAAAAAGAAAAAGAATCTATTGGAGCGTATAAGAAAAACTTCACAAGTCTTTCATGATATGCTTCCGACTTTGTCGTTACCCCCGAATGCAAGGTTGACTGCTTCTTTGGTGGGCTGAAGCCTAGCCTGCGGAAAGCATTAGCAATCCGTGACTTCGACAGCTATGAAGAAATTGTCTGATGTGTCCTCAAGGTCGAAATGGAGATCAGGGAATCACAAAGGTATCATGGGGACAAGAAGCGTAAGGTGGACTTCAATGTTGGCGGTCCGATGGATAAATCCAATGATGCTAAGAAGATCCATCACCCCACTTTCCAAAAGTGCGGAAAGAAGCACCATGGAAATTGCCTCAAGGGGACAAGGAAATGCTTTAGGTGTGCAAGAGAAGGGCACATAGCTGTTAACTGTCGGCAAGAATGGCTCGCGGATGAAATAGAGGAGAGGAACGCTCCTTTCAAACCTCAACGCATTGTTCATTGATACAAATTCAATGAACTGGGTCATCTTGCAAATCAGTGCCCTAATCCAAGGGTTTTCGGAGGCAACCAATAACCTCCAAGGCAGAAAGGAAGAGATTTTGCCATCACTTCTGCCAAAGTAAACCCTCACAACGAAGTGGTGATAGGTATGATAATTATTAATTAAATAATAGAGAATGTGCTTTTTGATTTAGGTTCTACGCATTCTTTTATATCTCAAAAGTTTAGTAGAACAATCCCAGCACCACTACAAATCATGGAAGTGAAGATGTCAGTGAGTACGGAAAATGTGGAAATCATTTCATCCCATGAATATAAGTCCTCCCATGTTATAATATGTTGATTGAATTTCCCGTCGAACCTTGTCATACTCCCTCTAGTGTAATTTGATGCAATTCGTGGCATGGATTGGCTTTCCTTATATAGAGCCAGCAAAAATTTTCAGGAAAGGGAAATCACACTCTATATGGAGAATCGACCCCCGATTCTTTACAAGTTTAAGGAGGAAGATAAATCTCCATTTGCTCCATCATCTCAAGCATGGGTATTACTGCCCTATGAGAATGCATATCTGGCTCAGATGATTGAGTCCAAGGAAGAAACCATCCTTGAAGAAATTCCTATTGTTAGGGAATTTGCTGAAGTGTTCCTAAGGAACTGCCTGGTCTTCCTCCTAGAAGATATGTTGAATTCTAAATTGAACTTATACCAGGGGCGCTACCAATATCAGAGACTCCATATATAATGTATGTCTTAAAACTTGAAGAGCTGAAGAAACAACTATAGGAGAATCTGGATAAAGGGTTTATACACCCAAGTGATTCTCCATGGGGTGAACCAGTCCTCTTCATCAAGAAGAAGGATGGGTCAATGCAGATTTGCATCGATTATCATGAACTTAACAAAATAAAGATAAATAACACGTATCCTATGCCATAGATTGATGAATTGTTCGATCAGATGCGTGGAGAAAAATACTTCTCCAACGTAGATTTGTGGTTGGGATATTGTCAAGTAAGGGTGAAGAAAAAAGATGTCCCCAAGACTGCTTTTCGTACAGGATACGGGCACTATGAATTCATTGTAATGCCTTTCGGACTCACCAATGCTCCAGAAATATTCATGGACTTGATGAATAGAGTCTTTATAGATTACCTAGACAAATTTGTGGTATTCATTATAGATTATATTCTAATATACTCCAAAACCAAGGAGGATCATGAGGAGCATTTAAGAACTGTACTGGAGACTTTTCTCAAGGAGAAGCTCTATGAAAAGTACAGCAACTGTGAGTTCTGGTTGAAGGAAGTCTCATTCTTGGGCCATAGCATCACATGCAATGGGATATCTATGGATCCCTCCAAAACAGATGCAATTGAGGGATGTCCAAGTCCAGCATCAGTAACAAATATCCTTAGCTTCTTGGGGTTACCTGGATATTATCGACGATTTGTGAGAAATTTATCACGATTGTCCAACCCTCATACCAAGCTAACTCAAAAGGGAGTAAAGTTTTCTTCGAGTGATGAATGCGAAGAAAGATTCAAGGTGTTGAAAAGGAGGGTTATCACTGTGCCCGTGCTCACTTTACCCACTAGTGGGGAAATTTTTGTGGTATTCAGTGATGCTTCAGAGAAGGGATTAGGCTTTGTGCTGATGCAGAATGATAAAGTGATATCCTATTCCACAAGGCAGTTGAAAATCCATGAGAGAAACTATCCAACTCATAATCTGGAGTTCAAGGCGTTGATCTTTTCCTTGAAAATATGGCGGCATTATCTCTAAGGGGAGAAATGTGAGATGTATACTGACCACAAGAGTCTTAAATAAATATTCACACAGAAAGAGCTTAATATGCGCTAGAGAAGATGGATAGAGATCATCAATTATTATGATTGTTCAATACATTATCACCCTGGGAAAGCGAACAAGGTGGCAGATGCCCTAAGTAGAAAGGACCCAATGATTCTATCAATTATGAGAATTGAGATGGATCCAATATTCTTAGACTTGATGAATATGGACATGGGAATCATAATGAAGGGAACATCATCAATCCATTCAAAAATGATTTCTCAACCGTCTCTTTTGGAAAGGTTAAAGGATGATGTGGGAATTCAGAAAAAAGTGGAAGCTATCAAAAAGGGTAAATCCTTAGAGTTTAATGTTAATGAAGAAGGAATTCTGCGATTTGGGAAAAGACTATGTGTTCCATTAAGTCCGGAGATGAAGAAGGAACTTTTGGATAATGCACATAGTTCAAATTTATCTATTCACCCAGGGAGCACAAAGATGTATCGAGATCTCCAAGAAAACTTTTGGTGGGATAATATGAAAAAGGAGATCGCTGAATATACATCAAAGTTCCTGGTGTGCCAGAAAGTGAAGGAAGAGAGGCATAAGTCTAAGGGGATGATGCAACCATTGCCCATACCAGAATGGAAATGGGAGGACATTACCATGGACTTTGTCACCAGACTTCTGAGGACATCCAAAGGCAAAAATTCAATCTCGGTTGTTGTGGATCGTCTTACAAAGACTGCACACTTCATTTCTATTCGGGAGGATTTATCATTGGATCAACTGGCACGGATATATATCTAGGATGCGGTAAGACTTCATGGAGTGCCACTATCTATTATGTCTGACTATGATCCAAGATTCACCTCTAAGTTTTAGAAGAGTCTTCAACATGCTCTGAATACTGAACAGAACTTTAGTATGGCCTATCATCCTCAAACTGATGGTCAATCCGAGCGGACTATCCAAACACATGAGGACATGTTGAGAGCATGCTCAATGTACTTTAAAGGAGGATGGGATCAACCTCTTACTCTGGTTGAGTTCTCTTATAATAACAGTTTCCACTCGAGTAACCAAATGGCACTATATGGAGCCCTTTCTGGGAAAAGGTGAAGAACACCGGCGTGTTGGGAAGAGGTCGGTGAATGTAAGCTGCTTGGACCAGAAATGTTCAAGGAAATGGTGGAGAAGGTGAAAACCATTCAGCAGCATATCAATGCAGCCCAGAGTCAACAGAAGAGTTATGGAGATAATCGTCGATGAGACCTTGAGTTTAAAGTTGGAGACATGGTTCTTCTACGCATATCTCCATGGAAGAAGGTCATGAGGTTTATAAAAAGGGAGGTTAAGTCCAAGGTACATCGGCCCCTTCATGATTCTTGATCGTGTCGAGGTTGTGGCCTATCGACTAGCACTTCCACCTACCATGTCCAAAGTACATGATGTCTTTCGTCTCTTGAGGTGGTATAGTTGGAGGATGATCTTTCTTATGAGGATAAACTAGTGAAGATCTTAGATCGTAGAGAAAAAGTTATAAGAAAAAATACAATGAACCTTGTCAAGGTGTTGTGGGGAAACCACAAGTTTTAAGAAGCGACTTGGTAATCGGAGGAAATGATGAAGCTGAGTTACCCACATCTGTTTTAGTGTGGGAAGGGAAATTTCGAGGGCGAAATTTTTTAAGGGGGGAATATTTTAATGACCCAAAGTTTCATTAATGGAAATCCCTATTGATCTAATTAAATGTCTCTTTATGTAAAGTGTTTTGTCAACTTCATTGTTTTTATGTTAAGAATTATGACTGTTGCTTTTATAGCTGTTGAACAGTGATCACATGATTAGTATTAATATAGGACTTTAACAAACCCAATTCACTCAGAAAAAGGAAGTGATGGCCTCATCCAGTAGAATTGCTTCATACGAAGCCCATTTTTCGGAGCGCGGAAAAGAGGTGGCGTCTTTGGGCTTTGCTCTTGACCAAGCCCAAGCTGAGCTTCATCATGTCAAGCTCAAACGTGACGGTCTACAGGAAAAGTGGAAG
Source organism: Viscum album (assembly GCA_963277665.1). Classification (NCBI taxonomy): domain Eukaryota; kingdom Viridiplantae; phylum Streptophyta; class Magnoliopsida; order Santalales; family Viscaceae; genus Viscum; species Viscum album. The sequence goes on from OY728136.1 coordinate 1,293,414,960, forward strand.
TTGATAGAAATTATCTCTCGAGCGATGTTATCCGAGCCACCCTAAGAGTCTGTCACCATCGCACACCTTACCATTAGGTCTTATGTGGCTATTTTAAGGGGTTAGTAACAAATCACTAGTAATATGTTCATGTGTATTATTATTTTTGTATATAATAATGAATATACCTTCTTGTCATTATTGTTACATTGTAAATAGTTTTTAAAGTACAAATAGTGTTTTTAGTTATTATTTAATTAAAAAATATATTTTATTAAATTAAGGGACTTTTGAATTAAATAATATTTTAATAAATTGTTATTTTTATTATTAAATTAATTTTATTATATATAAGTGATCATTTTATTTTATGAATGCAATTATAATTTTTATTAAGGTTTGAAAGCCATTTTTGTCAAAACCCGTGAATTTTAAATAAATGTCTGTTTTTATATTAAAAGTGAAAATTAACATATTTAGAAAATTATTTAGATGAAATAAATGATATTTCTGGAATCAGGATGTTGAAATTATCCAATGATGAAATTTTCATAATTTTCTGAGACAGTCAAATTTTTGGGTAAAAATTAAATACCATCTAAATATATAATGTGTTTTATGACATCATAATAACCCAATAGTGATGTAATAAAATACTATAAGCTTTATGTTCATCCGATATATGTTTTACCATTAAAATAATGTGATTTTGGGTTTTTTTGACTTACTTTTCAAAACATTAATGGACCCCTCAAGACTTATTAAACACCTTGTCTTTTTAAATTATTTTTCCATGGGAGTGTGACTCACCTCCACATGGGCAACCCCATTATTTTAAGAATTTTGGACTCTGGACTTATAAAATATTGTTTTCCTCTTCCCTTTTCCAAAAACCATGGGCAAAACCCATGAGATGATTTGTGGTTTGGATTAGTTTAATGTAAGGGGTCCCAAAGCTAAATAATAAAGAATTCACTCACCTTTCATATATAAACCCACCCAAGATCCCACTTCCTCCTCACTCAAAGCCTTCGAAGTTCATCCAACCTCGGCCCTACTCTCTCTAGAATCTTCCCAAGGTTCCCCAAGCTCCCAATAATCCTCTCTCAAGCCTCTCTCAAGCCTTTGGAAACACACTTCCAAGTAATGGTTTTTTCTTCCTTCTCATTTTTGTCCAATTTTATTTAAGTTGTTTTTCCCATTTAATTTCAATTATAAATGTTGGGGTATGATTTCTCACCTCCCTCATACTCCCCTCTTTATGTTTGAATGATGAGAGACCACTTTCGCTCTCATTAAATTCCTCCCATGTACACCCGTTACAATGCCGAAATTCCGAAAGGAACTTCTCTCTCCTCATTTACATTCAAGAAATACTTTTGTATCATGAATCTAAATTCCATTAAAATTGTTGGGACATGTATATATATGACCTCCTTATTGTCCATTACATTTAAATATGATGAGGAACCCCTTTATCCCTCATCAATAGTTTTTATGAATTCTTACATCACATCGTTATGCTGCCGAAATCGCACCGATTTTCTAAGCCAATGCCATTGTGTAGTGAAAACCATGCCCATTTCTCCATCAAGGGTATTCACATTTATGAAACTTTACTTGTTTTTTATAAAGTTTCATGTATGAATTCCATATTCCTTTATTGTGGAATAAATGATTATGTTTTATGAATCAATTTTTTATGATCCATGTGGCACACTTATGCATGAAATGAAATGTTTAAGAAGGGTGCGCCCTTATAGCGCTCCAATGCATTGGGTAAAGTATAGTATGATGATACGTCATGTGCAATGATTTTTGACTCATGATAATTCAAGTGCAATGATGGTTTACTCGTGCTCTGTGTGCAATGAGGATTTACTCATTCTCCATGTGCAATGAGCCTTGGCTCATGCTAATTCCATGTTAAGTGTTGTTTCCACATTTCCATGTTATGATTATCATGCTTTATCATGCTTTTATGTTCATGTGTCTATTGTGATATATTGATATTCCTATTGTCTAAAATGTATTTTACTCCTCATGTATTCCATTTTTATTCGCTTACTAGGCTTTATAGCTCACCCCTTTTCTTATGCATGTCCTCAGGTTATCCCATTCAATGCTAAGTACGAGGGAATGTAGTGGTCATGTAAAGGAAGTTTTCCATAAAGATGTTTTATTTCATGTTTTAATTTGTTATGTAATGATACTAATCCCCAAAGAAACTAGACCTCTCGATCATCCTTGTGGTATCAAGTGAATAGTTTATGTAATAAATCATGTTTAAGTTTGTAATAAAAGCAGGGTTTTCATAATTATGATCTACATTATATATGGATCCTGAAGGGGTATAAATTGAATAATGAAATATAGTGGAACTTAAAATTGGTTCCTTTAGTTACCTCTTATTAACGTAGTTTAAAGTATTGGGAATGGGTGTCTTAAGGGTAGGATACATGGAATCATAATTTACTTTATATCCTCTTGGATAGTTGATTATTGTATCTGGTAAGTGTCACTAATCCACTGGTATATGTGTTTATTTGAGTGAGGATTCCATGGAAAGGATCGATGTGAATGTTTGGTGTGAGATGAATAGATTATCTTGGGTTTGGAAGTGAGATAGACATTATGTAATTCCTTTGTGTTGGGTCTACATTGTGTTTCCAACGTGACTGGTTAGTCCTTGGTGAGAGAATGGATACATTGAGGGGAATAATTTACATTAAGTGGTGGGATTTTCTCCAAGAGTTTTGGAATGAGATAAAGGATCCCATATGGGGTGTCTGGACCATGTTGTGATTTTGAGGAAAAAAAATAGGTTCCCTAGTTTTGTGTGACTCTAAATAGAATTTGAACTATGGGTATAACATGGTTGTATCCTAGTATAAATGTTGTTATTAGACTAGGTTGTGTGAATGAGAATCCAACTTAGGAAATGAATATTTGTTTTGGTTGAATTTATAAGACACGTGACATAATGATATATGGTGATATACGGGTAGTTTTCTTACACCCAAAATGAGTATGAGTTATAGTGATATCTGACTAAGACGCCTACCCCCCCCCCCCCGATGATTACAATGTATATTAATATCCGAGTAGGTTGTTTCTCCATTGATGAGTGACAATTTGTGGTATCTGGGAGGGCCGCTTATCCTATTGATGAGTATGAAATATGATGATATCTGGGATGTATGCTTATCCCACCATAGGGTATAATATATAGATATATTTGTGTGCTCTACTTGACATGACTAATGAGTATGATATATGGTGATATCAAGGAAGTCCACTTTCCACTTCGAAGATTGTGATATATGAAGTTGTTTCGGAGTAGGGATATTGTTACCCCTGGGTGCATGATGTATGAGATATTTTTGAGGTAGGTTCATTGAAAAGACTATATTTTCTAGAATTTTATCTTTTGTTTCAATTATTTCAAACCTAAAATTCTAATAAAATCTTATGTTTATATAATAATATTTTTTTAGTAATAATCTAGAGGTTTTTTGATAAATGGATAAAATCATGAGTTTTAATTGATTATTTAGTCCATTGGAATTAGTATAATAATGAAAAAAAATTATTTGATGATGATTATTTCAAGTATCTTGAGTGTGTTATGAAGAATAAAAGAAGTTTATATTTTATTTAGAGGATCCCAAAATTTTAATGAACTATGTATGAAAATTAGTTCACATTGGAGAATTATTCATATGATAATTCTCCCACACATAAGAATTTGGATATGTTAATGAAATCAGGTTGTAAAATTTACCACATGAGGGAATTCAATGTAATAATATTTTATGTTATGTACGGTAATTTGTATATGTTGTGATCCAACTACACAAATCATTCATGTATGAAAGTTTAAGAGCCAATATACATACCAAAATTAAGCTACATCAGTAACCACATATTGGAATGTAAAAACCAGATATTTGGATATGTGATGTGATCCATATAAGTGATTACTGGATACATAAGGAAATATTATAGCTATATAAGGATTTGTAGGTGCAAATGAAGGATCACATACACTTGATGATAATGACTTAGGCTCCCATATCATCATCTATGAATCTAGTCATATGTGACCACATAGATCATAGAATACATACTATTTTGATCATGAATCAAGTAATAAAAACCTCAATTCCATTGAAGAAAAAATCACATGAAAATTTTTTGTTTGTGGAAAAAGTAAATATTTAGATTTCAAAATGTGAAGATTCTGGAGGATTGATTTGAAACATTAAATAATGAAATTTTATGCCTTTAAGATGAAGAAATAATTCACTATATCAAAGTAGAATTATGATTAAAAAAATAATATTTTACTTGGACCTAATCTTTCATTCTGGTGTTTTATTTTCATTCTCATTTTTATATTTTTTTAGTTTGCACTTTTTTATCTTCTCTATCATTATCGATTTCCCTTCACATAGAGGGGAAAATTCCAAGTGATCAAGGAAGTGAAGATAAAAAAAATTTATAATGCTATGGTACATGTGATTAGTAGAATTAAATCCTTTATTTATATTATTAATTTTGTTTTAATACTTAAATTTAATACTTTCTTATAAATCTTGATCATATTTGGATTAATATTTTTTCAATGTTTATTGAATTATTAATGATACATTACCACCCACCACCACATTTTTGTTTGTATGTAATGGAATAGGTTTTTTATAATTGATGAAGTTCTTGGTGTTCTTCAATATGTTTTAAATTGGTAGTGGGAAATTTTGGTTATTTAGGAAGAACAAGTCTTGATTTTGAGTTTCCTAAGCCAACTAGGATGACAAACTATGACACTATCATGCATAGGAAGGAAGGTATACCAAATTTATATATCAGTTAAGTATATTATGACAATCACCATCTAGCCAAAGGAGAAATAAAGAGATTCTGAATTCTCTCTATTATCATCCCAATAGAAGAATATTGGAAAATTTGGGAACTCTGACAGAATTTCATTAGGTTTTTCCAACCCCAACCTGATCACCTTATCATATATTTTTTTCAAAAAAAAATTAATAATTCTATTCTTTCTCAAATACATAATATAATTCAGAACTCCTTCTCTTTATTCAAATAAAAAGTGACAGCTAATTTTTTTGTTCACTCAACTATAATAGGTAAAATAATTTACCTCTATGTGTATATTTTACTTAAGAAATAAATTTTATTTTCATTCCCAATGATAAGTCATGAATAGAAATTATTTCAATTTTTAGGGAGTCAATGTCAGTAAAAATTCTAATTTCAAAATTTTATGACTCGAACATCTAAAAATTAATTATTTTTATTTTATTCTAAAATTAAAAGAAATTTAGCTCGATTAATAAACATGAACCAGAAAATAGCCTTTGAGGAAGTGATTCTCATAGACTATAGTGAAGCCCTGAGGCTTCACTTCAAGCCATAAGAAATGGATGGAAAGTCAAACTAGACCCTTAAAGATATATGTGATCCCCAATTTAATAATTAACAAAACCAAATTTATATTCCATAATTAAAAAATTAGTTGAAATTAAAAAAAAAATTAGTAAAAATTTTACCCAAGGTTCATGGTATGTAAGGTGTAGAACCCAATAAACACATTTAAGTATTCAATCATTATTTGTAAACATCAAAGACATATTAAGTAGATGAAAAAAAGTAAAGTGGAGGAAATTAAACTTATCATAGGAATAAGCTTCAAAATAATTGATGTTCAACCTATAATTTGGATAATTACATGATTTGGAGGGTATTAAAAAGTGTTTAATGAAATGATTTTTTCTGGCCTCTATGAGTATTTTAATAAAAACATATATATATTCCATTAAAAAGCATCTTCATAGACTCTTTTGGAATACTAGGAGAGGTTCAAAAGGTTTTGTTCTAGATATCCCCATAAATTTATTGAAGATAACTATATCCTTGTGTTATTAGAACATGGGATACTAAATAATGAAATAATCCTACAAGATAATTCATCAAAAATATGTAATAGAAAAATCGCCAGTAGAATTCAGAGGAATAATTGAGAAGATTTCTCAAAATTCACAACAATTCAGAATAAGAGATACTTCCACAAGAGGAATTCAAGAGTTATGAATTTATTATTCATAAAATTTACTAGAAACTAAACATGATAAGATAACCATTTTTGTGATTAAAATGTATTTGAATCATGTTAGTGATCAACAATCATCGAAGGTATGTGGTTTATTCTCATCTTCCAATCAATTCAATGAATATGGTGATAAAGTGGAAAGAATGGAAAGTTGTACAGAAGAATTTCATCAAATAAAATTCTAACAAAGACAGGTATGGAGAGAGACTGATTTTATTACGGGTTTGGAAATTTTTATAACTATGTTAGGCCCCCTTCCAAAATTAGTACCCAAACCAGCCCCCATTCTGACAAAAAACCCAATAGTTTCAAAACCCACCACCCTTCCAGCGAAATTATAAACATCTCTAAAAATAATCCTACCAAAACCCCCATTTATAAAAATTTAAGGATTGTGAATACCCAATAACAAATCATTAAACCCCAATTTAGTAATAGTAATTCTCTTAGGAAAAGGAACTAAAGAATATAGTGGATAAGTTGACAGAAATACTGGGATTTCTTATGGACATTCCAACTTAAACCCTAGATAAACCACATTTCCAAATAATTTGTAACCCAAAGAAGACTTTGAATATGATCTCAAAAATAATTTCCAAGGAACTCCCACCATCAAAAACACCTGATCCTAAACCCATCCAACTATAATTGAGGAATCATGAGGTCTAAAATTATGAAAAGTTTGGGAAGAGGTCAAAAAAATAGGCTCATTCATAAAGAAATAATGAGAAATAAGTGAATAACGAACTAGAGAGGAAGATATAAGAAACACCTATCCAAAGGAAACAAATGGATAAGAAATACCTAACCATACAATTGCCCTAGATAATGATAAAATCAAGGAATATTCAAGAAGAACGAATTTACAAATTAAATTCTGTACACTTTCTAAAAATTTAATATAAATATTCCCCTTCTTGAAGCCCTCAAATAGATTCCATGAGACATTAAATTTATTAGGGATTTATACACCAAGAAGAGGAGGATTTAAGGGAATGATAATATAATATTATGAATAATTTTATTATCCTTGATCACACCTTAATTTCCCACCAAATATTTAATATTGAAGGACATTGTTTATTCCATGCACCTTTGGATACATGATTTTTTTATGCTTTGTGTGATCTTTTTGATTAAAAAATGTTATTTCTTAATTTTCATATTCTATTTTATAGATAGACGATTGGAATACCATAATATTTAAAGTCCAAATTTCATACCAATCAATTTCTTTTCTTATAGGAGTGTGGTAAAATGTCCTTGTAAAAGTCCAAGACTTCTTACTTCCAGTCATCTTTTATGTGCTTAACATGGAGGAGGATCAAGAATCAGGATTATTACTAATATGTTTGGGGAGAATGTTATTAAAGAAAAACTAGACCATCATTAATTCCAATGAAGAAACATTGACAATTAAATTTAGTGATAGGCCATTACACTTCAATATTTTTGACCCCATGAGTCACCCTTGGGATAACCATCCACTTTTTACACTATCTCACCATGAATAAAATATACCCTTTGAACCTATATGTTTGTTTATTGAATTTTTATCCTTATTTAATTTTTTTCTATTTAAAATTCCAATAAAAAATATTATTTCCCATAATTCTTGAAATTTTTTTTCCATATTTATAAATTTGTAACCCATGGAATTTCTAGTGTATATAAAGATTTATTTCTAAAATAAGAAGCTGATGTGTCTCCCTGCTTATAGGAACTTCAGACTTCATGAGTATGAAACCCATTTTTAATGTTATAAATTGAATAACACCCAAATATAGAATTAAAACAAATTCTAACAGAAGTGAAATATGTGTTTTTAATGGAAGGAGAAAATTTTCCTATAATAATTACTAGTAGCATTTCTAAAAACCCAGAACAAATTCTGATTGAACTTTTGGGAAATAATTTACAAGAGATAGGTTGGGACTTATTTGATATCTCATTAAGACACCAAAAAATATTCTCACATGAAATTCTATATGAGGGATATTCTCAACCTATTAAGAAGCCTCAAATAAGGAAAAATCCATCCTTGATGGAGGTCGTAAAGTAGTAAATATAGGAAATATTAAAAGTGGGGATAATTTACCCCATTTAAGACTTCTTATGGGTTCACCCCATCCAAGTAGTTAATAACAAAATTTTCTTAACCATTTTAAGTAATGAGAAGAATAAATTGATCCATATCAGAATTTAAAAAATTAGGAGAGTTTTCATAGACTATAGGAACTTAAATATGTTCACTTGGAAAAGTAAGTTCTCTATCACATCTATTGAACTAATGTTAGAGATATTTCTATATTGAAATAATTATTACTTCTTGATGAATTTTTTGAATATTTTCAGGTACCAATTTCTTCTATGTATCAAGTGAAGAACACATTTACATGCTCATTTAGAACCTACGATTATAGAAGGATTCTATTTGGAAAGTGTAATACTCGAATTAAATTTTAAAGATGCATGGTAAGCATATTTTATGATCATATTGAGGACTAATTGGAGTTATTATTAGATTATTTCAATGTTTTTGGAATCTATTTTAATGATTTACTTTCAAATATTGAAAAAATCTAGGGCACATTCATTGAAAAACTTCTTTTATTGAATTTTGAAAAGTGACTATTTATAGTGACCAATGGAATTTTTATTAGGATCATAATTTCAAAACCTGGAATTATGGTGGATAAATATTAATTTTAATGATAAATTATTTTTCTTCCCTCCCTTATGCGAAGTATGTTAGATCATTTTTATGACATCCAATATTTCACTGGAGGTTCATCGATGATTTCATTATGAATTATCTCCCTCTCACTAGATTACTATTCAATGATTCCAAATTTGAATTAAATAAATAGTGTAGGGAAGCCTTTCCTGAATCAAGGAGGATGTTGATTGCCCCACCAGTGATGTAACCACCAAATTAGGAACACCTAATCGAGATACAATGTGATTTTTCTACTCTAGTAGTTGGACTAGTTCCTTCTAAAATAATTAAGGGAAAACCAAAAGTCATTAATTATGCCTCAAAAACCATAAGATTCTACCAAAATCAACTAACCAACCATAGAAAAATATTTTCTTGTTATTGTACATTATTTGAACTATTTCAGATCAAATTTTCTTATAATTAATATTTTAATTTTTTATGATCATATGGATTTTAGATATTTAATGATATAGTTAGATTCAAATCCTCAGCTTATAAGATGGATGTTATTGATAAAAGATTTATGCTTAGAAATAAAAGGCAAAAGGGAAGATAAAAATTCGGCGTCTAATCAACCGTGAATATTGTACTACACTGCTGAAGAATAAATCCCAACAAAACCCCCAATAAATGACCACATTCCAAGATAACAACTCTACATAGTAGAAGGGGAAGTACCATGGTATTCATACATGTTAAATTATTTTTTAACATCTAAGGTATAATATCATCTTAACACCCATCAAAAACTAAAACTCATATCCAAATATGGATTTTATATTTTTTAATATTCATTCCTTTATAAATATTACAATGATCATGTAATAACGAGATGTTTTCAAACAAGTGTAATGGAATTAGTTTTTGTGTTTTTTCACAGCATATCTTATGGTGGAAACATTGGTCCCAAAATTACAATAATAAAAGTGTTAGGATTTAGATTTTATTATCACAAATTGTTTAAATATTCATATACCTTTTGTAAGAGATGTGAAAATTTTGATTTTTCTACAAATATTTAGAAAAGACATGAATTCCCTTCAAAACCCATTATATTTTTTTGAAATTTATTATGATTGAGGAATATATTTCCTGGGATAATTCCATATGTCATTTGTAAATACATATATTCTACTTTCTTTAGACTATCTATCAAAATGGCTAGAATATAAGGACATAAAAACTAATGATTATCACGTTTTGTGTGATTTTTCTAGGTATATCATATTTTATAGGTTCAGAGTTCCAATAACCACCATTAATTATTAAAGTAATCACTTTCTCATTATGAGAATGGATTATTTTCTTAAAATTATTTTAGATCATTAAAAATAAAATCCTTAAAATTCATAAAACAATGGAAAATTAGCGGTGGGAAATAGTAAAATCAAAGAATTATCAAGAATATTGTCAAACTAAATAGGAAGAACTAGAGACAATAGTTGTAAGATAAATTATGGTCCAACCATATAGTCTACAAAACACCCATAGGAATGATCCACTACTGATTAATTTATGGAAAAAGAAACAACCAACTTGTGTAATTAGATCAAAAAATATAATAGGCTATAAGGGAGATGAATATGATCCTTAGTAGAGCTAGGTAATATAATAGATTGTAGCTATAATAAATGGAGTAAATCCATAGTTAATATTTTAAAAAATAAAAGATTTATAATTATATCACAATAAGACTTGTGAAAATATGATTCAATTAAAACCCTTCCATCAAGGAGATCAAGTGATACTATACAACTCCAGTATTAAGCTAATTCTAGGTAAACCTCATTCTAGATGTGAGGGAACCTTTATAGTTATTGATGTATACCCTTTTGGTGCTATGAATATTTTAATAGTGTGAGAATAAAATTCATTCACTTTTAATATTAATAGGTTAAATAATTAACATGGTAACCTACCCCAATAACTAGTGTAGGAGATCACACTAATCTAACCTATTTACCAATAAAAACCAACTAGGTTTTACTTTAACTCAATGTTTGATTTATTTTTGTGATTCCATTTAAAAAATTAACGTATTAAAAAATATGAATATATTATATAAACTCCATCAAAAACGGTTGGGGAGGGAACAATGTAGTCCAAGAATTTTTCAAATTGTTTATTTTTGTGTCTATTTCAAAATAAATCTAACTTTTTTCATTTTCAATGTGTTTTTTAAACTAATAATCTTAAATTTAAAATCTTTACAAACATTAAGGAAATTAAAATGTTAATAAGATAATTTTAACAATCAACTCATCTTAGAAGAATACTAAAATAGAATTATTTTAAAAATCTAAATGAGGTAATTTCTTGAAAAAAAATATTTTTTGAAACTCATGCAAGCAAATGCTTCTATTTAATTTTTAAACACATAACCAAGAATATTATGAACCAATTTTTACACTCTTTATAGTACCATATTTCTTGATAAAACCATTACATACTTGAATAACCATAATTTGTGGAGTGATCAAATCAAAACCTTGGAGAAATTAATTATTTTTTATTTTAAATGACTGGTGGATTGTTTTAATTTTTCAGACCCATTTTAAATAAACTCGTTTTTTAATTTAAAAGTATGTCAATACTTGTAGCCCTTATAATACATGAAGGAAATTTTTAGGTAGCTTCATTAAAATCATGGTATCCCTACCCACCTTACTCTAGAATCCTTTCCATTATCTAAGTTGAATTCATGTATAGAGGATAAAGGAGCTGGAAAATCTTTTTTGTGTTTTTTTTCAATTTAAAGTAGAGTATTGTAACTTTTGTGATATTATTTTTGGAGGGTAATAATGATGAATGTAATGGGGAAATTTTATTTATATTAACTAAGTAATCCCATCAAAATCAACCATTTTTGTAGCAAAAAACTCCCTCTCTCTCCCTCAAAAATAAAAAAATAATTCTAATGAGAAATTAAAATATGAAAAATATTAATCAATGATGTTGTAAAATAGGGATTGATTTATGATAATATTGTTACTTATAAAGTTACAAATAATTCCCTAAGTAAGAATTTGGATATGGACCCACAACCTTAATAAGAGAATTTAAAATCCCCCTCTACATTCAATAGTGAAATATTTTGTTAACTTCTACAGGATTGATGAAGGGTGTGGACTATCCATAGAGAATCCAATGAAGCGGAGTTGAGTGAGTGAAAGTGGAAGTGAGGGGGGAATTCACTCTTTTATTAAACTGAACATAATTCCTTGAGCTTCAATTTAGAGGAAAACTACCTAATTCATCCTAAAAAGTTTCACATTCAAATCTCACTAACCCTAAATCTACAAAACAACCCTCGTTAAGACCTCAGGATATTCACAATTACAAGTATCATTAGGTGTAAATGAAAAAAATCATCAATTATATAGTGAAACTCTTGTGAACATCAAATGATTAAAACGTTACATGAAAATCATAAATCAGTGGGCTCTAAAATATTTCTTGGAAAGTAGGTGTAAGTGTTCATGATGGGATGAAATAAGTGATAAATAATTCAATATATTAAATTTATAAAATATACACAAAAACATTAATGAAGCGTGATAATTTTAAAAACATTCTAGTAAAAAGAAAATCTCACATTGGCTAGGTGGACAAAGTTTTCTCAGATAACAATTTGAATTTCACTTTTCGATAGTCCAAGGTTTAAGTGTGGAGGAATTGATAAGAAAATATTTTCATACATTTTATCTTCATTTTCAATGATTTTCAACCCCCCATTTTGATAAAATATTTTATTTTTATCATAAGTTTTTTTAGGAATTATATAGATTTTATTTGATAAATGGATTAAATTTTATTTTTTTAGTAGATTATTTAATCCTCTCTAATTATTATTATAAAGCCTATATTTTTTATGGATGTTTTGATGAGTTTTTAAAGTATCTTATGAAAATTATAAATAATCAAGGATTTTTAATTCTAATTTAGAGGATTCTTAAAATTATATGGAACTGCGTATGTAAATCAGTTCACATCAGATAATTAAATATATGAAAATTAAACTATGTATGGGAATTTGGCTATATAAATCCAACCACATAGATGAATTTACCATATAAGATAATTATTCACAAGAAAATGTGCATATACATATGGGAATTTGGATACATAGTAAATCCATCTCTTTGAATCAGCCATGTATGGAAACTTGACTATGAAAAACTCTATATATGTAAATCATTCACATATGAAAATTCGGGAACTAGAACTTGTGGAACAATCCAGTAACATCTCCAAAAACATATGGGAATTAATGGATGAGAAATTTTTCTATGGGAGGTTATCCATTTAAGTTATTTCTAGCTACGTACTTAAATATTATATCTACATAAGGATTTGCAGTCATGAATGAAGGATCACATTCACATCAAGCTAAAGCCTTAGGCTCCCACATCAGCAAACATGAAACTAATCATATGTGACCCTGTGTAACATTGAATATATACAATTTATTTAAATTATCAATGAAGTAATATGTGGATTCTATAGAATATAAAACCGCATGAAAATATATATCTTATAAGGAAAGGAAAACATCAAAATTCACAATGATGAGATTCCATTGGTTTGACCAAAAACCACAAAGAAGAATACTATGCACCTTTAAGATAAGAGTATCTGCACTAGATCAAAAGAGTATCATGATCGATAAAATTCTCTTATTATTAGACCTATTCTTGAATTATATTTTTCTCTTTTCTTTTTCTTATTAATTTATATTTTAGTTTGTAAATATTTTCTCTTACCCGTCCTTTTTTGTTGACCATTTCCTGGTGGGGTAAAATTGGATTGATTAGGTAAGTGAAGGGAAACCCCATTTATAATGCTTGAGTACATTTTCTTTATAGAATTAAATCATTTATGTATTTTTTTAAACTGGTTTCAATAATAAAATATTAGTCTTTATTATCCGTTGTGATCATATTTGGTTTTAGATTATATTAATTTTTTAGGCCTTTGTCAATGTTCAATTACCTCCCTCTCCCATTTTTTATTCATTATATGATGTAATATTCTAGGGGTGGATAGTGAAGTGATTGGAGATTTTTAGTATGTGTGAAATTGGTAGTGGTAACATTCAGTTGTTTAAGAATAACAATACCTTATTAGAAACTTCCTAAGTCAGCAGGTATGGCCATCCGTAACACTATCACGCAAAGGAATGAGGGTGGACCAACTAGTGATCCTAATTAAGTATATTCTCACCATCACTATCAGTTTTAGGGAGAGGGAGGAATAAATTGTGTAATCTCTCTCTTACCATCCTAGTGGAAGAATATTTCATAATTTGTGAGCTATAATATAATTGAAATAGGTTTACCCAACCATGACCTGATCACCTTCAAACAAACTATTTTCAAACCACAATTTTTTTCATTTTATTTTTCTTCAAATAGACAATACAAATGAAAATCACTTCTCTTTAACAAAAAAAATGTTTCAAATAATTTATGTGTTCACTCCTCTTTATATGTTAACCTTGGTTACCACTATAACTATATTTTAATTAGGAAATAATTTTTTTTCCCATGCCACCTGATAATGAGTGTATTAGTCATTATTACCCCTAGATGTGTGTGTATATGAGATGGTTTTGGGGTAGGTAAATCCCCCCCCCCAGGTGTTTATATATGATATGATTTCAGGGGGCTATTATTCCCAATGGGTATTTTTGCATCATGATTAGAGACATCCAACCCTAGGAGAAATGGGTATTGTTACACCCAGGTGCTTAGGATAGTACTTATGATTGTGAAAAGTATTTGGTATGTAGGTTTTCATTTATTATTTCAATGTATATCACATTTTACATGAACTGTATATATAATTTATGTTATTCACACCATTGGTGGTGGCCTACTAAGTTATAATCACACCATACTCAAGTGGCCTTATATTATTTGTACCTTAGAAGATCTCATGTTTGTAGGAACTGCTACGGAATAGGCCCAAAATTTGATGGTTAATATGGATGTATTGGATGGGGTTTAGATTCAGGAATGGTTGTGGTCTCAGGACCAAGTATTGGATTGCCTTAATTTTTTTTATTTTGGTTTGAGTTATATACGATATGACCACATGAGATCTTGTTGAATTATTACTATATCAGGTGAAATTTCAGATAGTTATTTCTATTTTAAAATGTGATATTTTATTTTTATATAATTTTTCTTCTATATAGATAGACATTATGATGACCGGTTGTAAGTTATTATTATTATTACTCTAATATGAGGGTATAATCTCTCAATAGTGTCATCTTAGACCCTCACTATACATCAACAACCACTAGAATATGGGGAGTCTTGACTAATGGAATGTGGTACAGTGATCCATCTGCTATAGAGTGAGTTGAATAGATACATTACATTGTTCCCCATACATATATATATATATACCAACTACAACTTATGATTATTTGTGTTTTATCTTTCAAATTAAAGGATTCATAAAACTAATTCCCTAGGATACACTCTTCACATGTTTTCTACTCCACATGATCGAGTTTCAATATTCACTTTGTGCCTATTAATTTTGTTCTCCTCTTTCTCATGTGACCTAAATGATCATGTCATATGTACTCGATTCTATTAATTCTTATTCTAGAATTTTTTGTACATTTCTAACTCTATATTTTATACAATGTTTTATCTTTCACACATATTTACACCTCTGTAGAACTATATATTATTGTTTATGCTCCTTCAAAAAAAATTGTACACAAACCATTATTATCCAAATAACCAATGGATATCATATTTTTCATTAAATTTGGTATATGTCACAACCATTACAACTCCATAATCTATTTTCCCCTTGTTTAGATATTAGTATCACCCTTTATAACTATCTTAATATATTCATTATCTACAAGATGTACATTTTCGAGTCTTCTAGGAATATAATTCAGCATGGTCCCCCTAATATATGTTGAGTGAAATAAAGCCTCAGAATCAATGATCAATGTTTTCAATGGATTAAGGACACTTGTAAACAATGTTTATTCATCCTCAGCTATAGTATTTATAGAATAACATTCATAAGTAAAAAATTTAAAATTTATCCTTTTATATCTACAATAATTATTCATATTCCCATTTTCCAGAAGTATCAGTATATAAATCCACCCCTTACTGATTTCCCTCAGATATTATCTCTCTTCTCTTTTCCCTTCTTTAAATTATGGTTCTCCCTTGAAATGAAACATCCCCTTCCTTTCACAATGTATGTTTTAATGATTTCTCCTTGGAAATCATTCTTATAGATCTTCATATTCAAGACCATATTTTAAATATATTGAAACACTAAGATGTTTTTTTATTTTAATTACTCTTAGTAAAAACCATTACATCCCATGATTCCATAAGAAATGAAATAAGTATTAACGCTCACACACCATTAGTAAAATTCAGATCACAAAACTCTATCTAACTCCATTTCATGTTAAAATAATTTATATGATCATTCAGAAGCTTTCCTATCAACATACTTAAGTAAAAAATCCATCTAAATATGAATACATTGTTTATTGTGAATGACTTATCATATATATTTCCCAAATTATCCATAAATTTTTCAGTTTTCATCAACTCGTAGATTTTGAGGTAAACATTATTAGAGAATGTAATTCAAAATACCCCATGATATTTCTAATCAAGACTTTACCATTCCACTTTTTCCATTACTTATGGTTTCATCCCCTTAAATGTAATCTCAAGGTCCTTTTAATATAGATAATCTCCAGTCTTCATTATTCATAATCAGAAGTATAACCAGTTTATCTTATCAATATAGATCTTTCCTTCCTGTAAAACAATTCCTTTCAAAATAATTAACTCTCACAAAAATGAAAAATTATCAAGTACAAGAAGCCTCCAGAATAATGCAACAAACCTAACTCTAATACTAGTTTTTGTCCTATAATCCCCATGATTCATAACTCCCTTCTACAACATTTCTTATATAAGAAGGCATAAACATTTAAAAATCATAAGCATCTATTAATGATATATATATGAAGAAAATATTATCCCAAATCTCATGTTGAATCTCCTTGATTTTAGCATATCGTTTGAAATACAAACATAAATAAAAGAAATTAAATAACTCAAACACATACAAAATAATAAATTGATTCACATGGTTTAGAATTATACCTACTCTTAAATAAAAACACTACTTATTATAAATATGGAAAAAGAATTGAATGATTATAAGTAATTGAATAAAGACTTGAGCTTCTATTTATTGGAAATTACAGCTGGTAGATCTAGTTCCATCACCTTATGATCAATACACAGGTCACTCATCTTGGTCAAATTTACTGGTTTCCATACTACCTCAACTTCACATACCCATTGAATATTACAAGAAATAAAATTACACTTACATTTACTCTTGATGATTCTATAATCAACCTTGAAAATTTTTGGTTATTCTTACATAAGACTAATATAGTTATTCTTACATGAGTCCAAAGATTCTTATAACATCAAAACATATCTCTATCTATAATAAAAATATCTAAGATCTACTAACCCTTAGGGGAACCTCTATTATGATAAAGGATATTGACTAGTAGCTATGGTATAAGTGGTAATAGTGGGGAGACTATACCCTCTAAATAAAAATAATTATAATATCCAAAAACAATATGGAAAAATTTAAAATAAAGACAATAAAAAGTTATGAAACATGAATAATCAACTTTATAAACAACATCCAAGTCATTTCATTTATACAAAACTCAAATAATTCTGAATAGTCTATTCATATGTGTACAAGTAGAAAGGTAATAAAAATAACCACCAACTCGGTACTAAGGAACCACCTGACCTATCTATAAAAGAATTATATCTTGTTCATGCACCATGTAAACTCCCATATCCACTATCTTTTAGACATTGAACCTTTCCCCATACCTACACCATGATACATAATGTCTGAACACATCCTAGAGGGCCCACAAAATGTGTGATTATAAACTCAATAGGCCACCACCAATAGAGTCCCTAACTAATATAAATATATATATAAATGTGTTATTATATAAATAAATATCATGAAAAATACATTACACAACCTGGTCCACTTGATCTTGAAGAACACCATGAAATCATTTACGTGTCGTAGCTAATGGTGGATTAGAATGACATATCCATAGTATATCACACTAGAATCTCTCTCAACCTTCCAAAAATATATATATCACATTCAATTACCACTTCCAAATGAATTTTGATACCCTAATGAGACATCAAAATTTCATATTGAAAGTCTCATGGTCTTCTAAACCCTTTACCAACACCTAGTTTAATGTATTGATGAAACCCAAGTCACAGTGACATGAATTATTTACCATTCTTGAAACATCATCCCCAATGTATTAAATTAATATGGTGTGCCTAAATATCCCATCTAGTGGTCTCACATACAAAAAAACCATGTAATTTATGGTCCACCCCTCCTTAATACTAAAGTTCAATTCCATAAATTCTATGTCACTCAATCTACAGAGGGTTTCACCAATAATGAGTGGAATAAACAACCTTATACGACCATTACTAATTGAATTGTACCCTAATAACTTCAACCCCCATGGTGAGAGACATCATCAATATTCTATGGACACAACTCAGTGATCCTTTATCAACACCAGAAATAATTTTCAACACCATACGCATCACACTAGTGAACCTCATCACCATATTCTTAATGATAAACATTCCCCATAGTCACACATGGTTACGCCCATAAAATTCCCATGTAATCACATCAAACATCACAATTCATTAATTACCATAGGCTATTACTCTCAGGTGTCTCTTAGGAATAATAGAAACTCCAAGTGATTATATTCTTGATCACACATATACAACCTCACCCATGCCTACTTATTACACATCACAAATCACATATATGACATGGGAATTATATTATAACCACCTACCTATATTATGTAGTATTCCACTCATTGAATAACTCTGGTCGATCCAGCTTCAGTCATAATAAATATAAAAAATCCATGATTTAGGGAACATTTGATGGAAAATGGTAAAATAATGAGAGAAACTAGAGACAAACACTTAGGGATATCTAACATTATACATGTATACTAATTATAAAAATTGACATTAATAATGGACAAGAATCAGTGATGATTTCTAAATATTAAGAGATTAATGAGAAAGATGTGAGAAATAATAAACATACATTATACACTTGTCAAAATGACCTTATTTCCCTTTTATACTCAAATTCCCCATTTTATATTTCATTGTAATTATTTTGGAAAAATTATGGAAATAATCATCATAATCAAATTTTGAAAAAAACAATTGGACTCATATGTATCATGACCCTTATTTATGGGACCCTTACACATGATACTCCTGAAGACTATTATATATCACCCCTTTACCATAGAAAAGTATCTCATTTATCAGAATGACCCTTCTATATCATACATCATCATTTTTTCAAAATCACTTGCTTTTACATATCAGAAGTTTCCTTAAATTACTCTTTCGTAATGACCTTGATATCATTATATATCATAGGGATCCCTCTCATCACTTTAGAAAATTTCTCAGCTCAGTCTTAAATGTCTCTTATATACTATAGGGTACGTCCAACACATTACAAATTTTCACTACCTGACACTAGTGAACCTTACATTATATCATAATATAACCTTTATTTTACCAATTATTTTATTTAATTATTAATTTTTTTGTTGTCCTCAACTTTTTGGTTGCTTTTGTTGTAATTTTTTAGAAAATAGAGTTTTAAAACTTAGTATATGTTTTGTGCATGGTTAGTGATAACCAAGAAGTGTGCCTATGAAATCCCTAAAAAGGTTATATAAGTGATTCAAATATTTTCCACATCGTTAGTTCTAACTATCAAACTAAACTATATAGATATTCTATGTGATTCTAGTGAGTCTTTCACTATTGACTAATATATTGTTAAATAGTGTACCCAAACAATGTGACATGACCGATATTTTATAAGTCTGAATTTACCCCCTTTCCCCTATTTTATTCTAACTATTTGGGGGGTCTCTCCTCCTCCCATTTGACCCCAACAACTATTAATCCTCTTCCCTTTTATTTCCTCCATCCCCATGATGATTTCAATGGGATTTCTTCAAGAATGGGGTTTATTCTTCATGGTAAACTTATCTTTGAATAATTATCTTCTTATATTTTTCCTTTTTTCTTTTATTCTTTCCCTAATAAGGTATTTATGACCTAGGGTTCTTGTTTTCTAAAATTTTAATTGGTTATTTTATTATTTTAGGTTTTATGGGAGTTATTTAAAGGATTCTATCACCTAATTATGGTGAATAGACACTGGAAATAAGGGAAGAGACATCGTCAAGGTTTTTTTACTCCATGCATACTTATTTAAAATTAAAAGTATGATTTAATGATCTTTTAAATCATAATTTATAGCTTCTATTATTGTATTATGTGTAGTTATTATAATTTATTAAATAAAGTTGGTTCTTACCTCAGTTTCCATTAATTATAGGAGGTTATTCCTTTATTTCAAAATAATATATATGATTTCTTATTTCCATTCACACGGTATCATAATCTATTTATAAAACAAATATGATATATAATCTAGGTGATCTAGTTCCACACATCTTTTCATATTAGTTAACTTCTTATCACTTCACTATATTTTTAAATTTTATAATAATTGTGAATCTTCATATTTTGAAACTTTTGTATACTTTATGGCTCTTCCTATGCCTTTTCAAAAATCTGTCCATCCTCGAGATGGTTGGAAACCTAATTGGTTTTGATCTATACTTAGAATATAGAATTAAATATATATTTCATCCAATATACCATCATATTTTTATAGAGGATGAAGCTTCAATTCCCCCTATCATTTATCTAGATCCAGATTTAAGGTCAATATAGTCACTAGTAGGTGGACTATTATGAATATTGGTCTAATTTTTCACTGGTTTTCCATTGGAAAAGACATCCACATTAGATTTTTCTTCATTATGGTTATTTTTATAGTAATATATGGGATATCCTAGTAGATCCTATGGAATTTAGAAGTATGGATACTGATAGGATTAATATTTCTAATGTTTCTTCAAGTTCATCTAATTTTCTTAAAATGAATAGAGACCTATTTGATAAGGGGGTCAAAGGAGTTATTGGGTGGATTATTCCCCTACGCCTTATAGGTTATGGTGGGATAAAGACTTATTAAGTTGTAGTTGTGAGACCTGATTAATCTTGTGATGTATGAATGAGTAGTGGGTCCTTCATTCTTATGATTCTTAATAACACAGTGACACCGAGGGGTCTCTTATTCTTGGATGGTTTCATGTTTACAATGATAGTAATTAGTTATCTCTAAACCTTTTGATCATATGAGAAGGTATATTAGAATACCAAAAGTTGGTGGGTATGTCTTATCTGATAACGTATTGTCTCAGGTGTATAGGAAAGGTGACCATCCTGAATCACTACAAGTCTATTCTTTCCTTACTGAGCAAATATAGGGGATTGTTGTGAAGTTAGTGATGGAGATGAAGAATTATTCTTCTATACTTGTGGTTAGTAATAGTTTTAATGTTCTAGAGTAGGAATTTTTAAAAAACAATAAGTGGGAATGGAATATGGGAGTGTACAATAAGAAGAAAAATAATGTTTGGGTAGCAGGCTTAATTCCTATGTAAGATGATTCTTGCATTATGGAGATTGATGATGAACCTTAACATAAGAATGACTCAGATAATGAAAACATATCACCAAATTAATCTAATTATGAATAGTAAATACATATTAAATATCTCTATAATCCTAGGATGAAAAAACTAATGAATTTACGAAGTAATATTAAAAGGAATAAAGATTATTCCCTTTTTCCTAAACTCATTTGTTAAGATTTGTGGGTAAATTTTAGATCTTTAATGGGATGGTTTGGAAAACCCTTGAGCTTAATCATCCTTCTCCCATTGAGGAGGAAATGGAAATTTATATGGCCATATAATTTCATATCTAGGTTGAGAATGGATGGAGCCTATGGAGGAAAGATTAAGAAGAAGCTCACCTAACACCAATTTTGAATTTGGTGATTCACTCTAAAGAGGAGAAGGTGAGAAAATATTTTCACATCAAAGCCTTAGGGGAAAATATTAATAAGATGTATAAAATAAATATTTATGTTAAAATTAATAATGATAAAAATGAATGGATATCCATTAAAGACCGTATTCTTCTCAGGGGTTTTAATGAAGGGAAGATCAGTATGCAGGAGTACATCAGGATTTTTGAAAAAATGGCTTCCTTATTTAGGAATCCCATTTAGGAAGAGTTGAAATGGAATCTTTTTTTTCACCTCATACTATATATATATAATGGATCCAAAAATTTAAGTATTTTTTAGGAAGGTTCGTATTTTTACATTTTGATATAATATCTTTTAAATGGTCATGTTTTATTGGGTTCTAATTTAACCCTAAAATTTGAATTTTTAAATTTAAAAATATAATTTTGAGTATGAAATGTTTTTATAAAAGATTATTTTGAATCCTAGTTGTCACTTTGGAATTGGTTTTATAAAAATAGTCACCTTTGAAACATTCCCCTTTTATGGTTGTAAAAATATTGTATGCATTTTTATCTTATGATGTTATGTGATGTTTGCCCCATATATTGAAATCATGTTTTTTGTTATGCCTGATAAAAATGTGGTGTATCAATGAAGGGTGGATAAAGGAGATGTTTAGGGTAATTTAATTGTTGAGATTTTTATATTTTATATGATGATTTCTTATCAAATATCCATTTTTATTTCATGTGAAGTCAGGGGTAGCAGGTTTGAAGATCTAGGAACACATGTTACACTAGTGTATGGTAATTTCTTTATCTAGTTGCCTAAGGTGAGAATTTTCTCTTCTTAGGTAATTTAAACCTTGGTTAGGCCACGTGGTGTAAAACATGGAGTTAGGGTGGGTTGTTTGATATCTGTCATTGGTCTCCGTATATAGTTCTTATGTTATTATTCTTTTATGTTTTCCTTAGAGTTCATAAGTTCCAATAATGCATGTGATTTATTTGATTATATATTTTTGTGTGTAATATTATTCCTTAGTTATATTTTGTTCTAGTAAATGTTATAAGGAATGTAATTTCAACCATTTCTAGTTGTATAATTATTTTAAACTATGTTTATGAAACAATAATTCATTCTCTTAAAATTTCCCATTATCCTTAAAAAAGTATTAAGTGTATTAATATAATTTTGGAAAAGTGTTTTTCCTTTGGTCTGATCATATTGGGTTCAAATGAAAATGGTTTGGTATTTATTTTGAAAATAAATGTAATGGTTTTTTATAAAAAAAATTTAAATTAGTATGAAACAGTTTTATTTTTAACGATTGTGCATGGGATGTGGGGAGGATACCAACTGTGAATTTTGTGCTCATGTATGTTGTAATGAAGGTTTGGTAGGTTCCTCTTAACTATGGTGGGTGATCGTGGATCATATTCAAGTCTTATTATAGATGTAAGTGAGGGTACTTCACTTATGCATGTAGATTGGTGGTAGTGTTTTTATTTACATTATAGTGTATGGTTTTTTTGTTGTATCATCCACTATAGATTTAATTTTTTTTCTTTACCTTGTTTGGTTTTTTTATCTAAAATAAACCTTACGATGTTGGAATAAGAATATTATGGTCAATTTTTCATTATTATAATTTTTATCCCTTTTGACTCATTTAATTTATGTTTTGGTATAAATCCTTTTATTTCCTTGACATGGACCACTAATATTTAGAATGTTCATGTTGGATTTACAATTGTAAATACAATTTTAAGTCATTTAATTTACTACCTAAAATAATCCTTAGTGGATTATACTCTATTTCTATAAAAAGTTTTCAGCTATTGGGGATCAAGAACACCCTTTTATTCATGTCATGAGTTGGATCAAGTGCCCGTTTTAGGGGTATCCTTGTTTGGTTCATGAAAAATGTTATCAAGGCCTAATTATTATTTTTTGAGCTAGGGAGTACATAGATAGGATCATCATAACTCAAGTGGCATGTCAATAATGGTCACCTTATCACCACCCCTTTATGATGAAACTTGAGTTAGTATGGCAGTATGAAGTGTTTTTGTCTCAATATCAAGCTTGTTTCTCTATTTGTCTCACGTTTTTTTGTCTTTATTTGAGTTTTTTTGTTTAATATTGAAGGTTTATGGGTTATCATTAAAAAAATTAATATTTTTAATTAGAAAAAAAGGAATAATATAGGGTCACATAGTTACAATTCATGATATAGAAAACCATTCATGGGCCATATGGACCCATCTAGGTAAGCTTCCAGGGACATTACATGGTTGGTTCATTGTTTTCCAGAGCATTCAGTCAAACCATGTGTATTTGTGTTTTTTTATTTTGATATTTTAATTCCTTGGGATTTTTAAGTTGTTTTATTCTTTATTAGGGTTAATTTTTGATGATTTTAAGTGTTTTCTATAAGTCATTGATGTCATTTAGGAAGTTTCAATTTATAATTTTAGTGTAGTTATTGGTTTTATTTCCAAAATTAATTGAATTTTATAAAATTAAGTAGTGTTTTCAAAATGACATCAATATTTGTATTTTCTCAAAATAACATTATAAAAAAATATGAATATTATGAGTAATTTTATTATAAACGTTCATTTAAGTGATAATATAAATAAAGAAAATTCTTTAAGATGGACCTTTTATAAAATATATTGGCTTAAAGGGGTAAAATTATTTTAGTTTATTTTAAATTGGATGTTAATTTTAAGATTTTTTTTTCATGTTTTTTTATTTTTAACCATAATTTTACTGGTTCTTTGAGGTTAATTTATTGTTTATGTAACATTACATCGGATCTCTTACTTTGTTTGTTTTCCTTCATTTTGTACAATTTTGATTACATTTTAGAGTACTCCACCACCATGTCTTAATGGATTCCCATGAGGGAATCATGGGTGGTTTTTAATATAAAATCTCTTGGATTGGTTAAGTTTTGTTCGAGTTGGTCTCTCTAAGTAATACAAACACATAGCATATGGTTCTTCTTCTAGCTTGGTGTTGGGATTTCATTTGAGGGTTTTTGAACCTGAACCCTTCTCATTTCCTTACAAAAAATCTTCCATGTAGTGGAATATTGGTTGTGGGATAATGATGTGATTCTCTTTTTACTTGATCTTCTAGATATTTAAAAGATTAATCTTGAAACCATTATTCTATATTTTCTGATTTATAAGTGGTGGAAGTCCATTTTTTAAGTTAAACCACATATTAACCATTTATAGGAAGGCTTCAAAGCACTATTAATTCATTAGTACTTTTCTTATTCCATGAAGATACCAAAGTTTATGGAATTTTATGGTATTCAACAAGGTATCCTATTGATGTTAGATATTACTTGTTATTTTTTTGAGATGGTTCCATATCTTATTGACTTAGAAATGGATGACTCTCTAAAATATCAGTATATTTCAAGGGGGGTTTGATCAAATCTCATATCAAAAGTATATTTTCATATCCTCGACTCCTTTTAATAGGTGGTGAATTAGGTCATTTGAATTGAAGATGGTTTGGCTGGCATGTCAAGGATGGTTCATGTTTCCACAATTCCTAATTTCCTAGAGGAGGTGCTAATAAAGTAAAGGGAATGTGATCTAAGATTTTTCAAGTGGTAAGAAGTATTAATAAGCAATCCTTCTTTGTTATATATCCTTCTTCTAGTATAGATTCCCATGTGTTTCATCAGTATGGAAAAGTAGGGCATAATAATCCTTCGTAATAAGAGACTCCCAAGACTTGTCATAGATATAGCTTCTCAGGGAACCTATAGAAGAATTATAAAGGAGTTAAACATAACAAGCAAGAATCTAGATCCACCCCTTAAAAGGATTTATAGGTTAAATATAATAGACAAAATATTAATATAGAAACTATAAAAGGTATTAATTATTATATTATACCTCTTGATTTCATCTTTAATTGATCTATGTATTATGTTGGATGTTTTTATTTTTTTCCTTGTGGAAATATTTTAATGGTGTAAATTCATTATAGTTCTCTATGGATTTTGATGGTGTTGTGTAGTAAATTTTTGTTTCACATTTCTTTTTAGTTGAGTACTTGAGTTTTCTTATTATTAAGAAAATCATTTCCAGTTTTTATGGTTGAAGTTTGGATAAAGATCAAAATATGGTTTAGAGACTATCATGGATGGATCTCCTGTGAGGAAAGGATGTGCCTTATTAAAAATTTATGAATTTAGTTTAGTTTTTTCTTAAGTGAATATGGTTAAATTATCATTATGTATACTTATCTATATTTATTATTGGATTTATTGTATTTGGTTATTAGGAAAGTCTCTTGTCTTCCCTCGACCTAACCCCACACTAAGGAGTTTGGTTATCTTTTGATTAAGGATCGTGTTATGGATTCTCATTTGTATATTGATCAAACCATGACTAATTACATGGATTTTATCTATACTTGGGTCATGGTGCTCCATGTATTTTAGATCATGTTTATATGAGTTCACCATTATTCCTTAACTAATCATGGTTTTTATTGTTTTGAATTCCTTTGATAAATTGGTTATGAGTTTTATGGTGACTCCATTATCAAAGTATTGTGTACACAACATATAATTAATTTTATTATTAACAATAATATATAAATTTAGTGGTGTTAACCTGAATTATTTTTTAATTTTATGATCACTTAAGTCATATATTTTGTCAAAGTAGAACCTCAGGTCCTTACCTTGAACATTCAATCCTCTTCTAACTTCTTGGGGCTAAAATTATTATGGTGTGATAATTATCACACCCCAACCTCTAATTTCCTTATTATTTTATTTAATTATTTATTTTTATTATTATAATTTAGTTTCAAGTTAGTTTAATTTAAATTTTTGGTAAAAATGGGATTAAAAATCAAGTCTCATGCTTTACGCATGGTTAGTGCTAACCATGTCTCTCTTCCAAGTGTGTTCTGGGAGTCTTGTATGGTTAGCACATACTATTGTAAACCACGAGTCAAAAATATGTGGATTGTATTATCTTTTAAAAATGTGAACATTCCCCCTTGGACACTTTTTGAATTTTACCCTTTTGGGTTCTCTAATCCCCTCATTTGATCTTATCAGTTTTGATTTCTATCCCCTTATATTTCTTCCAATCCCATGGTGATTTTCAAGGTAATTCTTAGTGATTAAGATTTATTATTCAAGGTAACCTCATCCTAGACCTTTCTACATACCCTACTAGTTTTATCTATTTTCATCTTCCCCTAATAATATCATAGTTACCTAAGGTTCTTATTTTCTCAATTTTTAATTGGGGGTTTTTTTATTTTAGGGATCATGTGAGTTATTTACGGGATTTTCTCATCTCGTAGTGGTGTATTAAAACTAGAAATATTGTAAGTAGCATGATAGAGGTAGGTTTTCTCCATGAATAAATATTTAAACTTATAACCATGATTTATTTCTCTTTTAAATCTTTATTTTGGATATTTTGTGGTGTTATTAATTGTAGTTATTGAACATTATTAAAATAGATTGGTTCTTACATCAATTTTCATTATTGAAAAAAGGTTTTTCCTTAATTTCAAAATGAAAAATCTATTCTCTTCTATCCATTAACACCATATGTTTTCTAGAATTCCAAGTAGGATCATCCAAAGGTTTTAATACTTAAATAATATGATGATTTAATTCTAAAATTAGTTAAAATGTTTTTTTCTATGAATGAATAGTATGATTGGGTTTTTTATGAATTTTTTATATATTATAATCTTCATGTTTCTTAAATATTTTAATGTGATTTATATTTTATTGATGATTTACATAACTTGATTTTATAAATGAGTATTTTGAGGCTCAGTTATCACTTTTGAATTGATTTTCTAAAATTAATCACCCTTTCAACATATCCAATTTTTTGTTATAAAAAATTATAAAAACTGTTATATTACGATGTTATGTGATATTTAACCTATATAGGGATGTGATAAAGATTTATTATTCTTGATAAATATGGGTTGTTTCTATGAAGGGTGTTCATATGAGAGGTTAATGTTTATTTGTTTTCTAAAGTTTTATATTTTATATGATGATTTCTTGGCTCACCTACATTTATATTTAATAGGTAATAATGGGTAGATAGGTGAGAGATTTAAAAACACTTAATACACTAGTGTTTGATCATTTTTGTGTCTAGTATCCCTCAAGTGAATGTTGTAGAACCCTGGTGCACCCTAAGAGCAAAGGGGTGAATCAGGGAGTCAACTTTTTCTTTTAATGTAATATATCTTGTTCCCACATTAGTAGGAACTCATTAAACCTATATGATTGATTTGATCATTAATCAAATATTCACACGTAGAATGAAAACAAAGTGGTTTTACTTGGTTCACACTAATGGATTATCTATGGAGCATACACCTATAGTGTGTTGTTCATACCTAAATCCACTAATATTCACTAGATGTGTAACAAAGATGTTCAGACACAGTCACTATGTGTCAGGCACATTACCTATAAAATATTTTTGGGATAGCACACAGAATCCCTCGGATCACTTTCATCGACTCCCCCTAGTTCAATGATTTGATAGAATTCTAACTCAGATTATCGACTTGAAGGTTACTTCAATGGTTTGGCAATAAATTATTTTTCCCTAACATAGCATGAGGCTCTTCTTGTACAATAATCCTGAGTTTATTCAGTCTGAAAGCCCAATCCACTTGAACCTAATGTTCAATACTGCCTTTTGTGAAACTCCTTCATGAATCTCACTACCTTCACGAAGCTCCCAACCTTTACGGAAAAAACATCCTTCATGAAGTAACCCAACCTTCATGGAAGAAACTCCTTTGAGAAGATCAAAAAGTTGACATGGAATACATTATGATTATGAATAACCCTTTAATAAAAATCATTGGCATCAGTCAAGACCTATAGACTTTTAGGAATGCTCAAGATCATATAAATATATATTCATGAAGCTCTCATAGTTTCATGAAAATAGTTCATTTCCATATTTTCCTTGAAAAACACGTTGGAATGAGGTGGGGGTAGCAACATATTTATAGGCTCATCCTTCGCGATTCTCCACCTCCGCTTAGCACATTTTCTAGATCATTCAAAAATATCTTCGTGGTTCTCTTCCTTCCATGAATCTCAATTGAAATTATACATTTTAAATGCTCATCACAATCACAGTTCTTTCCATCAAAACCTTCACGCCACCGTGAAGCTCCAATTCTCATAATCGCAGAGATCAATGTCACCATTCACAATGCTCCAATTATTCATCTTTTTTATGCACATCGTTGTCACGTAGATCATCATCATATTTCCTTGATCCTTCACAAAACAAAATTATTGAATCTAATATTCTCATAATTTATTCCTTTTCAATATTTTCATAATGGCTTCAAGAAAATCCACTTTTCACGATGATAGACATCCTCTAATTTTAGACCCCCAAAATTTGGTAAACAATGGGAAACAAAGTCACCTTCAATTATTCTATCATCTTAAACTATAGGATCCCTTTCCATGGTTACTCCCAAATATTCCATGTGATTATTGAAAAAAACACAAATCGTGCTCCATTTTCATCAAATAGTTACCTTGTATACAACACATGTTTACTCTACTTAGGTAGTTTCCCTATCTGTTAAGCCGAGTAGGGTAAAACCAGGGGTTAGGGTGGGTTATTTGATATATGGAACTAGTATCTCTATAGAGTACTTAAGTTAGAATTGTTTTGTGTCTTCCCTAGGGATTTTATGTTCTTGTTATGCTTTTGATTGTCTTGATTATATATTTTTGTGTGTAATATAATGCATAATCTATATGTTTTTTAATTAAATGTTATGAGGAAATTATTGTCATCCATTCATATTTAGATGATTATTTTAAAATATGTTTATGAAACTATATTGAATTATCTTAAAATTATCTAGTATCCTTACAAAATATTTAAAAACATTAATATGATTATTTTAAATGTTTTTTCTTTTCATATAATCAAAGTGGTTTCAAATAAAAATGGTTTTATTCTTTTTAAAAAGTATATTTAAAACTAATTTTTTAAATGTAATTCAATCTAGCTTGAAATGGTTTTATTTTTACAGATTGTGAATGGGGTTTTGGGAGGATACCGACTAAGAATTCTTCTGATCAAACCTATTATAATATAGTTTCAGTGGGTTATTCTTGACTATGTTAGGTGATCTTGGATTTTGTTCAGGTTTGATGGTGGTGGAAAGTGAAAGTAAATAAATTACACATGGTGATGGGTGGTAGTGTTTTTATTTATGTTATGGTTTACAGCTTTCTAGGTGTATCTACCACCTCATCATTACTTTTTGTTTATTTACTCTTTTGGTTCTCGTATTCTATAATGACTCTTATAATTTTATTATATATATATTATTTTTTATTTATCTTTATGATTTATTTCATCCATTAGACCTCATTTTATTTATATTTGAGGATGGAAATATTTATTTTCATTGTGTATACCTACAAAATATGAAATGGTTGTGTTGGATTCCATGGTGGGAATCCTCTATTTATTAATTTATTCTATCAAGTGAAACCACTCTCAATGAAGTATTTTGGATTCCCAAGACTATTTTTATCCAATTAGGATTGTGAATTAAATTTTGGAAATTTCATGGTTTGGATTAGGTGAAACGATCAGGGGTGGCCTAGGATGGTTCATGACATGTATCCTCTAGATGACTGTTACTTATCCCAAGTTCACTCAATGCTTAACCAAATTATACATCACAGATATACTCTTATGTATAAAGTAGTAACTTTTATGTACCTACTTGGACACAAAATTACTCTTAGGTATGCAAGGTTACTCTATATTTACCCTTAAATGTGAATTACCAACTATTAATAGAGTTTATTTTATATATTAAAAAACAAAATCTTACATATTATGTGTTTACTCTTACACATAGGAAGTTTACTCTTACACATGATGAATCTTACAAATGAGAGTTAGCGTAATTTACAAAGAACTGATACAACACCCAAACTATTTGTAGCCTATTAATTCCCCTTATCATATTTTATGACTAAAAATCCCAAAATATTAGAAATATTATGTAACTATAAAAAAAATTCTGAATTAAAAAAATGATTCTAGTATTCAAATTACATAAAATCACACACAAAATTCAGCTCCATCCTTTAACATAGAAATATTAACATATTTACACTTATTCTCCCAACATTAACATCATGATACCAATATGAAATGGAGTGAATTTATTACCACACAAAAAACCCCTCATGAAATCATTATCCCTTTGTTCCATGATGTTCCATTCTGCTTACTGCTGAGTTTTGTCCTTGAACCTAGTAAAACTCTCAAGACTCATTTTGTAGACTATATTTAAACCATTGATACCTTTATAGGGTTTAAATTTACATGATTTCTCCATGATCTAACCTAAATAAACACCCCCAAATCCTCTAGTTTTTATAACTTCCCCACTTTAAAATTATTGTGGTATCTCTAGCTACACACTAACAAACTCTTACCTAAACCTAATAATCCTTCTCACCGCATTATCAAAATAAAAAAGGTATATATAACACATCTATCACTTCCCTAATCACCCAAGTTACACAATTCCAACTAACTAATCCCTTTTATGGGCACTCCCCACTATAGGAATCACATACCCAATCACAATATAACCAAACCACCCAATATGATGATGGTGTCATACTCATCCCATAACCTGAGTATTCTATACATCAGTTATCCATACATAGCAATTAGTTATAGATCATCATGATCTTGTATCATACTAATGCTTATATTATCCTATATTATACTTGATACCCATATTTTACCAGATGCTTTATGTTTCTCACACTTATCATGCATCATGTTTTATACCTATATATCAACCAACATTTTTTCATTCCATTTACCACATGCACTCATGACATATTGGTTTCTATGAAATAAACCCATAGTCAATATGCTCTTAGAATGACTCTAACAGTCAATGGTTCCCATTATTGCTCTGAAAATGTAGGCTTGATCAAGTACAGTTGACCTAAAGTTTGACTTCCAATATATAAGCTCAATGTAGAGTTACAACCACCACTGATCAGTTCCCCCACTTTTGGGAATCTAATCTACTACCTTATCCAACATCTCAAGTCATATCCCATTTACCAACTCCTAGTACCACTCCTAGACCTACCTTGGATTCTTGTTTCATTCCCAGTCCACAAACCCAATATGATTGAGAGTTCTTATGGTAAAATATCTCTAGATATCCCATTTTTATGCATTTCCATCACTCTTTTAGTGGTCGATCACAGTAGGCTTGAACATTCCATATATTCCCACACTAGAAGTATATTACAAACAACCCACTATAATGTGGCATCATTGAACATCTACTCTGGATTCCCTATTAGGTCGCCTCATGTAAGTACTTATAGCTATCCAGAGATCAAATACCAATCTCGCATGGCCATACTATCTGCAAAGATATACTCCCATTATCCATGTTCTACAATACTATCTACACCTAATAAATCACCAATGAAAATAAGGGAAAACTGAAAAATTTTACCTAAACAATAATATAATATCATAAAAAATATTCAAATCACCACACCTTGTAGATATTTCCCCCTATATAATTGGCATAAACCAAAACAATCCATGAACCTCATGTCCTAATCAATTATTTAAGCCTCTACCTGTATGAGGACTAGAAACTCACGGGCTCTCTCCTCTCTCAGTGTCACTGAAAAGAATTTCTCATATAAAAAAACCTCAAAATATTTTTACATAATTCCTTCTTGTATACCTATTTATACCTATACATATAATCATTATTTTCCTTTTACCCTGAGCATATAAGTGCCCAATTTCACCCTCCTTCATGGTGGTTTTTTGATCTAATAAAAAATAATATTTATTGTCTCAAAATACTACTTCAATACTTTAGTAAACACTCTTCTTAGAACAAAGGAGAATATTGTGGTTGAAACTCCCATGTAAAGTAATATGAAAGGATCTTCTCCCAAAAATCCTTGATTAATACAATTGATAACTCATAACAAGATCTCCTTCAGATTCTCATCCAACCACTACCTAAACTCCTATAGATGATGTGGCTAACATACCTTCCCGGATACCTTTGTATGTGACTCTTACCCACCTCCCCCTCAATGGACTTATACCGTGAACACATTAGTGTCACTATATGTCCACCATCCTCGTACTCTATTGGTGGAAGTCTAAGTGGAACCTCCCTATAAACCAAATCCCATGCTCAGTAAAAATATAACAATATAGATATCACAAATATGGAAATAAATAAGAATATGTGTGGCCTAAAAGACCTTACACTTACCTACTACACCCAAGTCCCATACCATTACTCCTCATAGACCCACCTTCCAATGTCAGTATCAAACACCACATATAAGGACCCAGCCTTAAACCTTACTTAATCTTGAGTTATTACAAGATTACACATTGAGGATCTTTTCGGGTTTAGAGTTTTAGAGAATTAGATCATAAAACTTGCATTACATTCCACATATAAACAAAGTGGTTACATAAAGATAGTATTCTTCATTCCCATCAATGGAAACACATTTAAAATAAAACATGGATTATTTCTTGACACACCCTTGACTCTATCATCTTATCATGTACCTTTTCCTTGACCTGTGAAAAACATTTCAAAAACTTGGGATGAGCATAAAAACTCAGTATGGGTTATATAATAAAAAACATGGAAAGGAAACATGAGTTCATATATACATAAGAATGAAATCATACTTTACCCATAAAACATAGGCACTTTAACATACCTCATAAAATCATGAATAAATCATAGAAATCATAAGACATAAAGGTAACTTGAGGCATTCATAACATTCTTACGTAGGGAGTAACCCTCTTGGTTACGTTTGGAATACCCATCACAGTATATTCCCTAAAAATCTCTTCGGAGAAACCTTAACGTTTCACTCCTTCGCGTTACCCAATGCATTGGAGAGCTATAACGGGCTCACCCGCCCTTAGTTTATCACGGAACCACCCATCTTCATAATAATGCCCAAGAACCATAACATAATCATATCACATAAAACATGCATAAAGGAAACATAACATTTCCACATTTCAATCACGAGATATCAATACAACACATTGATATAATAAAAACATTATGAAAACCATTTTCAATACCAAAGTAAAAGAAAAGTAAAACATGGTATTTATTTTTCTTTTAAAAAGAAGGTATGGCTTGTAGAGGAAGCCGAAACTCAAATAACGGTCACGACGGCGGAGAAGTCATTGTCGCCGCATACGTACGACAAAAACATTCCCTTTTGTCGTTTAGTAAATGCTTCGTATAAAAAAGATTCCTTTTGAATAAACGTAAAAGTCAAAGGGTTTTATACACCGTATAAAAGAAAGTTGTGTATAAAATAAAATATGCCTCAACGAAAGGAGATTGAGACGAAGTCCCATACCTCGTATCCGACTTGACCAGACCGTTCTTTAATCTCCTGAATAATAAACTTGAGTTAATCTCTACTTTCTTATGAATCTTTTTCATGTTCATTATTCCTTTTATACCATGTTATGAACATCATGTAATCGGTTAAGTTAATAATGTTCATTTTGTCGGTATTTGGTTCTTAAGTCAAAAATAGACTTCTTACACTTACATGTTGTTAATTTGGTCAAAGGTTCATTATATCCAGAATTTTATTCATGATTTAGATATCATATATGTCATATATATCCAGTACATACATGCATTTATAATATTACATCACATTTAGAGGTAAGAAATGAAATGCACCGTTCAAGGAGACGGTAAGCCGTACGTACGCATGAACGCTACTTCCATTTCTATTTCATATTTTCTTGAATGGAATCATAATGATATAAGAGTATATTATAATTCCAGTATAATAACATATATAATATCATTAACTTTATCCTTTACACATCCCACATATGGTATTAACGAATCAAATCACTTTTAGGGGGCGGTAGTCCGCACTTCCTAAAATGAAGATATCGTGTTTTACCCATAATGGAAACCATAAAGGTATTCCCAAAATGAAAAAAACAGAAGCTTAAGGAAAACATAAACATATTATATATCATATATAAAAATAGTGACATCATAATGGCCACCTTTGAAGGTGTTAAATGAGTATTGAACAATCATCGTTTCGGGAGGCAGAATTTCGCCATCCACAGAAACCGTATGTTCTTTAACCATTTGATGTAGTTGTGTGAGAGTGTAGCTCAAATAAATCTTATAAAAACATCCTAGTATATTGAAGATACTGGTGTTGTTACAAAGGAAGTAAATAAAAAGAGTTTAGGGGGTTGGAGAAGCAAAATAAAACAAATGAACATGAGAGAATGAATTACCTTTAAAAGTGTATCTCCTTTTGATTTGAGCCTAAAGGCTTCCTTTGAAAGGATTCTGCCCAAAGGGAATCCTCTAGGATGAGGAGAGGGATGTGGAGAGAGAAAATGGGCAGGGGTTGGCCGAGCCAAATGCTTGAAGAGTGTGTGAAATGAGGTAGAGGTGGGGGCCTTTTATAAGAGGAGAGGAGGGGCACTTTTGGAAAGTAAAGAAATATTACATTATTTGAAAATGTGTTTCGGTTTTAAAAGGTCCCACATTGATATAATTCGTGGATAAGGTGATAAGGGTTCGAAATCCACTCATCCAATTGGTTTTGGACATGTGTAGGTCATAGATTTTATATTATCTTTCCATTTTATTTAAATCGTCAAATAATGATGTCATCGCTGCATCATTATTATGTCATAAATAATTTAATTTATTTAATGTCTAAAAATCATTAAAAAAAATACTATGATGTAGGAAATCTTTTTATCTTTCCAATGACTATTTATAATAAAAATTTGGACTTGTATAACCCCACTTAAAATTGTTTTCGTAAAACATATTATGTTTGTGTCATTTTTACTTTAACATTAAATAAAAATATATTATTGTCATTTTCCAACTAAAGTGGCTCCATGGGGTCCCCAAGTTGGCCCATGGCTTGTCTTGGTCGGCCATGACTCACCCAATAGGTGTAGGACAAGTGTCATGGTGTTTTCACATTCCTATAATATCATTTTTACCTTAAACTACACTAATTACCACTAATCGCGATTAAGAACTTAATAAGTTACTATTCACCAAAAAATTATTATAATCTCATTGAACCACATTTTACTTCTTAATGACAACCATGTATGTCGGATTTTCAAAATTCAATACACATTGGTGGTAAACTTTCATTTAACTGAAAAATCAGTTTGCTTGATTACCACTTAGTGGTTTCACTATTCATCAAAAATTGAAGTTTTTCAGAAAATTACCAAAAATTCACCCTAAGCTATATTTGATATTCCAAATTCAAAAATGAAGTCTATTTTACAAAATTCAAAACATATAGGTCACATTAATTAATTTAATAATTAATTCCCGCTGCCAGATCAAATAGCGTGTTTTTACAAAACAATAAGTATCAAAAGATTGACACCAGTTTAAGTCTAATTTCAAAGTGAAATTGATTCCAATGACCTCCATTTGATAAAATGGTAAAAATATATTCCAATTTCA
Source organism: Viscum album (assembly GCA_963277665.1). Classification (NCBI taxonomy): domain Eukaryota; kingdom Viridiplantae; phylum Streptophyta; class Magnoliopsida; order Santalales; family Viscaceae; genus Viscum; species Viscum album. The sequence goes on from OY728136.1 coordinate 1,293,451,547, forward strand.
CTTCAAAAAAAATTCAAAACATAATCTAATAATATAAATAAATTAGGTTAAAAAGCAGTTTTGATGTAAAATGCAGTATTTTTCACTATTCATTAAAAAATGAACATTGTCAGAAAAATACCAAATATTCACACAAGGTAAATTTTGATGTCCCAATCATAAAGAATAATTTTATTTTGACAAACATAGTTTATAAAATTGTCAAAATATATATTCAAAAATGGTTTGTCATCAAAAGGCAGTAAAACAATCTTTTAAGAATATTAGTGTATTCCATGCATAAGATTGTATTTATTTTCATTTTAAGCCTCTATAACACTATCTTAATCATTAATAGACATAGATAAAAATATCTATTATTCATTACTTACTTGGGATGTTACATCCTTCCCCCCTTTAGAAAATTGTGTCCCCGCAATTTATTTAATTATCGAATAAATGGGGGTACTTATCCCTCATTGCATTTTCAGATTCCCATGTTGCCTCTTCAATCATGTGGTTTTTCCACAAAACCTTTACCTGCTTAATCACCTTATTCCGTAACACTTGCTCCCTGTGGTCAAGAATCTGGACCGGTTGTTCCTCATAAGATAGGTTCTCTTCCAGCTGAACTACCTCTGGACTCAAAACATGAGATGGATCTGGCATATACTTTCTCAACATTGAAACGTGAAAAACATTGTGTACCTGAGATAAACTCGGAGGTAAAGCCACTCGGTACGCAACTGATCCAACTCTCTCAAGAATTTCATATGGTCCAACAAACCTTGGACTCAACTTTCCTTTCTTACCAAATCTCATCACACTTTTCCAAGGAGAAACCTTGAGAGAAACAGGATCACCTACCTCGAAAGATAGATCCTTCCTCCGGTTATCCGCATAACTCTTCTACCTGCTCTGAGCTGTTCTCATGTGTTTCTGAATCAGCTGAACTTTTTCTGCCATCTCTTCTACCAACTCTGGTCCCATCAACTTCCTTTCACCCACTTCATCCCAGAAAGATGGAGTTCGACACCGCTTCCCATATAATGCCTGAAATGGTGCCATCTGTATACTGGAATGAAAACTGTTATTATATGAAAACTCAACCAAAGAAAGATGTTGGTCCCAACTTCCCTGATAATCCATAGAACAAGCTCGTAGCATATCCTCCAATGTCTGAATTGTTCGTTCTGACTGCCCATCTGATTGAGGATGAAAAGCTGTACTAAAATTTAATTCAGTACCCAACGACTTTTGAAGGCCTTTCCAAAAGATAGAAGTAAACCTGGGATCACGATCCGATACAATGGAGAGAGGAACTCCATGTAACCTGACTATCTCTTTAAGATACAAACGGGAAAGTTGATCAAGAGAGAAAGTATCTCGTATAGCAAGGAAATGAGCAGATTTGGTCAAGCGATCAACAATAACCCAGATTGCATTATTACCTCGAGATGTCTTCGGTAATCCAACAACAAAGTCCATGGATATATTCTCCCATTTCCACTCTGGCACTGGTAAAGGCTGAAGCATCCCTTTCGGTAACTGCCGCTCTGCTTTAACCTGCTGACAAGTCAAACACTTCACAGTAAAATCAGCTATATCTCTTTTCATTCCATCCCACCAGTAATACTCCCGCAGATCTCTATACATCTTAGTACTGCCCAGATGAACTGAAAACGGAGAACTATGAGCTTCACATAACAACTCTCTCTTCAACTGTGAATCACAAGGCACACACAATCTCTTCCCAAATCTCAAAACACAATCACTATCAATGTTGAATTCAGGCAACTTACCTTTCTGAACCAGCTCTACCTTTTTCTGCAACTCACTGTCTTGCTTCTGTGCTTGCTTGATTCTATCTGATAGAGAAGATCTCACTGATACCTGAAAAAAAAACATAAGGACTTCCTGCACCAACAAATTCTATGACAAAGTTCATCAAATCTTTAACCAAAGGATCATGTTCCAAACGCAACATTGTTAATGAAGCATTACTTTTTCGACTCAAAGCATCAGCCACTTTATTTGCTTTTCCCAGATGGTAATGAATTGTACAATCATAATCTTTGATTAATTCCAGCCATCTCCTTTGTCTCATGTTTAACTCTTTCTGAGTGAATATATACTTTAAACTTTTGTGATCGGTATATATTTCACACTTTACTCCATACAAATGATGCCTCCAATTTTTTAAAGAAAAAACAACAGCAGCTAATTCCAAATCATGTGTAGGGTAATTTACCTCATGAGTTTTCAACTGTCGTGAAGCATAAGCAATTACCTGATCATTCTGCATTAGGACGCAACCAAGTCCTTTCAATGAAGCATCACTGTATATAACAAACTCACCATTCCTGGAAGGTAGTGCCAAAACTGGAGCATTCACCAATCTTCTTTTCAATTCCTGAAAACAGTCATCACATTCTTTTGTCCAGATAAACTTAACACCCTTCCGAGTTAGCTTAGTCATTGGACTAGATAACCGTGAAAAATTTCTAACAAACCTTCGGTAATAGCCCGCCAAACCAAGGAAGCTACGAATCTCGGTTACATTTGTGGGTCTTGGACATTCTTCCACAACTTTTGTTTTTGCAGGATCAACGGTTATTCCATCTTTAGAAACAATGTGACCAAGGAAAGAAATTTGTTGCAACCAAAACTCACACTTGCTGAATTTCCCATACAGTTTCTTTTCTTTTAAGGTTTGCAAGATAACCCTTAAATGTTTTTCATGCTCCTCTTTACTTTTAGAAAACACCAAAATATCATCAATGAAAACCACCACAAACTTATCCAAGAACTCATGGAAAATTCTATTCATTAAGTCCATGAATACAGCAGGTGCATTGGTTAGCCCAAAAGGCATTACTACAAATTCATAATGGCCATATCTCGTACGGAACGCGGTCTTCGGAATATCTGCCTCCTTTACCTTCAGCTGATGGTACCCCGATCTCAAGTCAATCTTTGAAAAAAACTGAGCTCCCTAGAGCTGATCAAACAAATCATCGATATGAGGCAAAGGATATTTGTTCTTAACAGTGATGTTATTCAAGGCTCTATAATCAATGCAAAGTCTCATAGAACCATCTTTCTTTTTAACAAATAAAACAAGAGCACCCCATGGTGATGAGCTAGGTCTAATGAAACCTTTCTCTAATAAATCTTACAATTGCTCCTTCAACTCTAAAAGTTCAATTTGTGCCATTCGATAAGGGGGTTTTGAAATTGGCTTAGCATCAGGAACTAAGTCAACAGTAAACTCAACTTCCCGATCTGGTATTATTCCAGGCAACTCATCAGGAAAAACATCAGGATACTCATTTACCACTGGCACATCATTAATCTGAACAGTTCCTTTATTTTCAACGACGTGTGCAAGGTAACATTCATTTCCATCTTTTACAAGTTTCTCGGCCTCTTGATATGTTATCAAAAGTAAGGGTTCATTCTTGTAAACAAACTGAAAGTCTTTCTGAAAAGAAACTTCTTTAGCTCTACAGTCAATCTTAGCATGGTAAATAGAGAGCCAATCCATACCCAAGATAACATCAAACTCTACTAGAGGTAGAACAATAAGGTTTGCAAGTAGGTTCTTTCCACAGATAAGGATAGGAAGATTCTTATAATTTTTTTTGCCTCGACACTTCCCCCAGGTGTTTTTACCAAAAGTTCAGGAGTCATTTCATGAGATGGTATTCCCATTTTACTAGAAAAGGTTTCAGAGATGAAAGAATGTGTAGACCCCGAATCAAACAACACACTGGCATAATCTGAAAAAACAAACAAAGTACCTGATACAACTTCATTTGATGGCCCGACATCTGCTAAAGTAGTTGCAAAGGATTTCACCACCCCTTTTTGCTTGTAGTCTAGCTGCTTCCCATCACTCAAGCTCCTTGTCGGACACTCGTTTGCATAGTGACCCATCTCATTGCACTTATAACATTTCACTAACTGTAAATCAAATTTGTTCTTACCTTCACCTTGATCCTTTTCAGTGAAATCATGAGCCTTATGTCCCATCTTACCACATCGGTAGCACTTCCCAGAATTCAGAAGACATTCCCCAGCAAGCCTTTTTCCACATTTATCACAAACTGGAAACTTAGTTCTCTTACCATCAGACTTTTTTGAAGAATTCTTACCTTTCTCCTGCCACCTCGGTCTCTTCTTCTGCTGGTTGTTATAGAAAACATGGTCATCGGCAAACTCCATTTCCACCTTCTCATCACATCGAACAAGCTTTTCATAACTTTTAAACTCACGAGAAGCTAATGCCCTTCGATATTTTGGCTTTAATCCTGAGTAAAAACGATTGATTTTACTATCAAGGTCTCGGATAAAATTTGGTGCATACCTTGCCAATCGAATGAACCTTTCTTCATAGGCAGCCACTGAGTCTTCCTCTTGCCTCAATTCCAAGAATTCCTTTTCCATCCTAAGTCGAACAGCCTTAGGAAAATACTTCTCAAGAAACATACCTTTGAATTCATCCCAGTCAAGAGAATCAATCTCATCGGCGTCCCTGATATTTTTAACCATAGACCACCACTGATCTGCTTCACCCTCCAAACGGTAAATAGCAAGACTAACCTTTTGATTGTCTGAACACCCATGACATCAAAAATCTTCTCCAGTGCTTTAATCCACCCTTCAGCTAGCACAGGGTCAGATGATCCTCTGAATGATGGTGGATGTTGCCTCATGAAATGTTCCACCACTGACATGTTCCTCTGCGGTTGATCTGGCTGATCTCGTGCATGGATACCACTGCCATTTATCGCTTGAGTCAACTACGCCATTACTGCAACAAACTGTTCAGTTCCAATTCCGACCATTTCTGGATGCTAATTCGGAAGGTTATTTCCTTCTGTATGCCTTCCTAGCACTGCTTCCCTGTTTCCTCTACGGAAAACCATTCTGAACAAACATGTCTTAGATGAAGCAACATGGTAATCTTTAAATGCTATACCATTTAAAAAAAATATTTTTTGGATAATAATTTAATAGAATTCTAACTCCTAAAGTTATCTAAACCGACCTTTGATACCAACTATAAGGCCCCAGCCTTAAACCTTACTTAATCTTGAGTTATTACAAGATTACACATTGAGGATCTTTTCGGGTTTAGAGTTTTAGAGAATTAGATCATAAAACTTGCATTACATTCCACATATAAACAAAGTGGTTACATAAAGATAGTATTCTTCATTCCCATCAATGGAAACGCATTTAAAATAAAACATGGATTATTTCTTGACACATCCTTGACTCTATCATCTTATCATGTACCTTTCCCTTGACCTGTGAAAAACATTTCAAAAACTTGGGATGAGAATAAAAACTCAGTATGGGTTATATAAAAAAAACATGGAAAGGAAACATGAGTTCATATATACATAAGAATGAAATCATACTTTACCCATAAAACATAGGCACTTTAACATACCTCATAAAATCATGAATAAATCATAGAAATCATAAGACATAAAGGTAACTTGATGCATTCATAACATTCTTACGTAGGGAGTAACCCTCTTGGTTACGTTTGGAATACCCATCACAGTATATTCCCTAAAAATCTCTTCGGAGAAACCTTAACGTTTCACTCCTTCGCGTTACCCAATGCATTGGAGAGCTATAACGGGCTCACCCGCCCTTAGTTTATCACGGAACCACCCGTCTTCATAATAATGCCCAAGAACCATAACATAATCATATCACATAAAACATGCATAAAGGAAACATAACATTTCCACATTTCAATCACAAGATATCAATACAACACATTGATATAATAAAAACATTATGAAAACCATTTTCAATACCAAAGTAAAAGAAAAGTAAAACATGGTATTTATTTTTCTTTTAAAAAGAAGGTATGGCTTGTAGAGGAAGCCGAAACTCAAATAACGGTCATGACGGCGGAGAAGTCGTTGTCGCTGCATACGTACGACAAAAACATTCCCTTTTGTCGTTTAGTAAACGCTTCGTATAAAAAAGATTCCTTTTGAATAAACGTAAAAGTCAAAGGGTTTTATACACCGTATAAAAGAAAGTTGTGTATAAAATAAAATATGCCTCAACGAAAGGAGATTGAGACGAAGTCCCATACCTCGTATCCGACTTGACCAGACCGTTCTTTAATCTCCTGAATAATAAACTTGAGTTAATATCTACTTTCTTATGAATCTTTTTCAAGTTCATTATTCCTTTTATACCATGTTATGAACATCATGTAATCGGTTAAGTTAATAATGTTCATTTTGTCGGTATTTGGTTCTTAAGTCAAAAATAGACTTCTTACACTTACATGTTGTTAATTTGGTAAAAGGTTCATTATATCCAGAATGTTATTCCTTATGTAGATATCATATATGTCATATATATCCAGTACATACATGCATTTATAATATTACATCACATTTAGAGGTAAGAAATGAAATGCACCGTTCATGGAGACGGTAAGCCATACGTACGCATGAACGCTACTTCCATTTCTATTTCATATTTTCTGGAATGGAATCATAATGATATAAGAGTATATTATAATTCCAGTATAATAACATATATAATATCATTAACTTTATCCTTTACACATCCCACATATGGTATTAACGAATCAAATCACTTTTAGGGGGCGGTAGTCCGTACTTCCTAAAATGAAGATATCGTGTTTTACCCATAATGGAAACCATAAAGGTATGCCCAAAATGAAAAAAACAGAAGCTTAAGGAAAACATAAACATATTATATATCATATATAAAAATATTGACATCATAATGGCCACCTTTGAAGGTGTTAAATGAGTATTGAACAATCATCGTTTCGGGAGGCAGAATTTCGCCATCCACAGAAACCGTATGTTCTTTAACCATTTGATGTAGTTGTGTGAGAGTGTAGCTCAAATAAATCTTATTACAACATCCTAGTATATTGAAGATACTGTTTTTGTTACAAAGGAAGTAAATAAAAAGAGTTTAGGGGGTTGGAGAAGCAAAATAAAACAAATGAACATGAGAGAATGAATTACCTTTAAAAGTGTATCTCCTTTTGATTTGAGCCTAAAGGCTTCCTTTGAAAGGATTCTGCCCAAAGGGAATCCTCTAGGATGAATAGAGGGATGTGGAGAGAGCAAAGGGGCAGGGGTTGGCCGAGCCAAAGGCTTGAAGAGTGTGTGAAATGAGGTAGAGGTGGGGGCCTTTTATAAGAGGAGAGGAGGGGCACTTTTGGAAAGTAAAGAAATATTACATTATTTGAAAATGTGTTTCGGTTTTAAAAGGTCCCACATTGATATAATTCGTGGATAAGGTGATAAGGGTTCGAAATCCACTCATCCAATTGGTTTTGGACATGTGTAGTTCATAGATTTTATATTATCTTTCAATTTTATTTAAATCGTCAAATAATGATGTCATCGCTGCATCATTATTATGTCATAAATAATTTAATTTATTTAATGTCTAAAAATCATAAAAAAAAATACTATGATGTAGGAAATCTTTTTATCTTTCCAATGATAATTTATAATCAAAATTTGGACTTGTATAACCCCACTTAAAAAGTGTTTTCGTAAAACATATTATGTTTGTGTCATTTTTACTTTAACATTAAATAAAAATATATTATTGTCATTTTCCAACTAAAGTGGCTCCATGGGGTCCCCAAGTTGGCCCATGGCTTGTCTTGGTCGTCCATGACTCACCCAATAGGTGTAGGACAAGTGTCATGGTGTTTTCACATTCCTATAATATCATTTTTACCTTAAACTACACTAATTACCACTAATCGCGATTAAGAACTTAATAAGTTACTATTCACCAAAAAATTATTATAATCTCATTGAACCACATTTTACTTCTTAATGACAACCATGTATGTCGGATTTTCAAAATTCAATACACATTGGTGGTAAACTTTCATTTAACTGAAAAATCAGTTTGCTTGATTACCACTTAGTGGTTTCACTATTCATCAAAAATTGAAGTTTTTCAGAAAATTACCAAAAATTCACCCTAAGCTATATTTGATATTCCGAATTCAAAAATGAAGTCTATTTTACAAAATTCAAAACATATAGGTCACATTAATTAATTTAATAATTAATTCCCGCTGCCAGATCAAATAGCGTGTTTTTACAAAACAATAAGTATCAAAAGATTGACACCAGTTTAAGTCTAATTTCAAAGTGAAATTGATTCCAATGACCTCCATTTGATAAAATGGTAAAAATATATTCCAATTTCACTTCAAAACAAATTCAAAACATAATCTAATCATATAAATAAATTAGGTTAAAAAGCAGTTTTGATGTAAAATGCAGTATTTTTCACTATTCATTAAAAAATGAACATTGTCAGAAAAATACCAAAAATTCACACATGGTAAATTTTGATGTCCCAATCATAAAGAATAAGTTTATTTTGACAAACATAGTTTATAAAATTGTCAAAATATAGATTCAAAAATGGTTTTCCATCAAAAGGCAGTAAAACAATCTTTTAAGAATATTAGTGTATTCCATGCATAAGATTGTATTTATTTTCATTTTAAGCCTCTATAACACTATCTTAATCATTAATAGACATAGATAAAAATATCTATTATTAATTACTTACTTGGGATGTTACACCACACATTCCACACACACACTAGATGACATAATTATTTATAGAAACGATCGTATACCCAGTCTAACTTAGTATAATATCACTAGTAAGTTGTATGATAAGGCACGATATAGGTTGTTGCTTCTAGTTTCAATATCTAATATCCATTTCATTTTATAAATCACTACCCTATACATGTAATATGGGAATAATTATACCAAGATACTATAAAACACACATTTTTATCCTATTTTTTACACTTTAAACAACTAAACCCTTTAAAATTATAAGAATCCTAATAGTAATCAAAAGTATCACCCACATGTTATTTGATCCCTTTATGCATATAATAATGCATTAATACACACTATAACCTCCTATTGATAATAGTATAGATGGAAATAAATAACATAAAATTATAATTTTATAAAAATAAAATTACCCTACAATAAACATGAAATCCAAATAAAAATACTTGTTCCCATAAGAACTTAGACTTCAAACCATACTTATGTTGTCTAGGAAAACATTATGATATCTATCCTATGTTCCATTTCCAAATTTACAATATTTTTGGAACAATTTTCTTAAGTCTCCATAAACCACCAACCAAATAATAAACCATTTTATAATATCCTTTATTTGATATCACTTTACAATTACTCGACATAGAGCATTCTACAATAATCAGATTAGAGAAAACTGGAACTTTGGTGTGCCTTCCCATATGTTAAATGGTTATTAATAGCACCAAGGTTCCAAGATGTGATAATGGATAGACTATTACCTCCCAAGTAAAATAATGATAATATCAAAAAACAATAGTGTAATAAATTTAAATTTAGTGATATAACAAGCTAGGAAATGTGCATGATCAACTTAATAAACACTTATCACGTCTTGTCATACTGAAAAAATTCAACTAATTCTCTAAGGTCCACTCAGATATGTACAAGTATAAAAGTAATTAAATTAACAAGACCAACAGTAATGAAACACATGGCCCAACTACAAAACCACACTATCAAATTTATGAACCATATTCACTCTCATTTATATTAGGTTTTAGACATTGAACATTACCCTCACCTATAAAATGTGATATAAAGTCTCCACATGCCCAGGAGGACCCATGAAGGGTGTGTGTATAAACTCAGTAGGCCACTGCCAATAGTGTCTCAATGCTGGAGTGGACCGATGATTCCATAGTCTTTCATACCTAAATCTCCCTCCTCCTTCAAACCAATTTTTTATTACATGACATTACCACTTTAAAATAAATTGTGACAACCCAAAGGTATGTCAATATTTCAAATCACAAGTCATGTGGTATTTTAAACCCTTTATCAGCCACTATATCATCATCTTGATGAAACCTAACGTAATATGAAACTTATCCATTACCAATCCAAGATCATAAGGACCAATATATTCCATAGATATATTAAAGAACAAGATCTCATCTGGTGGTATCAACTACCACTAATCGCGGACTCTATGTAGAATCCATCATCCATAATAATAGTTAATACCATCACTCCTATTTCACCAAATCAAGATAGGGATACACCCATAATTAGTGGAATAAACTACCTTATGGGCCTTTTATTGTTTGAACATGACCCCAACTACCTCAACCCCCAAAGTGAGAAGTATCAATAATATTCTATAGCTACACCTCAGTGATCCACCATCACCACTCATATAAATGGTCAACACCATCTGAATCTCATTGGAAAACCTCATCACCACATTCCTAGTGATCAACACCACCCACTATAACATGGGATATTTCCATCAGAATCCCAAGGAATCACATTAAACAACACATTACCTGAATTTTCACATTACAATATTTGACACCATTCCCAATAAATCCAAAAACCACACAACCATGCTATACTCAGATAAACCCATCATTTCCCTCATTTGAGTACCACCAAATATGTTTTAGGAATAATAGAAACCCCAATAATTATTTTCCATGATCACAGATAAACAACCCTACCTAATCCTATTTATTAAAGATCGCATAACACACATATAACATAGAAATTAGTTGTAAACTATATTGGAATCAAGGTAAACAAAAAATGAAAACTATTCAGATCTATGTTTATGTTTGGTATTGTGATTTATTTTTTTCAGTACATTTATAGGATGATCAAAGAGTTATAATGCTGAGGGAGATGGTTTACATGATGTTTAAGATCAAAAGAGGACTTGATAATGTTATAGAAAATGGAAATTATTCTATGTATTTGTCAAATAGTTTGGTAAAAAAATTAAGCATTAGGAAATGTTTTTCATGTATCAATTACATGTGATCATAGCACTTATGTTAACCATGTAGGGAGTATGTGGATAGTGGTATGATAAAGGGGTTTTTTGATAGACATCCAGTGTATGAATTTCATGACGTCTATAGTCGTTTTCAATGAATAGAAAATGATTTGTTACATTTCGTGTAAAAAGTATGAGGGGGTTTAAAGGAAGGTCACAGAAGATAATTCATGAGGAATCACAAATGTTATTAATGAATTTTCAGTGATTAGAAACATTTTTGGAGGACTTCTGCTATAAATACCACAATGATCCATCAATTACACATCAATGAGAAGCTAAAGAATATCTAGAGATTAATTTTAAAAATGGAGATGTTTTAGAAAATCATATAGCCAGGGGAAGTTTACAATGAAAAGGGTTTCCCAAATGTAGTTCATAAATAATTTAATGAAATTAATTTCCGGAAGTATATTGAACAAAGGAGATTTTTTGATGTCAGATTATAATGTAAATTATATAAGGGAGTTTTATGAAGTATGTTTGTAAGGTTTGGTACAAAGGGGATGTCCTCAATGGGTGTTCTAAAAGACAGTTTTCCAAGAACTATATCATGTATTGTGAAGAAGTTTATGAAATACATAGGTCGGTTAAAAATATGGTATGTGGGGAATATTAATTCATATAAGACTTTCACAAAAGGAAATTTTTAGAAATCAATTTTTTACATAGCATTTCAGATGGGTATTCTAGAGTACATGGAACCCATTAGAGTATCATATACTAAATTTCCTAATGAAAATCCAGGAACACATTCTCAATGACACGGAAATTACCATCAAGTTGATAAAATGAGGATGAAAACATTTGAATTGGTGAAAAAGTAGGAGTCAATGAATGTGATCCAAGTTATGGAGTGTGATAATAATTAAACCAAATTGTAAATATATCGAACATAGATTACAGTGATTGTGACTGAAAAATTATAATCCAATAAAACTATTGAACACTATTTAATTCTGGTACGACTACTATATCATCAATTTATTGTCCTTGAATTATCCCTTAGTATGGAACTAAGTAAAAAATGTTATGGCATTCATTACATTTTGGAATTTGTTATTTTAGTTAACGTGTAACTATAAATGATAGTTTTAACAAGTCCTTACCAATGTGGGTACTAGATAATTGAATATAAAATAAAAATTTTACACCCTTTTTAACACCTCATTTTAGTGGCTAATTAGAAGTTTCATAGTTTATACACCACACGACCTCAATAAAACCTCCTCATATGCCAGAGGCTAGTGAATAGCGGTGAGGATCTCATCTACACAATGGAGAGAATATACCATTTAATTGGAATAAAAAAACAGAGAGTAAATAACCACAACATCATTCATAGAATACTATCAGAGTATGCAAAATAAAAAAAACATAATTCTATATCAAAATCCACAAATGGAAGTATATGTTACTATATCAACTGATCACCCATTGGTACAATAACATAAATAAAATAAGCTAAAAATATATACACACCCCTTACTTCCATCCCCATTCCACATAATACAACCTATATCCAAATATCCATAGATCTGCTTCATCTAAAACCATTGTACTACATGTTCTCACACTAGTAAAAATAGATTTAAGGTATTCTATATGCATCAAAGTACCTGTACAGGGTGTGGGAAATTCATATTAGTAATATCTCACATAATCCCCATATATATTTCATTATATATATATATATATATGAGGTCAATAAAAAAGTCGCATAAGCATGTGGAGATCACGTGAAAACCAATACACCATCACTCCTTATGGCTTAGTACATCCTGTGCTAACCGGGACACCAAAACACCTGAGCATACCTAATTTGGTTATATACCATAATCAATTTGTCACCTTGACTGGTTTAATTAAACTTGTACCCATCTCATTTTAGGTTGGAATAATACAAAGATAACAAAAGAGTGTTGAATTGTGTCTTTTCAAATTTCTTCACCAATTCTAGATTTAAAATCCATTTGATATTTATGAAGATTGGATTGTTTTCTTCTATATAAATTATTAGATGCGGATAGAAATAAATAAATAACACAGCCAATTTATAGTGGTTCAGGGCACAATGGTCCCCTATTACACTCCACCATTTCAATCTTTGTGATCTTGGTGAATTTCAATTGAATGGACATATAATGATAATACCGCAAAACCACAACTGAGTACATGAAGTTGAAACGATTACAATCAAGGCTAAAAAAAGATCCTTCTAGTTATGTTACAAGAAACTGGTTATGCACATCTTAGATTAAGAAGATGACAATCCACCACAATTGAGTATGACCATTTGATACACCAATAAATAAAAATATTCTAATTTCAAGGTTCATGTTCAACTTTACAGTTGCAGTAGCAACAACTGACAGTAGATTGATATTCTTCTTCAGAAATGAAAGTCTTCAAGAATGAATTGTTCTGAAGTGATCTCAGTTGTAAATGATATTCAATAAAAGGTAGTAAAAATAGCACTAGAAATATTATAGTAGTAATATATTGGATAAGTATGTCTCCAAAGTGTAGCCCCCTCTTCAGATAATAGAGTTGACAGATTATTGCAGAAGATATGTAACATGTATATTTATGAGAATGAAGTAATATGTATTTTATTTTTTGTATCAACCATATCATGCATATATTATTTTAAAATATTCTGTTCATTTAATTATTTTTCTTTCATTTGAATAGATCCAAGAAAACCACCTAATATATCAGAGATATTAAAATTCAAAAATAGGTACAGGGGAGTCGTAACTTCCCTTAGAAAAAGGAGTGAATTTCTACATTGAATACGATCCTTTAAATCATTCATATAGAGTTTTTAATTGGTCATAAATGAGATTTAAATTAGTTTATAATTCTTTTAGGGCTGTTTTAAAAATCTAAAATAAAATCAATAATTTAAGTCTTCGACGTTGAAAATTTAAACGTAGGGTTCCTTCACAAAATTACAAAATACCAAACGTAGGGTTCAACTATGTAGTGTTCATTTTCTTAACTTAAGGTTTCCAATGTAAGTTTAATCATAAAAGTAACCTTGATGATCCATAAATTTGTTTCTCAAAGATAGGTTTTCTTACTTACAAAAGGGATCTTTAACCATACTTTATTCTCATGAAAAATGTATTGTTCCATCCAAACGTAGGGTTCTTTAACCATAATTTTTTTATAATAGAGGGTTTTTAATCCATATGTTCTATTATGAATGTCTAGTTCATTCATTGTGCATTATTCTAACTATAGGGTTTATTGATTATATTAATTTTTATCAATGTAGGGTATGAACAGTTTTTCCAGAATATATTAAAACACATTCCAAACACTTTAATGAATATTCCTTGTGAATTAAAAGATTTAATTTAATTCCAAAATAAAAATTATAATAAATAATGATTTCCTTAAATAAAATTAAATTAATATCATTATTAAAACAATAAAGGGTATTTGTGATAATTAAAATCAATTAATATTTATAATGTATTATTAATACAATACATTCCCAATAATCTCACCATTTTTGATGATCACAAAACCCATAAAATAATTAACAAAAAATATTGGTTTTTCTAAACACATTTAAAGAAAAAAAGATTAACTTTATCAACATAATATTTCAATTTCAAAGAACTATTTTGAATAAAAAATATATATTTAATTGAAAAATATATTGAACTGGGATGTTTTGATTACCCAATTTTCTCCCCCTTTTTGTGATTTCTAGAATAATGTAAATGAAAAAGAATTATAACACTTTAAATTTTTCATAGAACAATAAATTAATGTTTATAATTTAATTTTGGAATAAATAAGACATTGATTCTGGATGTAGAGCTAATAAATTATAAATAAATGAAAATTAAACATAAAATATAATAAGAACAATGGAATTTCATTATAAAAACTATAAAAATATAGTAGAGGTTTTGTCTTAAAGAAAAGGATTAAACAGTATGTATGGTAGAATGGAAAATATTTTGGTCAAAAGTAGGTTCTAGAACTAGATATAGTGGACCCTGATATGCTGGAAAAACATCATTCAATTCTTCCATATGAGATTCTAGATTTTTTGATATATTATCTACCAAATTCCTCAACAAATTCCTTGAATCTAGATTGACTTTCAGATTTTCAATCACATTGAATTTAAGAAACCCATGCACATTCTCCTCTATTTTCAAAAACATAGATAACATGTCACTGACCTGGTTTAGTAGCATTTAGAAGCCTGGTTTACATGAATTGATTTTCTCACAAAGATATCTTTGATTGTCCAACAAGACTAATAAGTGTGCACTATTGAACTTAAGATTCTGAAGCCTTTAATTCTTATCTACCATAACTATTGTAATAATTTGAAACCTTTTGATTAGATCTGGCAAGGTTTGAGGGGAATGGGTAGAATCATTGTCATGATTGACACACCCCTTGACTAACTAAATTCGTTTCCCATGTACCATCATTTCATCGAGTTTTTTAGATGTGGAACGTAGAGTGGGGTTCCCCGTGATGGTTTGATTGAGGGGTATTTTGTGACCTCTCTCAATCTCATACATTGAGCCCACAATTTTCTTCATCTACCCTAGAAACTTCCAATGGTTTCCATATTCATATCTTGGTATGGACCTGCTTTCCAAAGGCTGGAGGTAATCTGAGTTTCCAGGCCCAACGACTCTTATGGACTTGCATTGGTTAAGATGATGGGAGGTCGGGCTCATCTCACCCTTTTGGTTGGAATTATTTCCTACTCTGGGACTCTCTAATAGATTTAATATTGGTTAAAAAATCTCTTCCTAATCCCGATATGAGACCAGTTCCCCTGGAAAAACAATTTCTCGATTAATTCTCTCCTCGTATGAAGAAGGGGATCTTATTGAGGGATCTATCTATATGTATTTGAGGATCTTCATATATTTCCCTAATGGGAATAGTTTTTTATGTTTTGTAACCATAGATTCATTATGTGTTGTAACCATATAACAATGTTATTTTTAATTTTATTCCATATGAGGAGGTAGTTGATTTTCTGAGGAGATTATTAATCCATTCTGAGGTGTCCTAGGTATCCTGAATGTTGCAGGAATCAAAACCATCATATTTTTTTGGGGTTCTTGGAACTGGACTGATGTATATATCCTTATGTAAAGGTTATTAATTCATCATGCCTAATTATATGTTCATTCATACCTCCCTAATCCCACATGATCTATGCTCGATGAGAGAAATAAGGAGGATAGATGATCAGCCTCATAGAATGCATGTATGGTACATGTATACTGGGAAAGTCCTTTGGGACCTGAGAAGCATCCTACGTATCATAAATATGGTATCAATGATTTTTTTCATAATTAAATCGATGTTTGGGACTAGCATACTAATTCTTCCCTATTCCATGGAAATTTATTATGCCTAATTAGGGGTTCTTTTCATCCCTCTAAGCCCATGTGATCTATGCTTGATATTAGAAATAAGGGGAATAGATTATAAGACTCACAGAATATGGATATGAGACTTCTGTATTGGGACAGTCCCTGCGGATTCTTGGCATGGAGCTCGGGCCTTGGGAAGGTGTTCAACATATCTCGGTTATGGTAGGAATTAGAGTATTCATAGTTTATATAATTTCAGGTCTTATTCCCATAGGCTTTATTATACCATTTTAGGGGTGTATGAGGAAGATTATATGACCATCGCAACTCCCCAAGCCCATTAGATCCATGCATGTTTTTGAGAAACAAGGGATAAAAAGTAATCAATGTCATTTCCCTGGACAAGGGACTCATATGTCGGTCCCTCCATAGATAATAAATATGGAGCTCATACCTTGAAGGTATGTGGCCTATGTGACTTGAATAGGGTTGGAATCAGAGTCATCAGAGTTTCCATTATGTTAGGGTTTACACAATTAGGATTCCCTATACCATTATAGGGGTTTATAGGGTAGATGATATGACCATTGAAACTCCCTAATCCCATGTGATCCGTGCTTATTTTTGAGAAACAAGGGATACTAAGTAATCAATTTCATTGCTTTGGACAAGGGACTCATATGTTGGTCCCTCCATGGATAATCAATATGGAACTTAGACCATAGAATAATGTGGCCTATGTATCCAGAATATGGTAGGAATCAGAGTCATCTTAGTTCCCATTATGTTAGGGATTACACACTGAGAATGGATACATCATTATAGGGGTTTATAGGGAAGATGATATGAAAATTTTAACTCCCTAAGCCCATGTGATCCATGCCCGTTTGTGAGAAACATGGGATAGAAAGTAAACAATTTCATTTATTTTCACAAGGTACTCATAAGTTGGTCTCTCCCTAGATAATCAATATAGAGCTCAAACATTAGAGGGAGGTGGATGACATATCTTGAATATGGTAGGAATCAAAGTTGTTGTAGTTCCCTTTATGTCACATCTTAAACACTAAGGCTGCCATATACCATTATAGGGGTTTATAGGGAAGATGATATTACCATTGAAACTCCCTAATTCCATGTGATCCATTCTCATTTGTAATAAACAAGGGATAGAAATTAATCGATGTCATTACTTTAGATAAGGGACTCATATACTATTCCCTCCATAGATAATCTATATGGAGCTCAGACCTTGGACCTCGAAGGGAGTTGGCCTACGTATCTTGATTATGGAAGGAATCAAAATCATCATAGTTCCCTTTATGTCCGGGCATACACACTGAGGATTTCCTATTGATCTAGGTTTTCACACTGAGGATAGATATAATTTTCAAATCTTGGGATGCCCTGGCGCTGTTGCCTTCTTTCCTCTAAGACGTTGCAAAACCCAGTTGGCACATCCTGGGGCCCCCCATGACCTTAATTGACACATATGGAGGGTGTAACAATAGTCAAATCAGCATATCCCAAGGTGTGTCACGAGTCGCGACTGACACCTCTAGGTATCATCGTGATACCTGGATGACATGTTTGTAGGGTTTTGCAAGTCTTAGTTTACTTTCCTAGAGGGCATCGTGAGAGCTTTGTTGTCATGTCTGGATTCTTTTTAGAGACTCATATGTATAGAGATAGCATCGTTATGTGAGTTGGGAAATGTGTCTGAGGGATGCCACAAGTCTTGGGTGTTGAACCCAGGGGGTCATCAAGATCAAAGAAGTGACTGAGGGGGCACTGTATGATGTTCCCTAACAAGTTTGTGGGACTTCATGTATCCCAGACAACATTTCCAATGGGTGTCTCAATATCTGTGGGATGTGTCCTGGTTATTTAACATGTCTTTAGATGACACATGTGAAGCCCATGAAGGGAAGCGAGCAAGTGTTTTGCTTAAGCCTTCTTCTTTTAATCTTTCATCTAACCCTTATATTGTTAATACATTGGCTTCATTCTGTGATATTTTTTCTTGAGTCTCACATGATCTAGTTAGATTTTGTAACCATATTCGCATAACTTACCAGTGATCCTTCACAGGATATATGAATGATCACATTATGTGCTTTATGCCTAGGGCATGACTACTTCAGCTGTCAACTAGTGTATAACCTAACGGAAAAGTATGCCAGATGCATTATCACTTTGAGAAGTTCGTAGAAGTCGAGAGTCGAATCCTGTAGAGTCTAGGTGTCAAGAATCCATCCCAACTAGTATTCATGTATTTTTCATGTTGGGGTGGGGGATTTATAGGCCTTTCCACCATGTATACTCTTCATTTTTTGTGGATTATATGGCGCACATCTAGGTTGTAGCAGGAAGAGAGTCCTAGCACCATGCAGTTTTGAGACTCTCTGATGTGGACTACTTCAGGTGTGTCACTTGATTTTCAGTGATCGTGAGTCTCTTATTTTATCATGTTATTTTCTATTATTGGATAATTTTTTTGATCATGTGGATGTTTATTAAGACTTTAATGTTTTCATGTTGACATGTCCAACAGATTTCATATGATCCAAGTGCCTATGAGAAGACACTCTTGAGACCTTGGGTGACTTTTCCTAGGGTCTTTCGGGATAGTGTTGTGGGTGCACTAGGCACGTTTCATGCCTTTTAGAGACTGAGAGTGCCTCTCACCTCCTCCATTTTGATCCAATTTGGTTTATGTAACAAATTTGCGGAGTCATGTGAGATATTATGTGTGTATTAAAGGGTCCTTCTTATATTTTTTTAGAGATGTTTCACATGACAAATATGGGTCGCATAGGGGTGCACGAGCATTCCATGTCCTGAAGACAAGGATGAAAATCCAAAGGGCTTCTGCGAGACATGGTGGGCATGTTATTGAGGGATCACAGAGCCTTGTGTGTCATAAGGGGTGCCTGGAATGACTTTTAGTGACTGTAAAACCCTCTCGTCTCCTCCCCTTTTAGGCCTTTTGTTTTATTTTACAATGGTCGGGAGTCATGTTAGTTTTCACAGGTAGTCTCTTTGATTTTTACTCGATTTTTGAATGATGTCTCGCTTCACCAATATGGTTCATATAGAGAATCTGGAAGCATGTAGTGGATAGGTCAATCCTCAAATCCTTAGAGCACTACAGAGTTCTCTAGACCCTAGGAATTCCGTTCAGTGAGGCTAAAAGGTTATAGGGCTTCCGTGAGGTTTCTTGGTGCCTCGTCGATCACTCGGGATGTGTGATGCATGTCTTTTAGTGACCACGAACCACTATCGCCTCATCCCCTTTATCTCTTTCATTTTATGTGACTAAGGCTCAGAGGTTATATGATATTTCCAAGATAATACCAATGGATTTTATTCTTCCCAATGATGATTTGGTGCATAAGATTCATGACCACTGGGGGTGTCTTCTTTTAGAATGTAATCCTTCTTTATTTCCAAAGAATTCAGGATGGTTTGTGAGGAACTTACCAATGACAGGCCATGCATCATAGGGGTGCTCATTTTATTGTCTTAGGTGCCTTCACAAGATCATGGAGGTTTGTTAAATTGGAGTCTATGGGACTTACCACGGGTGATGATCTATGTTTAGAGCCTCCGTGTGACCTTGAAATGGGCACACGATCATGAGCCTCCTAGAGGATTCACTAATATTCAACCATCCTATTCTTCCTTGCTTTCATGGGGAAAATACTACCTATATTCATATATTTTCTCATTTTGGATTTTTCCAATTCTTATTTGACAGGTGTCAAAAAATACCTCCTTTAAGAGCAATGTTTGAGGGGACAAGGACTCATTTATGAGGAAAACTAATACCCTCCAGAGCTTTTTACAGCATTGTGAACCAGCGCTTCAGGTGATGTTTGGTCTACTAGGATTCCTCTAGTATTCTCCAAAGTGGCTATATATAAGTATGGGGTGGAGTAAAATTCATTTCATTGGCCACCTATTCTCAGAGTGCTCCTGTTGTTTCTCTCATTGCAAGACCTTGATGCAAACCATGATCATGACCCCTATCTGTAAGTCTGTGTTGTGAGTTTCTTCAGCCGATGCTCTTTCACAAGGCTTATTTCTACTCAGTAACTCATCTTCCTTGATGGTGAACTATTTTTTAGTAATTCCTCATACTTAGGATATGAGTTCCATGGTCTCCTCAAATGGTTTCATAAGATTCCCTAACCTGATCATTCGAGCATTTTCGAATCACGTGACCATTTTCAGGTAACGTAATCATGAGTGTTCAGGGAATTTATACAATTCATGTGTTTCCCTAAAGGGGTTATGTACCCAACAAGTCCTCCATAGATCAGGTGATCTTTGAACCATTTTTTTGGTTCATAGTTCCCTTGCTGAGTCATGCAATGCGCATGAAACCACTATAATTTTCATTCCCCTTTTTCTTTTGAAAATACATTGTGTTTATTTTTCTGACATATTCTACGTACTTATTTTAAAATGGATTGTAGTTCCTAAAAAGGTTCCTCAGCTATGTCCAACCAAAGGGCCATGATTTCTAGGAATCACAATGCGGATCCCCAATATCATGGGAGTACTGATATTTAGGACCTATAAAGGTTCCTTAAACCTGGTATTCAGAATTATCCCTTATCTGACCAACTTACATTGTATGAGTTTAGATTCTTGGATGATGCTTATATACCTCCCCCAGATTTTAACCTACCATTTCATTGGGTATATATCTTTTCTGAATACATTTATGCAGTTATTAACAATGACGATCAGCTGGTTACAACCCAAGCTTAGGGCTTTTCAAATCTGATGGTTAGTTCTCCCCTGAGTCTAGATGGTCATGACCTTGCTCGAAAATTTATTTCCCAGATTTACTCAAGAATATTCACATCTTCTCTAGATTCCTCTGGAAGTGGATGGTGCTAAAAATGGTATCTTCGTCCTGGTGGAAATTTCTTCTATAAATGAGCATGGTTATTCTTGGTGACGCAGAGCTATTTGGAATTTATTGACAATCTATGTAGGGTTCATCTCCATGAAGTGGTATGGAGATCTCAATATTCTATCAATTTTCAATTAACACCCATCCCTTGTTTTATATTGAATGATCATGAATGCCTAGAATTGGATGTTGAAATCCTATCAAAGTTCCTTTGAGGAATGCTATCGAAGGCTCACCTCCTACGAGGTTCTTTTTCAGTAACACATTTCAGCTATCTTGAGATCACTTGATGTGTAGAGGGATCATATGGGAAAGAGATATTTCCTATAGAATGATTTATTTTCATATTCATGGAAATATTCTCAACTATAATAATTCCGTGTGGACGGTCATGTGATAATTTTCATGCACTTTTGTTTAAGGTCTTTTAGATTAGACCATCTATTTCATTAGAATAAGTTCTTTTATCTCAGCCCCTCTATTTCTTTATTTTATGTTATTTTAGCTGAGACCATCTATTTATTTAGTTATGGACTTTTAGCTCAGTCCATATATTTCATTAGTGTAGAGTCTTTTATCTTAGAACATCTATTTCTTTAGTTTAGGGTCTTTTAGCACTGGCCTTATATTGATTTAGTTTAATGTCTTTTAGCTCTTACCATCTATTGCATTAGATTAATGTCTTCTAACTCAGACCATATCTTGCTTTAGTTTATGTTCTTTTAACTTGGACCATCTGTTGTTTTATTTTAGGTTCTTTTAGCTCATACCATTTATATATGATCATGGGATATGGTGCATACATGCTTGGAATGACCTAAAACACTTTGAGGTGTCGAATCTTACCTTGGTGTTGTTGAGGATCAAGGGGATCAGAATGAACTTTTTCAGATTGAAAAATTTTATTGATGGTCATATGTGCATATGCAGGATCCATGGTAATTCATACATACTAAATAAAAGGTTCCTTAAATACGGGTATCTTTTTTAAGGTCCATGAAAGATCTATGGAGGTAATATTGAGGAGGTTGGAATACTGGGGATACTAAACCTGCCTGGGGAGTTGGGGTATGGATGATGTAAATCATAACCTATGATTTTTAGTTTGTGAATATGAGATAGTGAAGACATGTCGGGTATGTCCCTTGACATTCTGAAATTCTAGGTTCCATCGCAGTGTTGCAAAGGCACACAAGGATCGAAGCTTTTTTCATGATAGGATAAGATGCATTCAATTGGCACTTTAGGGCCCATATTTTTCAGTAGAATGTCTAGGAAAAGATGCTCTCTACTTTTTTTAGGGCTATGGATGATTTTTGAATACTAAAACATCTAGATGATGAAGTTGGATATGGAAAGAAAACTATCCATGAAGGGTTTTGGCCCCTTAGTGTAGCTAGCGCTTAAAATGAAGCTCGATATCTATTTCATGTGGTTTCAAATCATGAGACATGGGACATAAAAGGATATGAAATGAAGTGTTGCATTCCATCTTTTATAAAGTGTTTGAAACACAGTGACGTGACATCAAGGATATTGATTCCAGTGGGATATTTTGGTATGGTGACTATAAATCACGATCTAGAGCACCCAAATCTAGAGAATGGTATGGTACCAACATATAGGGAGTGGTTCAGACACACTGGGGTGTTGAGTACTATCATGATTATGTTAGGTCTTACAAGAATTGGAATGTCCTTTTCATAGTGACGCATTTGGTTGACATCTATAGGTTCATAAGCAGGAGTCTTGGGCATGCTTTCATAGTCAGGCAAAGGGTCCTTGAATCCAATGATTCATTCCTAGGGACATGAAAGGTTAAGATGACTCAAGAAACACCAATTTATGAATTATGTTTCGTAGAAGATGTAAAATCCAAGGAGGGTTCAAATTCCCTAAAGGTTGTGTCATCGCCTAGTGAACATATTCTCACGACGAGGGGATGTGGCAAATATGGGCCTTAATTTTACATAGACCAGTGGGTCTAGTGAAAATAACCTAGCTTTTACTAGGTTATGGGCCATATAATATTTTCACATTTTATTTTTATACCCCAGTTTATTCCTAAACTCTAAGGATGAAGAGTTTTGAAGGCAGAGATTCGACTTTTTCTCAGGTCACCCATTTAGGGTTTTTGGACTCACAAGTTTTGTGACACTTTTTTTTGGAAGTTTAAGGTCATTATATTTGGACCACTATGGGGTAGAGTTTAAGTTCTTTTATATTTTAATAAATCATATAATGTTTATGGTCTGGAACCACATAGACCTGGTATAAAATATGTTACACAAGAGACTAATTATGATACCTAGGGTCAAGTGTGCCACAACATCTTCTCAAGCATGGGATTAAAATGTCATAAATCATAGCTCGTGTTTCTCAGGTCATGATTAATGATGTGTTATTGTAATACAAGGATCAGTTTAGACATACTGCGGTGTTGAGTGCTACCAGGATGATTTCAAGGATCACGAGAATTGGAATTTCCTTTTTCATAGTGACCCATTTGGTTGATGGCCATAGGCTCATATATTGGATCCATGGGAATGAATACATAGTCAAGATAACATTCCATGAATATGGGTATCCTTTCCAAGGGCCATATTATGTTGATGAAGTCTTGAGAAATTCAAGATATGAAATGTGTTATATGGGTTTGAGGTACTCTTAAAGGATGATGGTATCACCTCGTACTCTAGCTGACCAAGGTAAGTCTCTTTTGGTCCTTTGATGAGGAGTGAAAAATGGGTGATGGTTTGCACAATTTTTTTTCATGTAGTGGGGATGTGTTTGCATCCACACGGTTTAACATCATATGGTAAGTACATGATTCCATGCAGTTTAATTTCATGAGGTAAGGACATGCTTCTGTGTATTTTAACGTCATGCGGAAAAAAAAGGCTTCCATGCAGTTTAACATCATGCAGTAACAATATTAATTGTTGTTTAACATCATGCAGTAAAGACATGCTTCCGTGTAGTTTAACGTCATGTAGTGAGGACATGCTTCCTTACAGTTTTGCATCTTGTGGTAAGTATGTAGGAACCAACGTAAAAGGTGGTAATGTTGTTGTTGGACCCAAATAAGGATAATTAGGCATCACTATGTATCTAATGAAAAATAGTGTAAATCTACATGTAGTTATGGGTGGCTATACAGTTTAATGTCTTATGGTAATGAAAATGTGTCAATGTTTAATTCCATGTCGTAGAGGCATATGCAGACAGTTTGGGGTCATGTGGACTAGACCGCAAGTGAGATTTCCTAACATGGGGGTGCGCAACATGGTTTCATGAAGAAATATGATGTGAATGGTGACCAAATAGGTGTCAGCCATACCATGCACCTTCCATGAAGACTCCAGCTAAAGGGCCAAAAAAAATTATGGTTTTGGCTAGGCTCGAAGATGAAATGTCTAGGTATCACTACGTATCTCATGAAGATGATAATAAATCCACACGTAGTTCTATAAAAGGAAATACTTTATGTAGGTCTGACCCGTACATAGATGTGGGAAATATTTTCACTAACATTTACAGCTGGTCCTAGGATTTGAGATCTAGGCATCACTACATATCATGTATGGGAAGTAATCAAGAAAAACGCAGTTCTTGAAGCTCCATGTATTTTAACATCATGCGGTTATGATGAATGTAGATTGATATGAATTCATGGGAACATTGTAGTTGGGACCATGGATATAAACTTGGGAATCACTATGTATCTCATGTGGATGAGAATCAAACCACAGGTAGTTCTTAGAGGACCATGTAGTTTAATTTTGTATGGCAAGGACATCGATCGTGAAGTTGAACATCATATGGAGAGGTCTTACAGAATACCTTTTATGGTCTTTAACTCATGAACATAATGGATTCATCATATACTATTATTCCTTGATTGTGAGGTTAAGTCCCTACCGTAATTCCTAAACTCATGTGAGCAATTCTCATTGTGAGAAATAAGGATCGACATGGGCTCCCCTACAGTGCAGAGACAAAAGAGGGGTATAGCATGGAAATTTTGTATGATGCAGTGGCTAAACAAAGATATAGGATCAAGGAATCCCTATGTATCTCATTTGGAATGAGAATCAATCTATCCATAGTTCTGGAGAAACTGATCATTATAATGTCATGCAAAAGGGGCATCGACCATGCAGTTCAACGTCATGAAACGAGGATGAGATGTTCCATCCAGTTTAATTTCATGAGGTGAGGAAAAACGTAGGGGCTTAATATAATGTGGATTCCCATTTTCTTAACATCTTATGAAAAATATTTCTTGAGAAATATCACTTTGGTAGGTGTTTTGACATGTTCCCCATCCATGGTGTCTAGAAAATAAGATCTATTATGATAGACCATATGTATGATGTAAGGTTCTTCCCACTTGGGCTCCAATTTTTGGGGATTCTTTCTCAATATCATGGGGGTTCATAGATCCAACACCAATCTCTGAGAAGGAATGATTTGAGACAAAACTTTTTATTAAAATCTCACGAAATCCTTTTCTGGTGGACATTAAGGTTATGCAGCGTGCACAACCTCTTCTCATCTATTTGTTCCAATACATCCATCCATTTCTATGATTTCTCATCATCTGAGAGATGACAGAAAATGGATATCCAGAGTGAGGGAAGTTGGGACTCTATGGAAAACACTAACTCAGTCCCATACACTAATAAGTATTGCATTTCTTTTCTAGATGTACATTTGGTGGTATGGTAGTCCCACAAAGCATGCAGAATTTTATCTGGATGAGATTTCTTATCCTTCTTCACCATCTTCTAATGTATGTTCAATAAGGTCTTATTTAAGGGCTCTATCTAACCATTTACCACTGAATGATAGTGCAGATTGTGATTATAATATATTTTGTTCTTCTGGTAAAGCTTCTTCGACTCTTTGGAATAGAATTTGTTGTGGTTTTTCGTCAATATTGTGTAAGGGACTCCAAACCTGTGATGATATGGGACTTTACAAAGTTGATGGTATTATTTTTCTTAAATTCCTTTAGGGGTATCTCATTAGACCATTTGGAAAAGAATTCGGTTTCTATAAGAATTTACATTAACTTATTAGCTACTGATGGGGGATATGGCCCCACAACATCTATCCCCCAGATAAAAAATGACCAAGAATATTTAGCAGTGTGTAGAAATTCTGGGGACTGATGGATGAATTTTTCATGGATATGGCATGCATTACATTTCTTGGTGAGTTCCACACAGTCTTGTATCATGGTTTTCCAGTAATATCCCAACCTTTTTTTTGGGAGATCTTGGTTCTAGATTGATAGGCTCCACAAGATCCTATGTGGACTTCCTTCATAACAACGATAACTTATCCTTCTGCTATTCACCTGAGAATAATTCCATCAAATCCACACTTTTAGAGTTTTTTTGCTCATTTGGGTCATCCGACAAAGTGAAGTTCACTACTCGATGGCGAATCTATTCTCTTCCAGCATGATCATTTGGGAGTGTCCTATATTGAAGATAACTAGTTATGGGATCCATCCATCCAAGGGTGGTCATTAGTACATCATGATCTGGGGAGGTGCTGACCTGGTTGATCTCTTCCATATCATATATGGTAATTGATGACACCATTCTTAGATGTATAATATGAAAGTTTGCTTCCTCCTGACCAGATTCTTCCAGGACAGTTGTTGTATTGGCCAGCGCGTCATCATGATCATTTTGTTATTAGGGGACATAATGCAGTGTGGGGTCAAAGAGGAATTAATCCATAAATCCCTTAACCTAGCTAGTGAGGGGGATAGTTCATTCTTTCTATGGAATATTCTCCATTCATATGATTTATCACTATTTCAGAGTCCCCTTTTTTATTCATGTAGGCTATTTGAAGTTTTAGTTCTAGTACCAATATAGTGATGAAGTCTTGGTATTTGGCCTCGTTATTTATATAGCCTTTGGACAGTAAGAAAGAGTAGGGAAAAACTACTCTGTCTTGGTAGACAAATACAATACCTAGACCAACCTGATTGAGCTTCATATTATCCATTATGGAACTAATAGAAATCTATGAGGCACCATAAAAGTACATATCCCATGTTTTTGGAGTTTCATGGGTATAAAATACATCTTCATCTGGGAGATTGATCTCTTCTCGTGTGTTCTCTAAGTCAGGGTGTGCTGCGAGGAAATCATCTAGGGCTTTTCCTTTCACTAACATTTGTGATATGAACTGAATGTCATATTTCTACATAATGACCAACCATTGATCCAAGCATCTATTCAGAATGGGGTGGACATGTATTTACTTGAGTGGGTTAATATGAGAGACTTGGTTGACATCGTGGTGCTTCAAGTAAAGCCTTATTTTTTGTACTGCAAATATGAGTTCAAGGAAGTTCTTTTAAACATCATAGTATCTAGTCTCAGTACCTATCATCGTATGGCCAAGTTATTATAGATTACTCTCGCTTCCTGCATCATTTTTTTTGCATGAGGATGGTGCCAAATGAGAATTCCATAATGTCCATATATAAGGAGAGTGGACTCCCTTCCACTAGGGGCATCAGAATCATTCGGTGCAGTAGGCACTACATGAGACTCTCAGGGGATTTTATATATTCACCATCCCATTGGTAGATGACTCCATTCTTCATTAGCCTTGTGAAGGGGTGGGTTTTTTCAAACAATTTTGTTACAAATTTCTGAATATAGTCTAGGTGCCCTTGGATTCTTCTCAGTACATTCATATTTCTAGGGGTGATATGGAAAAAATATCACTAGTCTTCTCTGGGCCAACCTCAATGTCATGGTGGTGTACCACAAAGCCAAGGAACTTTCCTATTGTTACCCTGAAGGAACATTTTAGTATATTAATCTTTAAACTATGCTTTCGCATCTTTTTGAATATTTCTCTGAGATCCATGAAGTGATCACATCACTGTCGGCATTTAATAACAAGGTCATCAACATAACACTCGACTATCATTCCCAATAATGGTTTAAATATGTGATGCATGGTGTGCTGATATGTGTCTCCCACATCCTTTAATCCAAATGGAATGACCTAATAGTAGACGATTTATTGAGGTTCTCTAAACATAGTTTTTTGAACATCCTCAGAGGCCCACTTGATTTGATTGTACCCTGAGTAAACGTTTATGAATGAAAGGGCCCAGAATTCAGTAGTTGCATCAATTAAGAGTTCTATGATCAGTAATGGGAAATATTCTTTTAAAATTTTTTGATTAAGGTCTCTAAATTCAATAAAGACCCTAATATTCCTATTATTATTCTTGATGGGGATGATATTGAAAATCCATCTCGGTTATAACACTTCTCGTACAATATTGGCATTGAGGAACATGTCAACTTCCACCTCTACATTGGGGGCATCGAACAAGTGAATCCTCATGGATACATACTTGAAGCCTCGATGATCATTAGGAAATCTAAGATAATGTGTATCCATATATGGATCCAGATAAGGAATTTTTGTGTAATTCCAAGTGTACAGATATCAGTCATTCTTTAGAAATGCGATGCACATCTCTTGTTATTTAAGAGGCATGGCAACAATAATCAATATTGGTTGTGAGTATTCTTCTATCCCAAAATTTAACTACCTAATCCAATCTATATTAGTGGATATGCCTTCCTTGAATTATATAGGGGCACTTCTGATATCATCCTTGTCTATTTCTAAGTCTATGGTGATGTATTCAGGTGAAGTTGACAGTCTGGGGGGCCTCTCTATTAGTATCCTGATGAGGGAGGCCATTAGAAGAGATATCACCATCCCATTTATCTATATTATTGTAGAGAGATAATGGAGATGATTTCTAATGGGTATTGGAGGGGTTCGGACCTTTGGGATCAGATTTTCTACCTAGACCATGTTTGTGGGGATCACATAATCATCATCCAGCATGCTTCAGGGATTGATAGGGGCGGTTCCTAATCCATTAAATTCTATAACCCATATATCATAATCTTCCACTAGTTTCTTACCTCATTTATTGTAGAAATATTCTTAGACATATATGTATCTGCAAGCCTCAAAGGGGGAGCTGTCACCATATAGTATTCCACCATTTCCATTGATGGGGTACTTCCGACATTGATGGAATGTTGATGGTATCGCAAGGTGTCTATGGAGCCTGTTCCTTCCAAGAAGAACATTATATGTGGTATAATACAAGATAAACATGAACTTACAATTATATGCAAGCTCCCTAAATTGGATTTCGAGTCTGATCTACCCTAGTGGTCTCTTATCATGCTTGTCATATCCCTAGATGGTCTGATTTGTAGGAAATTATTCCCTTTCATTGTACCCCAATTGTCAGAGAGTCCGAACTGGGAAAAGATTGATCCTTAATGCATTATCAATCAGCACCCTTTGGACATTGACATTATTAAGTCTTCCCAAAATGTATAGAGGTTTGATGATCCCTTGTATGGCCTCCTCTTGATCTTGATTAGTGAATGAGATGGAAACATGGAATCCTAAAGACATAGTCTCCACTCAATATACCCCTATGGTAATTACTTATGTCTCAAATTACTATGGGATATGGAGGGATTTGATGAGTGAATCCCTGAGATATTTTGAAAGACAGAGTGCATCCAAGATCGAGAGCTTGGATAGTACTACAGCTAGCTATTTAATATCATCATACTTTTGTGTCAGAGGTCGGTTCTTACCAATATGATGTTTCTTCAGGGAATGTTGTTTAGGGGCTAGAGCATGTGGTTCAAGAGCTGAAGAAGCTAAGGTGGATGGACTTGGATCTTGTACGGAGGTTGAGGGGTATCTTTTTTCAGTCGTGGAGGTCACGAAAGCCTTCCCTATTTTCGTATTTGATCATGTTGAACCCACACTAAGCATTCATGCAAGATGATCGAATACAGGAGACTATTGGAGGGCTCTAAGGAATCTCTTTCCTTTTCTAAGACTGCTTGAGTGTCTTCCCTTGAGTCTCAGCTGCATATATGGCCTCCATGGGGAAATTAATTTAATATTGAGTCTGACCACATCTACATTGTCCCTTTTATCCTCGGCTCTGATGAATGTGGCCTCCCGTTCCCCAATTATATGCAAGAGAACCATATTCGGGGGCATACTCATCATCAAATAAGGGTCATGTCAAGTGTATTTTGTTGAAAACCCCAATGATGATCTCCTTGTATGATGAGGATTTTATTTGGTGGGGTGATTCCCATTTTACCAATGTCACATGGAAGGAATCAGTCAGGGTTAATGACTTCATTGGAAGAGAATATGACTCTTACTCTTGTATTTCATTTAGCCGATAGCGGTCATGCCCACCTTTGAGAGGCACATATGAAGCCTCTTTCTAGGGTGGTGGAGCTATTGTTAGAATGTGAAACGGTGCTCTCATAGTGGCATGGGCTCAATCACCTCTCTCTCAAACCATTAAATTGTGGAATTTTCACCCACGTCTGGACAATACCTTCTCACAATCATCCTCTCGTTTTGGTTGGACCACAGTTATGCAAGACACTTGCTCTGGGAAATTATACTACACCACTTTTTTGGAATATATCATGCCTTGATGGATGTATTTAAAGAAAAAACAATTATGGATATTATGACCCGACCTTCTTTGGAAAGGGCGGTAATTAGGTAGGTTGGTGAGGTTGACCTCATCGGGCTTCCTAGATTTTCGAAGCATGATAAGTTTATTGTCCATGACTGATAATAAATAACTAGGAAGCAGTTTATTCCAAAAGGAGTATACCTTATTCATCTATTCTTCAAACCCTGAACAACCATGATTTCTCTATGCTTATAGCTGAGGACGATTCTGTGGTTGTCTCCACTCAATAAAAGGTGTCTTGTGGTTTGGGGCCTTCTTGGGCATCTAGATAGGTGTCGCTACTAGCTTGAGAGTGATATTTGTAGATTCCATTATGGATGGAATTTTTCCATATGTCGTGGGAATAATTCGAGTTTTGGATGGGGTCAACTGAATATCAACCGCCTGACATTCAGCTATTTCAGCAAATTTTTAGAATCTACCCATATATTTCATTGGGATCAGGGGGTCTGAAACTCATCCATATGATTTTAGGAATATATTTCATGCAGATTCTCTTGTGAGATAGGGATATTGAGTGAGTAAGTCATACCCTTAAACCATTATATGAGATCATACACCCTATAATTTTTACATTTTTTTAAAATTATCAGGTCGATGATCGTTATCTTCCTCAGTTTAGAAATAAATTTGTAAAGGAATTGACGATAGAGGTCTTCCCATCCTGACACAGATCCTGATGGTAGACTGTTATACCAAATGAAGGCTGGAACTGTCAGAGTATATACAAAACACCTTAGATTGGTTTCCTTCTATTGATCTCAAGGGCCCATCATCATCCCATATCGGGAAACAA
Source organism: Viscum album (assembly GCA_963277665.1). Classification (NCBI taxonomy): domain Eukaryota; kingdom Viridiplantae; phylum Streptophyta; class Magnoliopsida; order Santalales; family Viscaceae; genus Viscum; species Viscum album. Next base: position 1,293,483,190 of record OY728136.1, read on the forward strand.
AGTGTGTGTGATGCTACTCGAGGTCATCCACACTATCAAAGGTGTAAAAGGTAGGATTGGTAAATTTGAGAGGATATGGGGTATAATCAACCCATTCAAGATATGGCTTCCTTTCAGGTCGTAAATGATCCTTCCGCCCTTCCATGCCTTCCATTCAAGTAGGCATGGACTCAATGGTATTAAGGAGCTCCAATGGCACTACTTCGGGGACTGTATCCCACCCATGGAGAGACGGTGGGGTGATTAGGTGGCCCTTATTTATTTCTTGCTTATTTTCAATTCATCCCAAGGATGAATGGTTATCTTGATGGGGTAGAGTTTTTTTCCGCAACAGAGGGAAGTCGTGATCATTTTTGACTTCCTCATATATGTGGGATGGATGACTAGACTCAGAGTCAATCTAATATTCATAATATTCCCATAATGATGGATCAACTATGGGAGGAAGAAAATTTGTCTCTACCTAGAGATGATACCCTATGGGAATATTTCCACTAGGTAACTCCTCATTAAGTTTCTGAAGAGCTTGTATTTCACTCTCATATTATTACAATCATTCCTTAGGGGAAGGAACCTCGCTCCTCTTGTTAGGTTATTGGGATGTGGTTGTACCCTTTCCCTTGGAATTATTCCATTGGGGAGGTTGCAACTCGATATTTTTAATTTACAAGTTTTGCAGTTTTCTCTGGTTCCTAGTGCATGTAGCCTCATTCGGTGCATTTAAGTCACCCTCCTCCCGAGGCATGTTTTCTATGTTTCAACCATCTTTATTTGTGTTGTGATCAATATCTACCATGTTGATAGTGAGGATATTCACTAAGGCATATTGAGAAATTATGTTCGTATCATTACTTTCGATGGAACATGATGATTCTACACAAATTCCATCTGAGTTGTTATTCAAACCCTTTACCTAATTGTGCCATTTTGTCTTGAGACTTGGGAGTGGCTTAACCATCTTTAGTGCATGTTCCTCCCACTTTGGTTTATGAACAATGATCCTAATGGAGTTCCCAGGCCCCAATCAGAAGAGGTGTGTCTCGTGGTAGGTGGGATGTCTAACGTTGAGTCATTTCTCCCAATATGAATAAAACCTATTCCCTATGAAGTGGTTATGATGATTAAAATTCCCCCATTCCTACGGGTTGGGGTCCATTCATGGTCTTGGTTTTCTCTAATTGGTCCAATTGTTGGGGATCCAATGGCTCTGGCTAAGGATTTGACAACTCCTAGGATGGACATGAAGATATAAATGCCACTACCCTGGTGGGATGTGGTTGTTTTGGGATCAAAGATTATGTCTATAGGGTCCTCTAAGGGGATGATGAACCTAGGGATGGTGATTGAGATATAAATTCCCCCAGCCCAATGGGATGGGGTTTTCTAGGAGCTTCTGCCAATGTGTCCCAAATTATCTCTGCAATTGTTGATTCAAGAGGTGGAGGTGGTGGTAGATATTCCCATGTATTGGTGGGATATGTATGCTCTTGAATGGATGATACCATAGCTAAAATATTGGTCCACTTGATGTAGTGTGATTGTGCTCACATAGGAGTCGGGTGTGATGGAAACCCGTGATGAGAATCATTTCTCATGAGAAGTTGTACGAGTTATCAAAATTTCGGTGTGTGTGTTTGAATTGTTTTCTTATTGTTTCAAGGGGTCTAGTTTCAAGTCATGATGGGTATCCACCCTATATTTCTGTAATGTCTAGGCACTGTTGGAATAGAGGCAATCCATTGTAGTGATCGACTAGCACGATCATTTCCCAGACCCTTGATCTCACCAGAGTTTGTAACATTACAGGATGTCATATCTAAAGGGATATTCTTATTCGAGGGGAGTGGAAAATTTTAATTCTTTGTATTGTCCCCATCCTTGAATATTAATGCATGAAAACGCTTTAGATATTATTTTCCTAAGATTCATGATGCAATATCGGCAAGCGTGTTACATATTTGCATTGTTCTTTTCTGGCTTCAGATCTCCGACCATGGAGACAAAAGCTAGGTCTAACTGAAAACGAAATATATAGATCATTTAGAGGTAAAAATCATATTCTGAATAATGGATATGTTGATCCTTCAATCGCTGATGAGTGGACCACATATTCTCATGTGGATAAGGCATGTACTCCTTCTCTAGCTCCTCTGAGATCTCATAGTCAGTAGTGGTTAGAGTCCAGGATATGATGGAAATGTTTTTACAGATAATTATCTCCATATTTCCATGTTTCCCTCCTTTTCATCAAACATACACAACTCCATCTGACCAGACCATATAGGATGGCTCTGATGGTTGTCTGGTGGCCCGAATGGGAAGCTACTAGTTGTTTATGGGGAACCATGCACATTTTAACCTAATGATTCGAAAACCTATCTTTATAAAGGTGTCGTATTTTTGAACACCTCTCTATACAAAGGTGTCTGGGAAAGGGGAGAAACACCTTTTCCATGGTAGATATCACTGTGGGGAGTTTGACCATGGTGAATTTCAGGAGTAGAGTCTCTTTGATCTATCTCCACACTACCATGATAAGGACTATTGTGGTAATGAGCACCATCTACCCTTTCTTCAATGGAAGAGATGACGGATCCTCATGGTGTTGATAATTCTTCTCAAAAAAACTGAAGGAAACTAGCATTATTCATATTATAAATATGGTCCATGTTCTGCATCATGGTCGGAATATGCCGACCTACCTATTTGGGTTGTGCAAGGGTATGCGCCTGCAGTATAAAATTTTTAGAAACTTGTATATAACCATCTATTGTGGTAGGGATATGATCCTGGTGCTGAGAGGATTATGGAATATGCCGATGAGATATATCAATATTGATAGGAATGTGATCCTTTCCTATGGCGTGTGAAACTCTCACTTGGTGAGCCTCGGTCAGGACAAGATTATGAGCCCAATCCAGAGCCTTTGGGATATTCCATCGGTCTTTCGTGGCAGAAATATGATATTGACCCAAGATGTGTGTCACTCTCACCTATTTGGCCCTATTTTGATAAGGGATATTAGACTAATATGAATATGAATTCCCTATTTCAATATGTCAATGGACCTCCAAAATAGGAAAAAGAATATGAGCCTTACACTTTGTTGCCTCGGAATGATGCTGGTGCAGTCATTCATTGGAGAAAGTAGGGATATATGACTGACTTCAATGACCTTTTGAAATATGTTAGGGAGATCCATTGATAGAAATATGATCTTTTCCTAAGGCTTGTGTCATTTCCACTTGGTCAGCCTCATACAGAATGAGGATATATGCCTGATCTTGGGTCATTGGTGTATGTTTTCGAACTTCTTCAACAAGAATGTGCCCCTATCCCGAGGCATGTGCCACTCTCACTTGTTTTTTCCCAGTTGTAATAGGGATATAAGCCAAATATGATGCCTCAACCTTCATCAGAATATGTCAATAATCCTCTCAGATGGGAGGAAGAGTGTTCGCTTGCTCCGGTTTAGCCTCTTGTTCGTAACGATGAGAGTGTTGTGTTTTCCTTGATATAGGGATTAGATCATATGCTTGTCCCTTCATCTGCAATAGTGCCAAAAATATGTCAGCAAAGTTATTCAGCTATTGCTAAAATGTGTTGGAAATTTAGCATAGTGTGTGTTGGGATGTGAGCCTGCAAATTTTCTATCTCCATGATGAACTAGAAGATTCCATCTGTTGAAGCATGGATATGAAACTACTTCTATCCTCCTTGTTATATCGGGTTATGCTGATGGGATTTGTATATGGGGGTAAGAATATGAGCTTACCCCATAATTTCTATATGAATCTTCCCACAGAAGTTTTTAGAGTGAGCGGGGATATGATCATGTTGGCTGGTCCTTAACTGAGTATGCAGGTAGTCATTATTGGTAGGAGTAAGGATATGTTCCCTCTCCTATATATCTGACACCTCTCTTCTTCAATGTGTTTTCCTTATAGCTCGTTCATAGGCGACAAAGGGATATGTGTATCAAATGGTACCCTCAGTAGGTGACTGAGGGGTACTGATGGAATGGTGTCAGTGATTATGGTTAGCATGAGCCCTCTTGGGAGACTCTTGAACTCGAAGGGAGATATATCAATCTTTTTGGTCCCCCTTCCTTAGATATGGAAGGTGAAAGTTATCACACCCCAGTAATAAGCTCCTAAAGTTGTTGGTTGGGGTGACATGAGCCACAGGTTTACCAACAACCTTCCTCGGGTGATATGGGCTTGTCAGCTTCACGTTTAGAGGAATTCACGAGTAGCCTCCATGGTTTGGATAGTACCATGTCAGTGGTACTCCCGAAACATTGTATTATCTACCTGTCATTAGAGTCACCATGAAGGTGATATTGTTTTATTATTTGTGTAAGTTGCAGTTGCGAATGATTTTTCAGAACAAATGTTGGATGGTGACGACATCATCTTGAATCAGGATGTTGAAGCAGTATCTACAATTATACAAATAAAAAAACACAGTTACTGATTAGTGTACTATCATAGGAATAATATTCTCAAAAACATATGCATGGTTAACTCATTTTTTAATTTATTCTCGAATCATCCATTCCACTCATTTGGAATTATCAAAACAAGGATGAACTTATGAGAACCCTAGATACAGAGGATCATTTGTAAGGTTATGACAGTATTATTTCTTTTTTGTAAAGGGTTTACAAAACAAAGTGTCCTGATGCATTATAACCTAATCAATCTATCATTACAAATATTATGATTGGTTCTATCATTTTTGTTTTCATATAGGGGAAAAAATTACCCAACAGATAATAACTGATCATTTTGTCATTAGAGATATTCACATTAGGTTTACCATTTTTATTTTCATATATGGGCAAACAAAATTTCCTGATTAATAATAACTGATCCTTTTTTCATTGGAGATATTCACATTAGGTTCACTATTTTTTTTGGGTTTTTCAGATACAGAACATGGAGTGGGATTTCCCTTGATGGTTTGATTGAGGGGGTATTTTTTGACCTCTATCAATTTCATGCATTGGGCTTGCCATTTTTTTCTTCCTTAGAAAATTATAATAGTTCCCTTATCCATAGCTCAGTATGGGCCTACTTTCCAAAGATCAGCGGTCATCTAGGTTTTTAGGCCCAACGACTCTTGGGGACTCGCTTTAGTCAAGAGGATGGGAGATCCGGCTCATCGAACCATTTTGGGGTGAATTATTTCCTACTATGAGACTCTCGGGTAGATTTAAGATATTTTTGTGAATCTCTTCCTAATATATATATGGGACCGATTACCCTAGTAAAAAGATTTATCAGTTAGTTCTCTATTCAGATGAAGAATGGGGTCTTGTTGAGGGGTCCATCTCTATGTATCTAAGGTTATTCATCTGATTACGTAATGGGAATATATAATTTATGCGTTGTAATCATAGATTATTTATGTGTTTTAACCATATAACCAATTTTTTCATAATGTGATACCATATGAGGAGGTGGTTGATATTCCAAGGAGGCGGTTGATCATTTATGAGGTGTCATGTGTATCATGAATGTTGTAGGAATCAAAACTCACATAGTTAGTTGGGGTTCATGGAAATTTTCCAAGGTATATAACCTTATAAGAGGTGTATTCATTCATGATTCCTAATGATATGTCCATTTATACCTCCCTAATATCACATGATCAATTCTCGGTGTGAGAAATAAGGGGGGTAGATGATCAACCTCATGGCATGTATGGATGGGACTCACATATTGAGACAGTCCTTGGGCTATTTGGTATAAAGATTATACCCTAAGAACATGTCATTTGTATCCTTAATATAAAAGGAATCATAGTTGTTTTAGTTCAGTGGATGTGTAGGATTTACATACTGAGTCTATCCAAAAACATGGAGATTTATGATGCTTAATGAGATGTTCGTTGCATCCTTCTAAGCCCACGTGATCTATGCTGAGTGTGAGAAACAAGGGGGACTGATTGATGAGCCTCACAGTGTATGGATGTGGGGCTTTTGTATTGGGATAGTCCCTGAGGATGTTTGGAATGGAGCTCGATCCTTGGGAAGGAATCCTAAGTATCTCGGTTATAGCAGGAATCAGAATCCTTGTAGTTCATATATTGTTGGGGATTATACACTGAGCCTCCCCTATACAATTTTAGGGGTTTATGGGGAAGATGATATGACCATTGCAACTCCCTAAGCCCACGTGATCCATTCTCATTTGTGAGAAACAATGGATATAAAGTAATCAATGTCATTTCTTCGGACAAGGGACTCATATGTTGGTCCCTCCATAGATAATCCATATAGATCTCAGACCCCAAAGGGAGGTGGACTACATATCTTGAATATGGAAGGAATCAAATTCATCATAGTTCCCTTTATGTATGTCTTACACACTGAGGCTGTCCAATACCCTTATAGGGGTTTATAGGGTTGTCGATATGACCTTTGCAACTCTCTGATACCATGTGATCCATGCTCTTTTGGGAGAAACAAGGGATATCAAGTAATCAATGTCATTTATTTGGACAAGGGAATTATATTTTTTCCCCTCAACGGATAATAAATATGGATCTCGGACATCAGAGGGAGGTTGCCTACGTATCCTTAATATGGAAGGAATCAAAATCATCATAGTTCCCTTTATGTTAGGGAATACACACTGAGGTCACCCTATACCATTATAGGGGTTTATTAAGTAGATGATATGACCATTGAAGCTCCCTAATCCCATGTGAGCCATGATCCTTTTTGAGAAACAAGGGAAAGAAAGTAATCAATGTCATTTCAATGGACAAGGGACTCATATGTTGGTCCCACCATGGATAATAAATATGGAACGTGGACCTTGAAGGGTTGTGGCTGACGTATCCTGAATATGGTAGGGATCAGAGTCATCTTTGTTCCCATTATATTGGGTCTTAAGAACTAAGGATGAGATATACCATTATAGGGGTTTATAGGGAATATTAGATGACCATTTCAACTCCCTAATCCCACTTGATCCATGATCATTTGTGAGAAACATTAGATAGAAAGTAATAAATTTCATTGGTTTGGACAAGAGACTTAAATACTGGTCCCTCTATGGATGATTAATATGGAGCTCAGACCTCGGAGGGTGGTGACATATGTATCATAAATTTGGTAAGAATCTGAGTCTTTGTAGTTCCCCTTATGTCGGGGCTTACATACTGAGGTTTCCCTTTTGATAGGGGCTTACACACTGAGGAAAAAACAACATTTTCAAATCCTGAGATGCCCTAGACCTCTAGCCATCTTATCTGGATGATGTTGCAAGACCCATTTGGCAGATCCTGGGGCCACCGCATGATCTTTCTTAACAGATATGGAGGGTGTCTCAAGAGTCAAAGTGGAATATCCCAAGGGGTTTTTCGTGTCTTGGTTGACACCTCTAAGAGTCATCACAAGACCTGGACGACATGTATAGATGGCATCACAAGTCTCATTTGACTTTCTTATAGGGCATCGTAAGAGCTTGGTTTTCATGTTCGGATACTTGTGTGAGACTCAACTGACATGAATCAACACTTTTATTTGAGTCATGTGTTGTGTATGAGGGACATCATGTGTATTGGGTGGTGGACCAAGGGGGATCACAATATCAAATCGTTTTCCACAGGGGCACTGTATGATCTTCCCTGACATGTCTGGAAGACTTTACGTATCCTATATGACATGTTCAAGTGGTGTAGAAAAATATATTTGATGTTCCCTGGTGCTATTGTGTGTATTTGGATGACACACTTGAAGCACATGAAGGGCAGTGAGCATGTCTTTCACTTATTCCTTCTACCTTTGATCTTGGTTCTAACCCTTGTATTGATAATTCCTTGGTTTCCTTCAGTGTTAGTTTGTCTTGAGTCTCACATGATCTAGTTGGCTTGCGTAATGATTGTCAACTAACCAACATGAGATCCTTCACATGATCTAAAAATGATCACGCAGAGTGTTTTATTCCTAGCACATGACTAATCTTGATTTCTGCCGATGTATTACCTGACGGAAAGTTGTCCAGACGTGTGATTGCTCTGAGATGTCTGTAGAAGTCAAGAGCTGAATTCTCTAGATTCTGGGTGTCAAGAATCCAATCTGTCTAGTAGTCATGAATTTTTCATGTTGGGTTTGGGGATTTATAGGCCTCACCACCCTATAATACTCATCGGTTTGTGTGGCATATCTAGTGAAAGTCCATGCTGGATCTGGTGGAGGGGCTTAGCACCATGTTGTTTCACGAGTCTCCATTGTGGACCTCTTCAAGTGCGTCGCCTAATTTTTAGCGATCGTGAGACTCATCCTTTATCTAATTATTTCTGGTTATTAGAGACTATTTTTATCATGTAGATGTTTTGATGTACTTTCATGTTGTCATGTAGACATGTCCGATGGAATTTACAAGATCCAAGTGTCTGTGATAAGACACTTGAGAGACCTTGGGTGACTTGTCCTGGGGTCTCACAATACATCACTACTAGTGTGTTGGGTACATCGGATACCTTTCAGTGACCATAAGTAACTCTCACCACCTCCCTTTTGATCCCATTTTATTTAATGTTACAAAGGTTGAGATTCATCTGTGATCGCGTTTGTTTTGTCGAGGGTATTTATTATATTTTTTGGATATGTGTCCTTTGACCAATATGGCTCACATGGGGGTGTGTGGGAATTCCATGTCCTGAATATGATTTTGACAAGATAAAGAGCTTCCTTGAGACAAGGCGAGGATGTCCCTGAGGGATCGCGGTGCCTTTCAGGTTGTTAGTGGTGCATAGCATGCCTTATAGTGACTGCAGACCCCTCTTGACTCCTCCCTTTTTGTCCCTTTTATTTTATTTTACAATGGTCATGAGTCATGTGATTTTTCATGAGTAGTATCTATGATTTTTTACTCTCTTTTTGGATGATGCATTTATTGAACAATAAGGGTCATATGGAGAGTGTGCAAGCATGTAGTGGATTGGTCTATCTGACTATCCTTAAAGTATAGCAGATTGTATGGACACCCTCGAGATCTTCTGTGCAATGAGGCTGACAAGCTATAAGGATTCCTCTAGGCTTTTTTGTGTCTTTCTGATCACTCGGGGTGCGCATGTCATGTCTTTTAGTGACCACAAACCCCTCTCACCTCATCCTCTTTATATCATTCATTTTATGTGGTAAAGGCTCATAAGTCATTTGAGATTGACTAGATATTACAGAGGGGTTTTATTCTTCCAAATGATGATTTGGAATATGAGCTTCATGACCATAGGGGTTTTCTCTTTTAGAATTTCACCCATATTTATTTTCAAAGGACTCTAGGTGGTTTATCAGGAACATACCAATGAAAAACCATGTGTCCTAGAGGCACTCATATGATTTTCCAGGATTCCTTTTCCAACACAGGTAGGTTTGTTAAAGTGGGATATATGGGACTTCCGGTGGGTTATTCATCATGTGTGCGCCTTCACATGACCATGAAATGGGCATGTAGTCGTGTGTCTCTTAAAGGCTTCATGAATCTTCGACCATCCTTCTCTTCCTTGCATTCACGGGGAAAGTAATACCCATATTAATGTATTTCCTCTTTTTTAATTTTTCTAATGATTATTTAGCAGGTGTTAACAACCATTTCGAATCAACAAAATCTATCTTAGAAATGAATTCTGATTTGATCTTCCCAATCTGATCCAACATTTCTCTTTTAAATGCATCAAAATCTCTTTTGGAAATATAAATCTATTTCATTTATTGAATCTGAGTCATAATGATCTCTAATTCTATTCTCTAATAAGATAAATTTCTTAAATCATAAAAAATATTTTCTTAAATATTCGAACTCCTATCGAAGAAATTAATTTTATTCCTTAACTTTGTTAAACTTTACTCCCATGTCTCCACTATGATTTTATAGAGAGTCAGATGTTCCTTCATCCGGATTATTTGATTAAGTAGTAACCACTATAACAGCTAAGTTATTATCATTAGAATTCTCCATAATCTTCTCACTTGAATAGTATATACAATCAAGAACCTCTTTCCTTTCTCCATAAATAGATATATTTCTTTTAAGGGAAGGACCAGTGACAGATATTACTTTATTCACAATGATCTCAGTGATCTAAGTGATCGATTTTTGAAATTATTTCTCTACTTGAGATACTTATTCCAGGTGATTTGGTTGCGGAACATCCTAAAGTTCTTGAGCTTGACTTTCTACTTATTGATCCTCGGTATGATCTGGTTCTTCCAAATGAACTAAATGAGTTGTATCTCTAGATCCTAACTCTAGATCCTCAATCATTGGTTCTTCTCAAACCCTTGGTTCTAAAAAAATTACCTCATGAACTTCTTCTTCTTCTTCTACAAAATATTTATTATCAAATATAAGCTTTATCTTAGTAGGATGCGAAACACTTGATTCTCTAACTTCTTCAATTCATAAATTTCTTTTCTCTCCCTGACCAAAATAACTAGACATCTATTGATCATCAGCACCAACATGCATCGGTTTTACTTTCATTGTACTCCCAAATAAAACAAATTTCCTAAGAGTTCCATCATTCAAGACATTTTTTGTGATGAAATTTGACTCTAGATTCAAAAATTCGAATCATGTTATTCTTAAAAAAAATAATATGTAAGGATAAAATGAAATTCTTTCTTTTGAACTGAAACAGTAACGTAAATATCACATCATATATATAGGAAAGTTAAATTTTATGTCACTGATAAACAAAAACATAAAATACATGTTTGGGTATAAAATATTCTCCATCTAATTTTTTTTTGGGACATTAACAGTTTGAATAAATTTGACCAAAACTTTTTGATCTGCCTCAATATACATTACAAACATTTTCCTGATGTTCATTGAACCAAAAAAATACATAATATCATTATATTTATGATCTTTATTTCCAATAGATCAAAGATCAATGTGGAATACACCTTCTTGCTGGCATTTTATGATTTGAACAATTTCAACCGAAGAAATTGAAAACTTCTTATCCTCTATTTGAGAGGATATCAAATATTTTATTTCACCAAAACTAAACAAAATGTTACTATAAAAATTCATCAGTCCTACCTTATAAATTAAATATGTATTCTTTTCATTGAACATAAACTCAAAACATTGAAATTCTAGAGCTTGTTTTGGTAGAAGGATCATTTGATATAACCACTCAAAATCAAAAACCTTTCCATGAGGAATATTTTTTCTGAGGGAACACACAGATGCTTCAGATCACATGGTTTACCTTCATCAGTTCACTTTTCCTTTTTATTTTATGAGAATTTTAAGGTTGAAGGTTTTTGTATTCTAGGGTTTAGGATAATTATAATGGTTAAAGAAGGAGAAGCAGTTTGAAAATGAAAAAGTGAGATAACTCGAATTGTATTCTGATGGATGGTGACACGGTCTGGTTTCACATTTAGAATATGTAGGGTAATCATTAATTTTATGTTTTTAAAAGCACTTTATTTTAAATACTAAAAATGAAAAATATTTATTTAATAATCTAATTGAAATAAAAATTTGACAGCGAAATTAAAATAAACAAATAAATCCAATAAAAAAATTTGACGGAAATAAATTGAAAAAAAATTAAATATAAATTCAATAAATGAAATAAATAAATAAATACAATGAAAAAAATTGACTGAAATAAATCGAAACAAATTTAATATAAATTCATTAAATGAAAAACAAATGATAAATATTTATTTAAAATTAAATAGACCTAAATCCCCCTTAATAAAATCAAAACTTTTAGTGGGAAGTGGTTTAGTGAAAATATCAGCTAATTTATTTTTAGTATTAAAAAATTATAAAGTAATATCCTTTTTAAGAACATGATCTCTTGGAAAATGATTCCTTATATCAATATGCTTAGTCCTAGATTGACTTACTGGATTTTTTGGAATATTTGTATAAAATTTTTTATCACATAAAATTGGTATATTATTATAATTTAGTCCAAAGTATAGTAGAGTGTTTTTTATCCACAATAATTGTGAACATCAACCGTCAGCAATAACATACTCTAAAATATGCATATGAATATGATATTAAATTAAAATAATAAGTATTTATATAAATAAGATATTAAAAAATAGTTCCTTTTAAATATCAAAAAATTATTTTAACTGTAGTAATATGGGATTCTTTTGGATTTTACTGAAATCTAGCACATAAACATATAGAAAACATAATTTATAGTCTAATTACAGTATTATATAACAAACTACCAATCATACCTCAATATAACTTAATGTCAACTGGTTTTCCATCTTCATCCAAATAAAGTTTTACATTGGTACACAAGGGAGTTATATATGTCTTGTTATTCTCATGTCCAAACATTTTCAATAAATCAATAATATATTTAATTTGATTTAAAACATTCCCATAATCTATTTTATAAATATGAAATCTTAAAAATACATTCAATTCTCCCTTCGTACTCATTTCAAATTCCTTTTGCATTAGTTTTGAAAAATCATTACAAAGCATTATATTTGTTGAACTGAAAATAACATCATCAACATAAACATGTACTAAAAAATTATTAAAACAATTATTTTTCTTGAAAATTGTTCTATATTAAAATACAACAGTGAATCATTTTTCCAAAGAAAAGAACTTAATCTTTCCTACCATGCTCTATATGACTGTTTAAGGCCATAGAGAGCATTAGTAAGTTTAAAAATAGAATTTTGTTTTTGAGGGTTTTTAAAATTGGGGGTTTTGTCGACATAAACATCCTCCATTAAATATATATTTAAAAATTCATATTTAGCATCCATATGATATAATTAATTGTTCATATGTGATTCATATGCTAAAATAATTCTAATGGATTCTTATATAGATGCAGTGGAAAGGATTTATCATAATCTATACCTTTTTACTAATTATATCCTTTATATATTAATCTGGATTTGTTTCTGGTTATAATCCCTTGATCATCATATTTATTTATAAAGACCAATTTAGTTCTTATAAATGGATAATTTTATGGTCTTTCTACTAAATTCCAAACTTCATTCCTCATAAATTGGTTTATTTCTTCTTGCATTTATAACAACCAACATTCATATTATAAGGCTTATTCAATATATTTATTTTCTAACTGGGGTAGAAATGAAGAAAATTTTAATAGGTTTTCTAATTTTCTTCTAGTTTTAATTCATGTGTCTATGTTTCCTATAAAATTTTCTAAAGGATGGTTCTTTAGGGTTCTAGAATTTCTTGGCAAGACACTTTCAAATTATTCTATTTCATGTGCTTTTGAACTAGAATAAATTTCATTTATATCATTTTCAAAATCTTCTTTAGAGGATCCATGTCTCATGTTTTCAAACGAGTCATTAATTTCATCATTTTGATCATTCTCTTTAATAAAAGGTCCAGTTTCATCAAAATTCACATGAACTGATTCTTCAAAAATCCTTGAATTTTTTATTAAGCACTCTATAGGATTTAGAATTATTATAATATCCTAAAAATATTCCTTCATTATCTTTTGGATTGAACTTACCATGTTTTTCCTTATTATTCATGGTTTAATCCTTGCATCCAAAAAATATAAATTACTTTACTTTTGGTTTTCTGTTATTCCAAATTTCATAGGGTTTACTTTTAAAAATAGGTCTTACTAAAACTCTATTCATTATATAACATGTTTTTATTATACCTTATTCCCAAATAGGTATAAATAATATATTAATATGGTATATTCTTTACTATTTCTTGAATAGTTATATTTCTTCTTCAAATATTTCCATTTTGTTTAGGTGTTCTTGGTATTTAGAAGGAGTGTTTAATACCTTTATTTGATAAAAAATAATTGAATTATTGATTATAAAATTCTCCACCATGATCGCTTCTTAATGAAGTTAATTTAAAACCTTTTTCATTTTGAAAAAATTTACAAAAAACATTCAAAAACACTAAACACTACACTTTTGAGTTTTAGAAAATATACTCAAGTAAATCGAGAATAATCATCAACTAAAACATAAACATATAATTTAAAATCCAAAATTTCTACTCAATATGGTCCAAATAATCAATATGGATAATTTTAATGGTTTAGATATATCAATCTTGTTAAAGGATTTGATGGAAGACTTGTGTTTTTTCCAATTTGGCATACATTACAGAATCAATCATTTTCAAATTTAAGACTAGAAAAATCATAAACTAATTGTTTATTAGATAATTTATGTAAAAAATATATATTACAATGACCAAGTCTCTTATGCTAGATCCATGAATTATTTATCTTAGAAGTTAGACAATTAAATTTCTGTTTACACAATGAATTTAAATCCAAACTATAAACATTATCAGTTCTAGGTTATCTAAATTTATGTAATTTATCTTTAAACCCATATTAGGAATTGTTACAAAAATAAAGATAAAATCCATAATCACAAAGTTGAGAAATACTTATCAGGTTTTTATTTACACCTTTCTAATATAGTAATTTGTTGATTGATATAATCTATGGATCTCCAATAGTTCCAACACCAACAATCTTTCCTTTTTAATTATCACCAAAAGTGACTAGACCTCCATCCATTTGAGTTAATTCATAGAAATTTAATGAATCTTTATTCATTTTTAGGGAATAGCCACTATCCCTATACCATATGGATTTTCTATTCCTATGTCATGTTTCCTACAAAATCAATTAGACATGTTTTTGTTTTAGTACCCATATTTTTTTGGGTCCTACAAAATTATAAAGAAGTGATCTGGGAATATATGTTTTACTAATTTTACCATAATTTACATCACTTTAATTAGACATAATTTTAGAAATAAAATCCTTTTTAATACCATTTATTTGATGATTTCACAAACAATAGTATTTAGGGAAATGATATTTTTTACCACAATAATAGCAGGTAGCATTTTTTGAATTGGGAAAAAAATTAATTATTAGACAGTTTTTATTTTTCACCCTTGGTTCTTATTCCAAATATTTTTATTTTAATTACATTCTTTCCAAGAACCTTATTTAAAAAATTTTCTCCTTTAGTAAAAATAATATTATTAGTTCTATAAGCTTATACTTTATCCTATAATTCATTTATTATTTTTTCATGATTACTATAATTTGATGTAGAAGAATTGAATTTTTCAACAAGTTCTTGATGTTGTTTTAGCAGAGATTCCCTTTTACCTAAAACATCATTGTGAATATTATTCAATTATTTATGCTTCTTTAATAAAGAATCATATTTCTCTTCTAACATAGAACATTAGGCCGCAAATTTATCATTTTAGAGACTATTAGAGTTAGAGTCGGAATAACAATAAGTTTGTACCACTTCTTCTTCCTTATCCATGAAGCACATATTGGCTTTGAGATTTTGTAGTTCTTTCTCTAAATCAAATTTTGGGGAGATTCTGGAGTCTTCAAATATAGTCCACATATCTTTAATTACTCTTTCCTGATATGCTCATTATCATAATTTTTGTGATATTTCGTTTCATGAACTATTTATTTTATATTTTAGTTGAGGGAAATATGGTCTAATGTAACCCAAATTTTTTCATTAATAGAATATAACTCCTCTATGTTCTTTCTCATCCTTTCTAAAGGATATTTTTAAGCCTCATTTATTTTTATATATTTGTTGAACATTATTCCCCATTGAGATAGTTCTACTTTGGAATCTAAGGAATCTAAATTTTTATCTGTGTTGCCTTCTTGTATTGTTTTTTTATATGATTCTGAGATGTCACATTAAGGTAAATATTTTCCCTCTTCACTACAATATTATGATCTTCAAATTTAGCATGCATTTTTTCTTTGTATATCATCAATGTTCAAATTAGTTCCTTCATAGTAAAATTCTTGGTAGGTGATGATTGTCAAATAGCAACCGATATGTCATTCCAATTAGAGGGAAGTACTCTGAGTAATTTTAGTGCGTGATCAGATTGACTCTTGGGATCTCCCAAGGAAGTAATATTTTTGACAATATCTATTTACCTTTCATTCATTTGTATGATAATTTCACCATCAAACATTCAAAATGTGTCAAACCTTAATTTTTTAGTTGCATACCTTATATTTCTAATGTTATTTGTTCCTTCATAAGAAACCTCAAAGGTTTTCCACATCTCATAGGTATTAGAACATTGTAATAAACGATTAAACTCATCTGGTCCAAGTCCAAAAATAATAGTATTCATTTATTTTTAATTTATTTCATATTCAACTTCTATTTCAGTAGTCCAAGTATCCTGTTTTTTAGTAATCTTATAAGGAGTGATTATCTTTGAATAAATATTCAATCCAATATTCTTCATATATATAATCATTAGAGATTTACGGTATCCATAATTCTCTCTATTAAAGTATGGATCACAAACCATGGACATTCCTTCTCTACGATCTTCTATTTCAATCTCCTTTTTATAGACTATATACTTTTTAGCTTGATATATCTTTATCCTAAAATCTCTCCTTTGATACCAATTGTTAGGTCAGAATAATATAAATATATAATAAGAGGGGGTGAATTGTGTCTTTTAGAATTTCTTCTCCAATTCTGGCTTTCAAATCCCTTTTTGATTTATGAAGATTATAGGGTGTGTTTTTTATATGAAATATGATCAGAAGATAGAAATAAATAAAGAAATAATCCAATTTATAGTGTTTAGGAGCACAAAGGTCCCCTGGTCCATTCCACCAATTCCCTCTCTAAGAGTTTGGTGAATTTCAATAGAATGGTCGTCTTATCATAAGTCAAAAAAACCACAACTAAGTGCAGATAGTTGATACCTTTATAGACAAGGATAAAAACAGAACATTCTGGTTCTTTTACAAGGAACCGATTATCCAAATCTTAGATTGAGTGGCTGAAAATCCACCATAACTTAGTATGAGCAGTTGAAACTCTAATAAATCAAAAGACTTTTATTTGATGGTTTGGGTTGAACTTCATAGTTGTTATACTGGTAACTGAATGTAGAATGATCTTCTTCTTTATAAATTAATGTCTTCAAGAATAAATAATTATGAACTATCTCAGTTGAAAATTATCTTCAATAAAATCTAGAAACAAAATACAGTAGAAATCTTATATCAGTAATAGATTGAACATGTATGTCTCCAAAGTGTATCATCTTCTGTGAATAGCAGAGTAAATCGATTGTTGCAGAAAATCTGCAACATGTATATTTATGAAAATTCAGTCTTATGAATTTCTTTTTGGTATCATTTATATCACACATATATAATTTGAAAATACTCTATTCACATAAATATATTTATTTTGATCAAATAGATCCAATAAAATCACTTGATAGATCACAGATTTTCAAATTCAAAAATAGGTCTAGGGGAGTCCTAACTTCCCCTAGAAATATGATTGAATTTCTTTGTATAATATAATCTTTTGAATCATTGAAAATATTTTTTTAATTGGTCATAAACTAAATTTGAATTAGCTAGTAATTCATTCAAGACTATTTCAGAAATCTCGGATAAAATCGTGAATTTAAATCTCTGATGTTCAAAAGTCAAACATAAGGTCCCTTCAAAAAATGACAGAATACAAAATGTTGTGTTAAGCTACAAAGTGTTCATTTTCCCAACATAAGGTTGAAAATTTAAGGTTGATCATAAAACTAAGTTTGATGATCCATATGTTTTTCTCTCAAAATTAGGGTTCCTTACTTACGTAGAGTTCTTTTAGCATACTTTCTTCTCTTAACAAATGTAAGGTTCCATCCGAATATAATGTTCCTTAACCATAATTTTTTGATAACGTAGTGTTATTTATCTGTACGTATTGTTATAAAGGTAGGGTTTATTCCTTACACCCTATTCCAAGCTTAGGGTTTATTCTATGTGTTTTGTTTTATCAATGTAGGGTATGAATAGTGTTTCTATAATATATTAAAACATATTATGAACACTTTAATGAATATTTATTACAAATTAAAATATTGAATATGATTCAAGAATAAACATTGTAATAAATAATATTTTCTATAAATATACTTGAATTAATATCATTATAAAAACAAACAATGGTATTTTTATCATCAAAATCAATTAAGATTTATCGAGTATGGTTGAAAAAATACATGCCCAACATATATTAAATATAAAATCAGGGTGGGTATCATCCAAGACCTAGACCCATTCACTAAGTGGATAAGGTGATGTCTTACATCTAAGTCTCAACCCACACTCTCATCACTCAATATAGGTTCTAGCATTTACACCATTCTTTATACTATGACCCAACCTTCTCACTTAGAATAGTATAGTATCCCAAACCAAGATAAGTTAAGGAAAGTTCCATTATACCAACCCAATCCAACTCAATGAAAATTCTTTCATCAGGCATATGAGTAATCTATGTCACCCATGTAAGTCGATACAATGTCATCTTAAAAATTGAGGGTCCAATCCTCAGGATCCGTCTTGCTCCATTATGTTCATCTCATATCATAAGCACATAGACAATAATACACAAGAAATAATAAACATGGAATGTAACCCATCAAAAATTCCACCAATTAATAGCTAGGAACTAGTCACATAGAACTATCCCCACATACAATTGAATATTTTCTCACCCTTTAATTCATACACTGATTCCAATTTACCCATCACAATTTCTACTTGTCGACACCATCTCACACCCATCACCCATTGGTGACCTTAGAGGCCATGTGCTCCCACTCACCCAAACTGCAAGGCCTAATAAAACTCCAAAAAAACCTTTATCACTCTTAATCCCACTACCTAAGGACTATCCCAAACTATCCCTCTCTAATCCCCTTAGAAATGATATTTCAAGTCCTAGATAGTTCCCACAACCCATTCCCATGTCTTGTCTCATATCTCCTACGGGAAATCTCTTAACCCTTCAACCGAAGGAAACCCACTCCAACTCACATGAGATGTCCTAGAAGACTCATATTGCTTGTCACATACACTAAGACATTCCTTTCACATCAAGATAGAGTTCCAAGACACTCTTTATATATATGACCATCTTTCTTATCATCACTCCGACCCATTCCTCTCGTGGTTTCTAACTGGCCCTAAAAGAACCATCCTAGGCTACCCACATCTCATTTCATATATCGAGTCCTATACAAGGTCTCTAAACAATTCCAATAACAACTTCTTCTCCTAAATACATAGTCATTGGAAAATCTCAAATCACCCAATTGATCAGATCACTTATCATGAGCCTAGGAGAATAACACCATTATATCTCTTTCTCTTGGGTGTTATCGATCTATATCTATATACCTAGTTCACTACAACAAGAATGTAGTAATAAATCATTCATAAACATACATATGAGATTATATTATAGGGACCGCTAGTAATTTTCTAATATATAAGAATATATATATATATAATTATGTTCGATAACATGCTCCACACGAAACACTGAACTAAAACAAATCATGATATATTTATTATTAATAATATATAATAATAATAAAACCTATAGTAAATAATTATTGTTTGAATCAATTATAATATGAATACAAAATATGATTAATAACACTTAATGTTTTAAAAAGGTATTTTCCAATAAAAGTTGTTCTTTTTTATATATATTGAATTTTAATTTAAATGATAAATATAAATAATTTATATTTTTTATTTTAAAAAATTAACTTCAATTTTGAATTCCAAATATCAAAATTAGTCTAAGGTGAATTTTGAGAATTTTTCGAAAATGTTTTTTTATGTGAATAGTGAAAAAATACTGATTTTGCTAATATTTTAACTTTTATGACATTATCATAATTCAATAATGGATTAAAAAATGAAATATTTTTCCATAAAAATAAATATTTAAAATGTAAAATAAATTATTTTAAATACTTTTTTGAATTTATAAAACCTATGTTTAATGTTTTGGAAACATAAATAATATTTTACTTTAAAAACTGTATTTATTCGTTTATATTAAAAATTAGTTTCTGTAACTTGTATAAATTAAAACTATAAAATTTAATTTCATATTTTATATAAAAATTTTATTAATATGTAATATTTTCAATTTAATTTTTATGCATAAAAGTATGATTACTAAGAATAAATTTAATGATCCTGAATGGCAGCTCGCTGAGCAACCCTCGATGCTCCATTCCCGCTGGTGATGATGACGGCCTCCACGTCAGCTCCTTCCCCTTGGTGGGGGAGGGTGAATCATAGTTTCATGAGAGATCTGAAGGATCTCGGGACACCCTAAGAGGGGAGGGGTGAATCAGGGTGACAAATTTTTCTTTTAATGTGATGGATCTTGTTCCCACGTTGGTAGGAACTTGTTGAACCTGTATGGTGAATATGATCAGAAAGAAAACATTCACATGCACAGAGAAGACACAACACTTTTTACTTGGTTCACCACTAAAGGCTACGTCCAAGGAGCATACGCCGACAAGTTGTCGGTCGTACCAAATTCCACTAATCTTCACTAGCTATGGATTACAAAGGTCCAGGTACAATCACTTTATCCCAAGCTCACTGCCTTTACAAAGGTTCATGGATAGCTCACTGCTTCCCTCGGGTCACTCCCGTTGACTCCCCCTAGCTCACTTCCCTTGGTGAAGTCACACTCAGTTTATAAACGTGAAGGTCTCTTCATCATTGCATAAGAATGCATCCTCTGTTGTATGTAGATGCTCTGTTGAAGTCCAACTCTCACCTGAAGACGAATCTCACTTTGCGCTGAGGGTACCGGATGGCCCTCCAGCTTTCATGAAGCTTCAAAATGAAGGATGTACTTTAACAACCCTAGCATGCTTCTCCAAGCTCCGGTGCGCATGTTTCTGGAATGGCACGCAAGTCACTTGTGCAATAAAAACTCGGCGCGTAGGTGACTCCAAACAACTTGCGTGACACTGCCTCTTTGAACTCCGAACTTGCGTGACTCAGCGCCTCTAAATCCCAAACCACTTTGGACACGTAGCCAACAACCGACGCGCAGCCTCTACTTGCGCGACCCAACAACCACTTGCGCGACTCAACCACTTGCGTGACGAGAGCTTAAAAAAACTCTAAGTCTTGAACTTCGTTCCAAATGAGGAGGGGGTCCTCTATTTATTGGAAACTTGGACCCCCTGCACGGTGGCGCCCAAGTCTTCCCTCGGCGCGCAGGTTCCGGCGCGCAGCTCATCCTCCCTAGCCTATGTCGCGCTACTCACTTGCGTGACCACATAAATACTTGCACGAACTTCTTTCCTTTGACATATTTTGAAGTTATAATCTCGAAAAACAATAGACACGCAAGTTTCCAATCCTCATAGGCATCGGCGCACAAGTCTCTTCACGGCGCGCAGGTCACTTACGTGACCAGCCCAAAACATGCACGGACCTTATCCCTTTTCCATTTTACCATGTTCTGATCTTCAAAAACATATGGCGCACAAGTTTCCTCTCCTCCAAGTACACGGCACACAAGTCTCTTTTCCAAAAACACTTTTCTCTATTTGTCGATTTTCAGGCCCAAAAGTTTGGCGAACATTGGGAAATGGTGCCACCTTCAATACTGTTGTCTTCTTGAACTGTATGATCTCTTTGCTAGTACACATTCTAAACTTCCACTGAGGATTCACAAAAAACACAAACCATACTCCAAATCATGCATATAAGACCATGGTTCCAACAAGATCAAGGTTCTTCCGGCCTTTCTCCAACCTAGAATTTCTTCATCCCTTTCCGAAAGAGGTACTAAACCCTAAGGTTCCTGATTTAGTTGACGGGGTGCCAAATCTTCATCTTTCCACTTCTGAGTTTTATGAAGCTTCAGTCTTGTTGAATCTTACATTGGTGGCCAGATTCAAGAAAAAGAGGCCCTCCATTGATGCCTTTGACCATTTTGTCTTTGGGTATTGGGATTTGCAAGATCGAGCGGTGGTCGGCTTGTTTGATAGCAAACAAATCATGATACGGTTTGAAATAGAAGTAGATCTTATTCAAGCGTGGTCGAGGGCTCCGCGCATCTTCAATGGATCTTGTTTCCTGCTTCATCCGTGGTCCTTTGACATGTATATGAATCGTGACTCGCCTTCTATGGCGGTTTGGGTAAGTTTTCCTAAGATTTTGTTGCCATTTCAAAATCCATCGATTATCTGAATGTTGGGTAATTTGGTGGGTCGTTTTTTGTGTTCTGATAGCCTCACTACGGCAGTTTTCCACCTGATGAATCCTCGGGTATGTGTTGAAGTTGATGCATCTCGCATCCCATTAGATTTCATTTGGACCACGATCGAAGAAGAATACCATTGTAAGCATAGGGTTATATATGAGAATTGGACCATGTTCTGAGGTTTGTGCAAGACACTGGGTCACTTGGTTGAGTCGTGCAGAAGTGGAAATCCATCACGGTTGAGGGAGGATTGCAGGAAGGGGAAAGGTATTCCTGTGATCACTGGCGATGATGATAGAAGCAAGGCCTTGGGGGCAGGCGTGGAGATGGAAAGGGACTCAAATTTGGCAGGACCTGTTGATAGAGGGAGGGTCTCATGTTTTTCTGGTTTGTCTATGGAAAGTAAAACAATAGTGTCTAGTAAGGCTTCCTTGGAGGTGTTGGAGTTTCTTCTAGTTCAATGGTTGGGATGTGTTATGAACAAGCTGGGACCGAAAGGGTTTTGAACAAAGAAGAGGTGTTTTCCAAGAATGGTGATATGAATTATAAAGGTCTGGATCCGTTGGCAGTACCTTTTATTACTTTGAGTAACAGGTTTAACGGACTGTCAGAGGACATGTTGGTTGAAGAAATGGAGGTGGAGGATGCAGGGAGGGGGGTGAGGTGGTGGTCCTAGAAAATCAGTAGGCCGAAGACAGAGGGATTGAACAACCTAGGAATGGAAGGGAGATTGTGGTGGTTCAACCAGCTGAAGGCATGGGGTAGGATCCAGTTGTTCTGAATATGGAAGGCAAACCCAATATGGTCAGGAGCTACGCTTTGGTGGAAGGATCGGATCCATTTGCCCTTAATATTGAAGGCTTGAATATTGAATTCATGGGGTAGGTTCCAGTTGTCCAGGCATGAGTTTTAGGGATGGAGGCACATACCACAGTTGTGGAGAGTATATCTATTGAGGTCGATCATCTTCCTTTGAGGGAGAATTGCTCGCCAGATCAAAGGTGGGGAAGCAATGTTGAATAGCCCGGGGAGGGAAAGGAGAACTCTACGGGAGGAAAGGAGATATTGACTACCCCGGTTGGATGTTCTTTCAGTGATATTGTTCAAAAAGGGACTCAGAAAGAGGTTGCAGGTGAAGGACCTTTGGCTGCAACTTCAACAAGAAGACCAAGGAAGGACTATTCATATCTCCCACGACCAATGCGGACCTGGTCCGCTACAAAAAAGAATAACCAGGTGGTTCTTTCAGTCCAAAAGGTCAGCAGGATTAAGAAGTCTTCACCAGATATGGATGCTCTAGACCAGAGTAGGAATCGCTTCTAAAGTGTGGGCTTTTGGAGAAACCCAGAGTGGGAATCGGCTACTAGAGAATAGGAATCCATTTTGGGGTGTGGTGATGAATACGGTTATTATGATGTATAACTCTGTGTTGGTAGGTGTTCCTTCTTGTTTTGTTTTTCTTTGGCATTGTATATTGGGCACCAGACACCCCTAAGTCGGATATTATAAAATGAAAAAAAATTATTTGCAGCAAAGAGTTGTTTAATTATTATTGTGTAATTTTTATCTAATAATATAAATTAATAACTTAGAAAAATGAATTTAACATAATTTTAAAGATATTAATAAATATATAATCTTCCATTCGGTTGGTAATCAAAACTAAATATGATTAATTACACATAATGGTGGAAATAACTTTTTTTATACAAATCGGTGTTTCTATATATTAATTGTTTTTATATAAAAGTTATTTTTATCTTATTTAGAAATTTAATTAAATTTTATAGAGCTTGAATTTGGTTTTATAAAAATAATTTTTTTTATTTTACCATATGTTTCAAATACAATATAAACTAATTGTGTAAAATATATTTTCCAATGTAAAAACGAAAAAATTAAAATTTAAAAATCGAGTAGTAAAATGACTAAAACAAGTATAAAACATGTAGGAAAGCGATTGGTGAAGGATTTATCAACCTTATCTCACCCATAACTCTATTATTTCAAAAAAATTCATTCATTATATAATATTTCATGCTTTTCATACATGGAAATCACATATTTTTAAATGAATCTTCATTACATTACACAAAAAAAATGTCTGATGACCGTAATAGTTTATTACCTTTGGAATCATGGAACATAATCATCTAGTCTGGTGAAATATCTTCAATTATTACCAAAAATATTTTCTCCTTTATTACTCCTATATAAAATCTTTCTTCATAACCTAGTGAAACAAAACACAAGAAAGGGGTGAGCTCAGATCCTCAATATGGGTAAAAAGGGAGATATCAAGAAAAACATGAGCATAAGGATATAAAAATATAAAAATAACATTATAAAATAATAAATTTCCTAAAATATATCATAATATTGAGTATTGTAATAAAATAGGGTAGTTCATACTACTTTAATAATAATGGAACGTTATCCATGAGAAACAAACATTGACCTAAAACATTGAATTGTGGAAAAAACATAAGCATAGACAATCATTTCAATAAGATTCAAGGATATTTTCCAAGAATAACTTAGAGGAATGGGTTCAGTCCTCAAATAATTGTAGTATTCAAGGATCACTCCCAAGACTATTATGGTGAAAAAATTTCTTTACTGAATTGAGTACACTCTCGGTTCCAGTCATGTCTATCTCATGATATTTAAATCATTACCTATTACATTAGAGGGAGTATAGGTCCGAAACAAAAGGGAATAAAAACTATATATATGTGTTCAAAAATAATAAAACCCATTCACCATTTCATAACCCATACTAATATATTGGTTTCAAAAACAATTCATCATAACATAACTCATCGAAAAGGAACAGAAATCATAAACATCATTCCATCATAAACATAAACCATTAAAATAAATAATAAGAATGGTATCCTTGAATAATACCCTAGTAAATCATTTGTAACTTCAAATAATGTTGTCTTATATGTAAATGTTTTTTTAAAGACCACTTTAAATAATTGTTTATGAAAATATACTTTCCATTTTGAAGATAATTTTTTTCTTATAATCACGCAATTAAAAAAGAAAACATTTTCCTTGAAAATAACCTAGTAATATTATTAATGAAACATCAGTAAATTAAGAATTATTAAAATTGGTAAAATCCACTCATTCCATATAAATTAGAAAACAATCCTTTTTTATTTTTTTCCAAAAAGTCCCAAAGAACCTTATTTAGAAAACGAAAAAAATATTCATTTTAAACCATTTTTTAAATAGTAAATCTTAAGTAAGAATGAATTTAAGAATTAATATTAGAATATTAAAATGATTTTTGAAAACATAGACATAGAAGATAAATATTACTCAATGGAGACTTAAACAGAAACAATCCTGAATAATGATGATATTGTGAAATAAACACTTACAATTATCATATCATTGTAATGATAATTAAAAAAAAATTAATTTATTATTTTTATTCACTATAAATGCAAATAAAATTTTGAAATAAAATATAATATAATCAACATTTATTTCATGTATATTCATAGAATTATTAAATTAATGAAATAATAGTTTAACCTAATGAATCGAAAATTTATTTAATAATTCCCTTACATAGGGACTCTTATTTATTTATTCATGTTAAAAAATAAAATATAATAAATTTGTATTTATAATAAATTTAGTCCATGACCTTATCATACCATTTATTATTTATTTATAACATATCATCACCTATTTATTAATAATTTCTTAATAAAATCACTGTTCCGGGTGATAATTGCTTCATTCTTCAAGTAAGTTTCGGTTCGACAGGCATGGTCCTTGTACGTTGATTCTGATCTCACAGTTTCCTAATTTTTAATCATGGTAAAAAATCATATATATTCATTATATACATTTTTAAAATCATTCATAAAAATTAGACATATAAAAATGAATTACACCATTCCTAGAGACGACGGGTCGTATGTACACACGAATGATGTTTTCATTTTTCATCTAATTAAATGAAATAAAGCTAAATAATAATAAACCTTTTAAGAATAATTATTATGTTATATATATAATATTTTTTCATAAAATTTATCCATATTACTATCCATGTTAAAAATAAGTGAAAATGAATCACATCGCATCATGGAGATGGTATTACATTTGTGCAAACGAGCAACGTTATCGTTTCTCAAAATTTTGGACGATGAAATGTTAGACATAATATTATCATTCAAAGTGTATAACTATATTATAAATATCATATATAATCACTAATACCATCATAACATCCATCAATATAATATGGTTATGAATTATGAATTGTATCGTTATGTGGAGATGGTAAGTCATATGTACGCATGAGCGATACTTTCAATTCTTGTTTGATGGGAAAGATGTTTTATAATGGTTTTTTTCATAATCATAATAAAATTTAATAAATTTTTTGGATAATAATTTTATTATTTTATGGTAAACGTAATAAATTTATAGGATTTAAGGAATAGTATAAAATAAAGTGATCAGTTAGAGAGATTGCCTCTTCATCGAAATGTCTCCTTTAGATATCTCTTAAATCGATCTAAAGATGGACTTTTGAGAATAATAGAACCTCTATAATATGTTTATCGAATTTTAGAAGATATGTTATCATGGTATGGTCTATAGAGAAGACTAAAAGTGATTTTAAGAAGTGAAGTAGGAAGTGTCCTTTTGTAATTGAGGTGAAGGGTACTTTTGAAATTTTTCAAAATATTATATTATAGTAAATTCATTCTCTATCTAAATGCCACCAAATTTTTTTGTATAATAATATTAGATAAGATAAAATTGTAATATCATAAAAAATATATTTTGGTAAAGTTTTGGAATTATTTTAGACCTTATCATTTTGATTAAACCTTAGTTAACCTATTTAAATTCTAACTACGGTAGAAAATTTTTCAATATTAACAGGTTGTTATTTTCTACTAATGTGACGTAAATTGGAAGAAAATGAAACATTTATAAAATGTTTGACCATATAATAATCACTTTTTATTTATAATGTTTTTTATGATTTCTAATAATTTAATAAAATATTATCTTGATATAATATCATTTTTGTCAAATTTGACATTATTCATTACATTGACATTAAGAAAATAAATTAAATAAGATAATTTTTTATAAAATCCTTTAATACACCCCTAATATGTCATAATAACAAATTAAATTCATATATCACCTTAATTAATTCAAATTATATTTTATTGTAATATTTTTAATATCTCTAATTTGATTGTTCCATTAATTGAATAATTATTGCATCATTGTTATGACATTATTTAATATACTAGTTTATTCAATAAAATTTGAAAATAAAATAACATTATTCAAATAAATATTTTATATTTCAAAGTAATATTTATTTTCTAATATATCCTTTAGATATGACCATATTAAAAATGATATATTTATTAATAACAAGAATGTGACATCATTGAATTTTCATTAAATAAAATATTATAAACATCATAATCTCATCCTCGTGGCCCCAAAATTCATAGTTATATTTTTATCATTAAATTAATTTCATTAAACTAAAAATATAAACTTAAATTTCTCCAAAACCTACTTTTTATCCATTTTGACACATAAAATATATTTAAGACAATGAAGGTGACATTTTTTTACTTTCTTTGATTTAAATATTATATAACTAATTTTCAGGAAATAGTGCCCCTTAAATAACAAAATTTTGATCCATAGGTTTTTAGGGAAGAATTAAATTAATATTATTAAATATTTCTAAGTGTCAGGTTCATTTTATAGTCCTTATAATTATAATTTTAACCAAAATTACAAAATTTACCCTTTACCGTGGTAACAAATATTACCAACAAAACTATTAATATTGGGAAAAAAATAAAAGGGTCCTAATTGAAAAATATATGTCAAATAATTCTAAATATCAAGTACACTTTTAAAATTAAAAAATTAAGTTTACAAATTTATTTTAAAACTAATCTCGCAGACCCAACAATAAAGTGGGTTTTTTAAGAGAAAAAAATAAAATGTTTGCAAATTTTTTATATCCAATTTCAATGTAAAACTGATTAAAATGAAATAAATTGGAATAATATATGAGTAATTGAACTAATTATACTTTATAAATAATTTATAATATATATTAATTTATAAATATTTTAAATTAAAATACAGCATTCAATAAAAAATACAGTATTTCTCACAATTCATCAAAAAATAAAAATTCTTAGAAAATACCAAAAATTCACCTTAAGATAATTTTGATATTCCAATTTCAAAAATATTTTCATAAAAATTTTAATATTTAGTTTTAAATTATCTATTCCAAGAATTAATAAACCATTTTTTATAAAATATCATTTTTTTCAGAAAAAAAGTTATTTTTCTTTTAAAAGATTATAATATTATTTCTATTAAATAGATAACTAATAAACTTGTAAAAACTATATATTTTAATAGGTTTTTTAATCCTATTAATTCATTCCATTCAAACAAATATGTTATAACTATAATATTATATAATAATATTAATATTTTTTTATAGTTTAGTATGTCTTTGTCTTATGGGCAACACAAGCTATCGAAGGAACGCGTTGTCATGTCTAACACAACCCAAACATAGTGTTGAATGTACCACAATCAAAAATCAGGGTTTTTTATAGAATGAGATTAATTTTTTTGTTTTTTATAAAGAAATATTTACCTGGTATAGCATGGAACATATCCCATCAAAGAATTATAATTTATTCAAAAAATAATAATAAAAACTCAGGGTGTTACATTATACCCCCATTAAAATGAATTTCACCCTCAAAATTAATTTGGGTAATCAACATATTAATACATGAAATTTACTTTCATAGAAACTGAAATCATAAAAATTAATACTAAAACTTCCTTTAAAAAAGTAAAGTTGTAAACATAATGGTTACAAAAAATTAACTCATAACTATGTTTCCATGTAAGAGAACCCGGGTGAAAAGTAAAAAACATGGACATATAAGAGAAAAATAACACCCAAATACTGATGGAGAGTGATGGAGACCATTTATCACCAGAAATTGGGTGATCCATATAATTTTTATGATCACATGATCATAAATTTGTGATGATTTATGGGACCATTTGATTCATTGGAAATAAAAGTACAAGGATAATATTTTTATTTCAATATAATTTTACTAAAGTTGAATAATTTTCACAAAAAGATATAATTACTTGATTCTAAGAATAATTTAATCCATTGGTTGTTCCCTAATCAATTTTCACTACATCTATCACATAGAAAAATAATGTTAAATTTTTTTTCTCTAAATCACTAATGGATCATAAGGTCTATACATTGAATGATAATCCATTCTATCAATATTTAGTTTTCATCTCAAAAAAATGGTTAGAACAAGTTTTACAATATGAATAAATCCTCATATTTTAAAATATTAATATCTAAAACCTCATTCAAAGGTCAACACAAACATTTTCATAAATTTTTTACGATATAGCCCTTCAAAAAAATGAAAATCCAAAATTTTAGAGAGATGGTCACTAGATTTCTCAAAAATCCTCTTAACATTAATCCCCCATATATCAGAAATTACCTCTTTATTTTCACATACCAAATATTTTAATACCTTAATATTGTATTCTCTTGAAACATGGTAATAAACATAATTATCATAAATACTTATTGTAAACATATGTTCTTACTCATTATTTATAAAAATTATAGTATATATTCCTTAAATCCAAAAATATTTTAAACTCCATCCATGATAGCATAAACCACTTTTTTAACAAGTCATTAATAATTTCTAAGGTAATCAATACTATCTAATTTACATTATCCAAATCAATCATCACTTTATCCTAAAAATAGTATCCCAACATCAAGAACATGTTAAGGATTACCTTTTCCAAAACCATGTGTTTTCCATGAATATCATCTTTATATAACTCACTTTTTCATTCCATAAACATCATTCAACAAATCCTTTAAAATACTAAATTAAAAACATTTACTGAATACTACTTATATATTTCGCGACTCATTGAACATAATCATTTAATTATGATTCATAAATACTTCATTCATCCCACTTCCTTCTCAAACAATTATCTAATATTTTTTCTCATTATTTAACACTTATTTCTTTTCAAATTCCATCTATGGTCTCTTAATAATCACTAATTTAACCATTACTTACACCACCTTGCTGGTTTTATTCACAATATTTCCACTTTGAACATAGATTTTCATAATGAACATACTTTCCACATTTAAAGCATTCAACATTTGATAATATATTAGGGAGACCAATATTCCCATACATTGTGTTAACTAAACTTTTCATTTTTACATTGTAGTTTCCTTCTTTGCGTCCTTATTTTCCATATTCAAATCATCTTCATGTTTCTATAAGACATTAACTTGGGTGTTTCTTTACATACTATTGAAATATAGGAAACTAAATATTCCTTCCTCTAGGGTCTCCACTACCCAAAATCTTAGAAGTCTCTTTCCTTCTCTTATTTGTTGAGTTTGAGACTTGATTAAGGTACACATTGTCAATCATGTTCCATGAAAACTGATTATGCATAATCACAACATATTTTACTCTAGATATCATCCCATTTGACTGATCATCAAAAAAATTTCCATCACATTAAATGTTAACCCTATTACTTCTAGTTCTCTCCACTGACTAAAACTAAAAAGAATAGTGTGAGCAACACTTATCATTGTGTAAAACCAAAAAATCATGAAAAACCACATATATTATGTCTAAATCATGAAAACATCTTTAGTATAAAAAAAATTATACTTGGTCATTCATAGTCATATTATATTTAATCTATCATGATGGTTTATAAATAGTTTATTAATTTCTAAAGAATATCCCCCATGAGTTTCAAACTAGGTGTGTAGTAGTTCCCATTGTTGGGAACCAGTTCCTGATTGAGTCTTACTCAATGCGGTGTTTTTAGGTTTGTTTCCCCTAGGTATATCTATTCAAAAACCACATCCAATTATTGTATACTGACATGGATTTGTTTCTAGGAAACCACTTGTTCTTCCCTTTACCAAAATTCTTGTACATTTTCTTATACATTAACTCATCCTTAGACTTATACTTAGAGAAATCCCTAGAAATATCCATAGAAATATATCTAGGGATCACACTAAATTTTTCTCATCCTAGTTTATAAAGGTTGAATAATCCTTTCCTTTAATACTAACTATAATATCCCAGTATTTTCATACATTGATATTACATATTTTTAGAATAATGTTCATTACATTACTGAAACACATTCCCATTGATTGTAATAGTTTAGTGACTTTGGAAACATGTGACACAATCATCTATTCTAGTGAAATATCTTTAATTTTTCCCATAAAGAACTTCTCCTTTGGTACTCTTACCTAAAACCTTTATTCATAATCTAGGGATTATAAATATAAGAAAAATGTGAGATCATATTATCAGCAAGGGTAAGAAATGGTTATATCTAGAAAAACATGAGCATAATGATATAAAAATATTAACATAACATCTGAAAGTCATACCCTTCATAACATATATCATAATAGTGAGTCATGGAATAAATCTTGGTAGTTAATAAGACAAAAATCAAAAATGAACATTATCCATGAGAAAAAAAACATATACGTAAAACATTAAATTTTCTAAAACACATAAGCATAGAAAATCAGTTCTTTATTATTTAAGGATCATTTCCAATATTATCATAGTGGGATGGTTTCACTCCCCAAACCACCATAGTAGTAAATTTTCACTCCCAAGAATATCATAATGGACAAAGACCATTATTAAACCGAGTATACTCCCCATTATAGTATTATCTATCTCATAAGATATATTTCATCACCAAATGAATTGGAGGGTGATACATTTCCCATATATAACATAACAAAAACCATTCATATTTTTTCACAGGAACATAAATCATTCATTATATAAAAACCCATAAAATTAAATAGGTTTCATAAAGATTTCATCACAACATAACTCATGGAAAAGGAAAATAATTCATAAAAATCATTCCATTATAAACATAAACCATTAAAATAAAGACAAAGTATGGTATCCTTGGATCATACCACAGTAAAACATGAATAACTTCAAATAATATTTTCTTATATGGAAAATTAATTTTAAATATCATGTGAAATAATTTTTGAATAACATATCCTTTCTGTTTTAAAAACATTTTCTCTAAACAATGCAATTACAAATTAAAAAATTTTATTTGAAAAGAATATTGTAAGATTTTAAAGCAAGCTTCAATACAATAAGTTATCATGAAAATGGTAAAATATTCTCATTTTTTATAAGTTAGAAAACGTTTCTTTCTTATTTTTTGTAGAAAATTCACAAAGAGCCTTAATTCAAAAATGAAAAAATTATTCTTTTCAAAAAAATTAAAAATATAAACATGGGTAAAAATAACTATAAAAATTAATTAGATAATACAAAAAAAATTGAAATACTTTTTAGAAAACATGGAAATGGAATAGAAATATTACACAGTGGAGACATAAATATATACAATCATGAATAATAATGAGATTGTGAAATAAACCCTTACAATTATCATATCATTGAAGTGAACATTAATAAAATGAATAGATTATGTTTATTCTATATAAATCTATATCAGCAAATTTAAATACAAAATAAGATAATAAAAATTAATTTCACACATACTCTTAGAATGACATAATCAATGAAATAGTATTTTAACCCACTGAATCAAAAATTGAGTTAATAATTTCATTACCTCAAGTATTTTATTTATTTTTTCACATTAAAACCACAATTATAATAAATATGGATTAATTATAAATTTATTACATAAACTTATAATACCATTTATTATTTATTTAAAAAAAATAATCACCATTTATTAATAATTTATAATTAAAATCAATGTTTTGGGTGATAACGGCTTCGTTTTCCAAGCATGTTTCGATTCAACAGTCTTGGTCCTTATACATAGATCTTGGTCTCATAAATTAAATATTTTAAATAATTTTATAAAAATATTATATATTCATTATATAAATATTTATAATTATTCATAAAATGTCGAGATTTAAAAATGAATTACACCACTTAGGGAGAGGGTAGGTCATACATACTCATGAATGATGTTTTCATTTTACATCTAATGGAATGAAATAAAGGTAAAAAAATAAATCACCTTAAAAATCATTATAATGTTATATATATCATATATATTCATAAAAAATTCCCTTATTAATATCCATTTGAAATATAAGTGAAAACTAATTACATCATATCGTGGTGATAGTAGTCCATACGTACGCATGAGATACATTATTGTTTCTCAAAAAATAGGTTGATGACAAGGTATAAAAAATATTATAATTAAATAATTATAATTATATTATAAGTATCATATATAATAATTAATACCATCATAATACCCATCCATATAATATTGTGATGAAAAAATAAGTGTATCTCTATGTGGAGATGGTAAGTTGTATGTACACACGAGCGATACTTTTACTTCTTATTTGATGGGAAAGAGGGGTTATAATTGTGTTATAATAGTAATATTAACATTTAATAATATTGAGGATACTTAAATTATTATTTTAAAATAAAAAACATAGATATATATGCATTAAGTAAGTGTAGAAAATAAAGTTATCAGTTAGAGAGATTACCTCTTCTTCAAAACGTCTCCTTTGGATCTCCTCTAAAGGGATATAGGGTTTGTCTTTTGAGAATAATAAAACTTCTATAATATTAATATTGATGTTTATAAGAGACATTTTTAGTCTATGGTCGATCTAGAAGGATCAATGTAATGTGAATAAGTGAGGCTGGAAGTATCCTATTAAAATTGAGGCGAAGGGCACTTTTGGAATATCAAAAAATATTGAATTATAGTAAATTAATTTTCTATAAAAATTACACAAAATGTAAATTTATTCAAAGATAATATTTTATAAGGTTGTATTCTCGTCAGGAAATATATTTTCGACAAGTTTTGGTATTATTTTAAACCTTATAATTTTCATTAACCCATTGTTTACCTATTTTAATTTTAAATATAGTAACAACTTCTTCAATATTAAATGTTTGTAATGTTTACTTATGTGATTTCAGTTGGACCATAAATAAATATTTATGAAATTTTATACCATATCATAATTACTTTGTATTTTTAAATCTTTTTATTATTTTTTAATAATTTAATAAAATAATATTTTAATAAAAAATCATTTCTATCACTTTTGACACTATTAATTACATTGACTTTAAGAAAATCACAACAACAAGATAACTTAGAAAAAAATCATTCAATACACCCCTAATATGTTATAATAATCTATAAAATTCGTGGAGAACCTTAATTGATTCAAATTATACTTATTTTAATATTTTTGATATCATTTATTTGATTGTGTATTTAATTGAATAATTATTGTATCATCATTGTGTAATTTTTTAAGAGACATATTTAATCACTAAAAATTAAGAAAAAATACCATGATATAAATAAATATTTTATTATTCAAAATAATATCTATTACCCAAGATATATTCTAGATAACACCATATTAAAAATGGTATATTTATTAATATCATGAAAGCCATATCATTGACTTTTGATTAATTATACTATTATAAACATCATAATCTCATCCAAGTGGTACCATAAGTCATATATAAATTTATATCACGAAAATAAATTTATTAGTTTAAAAATGGACACTTAAATTCGTTCATAACCAACCTTTTCCCCGTATGGACACATAAGAAATTTTTAAGACAAAGAAAGTGACATTTTATGACTTTCTTTGATTTAAATAATATATAATCCATTTTCATAGACAAGTGTCCATTAAACATATATATTTTGATGCTTAGGTGTTAAGGGTAGAATAAAATTAATCAAATAACATTTTTTAAAGTGTTAGATCTTTTTATAGTCCCTATCCTTTTTTATCCTAAATTACCCAATTTACCATTTATCATGGTAACAAAAATTACCAATGTTACTATTTATGTAGGCCAAAAATAGTAGTAAGATAATTAAAAATTTTAGAACCACTGATTCATAATATGATATAATTTTTTTAAATTCAAAAAACATGAAGAATTTAATTTAAAACTAATCTTGTAGATAGAATGAGGAAAAAGGGTTTTAAAGAGAAAACGATCAAAAGTTTACAAAGATTTTTTATCCAATATCAATGTGAAATTGATTCAAATGACCTAAATTAGAATAATGTATGTTTAATTGAACTAATTATACATTATAAATAATTTAAAATGTAGTTTTTCTTTATAAGTAATTTTAATAAAAAGGGATTTTTTAATTAAAATCCTATATTTTTCACAATTCGTCAAAAAAATGAAACTTCTCAAAGAATACAAAAATGATCACCCCAAGATAATTTTAATATTCTAAATTAAAAAAATTTGGTTTATTTTGAAAAATATATTTTCTAAAAATGGTAAAATATATTTAAAATTTTTTTTACGAAGAACGATTAAATCGTCTTTTATAAAAGTTTTTTTCAGAAAAACATTTCTTTTTTTAAAATAATTGTTATTTTATTTAAAATAAATTTATGACTAATAAACATGTGAAAACTATATATTTTAATAGGTAATATAATCTTATTCATTCATTCCATTACAATAGCTAGGCGTTAACTATCATGTTAAAAAATAATATTAATACTATATTGTTGTTTGTTAAAACTCATTCTAACATTTAACAAAAGCTATTGAAGGAACTCGTTGTTCAGTGTAACACAAGACCAACATAGTGTTGTGTGTACCACAAGAAAAACTCAGTTTTTCATGTAGTGCAAGATTATTTTTTTTTTGTGTCTAAATTAATATTCCATTGGTTTAGCATTCACCAAAATCCATCAGAGAATTTTAATTTATTCGAAAAATAAATAAAACTCAAGGTGTTACACATTAACCATTAAATATTATCATTCCATTTTTGAAAAATAATGGGTATTCAAATTGCCTTTTTCATCACTTATAAATGGGGATCATTTATGCCCTATAAAAGTTACCCATCCCCTTAGAAATTTCCATAAACCCATACCCAATTTTCCTATAATAGAAGTCCCTTACACAACCTAGATCCCCTAGTCATCATAAGTTATACGAGTCCCTTCATTTCTAAGGATACATTCAAGAGAATTTTCAAGGTCCCAAAGTGAGTATTACTTAATCACTAACTGTTTATTATTATTATTTCATTTCGAAAACTTTCATAAATATAGTTATATAATTAAATTAGTATCATTATTAGACTAAATTTTAATTATAATAATATAACCATCGTTATTTTTTCATTTCCATCTACTTAGAAAAACATAGGAATATTGATAGTGTGATTCTGTGTACCAGTGCATCCACAAAGAGACATTACATTTTTTACCACCACATATCATTGCTAGTTATATGGGTGGATTTGAATGATAAATGTGACTTGTATAATATAATTATGATTATTAAGAGAAAAATTATAATCCAGAATCATTATCTCTCGTTATTTTGGAAATAAAAACATTAACTTGTGTTGTGTGGGATTTTGCCTCCATAAAGTATCATTTTTCATTTGTCATCTTGATTTTAATTATTTATAAAAATAACATAAAATACCCAATTAAAAAAATATAAATAATACCAACATTATTTTGTTATAATGATATTATACACTTCCTTAACCATACTCACTCATCGAGTTATAATGTGTTCTTATTTGCATCGATTTAACCACCTATATAAATTATGATATGAAAATATATCTATAATTATTATGGGAACTCAAATAATAATATTAATATAATTTAATAATCAAGAAATGATTTTTTTTCATTGTTTTTTAAATGTTATATTAATTATTTAACTAACTGTTAAAATATCATCTTCGGTCACTAAAATTACCAAAATAAGCCAATTCTAATTTTATTTTCACACAACATAAATAAAACACGTATGGAATGAGATAAGATATTTTTAAATAAGGAAAAGTTATATATTCTATTACATTAAATTATCTAGTAATTATTAACTTGATACCTATTAATGAGTATCAAAATCAACTTCATAAATCATCTGCAAAACGATTAATGTTACTAACACCAAATGGTAAGAAAAAGTTATAACTATCTAATATATTCTTAGAAAATTACCATAAATGAAGTATAAATAAGTTAATGTATAAAAATATGGTTATTAAATATAATATTAAGATATTTATTTTTATTCTAAAGTATCTTAGATTGTATTCGAATAAGTGAGGAAACAATGTAAGAGTTTGTACTAACTCATTTTTCATCTATTTAGTTACAAACTTTCTTATTGAAATATATTGATCCAAGTTTGATTTCTTTTATATAAATATTAATTTTAACTATATTTATTCTTTATCTTCTAGTTTTCTACAATTCCTCTTTTTAACATCATTATCTAATGATTCTTACCTAAAATATTATGTTACTTGTAAAGGGTTGTTGTCTCGGTTTCCATTCAATGATGAATGATTTAAAGTATTTCACCTAATATTATTTGACATAGTGTAACCAATAAACATTAATTTCTTTCATCAAACATAACCCTTAATTATGTGTTTTAAAATTTAATTTCTGAATCATTCATTCATATTCTTTCAATTCATTTACTATTCACGTTTTAATGGGGTTTTCATCTTGAACTCCTTTCATTGAGATGTATTTATGTTATGAACATAATTTTATATTTATATTATTTATGCTACCTAATGGATATATAATGATATGAAATATCATTCATTCATGGTATTTTGAGTTCACATTTATTCTCACTCTCTCTCATTCATGGGATTTCTATTTAAATGTTATTCGATTCGTAATAAATTTCATAACTAAAATTATTTATCCTTAAGTACTAAATTATCTAATTGGAATTGAATTTCTTAGAACCATTTTATACTTAAATTTTATATTTCCAACGGTGATTTATCTATTTCTAAGGAGAAGTTACTTCTTTTCATCATAATCATCTTCTTTGATGAAATACCTTCTCAAATAGAATATGGGAATTAGTAAGAATAACTACCATTATTTCCAATGGATATTTATCCTATATGTCCATATTATCCTTCCCAAATATTTATCCATATATTTTTGGAAATTATAATATGGAATAATTCATGTGATCCTCTTACTTTTCATCACCACATTTCAAATGGAAATTTTATTTCCCTATTTATGATGAGGGTTTTTAATAAAGTCATTTCAAAATATCAAACATTTTTACGTATCTTGAAAATATTTCTTATGTTCGACTCTGCCATTTATCTATACAAGTTTTATGTATTTTTCAAGACTCAAATATTACAGATTTATTAAATATTAATTTTTTAACATATCTCAAAAGTTTTCTTTCTATATTTTTTTAAAATTAATTTTCAAAAGAAGAAGGTGAATTTATTTCCTTTACATTATTTATAAAAATAAAAGAAGAAACTTATTTTTAAATTTCTTTATAATAATTGATTTATGATTATATTGAAAATTATTTCCTATGTTTCATGGTTTTACAAAGTAAATTATTTTTCTATTATTATATGATTTTTACTTAAAAGGTTTTTCATGGAAAATGGTCATTCTCATCATGATTCTCAAATAAATATTCTACTATTATTCTGAAATTATTCCTTATATACTTGTTGGTAATTTACCAAAGTTTTCACAAATAAAAAATGTTAAATATATATAAGAGAAATGATCCCTCACTACCATTTTCTTTCCTAATCATCTTTGACGTATAACCATAATTTTTCTTCTAAATCCTTTAATCTATAAATTCCATATTTCTGATTCCATTTATTGATGGGTGTCTACCTAGGTCTCATACATTGATTAATTGGTGAGGTTATTAACTTATCTATATACCCTTTATCTATAGGGTGTAAATAGAATATTCTTTGTTATCTTGATTGAAGGGTTTTTACCTATAATGTTACGCAATGTATTGAGATACCTATTTATTTTCCACAAGTATATAATTTTATGATTATTGATGGAATTATGATTTTTTCACTTATGTTATTACATTTTAAATGATATTAATACCATTTTAATTTCATGAGTTATTTTTGATATGATGAGTGGTTGATTTTAAGTGGCACACATATATAATGATGATTATGTGTTAGGTCTTATATCACCCTCTAATGCATTGTCTTAAGTTGATCTCATGAGATATTTAGGCATATACTTGATGAGTTTGTTTATATGGGTATGGGAATAATTATTTTTCTCACATTTTCAGGCATGTACATAATTATTATGATCACATAAGCATGGGAATAATGCGTATTCTCAAAATATTTCCTTTGTATATGATTAGGCCAACTTTTTAATTTTGTATTCATTACATAAAATGTTGTATACCATGTTTATACCTCTTTTCTATGATTTTCTCACTTTTATTTTATATTATTCTTTATTTAATGATTTATTATCTATTTTTTGTATAAACTTCTTATGAATCCTATTTATACCCATATTCTCATCTTATGATCACTTGTGATCTTTGATGGTTATCACTTCTATTTACCCTTACTTATAATCTGAGAGCATCCAATTCTAATGTTTCTATTTCCCCAAGTTATGATGAAAAGTGATATGTATGATGTGTCTAGAAGAGTGTCATGGTTTGATAATATTTTGGAAAGTATTGAAGACTTCTTATAGATTAATAACATGCTTATATAGTGGGAAAAATGTTGATTATTTGATAAATAAATGGGTATCATTTGTTAAATTTTACCCTAATTATCTAAAACTCTAAGCATAAAGGATTTTGGGAATGTATTATAATGAAATATTTTCTTAAATTTATGTAATTGATATAGTTTTGTCAGTGGGGTGTTATACCACCTACCTCCATATTGGAGTTACCACCTAAGTAAATTTTTGCATGTCCTCAATCGAGCCCATCCATTTATCATCCAATCATATACCACTAACCGATCTCCTATCACATTTCATTCAATTTAAATAATAAATTTTAATAAATTTTATCTAATAATTTTACTTGAACCAATGATGAAGAATCATTTAAAAGATTTTTGGGCATCACCACTTCACCGAAACTACTTTTGATGGTGTCATTTCAACATTTTGAAACATCCTCAAACCATTTCACATGAAAATCCCAATCACTATAGAAAATTTACACCACGATTCCATATATATCATCAATAAAACCTAACCAAAATCACACTGAAATTATGGCTATAAAAGGAGAACCCAAAAAGGAAGCTGCATGAGAAACACACCTGAAACCACCATTGAAACTCACCAAATGAAAATCCCACACCATAGGGGATTGAATATAGAAAAATAGGAGATACATTCATTTAATTCAGACCTCTCTCATATGGCCCTAAACCAAATAATAAATACTGGGATGACCCCCAAAAGATAGTTCTTACCCTCTTTAAAAAAACTCACTCATGCCCCATTCATAGTGCGACCAAGAAGGTCATGTCCAAAAGCCCACCTTCACCTAAAAATTTTATGGAATGACCAAGGGTTATGATCTAAATCACTCTTTT
Organism: Viscum album; assembly: GCA_963277665.1. NCBI lineage: Eukaryota > Viridiplantae > Streptophyta > Magnoliopsida > Santalales > Viscaceae > Viscum > Viscum album. Next base: position 1,293,523,964 of record OY728136.1, read on the forward strand.
CTAGGGAAGGATGAAATTTCTCTCTCCTTTATGACATGGATTTTCTTCCTACATGACATGAAACCCCTACTACAGTTTATTGTAGTGTGACTTATGGGTTGCAATGTCAACAATTGTAGTAATACCATTTCAGAATGGCCTTTGGGCCTTTCTCTACCAATCAATAGAGTAATTAAACCACCAACTAGGCCTCATTAATCTTAAAAAATCATCTTCTTGAGATGTTCTAATTCTCATATTCTAGATCTGAATCCTAATTCATAGAACAACCCTTGATCTTGAATCAAAACCCGAAGTCTATCCAAAAACTGACAACTCATAAATCTATGGGTTGTAAAAGAAACTCCCCAAATTAACACTTACTATCACCAATAATCTTTATTAGTCCTAAAAATTAATCCTAACCAACCATAGTTACAAATTCACTACCAAATAACAGCAGTCTAGCTCTGAATGCTAAATGAGTTTCCTCTATGCAACTATAGATTCCAAGTTGCACGATTTACTAGAGGTCGAGCCACCCACTCAACACTAATAAAAACACTCAAATGATGATCAATCAAACCTATCTTTATCAAGACACTGAATAACCATCAATAAATTCACCCTAAGGCTTATGGTGCTCCCTACCATAAGACTCTACTCATAATAGATGATTATAAAATATGATATTCTCCCCCACAATAATTTTCTAGAAAATATCTTTCAATGGTCATATGGAATTCTCAGTATGGGTTCCACCACACCACACTAGGTTCTATGAAAAAACATCATTCTGAAATCCTTCGGATAACTTCTTCGAAAAATGTATGGCTTCGTCCACTGATGCGTCAACATATCTCCTCACATGATCTTGATTCCTTAACTCTAAAATGCATCAAGTGACTATCCAATACTGAAAACAATGTAAAAGAACAATCCCAATGTAATTCCATGTTTGGATCACCAATAACCCACATCAACCATTATTATCTCTCTACATTCACTAAGACACCCCAAATCTGAGTCACCCTCAAATAACACTAACACCACTTTGAGCTTGATGTCAATGAACTGACTCCATCTAACACTGAACTAGAATTTTCAATCTAGTATTACCCAAAGAACTAGATTTCAATAGATATTATCAAAAACTATAACCATGGTTACACTTTTACCATCCACCGACATGTCTCACTGCATCCACATCCAGTCTAACACAAGGATCATACACCCACATATTATAAGATGTTCCCCACCATAGGAATATTGTTTTCATCGCTATTCTAAACCAAAACAATTGACCTCTATGACCCACACTTCATCCATTACCAAACATAATGACAAGTTGTGGTTGTCCCCCCATACCCAACCATCAAAATGAAACACCAACCACCACCAATTCCCAACCTATCGGGTAAAACATCCTTGGCATTCAGTAATCCAATTACAATGATTACCACACCATAGTACTTTTGATAGTAAATTCACCACTATAAATATTCTCTTACCCCACTCTTCAAGAACCAACCCAAATTAGTCCCAACACCATAACTCCAAGAAAATATGTGTCAAGAAACACACTTGGGTCGACCTTACTATGGTTACTCGATCCATTTTTGATGTCTCATCCCAAAGATATGGGACATATACCATCTCAATAAAACTCAGGCCACTCTTCTCACCCACATATCACCACCACACTATTGACATAGCACTATTCATGTTCATCCATAACCCAACCAATTCTCAACAGACCCGCACACGACCCATTTATCGATTCACAACTCAATCGGCGTTGTGCATACCCAGTGTGAAAATGGCCTCACACATAGATACTTTTTACCTAAAAATACATGAAAAATATCACTCTTATTCTTGAGTATAGTGATCCTCCAAGAAACCCCCTCAAGGGTTGTCCCCAGCAATCCTACTTGATCTCACTCAAATCCAATGACTGCACACTCAGGTACAACCCTGTCAAACAATATGAATCATTCTCCCATGATTAATATTACATCTAACATAGGATCGCATGCCTTACCACTGACTGTGCTCCTCATGTTATCTAACTCATCCAATAACCTAAGGCATATCACTCATTACAAGGCAAACTTCATGATCTCCCAACACATTAAAATTTCTCAAAAGCCATTGGAATATAACCACATGCTCAGACCATGACACTAAAATTTCAATCAAAATATGCATATCTAGGACTCTAACTGGTCCATCCATCTCCACTTTATTTGATACCAAGAACAATTAATTTCACATTCCTTTCCATAACCCTCTCTAGGGTATCTTAAAAACCACCTGGTTTGATTAAGTATAGTTCCACAAATGAGATACATGGGTAAACACCAAATAGGTTATTATTGATGCTTTAAGTAACCAAACCCCATCTTTAAGGTAACCTTTATTTGTCCTCAGATCATCCATCAGGAATCCAATGTTCCTACGAACCCACTAAGGGCTTCTACACATCCCTTGCATGAATGGACTATATAGTCATTGTTAGATAACTCCTTTCCATAAAATCTACATGAATTTACACTATAAATCCACTCATAATTGAATATCATGGTCCATAAGAATATAATAAAAGAAAAATTTTATCTGTGAAAAGTCTAGATAAGTTTTTTTTGGATCTTTAAAGAGTTGAACCTCCATTAGTAAAAAAAATCATACAAAATAATATGTATGTCATGTTAATCCTATATACTGAAAATGATACATGTATAAAAGCCTCTTGTAAATGGTATAAGAGAAAAAACCATAAATAAAAACATATAATAACATATCATATTAAATAAAAAACTCAACAATAATACCATAAACTAAAAACATTAATCTCATTCCCCTTGTAACTATAAATTCCCATTACAAAAGTGTTTATAAACCACTAGTCCAATGTACATCACAAGATTTGAAACTTTCTAATATCACTTGTCTACTATTTCCCTAAAGAGTAAGACAAAAATAATATCTTTCATGTCATTCTGTAAATGCCCAATCAGGTGGCCACTCAATAGTGCTTCATCTTGGTGTTCCATATGGCCTCAAGTGCACATCATAATATATTAGAGGATACTGAAAAATGGAAAGGTCCTAATCAGTACAACGGTTAGAATATTCTCCCAAATTAAAGTAAAATAAATAAAGAAAATAACTAAAACATTATCCATAGAAAACCATTAGAGTATAAAAAATAAAATAAAACACAATTCTATCAAAAATTTCACATACAAAATAAAAAATTCAGACATTAATTGATCACCCACTAGTTCGATCACATATAAAATATAAACAAAAAATATGAAAATGGGCCCTAATACTATCCTTAGGATACACTATACACCTGTTATCGAAATAAAATTTGAGTAACTCTAGCCTAAACTAGTGAAAAACCTATGATCATGCCCATAGAAACATACATATGGTCTCTATGCACACTAAAGTTTTCATACAGGGTGTCAGAAATACATGTTATTAGGTTATCACCATGTTACCTAGTATAGTTGATCTTATGTCTATATACATGAATAAAATAAACATGTCACATAAGTGTTTAGACGTTATGTCCTAACCAAGACACCACTACTCCCTATGCATTATTTTATCATGTGTTAACTAGGACATTGTGAAACCTTCTCATACATACTTAGGTATCATTCCAAAATATCACTATCACCTCACCTAATTCCATTACACCCATACCCAGCTTGTTCCTGGATAATCGGGGTAGGTTTTCTTCAATACCTCAATCCAAAACTTGAAGGGATAGTGTAAGGTCTTAGATCTAAACCTTAACCCACTACCAAATTACTCAAGTTAGGTCCCATCATTCATTCTTTAAATCATGCCATAACTCAACCCTATCACTCTAGGGGGTCCACTATCATGACCCAAGCCTACTCAAGTAAAGTTTCATTATCCCGATCCAAGACTATACATGGAAAGTTTATACTTCATCAACATAAGGACTATATCTTACCTATGATAGTCTATCATGAACCATCTCTCTCTTGGATGGGTCGGTCCTTATGATCCCTCTACCCACCAGGTCTATCTTCTATCACAATCACACATATGTAATAGTAAATAGGGACTATATCCAATCATAAAAGCTTGTAATCTCACCGTATGGGAGATAGTAACTCATAACTAGACTTGTATCCAAGAAAATCTCCCCTCACCCATCAAGGTATACACCAAGTCCCCCAGACCCATCACGAACTTTGATCTTCGATACTATATCATACCCATCACTCATAGGTGACCTCAATACCAATAGTCTCCCACTGATAGGGACAACAATTCATGTTTCAACCCCATAAAACCCCTAATCACTCCTAGTTATGATACCCAAGAACCATCCCAACCCATCCCACTCTAAGACCCTTGTAAACCAAATGAAATGTTTTGGACAATTCTTATGACCCAAACCTGGGTTCCATCTTACATATCCTAATGGAGACCTCTTAACACTTCACCCATAGGAAACCTTCTCTAACTCACACACCGAGTCTCATAGGACTCACCTCACTCATCGCATACACCAAGACTCTCCTCTAACCCTAATAGGGAGTTCTAATCCACCCAAAAGATGTGTGACTATATCACCTTTCATCAACCATCCCCATTCCTCTTTTTCTTTCTCATTAGTCCTAGAAGAATAATCATAGGCTACCCACATCCCATCTCATATCTTGAGACATACCCAAGCCTCTAATCAATTAAATTAGCACCTTTTCCCCAAAGTAACATAGGCATCTAGGAATCCCATAATTCTCATGTTTTCAAGACTACTTATCACGAGCCTATGAGGCCAATTCCATCCTATCTCTTTCTCTAGAAAACTCTCATTCCTTATTCATATACTCGGTCCCATGAAATATTCATGCAACAATAAATCTTCTATAAACAAAAATCTGATATTATATTATAAGTGTGATAACCCAACCTGTTGAGGCCCAACCTGGGTCGGCATCATGCCAAAATTGAAATCCCAAGTCTTAATCTAATAGTCCATGGGCTAGTGACTAGAACATAGTAGGAATATATCAAAAATGAGAGACTTTATCCTAAAGAACTTTTAAAAACACGTGTATCTTCATACACACCATAGTCATATGCAAAGTAATCAACTATGATAAATAAATTCATTCACAACCACTAATATCCCAAGACTAAATACAAAAATAAATAGTCAAAGTAAAGAGGGAAAATTAAGCCCATACAATTAGTAAGATGGTCCAACCTGACAACAAGAGAGAAATTAATCACATAACATAACCACTAGTCTGATAAAAATTGCACTACCATGACCATCAAGTGCCACTAAGAACCACCTAAACCAGGTCCCTATGGATCATTGTCAAAAATTATTTCTTCTTCATAAGACATGATATGTCTAGATAAATCCCATGAAGGGCTCAGTATATACATATCTAGTTGGACATTCCAAAATCACCAAGAATTCATGTATAAAAAATTAAGAGTCTACACAAAACTACAATCAATGGGAGAAAGGAAAGAAAATAACCTGATATTATCATTGAATGATACACATCATAGGGTGAATTATCATTTGTATTTATCAAAAAAACTCAATATTTCTATCTTCTAACTCAATATTATCATGTAACTAACATGATTATTCCCTTGGATGATGTTTTAATATCCTTGTCCAATTTCTATGGTCCAAATAATTAATATAGTGGAGTGTCCCTATCTTGTTTAATATATATATATGGGTAAAATAACAATATGAATATAGAGTGTCTCTACCCCATAAATTTGGGTGAAATACTAACTCTATTTGATTCTATATGTATAGGATATCACCCCTGTGCTCACATGGGTGAAATACCAACTCCTCAAGAGGAACTCAGTCCCAGTGGGTGAGATACCAACTCCACCTATGAATAATGATAAGAAAATATATTCCTGAATGAATTATCCAAGGTTAAGGGGATGTACATGGACTGCCTTGGGGTATATGATGTGTTTTCCCAAGTCATCCACCGGGTTGTGTTATGCCATTCTGAAGGTTTTGGGCATCACAGAAGCTCTAGTGGGAGATTCCCAACTTGGATTTTTTTCATAATAATTGATTAATGCAATATGTAAATTGATGAATAGAATCATGAACAACATGATTTAATCAAATATGAATTGAAATAATAACATCAAAATAAAAATGTAGGATCATAACATAATGATTTAAAATAAATTTATGTAGTTAAATAATTACCTTATGATGAATTCTTAATTTGTTGATGAATCTGAAAATGTATTCACATTATATCATCATAGTTTTATAGTAATATAATATATATTCCCTCCATTAGTAATCCACAAATTCTTTATGAACCTTCTAACATCATTTTAGGAATCTTGGGGTGCTATCGCAAAATATCCAAACACTTTCATCGCTCATCTCTGATCTCCATGAGAATTTCTTCAAAGTAGTATTCTCCTTGAACTCTCTTGAATCTAGATAGGTAGTGGACAGGGATCTATCTTCGTTCTTGAGATCATTCATGGAGAGGGTATTTCTTAGTCTTGAGAGAATTATCTGAATTTCATTGTGCATAATAAATAAAATCAAAACCTTTCAGGTTATAAATAATATAATTAGGTTTAAATAATGCTAAGGATATATAATAATAACTGATTATGAACCAATATTATTTCATTAATCCCCAAAGACCACCATGTCTATAAAATTATTATTATTATTATTATTATTTGACATGAGAAAAATTGGAGTTAGTTAAATATTATTTCTTGAATAAATTGTTTAAATTTTATTCAAATAATATTTAATACTTTTTTTTCATCAGTCCATTAAACTCAATCTACCATCCCTCCACAATATTTATCAGGCTATGAATAATGACTATTTATTTAATAAATTAATATTAATACATTATTCACCAATAAATAAAAATATATTATATTAAATGAATAGTTAATAAATATTCCCCTTAAAAATATTCACTTGAATAACTAGTGGATGAATATATATAATCATGAAAACATTAATAATTATTAAACCTTGTATGGGAATAATTTTTATTCAATATGAAGGATAACAAATAATATTATTATTTGACTATGGTTATATATACACTTAGTGTGTGACCCTCTAGGCCTATTTTTCAATGGAATTAGGCAGAGCTACCCAAACTCCATGTTTAGAACCCAAAAACCCACCAACGAACCTGTAGAAAAAAAAATCTAATGTAACAAATACATACATTCTCATATTAATTCTTACTATGTAATATAATACATTATTCATGATATCTCTAATCAACCAGGTTGCATGTTGGTTCCATCAACCTATGTGCTCAATGACTCTATCTTTAACTTTCCAAAAATGAACCTGACCATAGAAGACAATGTCCATCGATTTATTTAAGTAGTTTTATTCCCATAAAAGGTCTTGAGATATAACATTTTGTTAATTAATAGAATTAAAAAAATCTTTTCCTACATTATTAATTACTAAAATATTACTCATGACACACCTAACATATCAACCCTCACTACAAACATATGTCAAAATGGTTTTCATCAATACATAAAAATACAGGACTAATAAAATTAATTATTATTAATATTAAATCCTAAGGACCAGTACATGTGTATGTAGATAGGAAGATCTAATGACACAATTAAATGTGTATTTTCTACTGGTGGGTCCTGTTCTCATAATCTCCTACACTGGAAATTACCAAGGGTGTACATCGTAAGAAGGTGCCTCAAAGTCCTATTAGTCTTTACCCTTGATATCATGTTCTTTTCTCCCTTAAAAGATATGATCCAGCTCTATAACATATATTTAAGAATAAAATCATGGAACTTATAGGTTCCCATCATGGGAGGGTACAAGTATGACATTTAAATCTGATGGATACTCTTATGAAATTATCACATACTATGTTATGTAGGAGAAAAATCATGATTTGATAATGTGTATAGTAATATTAAAAAAATAAAATTAATCATAAAGTATATAGAATTTAAATCTTGGGAAGAAACTCCAATAGACCGCCACTTTCACTATAACCATATTCTAACAATATATAGTCTGGTAGCTCCCACATGATACTTATTATTCTTCTAAGATAAGGATTTAATTAAGGGTTCTGTCATGTTTTATTCAATAGAAACACTTCTTATTATAACTTCACCACCTTTGAGTAAAATCCATCAATATGTGATACTTTTAGAGTATGTGATTTTCTATTGGTGTGACCTAAGATCCTTTGAGATAGACACCATTGTAGTATTATCAAAAAATAATGTTATGTTGTATGTACTAGTAGTTAATACATAAATCTCTTATGAAATTTTTTTATCCAAATAGGTTCATTTTTTTCAAAAGAAGATGTTATATACTCAAACTTCATTTTAAAATCAGATACAACTAACTACATTGAACTCTTCTAGCTCAAAACTCCTCCATTAATACGGAATACATATCCTTATTATGACTTCAAATCATTATTCTCTATTTGAAATTTATAGATTGTATAACACTATATGAATAGCTCTACATCTCCTCCATACAGTATGAATATATACAAAGTTCATCTTAGATACTTAAGTATATCCTTAATAGTAGACCAATGGTATTCACCAAGATCACCTTGATATCTTTTTACAATGCTCAAGTAATAAGAAAGATCAAGCCTAGTATATAACGTGGAATACATGATTGATCCTATCACAGAAGAGTATGAGATCGTTATCATTCTATCTTCCTCCTCTTGTGTCTGAGGAAACATTATCATGGAAAGATGTATACCATGAGACATTAGAACCAATCCTCAATTGGATTATTCAACACTAAATATGTTTATAATTTGGTCATTGTGTGTACCTTTAATTCGTCCAAGAAGACTCCTAGATTTATCATGAATGATATTGATCCCAAGAATGTAGAAATTTTCACCTAAGTCCTTTATAGAGAATACCTTTTTTAACCAGTCCTTAAATGACTATTAGACTAGTATGAAATTTCTAATAAGTAATATGTCATCAATATATACTAATAGGATAATTACCACACTCCCACTAAACAACTTATAAAAAATAGATTAGATTAGTTCTTAATGAAACCGACATATTTTATATCTTCATTTTATCGAAAGTTTCTTGACCTATATGTTTGATTCAATCCACAAATTGATATATGTAACTTTCATATCTTTTGGGAATTTCCTAGAGTAACAAATCATTCCGGTTGTGTCATATTGAAATATTCCAAAGGGTTCATGTTTAGGAATGTTGGTTTAATTTCCATCTTCAAAATTTTTATTTCATGGTAATATATTATAGCTAGTAGAATTTTGATGGATTTAAACATGGAAACTAGAGAAAATGTTTTGTTGTTTTAAATTCCTTGACATTGTTTAAACCCTTTAGCCACTATATATTTTTATAGGTATTTACTTTACCATTCATGTCTATTTTTATCTTGAATTCCCATTTATATCCACTAAGATTTACATCAACTATATGATAGATCAAAACTCAAGCTTGGTTATAATATATGGAATATATCTCATAATTTATGGATTCTTATCATTTGGTGTATTTTGAGCTCTTTACTTCTTATTTTTAGGGGAGAGGTTCATTATTTTCAACTAATAATAAGTCACTATATTTAGTGACTAAAAATAATAACTTTATGTTTTTCTTACCACTCTGGTGATCCTACATAGAACTTGTGTTCTTGGAACAACTTCTTCTATGAGGACCTATTGAATTTTTTCTTACACCCACTCTTTAATGTCTTGATCATAAAATTAACTATTTTCAATCTTTCTCCCACTATCCTTCTAGTGAATGTGCTCCCTCCTAAGAAATATGTATTATCTTATGATAGTCACCTTCTTATATGAGGTGTTTTATAGGTAGTATCCACCTATTTCCATAGGATACCCTATAAATATACAATTTATTCCTTAGGGTGCTATTTTTTCGTTATATGTTCTTAAAAACACATCATATCCCCATACATGAGTGTGTGACAACATAGATTTATTTCCATACATTAACACATATGGTATTATGTTTTTTTTCTTATTTATTGATTAGTTTATAGTGTGTGTTGTAATATCTAATACATATCCGCAAAAGGATTATGGAATATTTGTATGAATCATCATTTTTTTCACATTGTAAAGTAAGATATAGGTCCTCCTTTTACTGAAATCATTCCACTGTGGTGTGTATGGTGGAGTGAGTTGAGAAAAAACCCAAAATCCGATTGAAAGTTAATAAAATATTAGTTAAGATAGTCAACACATTTATAATATTGGATCTTCTTTATCTTATTACCAAGTTGATTACCCACTTTATTCTTGATTTATTTGAATTTATTAAAGTATTTGGACTTATACCTCATCAAGTAAACATAACATATCAATTAAAGTCATCGGAAAAAGTTATGAAGTAAAAATATCCACATTTAGATTCTATTGGAAATGGTTTTCACACATCAGTGTACAACAATCCTATAATATTTGAAGACCTATCCCCCTATCCAAAAAATGGTGGTTTTCTCATTTTTTCCTTATAAACAAGCATGTAATATTTTATGTGGCCTTAGATCAAAAGAGTCCAAATAACCATCTTGATAGTAATTCTCTAATTTCTTCTCATTTACATGAAAAATATGGTGACGTCACAGATTGGTGTTATATAATTCTTGATAATATGATTCATTCTCTATTTACAATACTTGGTTTTAATAATTTAATACATAAATACTGTTATTTGGTTGTGTTATACCATAAAAATGTCATCATTGTAAAAGATGAATTATTTATTACCAAATCTCAAAAAAATCTTCCTTGTTAAGGAAAGGAATAGAGATGGTGTTCTTAGTAACACTTGGTATAAAATAACTATTCCTTAAAACAAAAATAATTATAGTTAGAAATGGAAGGTGGTATTCATCTATAACTATGGAAATAAGCCTTATTGTATTTTCTAGTCAAAGATACACACCTCCTTCGGAAATATTTTGAAATATATTTGGTTCCTACATTTGGATACAGATGTGAGAACCACAAGATATATTTATTACCCAATGTGTAGATATTGAAATATTAAAATTGATAATAATTTCACATTTAGCTTCCCCTTTATTTTAGATGTAGTTATTCTTTCAGTGGATTAGATTTCCACATACAAAACATGCTACTTAGGTTTCATTCCCCAAGATTTGAATCTTCTTCTTCTTGGAAAGATGGTGATCAGGATATATAGACATGAATTATTATTAGGCACCATTTCCTTGATCTTAATTTTCTTATTCACTGTAAGGATTGTTGTTTTATCATTCCCCATGTCCCTATCAGCTTTGCAAATGAGAGTAAGATGTTTTGAAAGACTCTTCTTGCAATTTTTCATGTTATAATTCATAATAAAAATTGAGATAGAATTAGAAAGTAAGGATAAATGAGATCTTTGCTGATCTCATCAAGAAATTTAATACCCATGATGTCCTAACTCTCTATATATCCAATCCTATTGACTATATTAGGCCTAATATACTCCATGTAAAATTTAAACCCAATCCACTAGGTCTGATTCGGGTGCTACATGATCACATGTGTGCCTCCCCGTATGTAAGTGGTTTTCAACTAAAAACTATGGTATAAGTCTAATATTGGGGATACTATTCCCTTCATATCAAGTAACTTCATAATAAAAAATAATAATAACAGTAAATAATCAGAGTAATCCTAAAAAATAATAAATATGGCATACATGTCATATAATTAACGGGCTCCCAAGGTGGTAAGCATACTAGAGTAATAATTGAAGGTAAATAAATAAAAAAATTGGTTCCTACCAGTGTCCATCTTAGTTCACCACAAAATCTATTCTCCTCATATCAAAATCCCACCATATAGCCATTTCCCTTTGTAAGATCCCTCATGAAATCTACAAGCACACTAAAATTCCTGAGTAGGGTGTGAGTGTAACAATCAGTACGACACCACCAATGCATCCTTCACCTATAATTCTAAATTATAATAGTGAATTCTATTATAATAATGAATTAATAAAAAGAATAAACACATAATTTAAATCTGATTGATCATGTGATAACAAAGCCTCCAAAAACTCTTAGTCATATAGGATTTGCCTCATTATTGATAAGGATGTCAGATAAGTGAAAATAGTACTGCATTTAAGTAACATTGCTCACCCCATCCATATGTTTTTTATCATCATTAATGTATCATGTTATACCATTTCAATCTATATCCCAGCTCACCCCACCTAGACAATGGTTCTCACTATGAACTCCACACATTTCATCGAGTTGATCCCCATCTAGCTAATCCTTTTAATTACCTATGACCCATGTCCATGGGAATCCCATACTAGAATCTCCCATTTAAAAACATATTCATATCCCTCTAATGTTTTAGTTATTACCACCTTCAAATATTTTTTGATTGTGTTTGGTTGGTTAACTGGCCACTTATTCACATCACTTTACAGGGATAACCACACTTTCCTTTAAGGAATTTTGGACCACATATCACCAACCTCAAGGCTCCAACTGATCATCTTGATACCTGAAACTCAATTCCACATTCTATTCAACAAACAAGAAATAAATTTTGTAGCAAGGAAAAACAAGGAAGACCATGATCAAACATTAACTGCCACACATCATCACATTTTCAAAATAAAGTAGCCCCATTGCCACTAGCGGTCTACATACCACTAAGAATCTAAAATTTATTAAGGTATGTCAATACCACATGAATATCATGCTCCACCACCATTAGCATCTTCGAATATCATGAAAAATCCCTCTCTAATGGATAACCATACCATGAAGTATAGTTGTCATGTATAACAAGAAACATTCCTTCAAAGGAATGATAAAAAAGACAAGATATATCATGATAAACAAATATAGAATGACATCATAGGATAAATAATAGTTATATTTCAACATGTGAATCAAGATAAATCCTAGAATCTAGTTACGAAAAGATATACCTTGGTAATAATATCGTAATAGGTACCACGGTCTACACACACCCACATTAGATCATAAGTCAAGTAAGGATATAAATCATTCCAATACATAAATAATAACATGGAAACATATGAAAATGGGACCCCAAAAAGAAAAATAAATGTATACATTATGTCCAATAATGATTTGATGAAAAGAGTTGACTTGTGAATTCAATTGCACCACTTAATTCTCACAGCCTTCGAAAAAAATTAGGATTATATTTATACCCACTGAGAAAAACCCAACAAAACCAATTGTGTATCAATATAATCAGTATTGGAGATGATATCAAAAAAGATATTTTTAGAAAAATAAAATAAAATTATATAAAACATATATGTGAGATAGAGGGGGGGTAAGAGAGTGGCATGAGAGTGGGAGTGGCGTGATTCTATAGTGGAATTCCCCTATGTGTTTCTCACCTCCCCTTTTTTCCCTTTTATAATTTTTTCACTTTATTTCATTAAGTTATTATTTCATTTATTATGCTTTTATATTTCTATTTCATTCTAAAATTGTGTGTTACACCTAACATCATCAGTTTCTTCATTAAATTATCCTTTTAAAATATATTAAATAATCCATTAATATATATTAAAAAGCCATCAATATATATATATATATGAATTATATACATACACACACCCTAATATACATATGTACATATGTAACCCATATATATATATACTTATTTTATATACACATATGTTTATACACCCGCACATGTATATATATACATATATATTTATCCCATAAATATATATATATATATAATTTAATTTTCCACACACAAATATTATTTTCAACTTTTAACAATAATAAATGTTATTATTATTATTATTAAATATACCCCATCATTTCCAACATTAATATTTCAAATAAATATTCCATTGAATTCTAATAAAAGTAAATACATTTTTATTAATACAAAAAAAATCATTTGTTTATCATAATAAATAATTTCATTTTTATTACTTTTACCATTAAATAAAATATTCACCAAAAAAATATTTCCACCAAAACAAAATTATTAATTACGGAAATAAATTTTAATCCTTTTTCTATGATAAAAATAATTGCGATAATAATAATACGATTATTATTTTTATTATCATTATTAACTTCTTAGGAGAAATATTTATGTGACAAAACAGTATTATTGGTTTAAAAAAATCAAAATTAATTTGAAAAAGATCATTGAAAACATATATCCTTCTTTTTAATAAAAATACTTTAACCAAAAAGGTATAAAAGAATTACCCTTAAGTGTGATGTAACCAAACATCCCACATGCAAAAATCTTACATCATGCCTAAGGTAAAACCAAAATTCTTGTTAAATTTTTCTTTCTGATTTTCTATATGAAACCCTGGTCGAGAGATAATCCATTACTTCATAAAAATCACATTTTTTTGATATAATATATTTAATATTTTTATTCTGTCAATTTCAAGGCTCAAAAGGACCTTAAATCCAACACCAGATCAACTCCAAACTCAAAAAATATTTCATATAATATTTCGTGTTGCTAATAGGGCTTCTATCCTTATGTAAATACTTTAAATAATTTATTATGTGGTTTTCATTGAAAATTTACATTTTCAGATAAAAATACGCATAAATTATTTAAAAAAATTGTGTTTTTATTATATTTAAAAAATGAGGATATTATAATTCTCCCCCTCTAATGAATTCTCATCCCTGAGATGTATTTCTCACTGTCTTGTTCCAATAAATCACGTGACATAGAACAAACCACAATATCCCACACCAACATCTCTGAGGTGGAATCTCTCAAATAGAGATAATATTAGGTGCATAAAAAGATCTTATAATGTATATGGGATCACACAGGGTTCTCTAAGGAGTCTAGACTCAACCTATGGTATACCCATCCTTACATTAACCCTAGTATACATCCCTGTATGTTATTTTTAGTTTTCATATATATACTATCACCACAGTATGCTCAGTTGAACTATTAAATGCTAATAAATATATATTATAGCATCATGACAACACACACACACACATATATATCACACATAGAGGAAATTTCCCAAATAGATATCATAAATCAAGGAATTAAATTAATGAATTACAATGCATCATAAAGAAATGTTTATATATGGAATATAAACCTATATTCATATTCATGCTACATAATCGTACGCAAAATATCATAAATCACATATTAAAGTCATGTAAATAACTCAAGGAATATTTTATCAGTCCTAGTAGCAAAACATAAATTCCCAATTTTATAGAAACTCGGAGGTCCTTTTTACAGTGTAGCCTAGGTACTATCATTGTTCACATACCCAAGTCACAACCATACTAACACCTATCTATAATGTCCCAAATCAAGGAAATTTAAAAAGACAAGTTAGTAAAACCAGTACTCAGATAACATTTTCTAACATCCCAACATAATCCACTGGGTCTGAGATGGTTTCTATGTGACATCATGTGGTCCTCCCCTTATACAAGAGGTTCCTGACTAGAAGTGAGGTTCTAAGTATGATAGTGGGAGACTATAACCTCAGTATCAAGTCATAGAACAATAATAGATTAATAATTATACCAATAAATAATA
Source organism: Viscum album (assembly GCA_963277665.1). Lineage (NCBI taxonomy): Eukaryota > Viridiplantae > Streptophyta > Magnoliopsida > Santalales > Viscaceae > Viscum > Viscum album. Next base: position 1,293,539,614 of record OY728136.1, read on the forward strand.
ATATTATTCATGTTGAATAATAGTGATGGAATACATTTTAGATAATAAACTAGCTCCCAATTCAGTAAGACAACCAAAGTAATAAGCACACGTAAATAAATAAATAAATGTGGGCCCTACAAGTTTTAATGCTAGTCCACACCAGATCCATGCTCCTCATCTCATGAGCCACCACAAATCCCCTACCCTTCACTAGATACCTCATGAAATCTATAAGCACACTGAAATGCCAGAGTAGGGTGTAACTACAAAACTTAGTAGGATTGCACCAATGTGTATTTAACCTAGACAGCTCAAGTATAATAGTGTATTACCTAATAATAATCAATTCCTAACAACATTAAACATACAATCCAAAATTGAGTGGTTTTCAATAACTATGTAGCCATGATCCCCAAGTCATATATATTTCAACTTTTTTCTGGTATGGATATCAAATAATTCAAACAAGTACCACATTTAAGTAACATATCTCACCCAACCACGATAGTGGTTGTCATCCAGAACGTCACATGTTCCACCATGCCAATCCATATCCAAACTCACCTCACCAAGATGGTGGTTGACACCAAGAACACCATGCATTCCATCAGCTCAGTCCTCATATAGGTTATCCTTTTAATAACCCACAACCCATATTTGTGGAAAGCCAAAACTGATATCTTTTAGTCAACCACTTATGCACATACCTCTACAGTGATAAACACACTTGCCTTTAAGTACCATTAGACAAATTCATTTTGTCTTACCACGTAACACCACTTGATTTTATGAAATATTTTTTTACAAATAAATTAAATTTCATAGATATATTATTTTACATGTAACACTGAGTTTTAATTAACCGCAATATACTATTTATATTATTATTTAAACTTGAATATTATAAAATGTATTTTTAAAATTGGAGGTTTCAATAGGAATAAAAATATTTTGAAAAATAATTTTAATTTTTTAAGATATGTAAAAAAAATTATAAATTAGTACTTAGTTTTTATTAAATCCGTTATATTATTTAAAAATTTATTTTTCTAAAAAAATATATTTCGATTACTTTTTTTGAAAAAAAAATAAAATAATATTCAACCAATTTTTGAAAAAAATGAAAAAAAAAAATCATTTCTGGAATTGACATGACAAAATTAACTTATAGTGAATTTTTAAGATTTTTCTAAAGGTTTTAATTTTTAAATTAATAATGAAAATTAATAGTTTTTATTGAAAACTTCCATTTAATTTAAAGAAATTATAAGGTACCATTTTATTTTAAAATGTTTTTAAAAGTAAAATTTGTTCAATTTTATTTTAATTAATCTAATATAGCACATTTTAATCAAATTTAAATTTAATTTAGATAATAAAACTTTCTTTACTTATGAAGATTTTCTCTTAAAAAAATAGTATGTTCGCTGCATCTGTGGGTTTAAGACTAAATTAATTTTTTCCACTGATGTGAATGAAAATTTAAAAAATGGATTCCATATTTTTAATCATCATAATTAATATTTTATAATAAGGTTAATTTAAATTTTAGTTGAAATTAATGGTAAAAACTATAAAAAGTATTTACTACAGTTATGGTAAAAATGGGTTTACTATAGGTTAAACTAAAAATATAAGGGGTAAAATGATATTGATAATATTAAAACTCAGATTTTATAGATTTAATTTGAACTTATATCATTTAAGGTTTTATAATGATCCATTTTTGATCTTTTTTTAATATTAAAAATGCGAGTACACCTTTTTCTTTTCAAAAACATCAAGTCTGTCCTCTACCCCACTTATAAAAGACCATCCCATATCATCTCCTATTCACAATTACAACACCTTTTTTAACCAATACCTACAAAAAATTATTACTTAACTATACATTCACATACTAGAGGTTTTATTTTGACTATTTCACCCTATTAATAAGGCTTTAGGTATAAACCTAAAGAGGTTCTCTAGAGAAGAGGTAAAACTATTAAACTTGTGTTTTTATTTATTTATTCTTCCACTTATTTCCAGTATTCTTAAAATATGATTATATAATAATAAAAAGTATCTACCATATATTAATATTTTATTATGTTAATTTTATAACCTATATCTGTCTCCACTTCCATCAAATGGGAAACGAAACGGTCAATCATGTGTATAGCTGACTACCGCCTCACGAACCAATGTAATTAATTTTCCATAACCACCTCTCATGGATGAATATAATGAAGAATTTAAAATATTTTAATTATATTTATGAAATAATTTTACATTTGGAATTATTATATCACATATTTATTTTTACATTCCATTCTTGGAGAACATGATAATGTTACTCATGCGTACGGTGAACTACTACCTCGCAAAGTGATGTGATTCTTTATTCACATACACTTTCCATGAAAAGTAATAAGGATACATTTAATGAATATATGTGATATATATATAAAATAATAATTACTTTATAAATTATATATATTATTTACCTTCTTTGTGTTCCATCCATCAAGAAAATGGAAACACCTTTCAATTGTATGTACGGCCTACCATCTCCACGAAAAATATAATTTATTTTCTATCTATAACATTTATATATTACTCTAAAAACATATATAATGAATATATATTATAATTATATCATTTTTAATATTATGTATATTATGTAACCATTATCAAAGAAAAATTATCGAAACTACCAAACCAAAACATTCATGAAAAACTAAGTAATTATTACCCAAAACGTGATTTTAACATTGAATTGTTAATGAGTAGGTAATAAAGGGATATAGGTAAATCATATATGGTATGATAAATATGAGTGTATTTCTTTAATATATTTATAATAAACCAATTTTTATTATACTATAGGTTCAAACATGAATGAAGGAAGTTGAGACTTAATGTAAGGGGTTTCCAGACACTCTTTTAATTTCAGGAGATGTATACCATATTCACCACTCGTTTATTTTTTGTGGTGTATATACTTAACCTTTGAAATTTTATATCATCAATATTTTTATTTTCATTTTATTTAATATTTAATTTTATTTTATTCTTTTTCAGGTCTTACGATTCAAAAGTTACAAAATCATATAAGGGATTTTTGTCTCAAATTGTCTTCCTTGGGACATATGCTATATTATGAATCTATCATATTTTATGAAGTTTATATATATATTCATTAACATGTTATATCATTACTTTTTTATTCTCTTTAAATTTAATGTTTCATTTAAATATATTCATTCATGGGTCTTGTGATTCAAATGTTACAAAGGTGGTAAAGGTTTTAAGTTACAATCTTATTATTTATTTGGATTGTTTGTGATTAGGATTGTGATGAAGAAATATTATGAATTACCTCTCACGAAAAAAATTTATTTTATTCTCATATGTTTATTTCTGGGTAATAAATTTTCTCATTTCATTTTCTTCTTTTTAATTTTTATTGAGGACAAAATTATGTTTTTCAAAAGAAAAAAAAAATCAACTTTATTTCTCTCTTGGGATGAAAATAATTTTACTTCCATGTCCATGTTTCCAAAAAAAAGATTAAAAGAAATATTTTAAAACATTAAAATGGTATTTTAAATATTTTTTTATCAATATTTTAATTTTTACATAATTTATTAAAAAAATTATTATTTTTGTTTTCTGAACAAGGCTAATTTAACTTTTTATCAAAAATGTGAAAGGAATATTTTTTTAACACGTACAGTATAAAAAAAAATTTCCTTCAAAAACACTAAATAATTTAATATTAATTTAAATATATTAATGGTTCTTTTAAAATTATATTTTTTCCATTATATTTGGGAAATTTTTAAATTTTGAATAATTTATTTCAAATGAAAAGGATACTTTCCTAAATAATATTTTAATGGTCTATTTATATAAATTTTGTTCATCAACCTCAAAAAAATTTGTTGTTTCTTATCTTTTATTGAGGATATGATCCAATGGTCCCATATTTATTGTTTCTCTGGATAGTTTATATTTATCTTTATGATGAAAATATTTTTAGGAAACCCATTTCTTTCTCATGGGGTATGCTATGTTGAAATGTTTATGAATCCCATTTCATTTAAAGGGTTGTGATATGATGAATGTTTTATGATCTTGTGGAACAGTTACGTATTTTTTTCATTATGTGATAGGGGTTAAATTATGATAAATATACGTAGTTATGTTATAACCATAGATGATGGTTACGTTATAACCATGGATTTCTATTACGTTATGACCAAGGATGGGTGGGGCCTATATCTCCCTCGGATATATTTGGTATAGACTGATATCTCATGATATAAACATGATTGTAATGGGGAGTGGACCCTATTGAGTAAGGGACTTTGTCTACTATGTTATTATTATGAGTGAACCTTGACTAAAAATATGGTTTGGGTAGTTAACCCATTCCACTATAATAGCCTTGTAAATGATCTTTGACAACAAATAAATGACTTTCTATGTTAATGTGTTGTCAAAAAATATATGTATTATGCCAATATTAATCTCGTATGCCTAATTTTCTTTGATTCTGTTATTATTTATGTCTTGTGAACTTCTACTATTTATTACTTGACTCATGTTTATGATCTATGACATACAGGGTATGGTTTTAAATGGTATTCTCTTATTTCCATTCCCATATGTTCTCATTATGTAGATATCACCCTTATTTCCCTTACTGATCATCTCAGCTCACCCCTTTATTATGTTAATTTTCCATAGGTTATGAAGAAATTTATTTTTTATGACATGTTTAAAAAGGGTGATTTTTATGAAGAAATTAGTGGGAGATGATTCACTTCACCTATTAACCAATTGTTTATGTATACAAGTTTCCAAAGGCACTATACCTATATGATTCTAGCATGAATCATTATATTATGTAATGAATATTATTCTCTTAAGATGTAATATATATGTATGTGAAGTTTGGATCTTTATATTTGGTATTTGATAAAGGATTATTAAACCTTAGGAAAGTTGGATGTGAAAATGTTAGTGTGAACCATTAGGATAGTCCTAAGTATAGGAGAACATCCTAAGTTATGATAAATAAAGCGGTGTGGTTTTTCTAGAAAAACATCCCCGTCTAGATATTATAAATGGATGTGGTAATGGAACAGTTCTATCAAGGGGTAATTAGTCCAAAAGGGGTGAATTGACCTCAAATCGGTCATCACCTGGTGTGTGATAATGGGCATTGCTACACACCATGTTTGAAAATCATGGGGGTATGTTTTGAAAATTCACAAATACTTTATGAACCATCATTAAGTATTTGAGTAATGACCATGAATGGCCTGGGTTAAGACAAAGGATTCATAGATTTAAAAGGAGATTTCATGATTTATATATCCTATGAAGAGTTTTTCAAGGTTAATCATTCTAATTAAATATTATTGATGGTTATACTAACCATTTTCGTTTTAAAAAGGTATTGAAGATCAAATAATGAAGTTGGGGTGGTGATGGGTATGATAAAATATTGAAGTAGCATATATGATATTAGTAATATAAATTCCCTTATGTCATGAAAAGTGTTTCAGAATATTAATTCCAATCCCAATGATTAGATGTTGAATTTAAAGTGAAACCATCTAAAGTTATGGAGATCACATATCAAGTCTATGATTCTTCTCTGGTTGGTTTTTGTGTGAGTGTGCTTCCTCTAAACCTTTTTATTCTCACTATGGTTGAATTTAATATTTTAATAGGAATGGATTGTATTTTTCTATATAAATTCCAAACCAATTTTCAAGGAATGGAAGTCATATTTGATATTCTATACCAGTCTATGATCTTATATTAGTGAAAACATGTATATAAACTTTGTATAGAGATCACATCCATTGTATGGGTCATGATTACCATTCAAAAGGGGTGTTTATCTCATATGGTTGGTGAGAAAATCAATATCAATTATGTAACTATTATGTGGGTGTTTTTTGAGGTATTTATAGAATAGTTTCTTAGTATTACATTAAAAAATGAAGTTCATTTCACAATAAAATTCATACATAGTGCTACACCAATTTCAAATAGTCCCTATATATTGGACCAAATTGAGTTACATTAATTGAAGAAGTAACTCTAGGAGAATCTTGAAATCGGATTCATTCATCCATGTGTGTCACCTTAGAGGGCTCCTGTTCTTTTTCTTAAAATGAAAGATGGGTCAATGAGACCCTGGATTGATTATACTGGGTTAAAAAAGATCAAAATCAACAACAAGTATTAGCTACCCTATATTGATGACTTTTTTGATAAACTTCATGGATCTTAATATTTTTCCATTATTGAGCTTAATTCTGGATATCATCAATTGAGAGAGAAGAATGGGGATAATCTAAAGACATAATTCCACAAAAATAATGGGAAATATGAATATATTTTGATTGCATTTGGTCTTACTAATTCCTAGGCTATCATCATGGATTTAATGAATATAATATTTTTAGATTACCATAATCATTTTATGGAATTATTTATAAAAGATATTCTTATATATTCAATGTGAAATGAAGAGAATGAATATCACATGATAATTTTACTAAAAACATTAAGGACAGAGAAACTGTATGAAAAGTTTACAAAGTGTTACTTTTGGCTACAAAGAGTTTCATTTTTGGGTCGTATAATCTCGATATAGGGTATATTAGTAGTTCCGTCAAAGATGGATTCTATTAAACATTGTCCCGGACTGACCATGGTGACTGGGATCCATAGTCTTCTTGGTTTATCTTGACATTATTGACCATTTATAGAGAAAATATCAGGATTATAAAATCAACTCACCAAGTTATCTTGGAATAGATCTAAGTTCCTATATAAAGATGAATGCAAGGAAATTTTCAAGGAAAAAATAATATTAATGATCACACCTATAATTATATTACCCTACAATGGATAAGGGTTTGTAATCTATAGTGATTCATCTATAAATGGATTAGGATTCATTCTCATGTAGAATGAAATGGTTATATATTATATTTATTTATAATTTAAGGTTCATGAGTGAAATTACCCTACTCATTATTTAGAGTAAGATGCTGTAATTTTTTGTAATAAAGATATTGAAGAATTATATTTTCAGAGAAAAGTGTGATATATATATAGATCCCAAAATTTTAAAGTATATACTCACATAGAAGGAGTTACATATGTGCTAGAGAAGATGGTTGGAGTAGATTAATGATTATGACTGCTTAATCCATTATTACCATAGGAAAGAAAACAAGATGGATGATTCTTTGTGTTGAGAGGATTATACCAGACTATCTATGATGAGGATCAAAAAATATCCAACATTTATGTATTTTTAAATAATAGATCTTAAAATCATAAAGGAAGGGGATAAATATTGTCTTTCTCAAATTAGTGTTCAACCATCTATATAAGTAAAGATTAAATAAGTGAGGATGCATTATGTAGAGATGTAAAATATGGATAGAAATGTTCCAAAGTTTTATATTGATTATTGTGGAGTAATAAGGTTCAGAAACTATATTTGTGTCCCTTAAATAACGTTTATGAAGGAGTTATTAGAGGAGTATCATAGTTCTATGTTATCTATTCATCCTAGAAGTACGAAGATATATTGATATTTTAATGAGTATTTCTGGAAGGATGGAATGAATGGAAATTTTGTAGAGTTTGTATCTCGGCACATAGAATGTCAATAACTTAAGTGTAATGTATAAAATTCTAAGGGGAAGTTATAACCATTACCCATTAAATATTGTAAATGAGAAAACATCATAATGGATTTTGTCATCGGAAACTCCAAAACATCTGAAGGTTACAATGTTATATGGATTGTAGTCAATGACCTTAAAAATTTAGAACAATTCATCATTATCAAATAATATTTTTATATGAATCAATTTTATAGGATATTCATTAAGTAATTTATAAGGTTTTATAGAGTACCGCATTCCATTTTATCTAATCTGGATTCGACGTTTACCACAACATTCTAGTGAAGTCTTCAGCAAGAACTTTATATAGAGTTGAGATTCAACATTTTGTATCATCCTTAGATATATGGTTAGTATAAGATAAAAATTAAAACCATAGAGGATATGTTGAAATATTTTTATATGGATTTCATATGAGTTTGGAATCCACACTTTCCTCTAGTTTAGTTTTTTATACAACAATATCTTTCATTTAAGCATTCAGATGTCTCCATATAATGTCTTATATGGAAATAATTGCAGAACTCTGATGTTTTAGGATGAAGTTAGAAAAATAGAGAAATAGGGGAAAATATAGTGTATGAAATGGTCAAGAAGGTTAGATTAATTCATCAACACATAAGGGTTTCACAAAGTTAATTTAAAAGTTACGCTGATAATCATCAATGTTATCTAAAATTTAAAGTTTTTGAGAAATTATTTATGCAAATTTATTCAAGGAAGAGGGTTATGAAATTTAGTAATAAATTAATTTTTTCCCAAGGTATATTTTCCCTTTCAAGTTTCATGATCGTATTGGGAAGGAAACGTATCACATGGCACTTCCACAAAACCTCTCTCAAATATATGATGTGTTCCATATATCTCTCCAAATAAAGCACATACCAGATCCTTCACATGTAATGAACTCAAAGCACATACATCTAGAACATGATCAATATAATTAAGTAAAACTGATATAGATTTTATATCATAGATAGAAAGTGCAAAAAAACAAGACCACTCACCTGGTCAATGTTTTGAAGCAAAACTACCAATTTAAAGAAGCTATGTGGGAACTTAAGGATATAATGAGAAAGAAGAATCCTTATTTTTTTATATCAGGGTGTTGAATTTTGAGCGTGAAATTCATTTCAACATGGCTATAATATAAAAACATGATATTTAATGAAATATATTTTCAAATAAATTTAATTTCATAGATAGCTTGTGTTACACACAATACTAAGTTTTCATAAACTACAATATAATATTCATATTATTATTTAAAATTGAAAATTAAAATATAAATGTTAAACTTTGTGGTATTAATATGAATAAAAATATTTTTAAAATTAAATATAAATTTTTTAGATAAATAAAATAAATTTTTAAATAAGTTCTTAATTTTTAGTAAAGTCATTATATACTTCAAAAATTCCTTTTTCTCAAAAAAATGTTTTTATTTATTTTTTTGAACAAACAATATAAATATATTTTAAAAAATTATGAAAATTTATTTGAAGATATAATTTTAATTTTTATAATCAATGTTACAAAATTATCTTAGAGTTAATTTTTGAGATTTGTCTGAAAATTTGTAGTTTTTCTATGGATAGTGAGAAATAAAGGTTTTATTGAAAAATAACTTTTTATTAAAATAATTTATAAGGTTAAATTTTGTTTAAAAATAATTTTAAAAGTAAAATTATTTAAATTATATTATAATTAATCCCATATAGTTCATTATAATCATATTTATATTTAATTTATATCTCAAAACTTCCAATACTTATGAATATTTTATCTTTGGAAAACCATTTTTTTAACTCCACATATAGGTTTATCTTTAAATTAAATTTCTCCAATTATATGAATGAAATTTTAAAAAATTTATTAAATAATTTTAATCATAGAAATTAATATTTTATAATATGGTAAAATTAATTTTTGGTTAAAATGAAAAATAAAAATAGTAAAAATTAATTTCTGGGGTTGATGTTAAAACGGGTTGAGCCAGTGCTTAAACTAAAATGATAAGGGGAAAATGACCAATAAACTAGTAAGAACCCCATTTTGTGACCATATTTCATCCTTATCTCAAATAAGGTTCTATTATAACCCATTTTTTATCCTTTTTCTTATTTGAAATTTGGTTGCACTTTTTCTTTTCAAACATTCCAAGTGTTTCCTCTCCCCCACTTATAAAAGGACACCCCCTCTTTTCTCCTCTTCACAATTACCAAACCATTTGGTTCAGCCAAGAACTATCCAAAAATATTTATTAATTCTATCCCCACATCTTAGAATAATTATTTTGATTAGGTAACCATCCTAAGATGTATTTAGGTATAAACTTAAAGAGCTTTTCTAAAGAAGAGGTAAAATTATTAAACTAGTGTTTTTGAATTATTTATTCATCCACCTCTTTAAAATATTATTCAAATATGATGATATAATATAAAAATTATATAAATTATAATAATATTTTATTATGTAAATGTAATATTTGGTATCCATATCCCCTTCCATCAAATTGGAAATGAAACTTTCAATCATGTGTATGGAAGACTGTCGCCTCGCGAACCAATGTTATTCGTTTTCCATCACCACAACTAATAGATGGATATAGTGATGGATTAATAATATTTATATTATTTTTATGAAATAATTATACTTATATAATTATTATATCACATATACCTTCTTAGTTTCTATTATGTTGTAATATTATAACGTCGCTTATGTGTATGTCGGACTACCGCCTCACGAAGTAATGTGATTCATTTTTTACTAACAATTTACATGGAAGTTAATAAGGATATATTTAATGAATATATGTGATATATATAAAATTGTAATTATTTTTTATAGTAGATATATTATTTACCTTTTTTCATTCCATCCATCGAGAAAAAAGAAAACATCATTTATGCGTACCGACGTCTTACCGTCTCCATAAACGATGTAATTAATTTTATATCTATAAAATTTATAGGCTAAACTAAATATATATATATAATAAATATATATGATAATTATATCAGGGTTAACATTCTATATATTATTTAATATTTATCTAAGTAAAAGAATAGAAACCATCAAACGAAACATACATGAAATAAAAATCTATTATTACCTGAAACATGATTTAAACATTCAGTTGTTAATAAATGAGTAATAAAAGGTTATAAGTAAATAATATAAGGTATGAATCATATTATTATCATTCTATAATATATTTATATTAAACCTATGTTAATTATACTGTATTTTTGAACATGTACAAATGAATTCAATCATTATCCTAAACATTCAAATAATAATATACCATATTATTGGAAAGTCCTCTAAGCGGCAGCGTCTCCCTATGTTATCCCTCTAGGGTTTCTTTGGTTGATTTATTTTGGGGGGGCATGTGTTGTCTCCAGCATCGTCTCCCCCCACATCCCCCTTCTTAATTATCCCCCCCCCCCCTTCTCCCATCCCCCCCTTCTCCCTTACCTTCCAAATTCTTTTTTCATATTTCCCCTCTCCTTCTCTCACGTTTGATACCTTTGGAGACCTTGGCCCCTAGTGTAGCCCGTGTCGGCACATCCCCTACTCTTCCCTTCGAGTTGGCTGCATTTTCGACCCCACTCTGGCCTGGTGCATCAGTCCTTATTGGGATGTTTTGGGATGTGTGGGTCGAGTCCTATGGATTTCCCAGATCCATGGCTTGCATCCAACCACTTCTTTATTATGGATTCAAGGGTTTGAGTTGGAGGTCCTAGCAAGGATTCTTCTCTGTCGAGTCCAAGTCCGATTCATCACTGTTCAAGCATCATGTGCCTTCTCCAATCTCCAGGTCGGACTATTTTATTGTTTCATGGTGGCTCTGGGATGTGAACTTAGTTGGCCATGGTGTTCCGGGAGGTGATTCCAGGCCTCAATCCGAGCTATGTTGGTCTTCTTCATCATTGATGTGGATGGTTCTAGTGTGGAGTTATGAAAGATTTCTTGTCTTTGACTACAGCGTCCACTTTGGATCTGGTTTGGTTTTTGGATTTATGTTATCATTGAAAGGTTCTGATGCTTTTCTTGTTATGGTTCTATTTCTGGTTGATATCTATTCGTTTTTGTGCATTTTATGTGCTTTGGCGGCCTCTGTTGAGTGGTGTTTGAACAGCAGTGAAAACAGTGTTGATCGGCAATGGTGATTCTTGCAGTTTTTCAATTAGGATTGAATGGTTATATGGTTTCATTTGGTCTGGTCACCAGATCCGGTTGTGATGGAGGTCACTAAGGAGTAATATGGTTCAATGATGGCGGATAGTAGGCGATGATGGTAGATGTAGGCAACAAGACTCCGCCCTCACGGTGGCCCATGGCTCAAGGCCTCCTCGGGTTGGGTATCCATTTTTGAATTTTATATTTGGTCTAAAATTGTAATTAGGTATCATTCCTAACTTCTATGGTTACCTCTTATCCTCAAAAAGGCTCTTTTGAAAATAAAAAATAGAATTTTCAGTTTAGTTACAAAGGAATTCAAGACTTATGATAAGGGATTTCTAGACTCTCTTTTAATTATGGGATACATGTGTCATATTCACCACTTGTTTCTTTTGTGTGGTGTATATACTACCCATTTTAAATATTATATCACGAATACATTTATTTTCAGGATATTTATAATTTTTTAAAGTTATTATTTCATGGGGATTACATTCAAAAGTTACAAAATCATGTAAGGGACTTTCATCACAAATTTTCTTCTTTAGGAAATTTTTAATTTTATTCACCTATATAATTTTATGAGGTGTTTATAGAGACCATTTTACATGTCATATAATGAATTTATTTAATCTCATATAATTTATAATTTCATTAAAATGTATTCTTTCTTGGGGCTTATGTTTCAAACATTACCAAAGTGTTAAAGGTTTTATGTTACAATCTCAATATTTATCGAGGTTATTTATGATTAAGTTTCAAATTATGATATATTATAATATAACTCTAAATAAAATCATTTATTTTATTATACTAAAATTATTTTTAGAGAATACATATTTTCCATTCATTTTCTTCTTCTAAATATTTAAAAATACCAAAATAATTATTTTAATTAAATACACTTTATTTCTCTCTTCGGTCAGAAATCCTTTTTCTTCCACATCCATGTTTCCAAAAAAAATTAATGGATGATTTTAAAATTATCTAATTATTTTTTATAAAATGTTACCCACATTTTAGTTTTTACCAAATGGTTTAAAATTAATCTTCTTGTATTTTTCTGAAAAATGCTCTTTTAACTTTTTATCAAAATTGTGAATAGAATATTATCATTAACTTGTATGGGACGAACAAAATTTTCTATCATCATGACCAATAAATCATATTAATATTCATTAAAAAAATTCAAACCTATTTTTATATAAAAAAATTTCCTTAATATTTGGGAAATTTTAGATTTTAATGAATTTATTTCAAATAGAAATGATACTTTCTTCCAGAATTTTTTATTTATCTTTTTATAGAAATTATATTCATCAATGAAAAAAAACTTTAGTGTTACTTATGTTTTACTAGGGATATATTAAAATGGTACCATCATTATTTTTTCTCTATATGGTTTATTTTTATGTTTATGATTACAATATTTTTATAAAACTCATTCATTTCCCTTAGTTTATTTTATGATGAGATGTTTATGAAACCCATTTTTTTTCATGGGTCATTATATGATGAATGTTATTTGATTTTGGGTCACAATTATGTATGGATTTTATTATGTAATGGTGGTTACGTTATTACCTATGATTTTGGTTACATTATAACAAAGGATGGGTGGGACCTATTTCTCCCCCCAGTGCATTGGGTAAAGATTTATATCTCATGATAAAAACATAACTGGAATAGGGAGTCAACCTAATTCAGTATGGTACTTTATCTACTATGATATTCTTGGGAGTGAACCTTGGCTAATATGATGGTTTGGAGAGTGGACCCATTTCACTATGATGGTGTTGGAAATAATCCTTGACTATAAAATAAATGATTTTCTATTCTTATGTGTATGCCACAAATCTATGTATTATGCCAATATTATACACTCATGGATCATTCTCTTTGATTATATTATTATTCATGTCTACTAAACTACCATGATTTATTCTATGACTCAATTTTATGATTTATGATATGCATGTCATGGTTTTCAAATGTTACTCTCTTGTTTTAATACCCTTTTTCTCACATTATGTTGATGTCCACTTGTTATGCTTACTAATAATTTGATCTCATTAATTTATTATGTTTATTTTCCCTTGGGTTATAAATAAAGTCATTATTTAAGATATATCTAAGATGGTTTCCATTATGAAGAACTTAGTGGGATATTATTTAGTTAATCTATAAACTAGTTGTTTATGTATCTAATTTTCCAAAGGCACTAGACCAATACAATTTTGGTGTAGATCATTATGTTATGTAATTAATATTCATCTATTAAGATGTAATATATATGTATGAGAAGTTTGGGTCTTTTCCAACTAGTAAATTATGTGCATTCCTCTATAGGGATAGTCATACCCACCTTTAAGGATGTTTTCACTACATCACAATAACCTCAAGGATCCACCTAATCATATCAATATCTAAAACTCAGTTCCACAGTTTATACAACACAAGAACGAATAAATTTCATGTAAAGGAACAACAAGGAAGACCAAGATCAAATGTCGGGAGACACACATAATCACATGGTCATAATCAAGCAATCCTCATAGAAACCTATAATATACATGCCACTCGTAATCCAAAAGGAATCAAGGTACATCTGGGCCACAAGTCTATCATGATCCACCACCATCATCATCATTGAATTCAAGAACACTCCCCCTCAATGGGATAACCATACAATGATGTTCACCAATAACGTGTACCAACTACCATACCTAAAAAGGAAAGATAATACCAGACAAGATATAACATGATAAACAAACATAGCACGACATCATGATATAAATAATAGAACTAGGTCAACAAGTGAATCAACATCGAGCCTGGAATCAAGATACACTAAAATATCCCAGGGAAATAATATCATAATAGGTCTCACAAGATAAATATACACCCACATGTGATCACAAGTAAAGCATGAATATCAATCATTCCAACACATAAATCTTTACATCGAAACATGTGTAAACGAGAGGCCAAAATTGTAACAAGATTAAAACTGTAGGAATAATATCAATTTTATGATGATAAGAATTGAAATCTAATTTAAATTTCACAACTGAATCATCGATTCCTTCAAAAACAAATTTAGGATTAAATTTCTACTCATTGAGATGAACCCAAAAACACCAAAGATACATTATTCTGATTAGTATCAGAGAAGCTATCAAAGAGAGAACTTCATAAAAAATAATAAAATGATATATATATATATATATGAGTGTGAGAGGAGAGAGAGGAATGAGAGAGGGAGTGGTGTGAGTGTGGGTAGGGATTCTCCAATGCACTTCCCACCACCCCCTTTTTCCCTTTTATAATTTTTTTATCTTTATTTCATTAAATTATTAATTACTTTATTACACTTTTTTATTTCCCTTTCATTCATAAATCATGCGCTACTCCTCACCTCATTAGTTTCTTCCTTAAATTCACATTTTAAAATAAATTAAATAATCCACTAATATAAATATATATATATATATATATATCATTCATATATATATATATATATATATTTATACGCATTTCATGTATATAAACACACCTTTATATATATATAACCCGTATATATACACATTATATATATACACACATTAGTATATACACCCTCATATGTATATAAATGTAAATTTTCATCCTTTTTCTTCGATATAGATAATAATAATAATAATAAAATTATTATTGTTGTTTTTAAATATTGAAAAAAATATATTCAGATAAAAAATAATATTATCAATAAAAATAAATAAAAATTATTTGATAAAATTATTTGGATATATATATTATTTTTTTAATAAAAATTATTAAACCAAAAAAGGATAAAATAATTTCCCTTATCAAGGATGTAACCAAACACTGGATGTGTACAAATATTATATCATGCTTAGGCTAAATTCTATATTTTGAATTTAAGGGTTTTCTTAGATTTTCTATCAAAATCACAGATCATAAAATATTCCATTATTTCATAAAAAACATGTGTTTGATATAATATATTTAATATTTTCATTCTATCAATATCAAGGATCAATGGGCCCCAAAATCCCATGCTAACTCAGCACCTAACTCAAAAAATATTTCATAGAATATTCCATTATGGTAACATGGATTTTACAATTTCATAAATCCCTTAAACCATTTATTAAGTGATTTTCATTGAAAATTTACATTTTCAAATAAAAATAATAAGAAATTATTAACAAATAGGGTTTTATTACCAATAAAATTTGAGGGTATTACACTTATACTCTCTAAGTTTTCATTTAAATAGTTCATCAAATATCTCATATCTTTCTTGTCTCACCTTCTCTTAATAGAGGACATAAAGGTGATAAATCCTACAATATATATCCATATCCTCATATATATTCATAATATCATTGATTGTGGAACATAACATGAAATATTGGACATATGTGGTATTTTCCAAATGTATTTTTTAGATAGAAAATTCTTCCTCAATAGAATCATTTCTAGGTGCTTTAGGTATAGGGACTTCAAGCACATAGAAGTTCCTTTCATGGCATAGGATAACATACCATTTCCTTTTCCAATCTGGGAAAATTTTTTCTGGTCAGAATGTTATCCTTTTCAATTATGGATCTTAATAATATGGTTGAATTCACAGTTATCATTTCAAAATTTAAGAAGATAAATATGTTATTACTTTATTTGATAAAATTAGATGAGAAATATTAATTTTATTAATCTCACACTTTTAATTTGAAACCAAATAGACCTCACCATTAGACTGAAAATATCATATTTCTTTGTTTTTTAGCGGTAAAGATCTATATTCCCCTATTTATGACCTTTATTGAAGTCTTTAAAGTTATTTAAATATATTTTTGTATGTTTAATATTACAACTATATTAATTCAGAATTTTCTGGCCTATTGAGTAGACTCCCCAATCCTAAAATCCTTAAAATGGATTTCCTCAACACTTTTCCTACTGGTTGCACTGTGTCTCATGGAGGTGATCAGACCTTAATGAATATAAGGATAAGTTGAACCAAAACTCAAGATATAAATTATCTAATAATTTAATTCACCCAAACAGATGTTGGTCGAGCACTTTGAACTACGGTTTGATTCCTACCCAATTAGTGGAAGGCTATACCAAATTAATATATATAATTGAGATATTTTTAATCTTTTGCCAAAAAATTTCCTATTTTATCTTTATTGAATGAATTCTAATATTAAGTGGATTTACTTAATTGATTAACCATGTCTTTAATAAATATTAAATATAATATAATTTATTTTAGTTCTATATTTCATGCATTATAAATTCATTAATTCATGTGATCACCACAAAAAATCCATAAATAAATTAACCATGTAACTTGAAAGAGATAAAATAATAATAGTGGTATGATCATGAGTTTTTCCCAATGGTTGGTTTATCTAGAAGATGATTAATAAACTATCTACCTAGGTAAAAACACCTTGATGCATGGCTTGGTTCATATTGAATCTTTCACCTATCCACCCTTTTATCTCTTGGATTGGTTTTACCTTGACTCTAAACATGATCCACCTCCACTTTCATAGTATCTTAATACATTACATATGCTTTTACTCACAGGTGAGTGAGGTGAACCAAAGGATTGGTTAAGGGGGTTTCCATAAAAGGAAATTGTGGGAACCCAAGCCCTTATATAATTAGAGAAGGGATGAAAAGAATTTAATCAATTTAGTTTAATAAAAAATTAAACAGAAACCATAACATAAAAACTTCTTTCTTATTCTCATGATCATCTACATAAATAAAACTAACATAGAATTTAGTAAAATAGAATTCAATCCCAAATGTTCTTATTTATGATAACTTTTTCTTGAATCAATTAATTATTATCTTTAATAATCAATTATTATATCTTAATACTCATACAATCCTTCTTGATATTATCATTCATCAGAATTTTGTATATATTAAATAAATTTATTTAAAATTGACCTTGTACAAAACATGTTACTTGGAGGAAACACAGTGAGTACCCATCTGAACTACCCAAAGTATATTGTATTTGTATAATATTTACTCATGTGGAATATATCATACATTTCATATCACATAATTTCATGGTGTGGACATGTTAACTGAATAACATGTAGAAAACATGTTATTTACAAATCATTTTATATTTTAATGCATGTAGAGTAGTCACTGTATTAAAAATTATACAAGATATGATGTCCTGAATATTACACCAAAATTAATTAACCATTTAATATATATATATATATATATAACTCATTACATGGAGTGTATGAGTCAACTTAAAGGAACATAGAACAGGTGTTGATAATTTTTAATATGTATAATAAATTAATTTTAAATTTTGTGTAATCAGGAAATATACACAGTGTGTAAAATCTTTCTAATAATCATATTTAATTTATCTTTGTTTATATACAACGCACACCTAAGGACTGGGATTGTAGTCCTAACATGAAAATTAATGAATTAAATGAAATTTACATGGGATACAAATTGTGTGTTCTCTGAGTTACATGATTACCAGTCACAGATCTTTTGTGGAACCACACGGCTCTTTATTGACCAATAAACTACACATTGTGTATAAAAGTTACATTCCATATAGTCAAGATACATATACACTATGCTAGATCGGTAAATAGATTGTGTATTAAATAAATACCATGTTTATTAAATGTATACACTTTTAATTATTTCAAAATTAATTATTGAGTTTTCTTGGTCCATTTAACATGAGAATATGTCATGTGATAATGGAAAACACATTGTTTACTCTTGTGTTATCTAGACAAAATATTTATAACCTCTGGATGAGTTCTTATGATGTTCTTCATTCAAAGTTAATTCATTTATTTCTTATATTTTTTAGAAAAATAATAATAATTGGATATATCATAATTTATATTAAAGAAAAATTATTTCATAATTGAAAACTAATGATAAATGTGTAAATCAATAAATCATATTTAAATAATTAAAAATTTTTATGTGACCACTCCAATACAACTTCAATGCTCTGAGTGCAATGGAAGTGCTGGTGGGATATACCTAACTTGGTTTTTTTTCAAAATCAATGATTAATTTGATATTAACATTGAAGAATAATTTCATGACCACCGGAATTGAATCAACGATTAGTTGACATGATAACACTGGAACAAAAATTCAATATCATCAAATAATTATTCATAATTAATATATTTTGATAAATAATTAACTTGTGATTAATTATTTCTTTATTGATAAACCGGAAAACATTTCTACATTGTATCATCATTTCATTTAAGAAGTAAGTGTTTATTCACTCCATTGATGATCTACACATACTCCATGAACCTATGAATATTGTTGTAGGAATATCCTGGTGCTAACATAGAATATTCAAACACTTGCATCGTTTTTCTTTGATCACCATGAGAGTCACTTCAAAGAAGGATTATCCTTGATCTCTCTAGAATCAAGGGAGGTGGTGAAGAAGTATCTCTCTATATTCTTTAGAGAGTTATTGGATAGGATCCCTCTAGGGATTGAGAGAATTATCCAAATTTCATTGTGAAGATAAAATCAAATAGACACCCTTTGGGTTAGAAATAATATAATTTGGTTTAGATAGTTTTAGTGTTAGAAAATAATAATTTCTTATACACCCTTATTATTTTCTTAATCTATGTAGTACCCCTTGTCTATAATAAAAATTTTATTATTATTATTATTTCTTGAAATGTGAAAAACTAGTGAATTAATTAGTTATTATTTCATGAATAAATTGTTTACAATTTATCCAAATAATATTTAATATATACTCTTTCTCACTAGGCCATTAAACTCATTCCTCAATTCCTCTAAAATATTTATCGACCTGTGAATAATGAATTTTTATTTAATACATAAATATCAATGCATTTTTCATCAATAAAAAAAAATATTACATTCACTAAATGAAAATAAATATCTATTAAATATTGTTCTCATAAAACATTCCCTCCAATAACCAGTTACTAGATATATATAATAATGAAAATATGTATAATTATTAAACCACATGTGGGACAAATATTCATTCAATGTTTAAAATAATAAATATTATTATTATTTAACTAAATTTTTAGATACACTTAGTGTGTGACCCTCTATGCCTCTTTCTAAATGGAATTAGGTGAAGCCACCAAAAGTAATTGGTTAGTATCTAGTTACACACAAAGACATACATAGAGAAATAATTCAATGTCACAATAATATAAAAACTTATATGAATTATTACTGTGTAATATAATCTCTTTATAATGACATCTTTAATCAATTAGGATATATGCTAGTGTCATCAACCTATGTTAATAATGTCTCTTTCGTTGATTTTTAATAAATTAACCTCCCTATATAATACCATAGATATGGTTTTATTTAAGTGGTTTCATTACCATAAAAAGGATTAAGATATCAAATTTCATTAAATAACAAAAGGTACAAATCCTTTCTCACATTACTCATTAATTCAATATTACTCGTAACACACTCATCATATCATACCACACTAAAAATATATATTGTAATGGTTTTAATAAATACATAAAAGTATTTTAATAATAATATTTATTAATAATAATTATAAAGTGAAATGATTAATAAACATATACACATATAGAAATATCCAATGACACATGTAAAAGTGGATTTCCTACTGGCGGGCCACAATATCATAATCTTCTATATTAAAAATTACCAAGGTCATACATCATTAGATGGTGTTTAAAAGTCCAATGAGTATCTCTCCTGATATACTATACCATTTTTGTTTCTCAAATGATATCATCCAGATATAGAACATATATCTAAGAATACTATCACAAAACTTTTGGGTTCTCATCAAAACAGCGAACTACTATAACCTTTCAGTGTGAAAGGTACTCTTAAGAAAATATCACATTCTATTTTATGTAGAATAATAATCATGATGTGCTAATGAGTTTATTAATATGGAAAAAATGAATAAAACTGATTATATAGAACATAAAAGTGGGTTCTCAAGAACAAACTCCAACACATTCCACATGATGTATCTCAATCCAACTATATTGAGTGTACATGGGTCACACAAATTTCTTTGTTCTTGGGGGTACATAGTGTGTAACATCCCGGGTAAATAAAGAAATAATACAATCTATTTTTGATTAATATTTTGTGAATTAAATATTAATTTTACTTTAAATGGGTTTCTATGTTTGATGGCGTACCCAATACGCAACAACGGGTTTATTGGAAATCTTTCGTTGCACACTAATAATATAATAATATTATTTTAAATGGGAGTTAACACCTAGCATTTTTATTTATTTGAATGAATATAACTAACTACAATATTATTATACATGTTTTTTAAATTGTTTTACATTTATCCAATAAAATTTAGAGGCTTAAAATGTGAATGAATTTAATTTTAAGCTTAATTTAACATTAAAAGGTCGATTTGCCACCTTTTAATGGAGAACCCTCTTTAAATATAGTTTTGGTCACTTTTATATGTTCTATTTGACAAAATAAAATCCTTCTTTAGATTCGAGACATCAAAATTTAATTTGGGTAAATCTTTGGTATTTTTCTGGTGAAGTTCATTTTTTATGAATAGTGAAGAATACTGTATTTTTATTCAAAAGTGCCTTTTAATCTAATTTATTTATATGGTTATATTATATTTTTAATTGGTTTTAAATTGTAATTAGATTATATTTTTACCATTTAAACTAACTTTGGTCATTAGAAGCAATTTCACTTTGATATTCGACAAAAACAACTGTCAATATTTTGATAGTTATTATTTCTTAAAAACACGTTATTTATTTTGAAAAAGGGAATTAATTTTAAACTAATTAACGCAACTTCTATATTTTTAATTTGGTAAAATAGACATCATTTTTTAATTCGGAATATCAAATTTATCTTTGGCTGAATTTTTGGTAGTTTTCTGAAAAACTTTAATTTTTGATGAATAGTGAAACGACTAAGTAGTAGTTAAAAACTGACATTTTC
Organism: Viscum album; assembly: GCA_963277665.1. NCBI lineage: Eukaryota > Viridiplantae > Streptophyta > Magnoliopsida > Santalales > Viscaceae > Viscum > Viscum album. The sequence continues at coordinate 1,293,561,543 of OY728136.1, forward strand.
ATTAAAATGAATTTTTACCACTTTTATGGATTAAATTTTGAAAATACAACATACATGGTTTCTATTAGTAAGTAAAATGAGTTTCAATGAGATGAAAATAATTTTGGTGAATATTAACTTTTGACTTTTATTTATCGCGGTTAAAGGTAAATAGGGTAATTCAAGGTAAAAAGAATATTATAATAATACAAAATTACCTTAAAAATTTTCCTAACATTATTGGTTGAGTCATTTACGACCATGGTCATCTTTAGGTAGATTTTGGGACCCCATGAATCCATTTGGGAGTGATAATGACACTTTAGATTAATTAACTTAAAGTAAAGGCAAAAATGACAAAAACAAATATCTTTTAGTACATTAATTTTTTACAATTGGTTATATAAATTATCATTTCAACTATAAATATTAATTAGAAAGATAAAAATATTTACTACATCATGGTATTTTTTTATAATTTTTAGACATCGTATAAATTAAATTATTTATGACACAATAATGATGGAATATATACCTCATTAATAAAGGATTTAAATAAATAAGATTATAAATATTAAAACAATATCCAAAACCTATCCAATTATTATGGGATTATTTTATTTAGACCATGAGTCATCTTATCTTCGACTATAATTATTATTATACCTTTAGAAACCGAATATAATTATATATAAAATTAATATTTTCACACTTTCCTAAAGAGACCCTCCTCCCCCTTATAAAATGCCCTCACTTCTAACCAATTCATCACACCTCTCAAGCCCCATGGATCATCCAAACCCTGACCAAATAAGCTCTCAGTATCCCTCTCCTACTCTTATAATCCTTACCTTATGCAAAAGGAATTTCAAGAAGTCTTTTTGGTTCAAAGCAAATGGAGTTACCCAAATTAAAGGTAACGATTCCTCTTAACTTATTTTCTTTTATTTTACTTCTCCAACCCCTAAACTCTTTTTATTTCTTTATTTTATAAAAAAACCAGTATAGTCAATATACTAGGATGTTTTTATGAGATGTATTTTAACTAAACTTACACACACCTCCATCTAATGGGTGAAAAACCTACTATTTCTGTGGATGGAAAACTAACTCCTCACGAAACGATGATGGTCTGATTATCTCCTACCGCCTCTCATGGTGGACATTAATATGATACTATATTTATATAAAATATATATTATGTTTATGTTTTATTTATGCTTCGATATTTTTATATTATATCATACCTTTATGGTTTCCATTATGGGTAAACACGATAATTTCATTTGAGGTAGTGCGGACTACCGCCCCCACAAAGTGACATTACTCGTTAATGTTGTATGTGAGATGTATAAAGAATAGAGTTAATGATATTATATATGATATTATACTGGAATTATAATATAACTATGTATCATTTTTGTTTTAATTCCATTAAAAGAAGAAATATAAATGAAAGTAGCATTCATTAGTACATATGGCTTACCGTCTCCCTGAACGGTGCATTCCATTTCTTACCTCCAAATGTTATGTACTATTATAAATACATTACCGTCTCCATGAATGGTGCATTTAATTTATTACCTCCAAATGTTATGTACTATTATAAATAGATGTATATACTTGATATATATGATATATATGATATCTAAATCATGAATATCATTCTGGATATAATGAACTTTTGACCATGTGAACCACTTGTAATTATATGAAGTCCATTTTTACTCAAGTACCAAATATCGACAAAATAAACATTATTAACTAAAATGATTAAATAATGTTCATAACATGGTAATAAGTGGTGTAAAATGAATAATAAACTTGAAAATGGTTCTTAACCAAGTTGAAAATAACTTTAGTTTATTATTCAGGAGATTAAAGAACGAACGGGTCAATTCGGACACGAGGTAAGGGACTTCATCTCAATATACTTTATTTGAGGTATATTTTGATAATATATACATTCTTATTTTACACTGTGTATAATAAAACCCTTTTAATCTTACTTTAATTCAAAGGGAATCTTTTTTTATGAAGCGTTTAACTAAATGACAAAAAGGAATGTTTCTTTTAACATAAGAGGTGACAACAACATTTTTGCCTCCGCGAGTATTATTTGATCTTTGTATTCCTTAACAAGACATAATGTTTTAAAAGGAAAATAAATACCATATACTATTTTACGTATATTGGTATTGAAAATGGTTTTGATAATGAATTTTTTTAGGTCAATATATTTAAGTGATATATTGTGATTCAAATGTGGAAATGATTTCTTTCATTTATATTTGTTGTATGTGTTATGACTTTATAATGGTACTTAGGCATTTGATGGGTGGTTACATGATAAACCAAATGAAGGGTGGTACTGTGATAAACCAAGACAGGTGGTTACGTTATAACCTCCAATGCATTGGGTATGGAAGTCATCCGTATGGATATTCCATTTAGTGATATGTATGGAAGTCGACTGTATGGTTATTCCATTTAAGTTTGTTTATGTCCCATGTTACCTTTATATGTTATGTGTTCTTTATTTGGGTTTTATGGTAATATTTTGGATAAAAAGGGTAAGAAATTATGTTTTATTAAATGAAGATTATTTACTACTTCATAAAGGTGAAATGTATTACTTATGATAAAGTATTCATGGTTTACTTTTTTTTTTGAAAAACTAACAGTTTTCCTTCTTTGTATATCCCTTACTAAGCTTTTTATGCTCATCCCATGTTTTGGAAATGTTTTTCATAGGAAATAAAATGGAATAGGGTCAAGGATCGGATCAAGGAAATTTCATGCTGTCTAAATCATGGAACTAGACATGAATCTTTTTTTCAATAGTTTTTATTTTAGGAAAAAAATGAATACTTAGTAGAATTGTCTACATGGAATATTCATGTTTTTATATAAATGTTATGACATAATTCTATAAAACTCTAAACCTGAAAATATATTCAATGTGAATTATTCATTTAATTCAAGATTATGTAATGTTTAAGGTCGGGTCCTTATAGTTGGTATCAGAGGTCGGTTTAGATAGCTTTAGGAGTTAGGGTATTGTTAAATTAATATCCATAAATTAATTTTTGTTAATATTGAAATGATATAGAATTTATAGATTACCATGTTGCTTCACCTAAGATATTTCTGAATAGAGAATGTTTTTCCACATAGGAAACATGGCAGCTTTGTTGGGATGACATCAGGAGGAAGAAAACCTTCCAAATATGCCACCTGATATGGTCATAATTGGAACTGAATAGTTTTTTGAAGTGATGGCATAGTTTAATCATGCTATAAATGGTGGTGGTATCCATGAACGAGATCATCCAGATCAACCACAGAAGAACATTTTAGTGGTGGATCATTTCATGAGGCATCATCCCCCATCATTCAGAGCATCATCTAACCCTATGATAGAAGAAGGGTGGATTAAACCACTGTAGAAAATTTTCAATGGCATGGGTTGTTCATAACATCAAAAGGATAGTATCGTTGTTTACCTTTTTTAAGGTGAAGCTGGTCAGTGGTGGTCGATGGTGAAAAATATCCGAGATAGTGAGGAGATTAATGCTCTTGATTGGGATGAATTCAAAGGTATCTTTCTTGAGAAATATTTCCCTAAGGTGGTTCGTCTTAGGATGGAAAAACAATTCCTAGAATTGAGGCAGGAAGATGACTCAGTGGCTGCATATGAAGAAAAATTCACTCGACTGGCAAGGTATGCTCCAAATTTCATTTGAGATCTTGATAGTAAGATAAATCGATTTTACTCAGGACTGAAGCCACGATATCGAAGAGCATTAGCCTCCTGTGAGTTCAAAAGTTATGAAAAACTTTTCAATGTGTAGAGAAGGTGGAAATGAAGTTTTTCGATGATTCGGTGTTCTTTGACAATCAATAAAATAAGAGGTCTAGTTGGCAGGAAAAGGGAAATAATTCATCAAAGAAACCTGTAGGTAAGAAAACTAAAAATCCATCTTGTGAGAAATGTGGTAAAAAGCATCCTGGAGAATGTTTATCAAATTCTGGGTAGTGCTTCTGGTGTGGTAAGTCTGGTCATATTGCTCGTAATTATAAGGAAGATGATCAAGCAGGCAATGAAAATCCAGTGGTAAGATATTTTAAGTGCAATGAAATGGGTCATTATGCAAATGAATGTCCAGCGAAGAAATAAAATGAGGGAAAGAAACCATACTACAAGAAAAAAGAGGGTGGTGAAGTCCTTTGAAACTAATTTAGTAGATGTTGGTCCATCAAATGAAGTAGTATCTGGTACACTGTTTTTTTGTTCAGATTATGTCAATGTGTTGTTTGATTCAGGGTCTATACATTCTTTCATTTCTGGGAATTTTTCTAGTAAATTGGGAATTCCATCTTATGATATGAATATTGAACTTATGGTAAAAATACCTAGAGAAAATGTTGAGACAGAAAAATTATAATTACCTTATTGTCCTTGTCTGCGGGAAGAATCTACCTACAAACCTTATTGTTTTGCCTCTAGTAGAGTTTGATGTTATTTTGGGCATGGATTGGCTTTCTGTTTGTCATGTTAATATTGACTACATAGCTAAAGAGGTTTCTTTTCAGAAATATTTTCAGTTTTTGTACAAGAATGAACCCTTGATTTTGATAACATTTTAGGAAGCTGAGAAACTAGTAAAAGATGGAAATGAAGGTCACCTTGCACATATTGTTGAAAACAAATGAACTATTTAAATAAATGATGTGTCAGTGGTAAATGAGTATATTGATGTTTTTATGATGATTTTCCTGGTATTATACCTGATCGGGAAGTTGAATTTACTATTGACTTAGTTCCTGATGTTATTCCAATTTCAAAACCCAATTATCGAATGGCTCAAATTGAACTTTTAGAGTTAAAGAAACAATTCCAAGAGTTATTAGATAAAGGTTTCATTTGACCTATCACATCACCATGGGGTGATCCTATCTTATTTGTTAAAAATAAAGATGGTTCAATGATACTTTGTATTGATTATAGAGCATTAAATAACATCACTATTAAGAACAAGTATTATATGCCTCATATCGATGATTTGTTTGATCAGCTCCAAGGAGCATAGTATTTTTCAAAGACTGATTTGAGGTTGGGGTACCATCAATTGAAAATAAAGGAAGTATACATTCCAAAGCCTGCATTTCGTAAGAGATATGGCCATTATGAATTTATAGTTATGCCTTTTGGTTTAACCAATTCAGTTGATGTATTAATGGATCTTATGAATAGAATTTTTCATGAGTTCTTGGATAAGTTTGTGGTTGTGTTCATTGATGATATTTTGGTTTATTCCAAAAGTAAAAAGGAACATGAAAGTCATTTTAGGGTTGTCTTGTAATCCCTAAAAGAAAACAAACTCTTTGGGAAATTAAGCGAATGGGATTTTTGGTTACAACAAATTTCTTTCCTTGGTCACATTGTTTCAAAAAATGGAATAACTGTTGATATTTCTAAAATAATGGTTGTTGAAGAATGTCCAAGACCCACAAATATAACTAAGATTTGTAGTTTTATTGTTTTGGAAGGTCATTACCAGAGGTTTGTTGAGAATTTTTCACAGTTATCTAGCCCACAGACTAAGTTAACTCAAAAAAGGTGTTATGTTCATTTGGACAAAAAAATGTGATGATTGTTTTTAGGAATTGAAAAGAAGATTGGTAAATGCTCCAGTTTTGGCACTGTCTTCCAGAAATGGTGAGTTTGTTATTTACAATGATGCTTCGTTGAAAGGACTTGGATGTTTCCCTATGTATAATGATCAGTTAATTGCTTACGCTTCACGTTAGTTGAAACCTCATGAGTTACCCTACAGATGATTTGGAATTAGCTGTTTTTGGTTTTGCTTTAAAAATTTGGAGGAATCATTTATATAGAGTAAAATGTGAAATATATACTGACCACAAAAGTTTGAAGTATATATTCACTCAAAAAGAATTGAACATTAGATAGAGGAGATGGTTGGAATTAATCAAGGATTATGATTGCACGATTCATTACCATCTACGAAATTCAAATAAAGTGGATGATACTTTGATTCGAAAAAGTAATGCTTCATTAACCATGATATGTTTGGAACGAGATCCTTTCGTTTTTGATTTGATAAACTTTGGAATAGAATTTTTTGGTGTAGGACATTATTTTGTTTTGTTTCAGGTGTTAGTGAAATCATATCTGTTAGACAGAATAAAGCAAGCGCAGAAAGACGACAGTGAGTTACCGAAAAAGGTAGAGTTGGTTCAGAATGGTAAGTTGCCTGATTTTAACATTGATAATGATTGTGTTTTGAGGTTTGTAAAAATATTATGCATGCCTTGTGATTCATAGTTGAAGAATGAGTTGTTATGTTAAGCTCATAGTTCCCCATTTTCAGTTCATCTTGGCAGTACAAAGATGTACAGAGATCATTGGAAGTATTACTGGTTGGATGGAATGAAAAAAGATATTTCCGATTTTACTATGAAGTGTTTGACTTGTCAGTAGGTTAAAGAAAAGTTGTAGTTACAAAAAGAGATGCTTCAGTCTTTACCAGTGCTAGAGTGGAAATGGGAAAATATATCCATGGACTTCATTGTGAGATTACCAAAGACATCTCGAGGTAATAATGCAATCTGGGTTATTGTTGATTGTTCACTAAATCTACTCATTTCCTTACTATTTGAGATACTTTGTCTCTAGATCAAATTTTGTGATTGTATATTAAATAGATATTCAGGATGCATAGAGTTCCCCTCTCTATTGTATCTGATCGTGATCCTAGGTTTACTTCTAAATTTTTGAAAGTCCTTCAGAAGTCATTGGTTCTGAATTAAATTTTAGTACAGCTTTTCATCCGCAATCATATGGGCAGCCAGAATGAACAATTCACACCCTAGAGGATATGCTATATGCTTATTCACTAGATTACTAGGGAAGTTGGGACCAACATCTTTCTTTGGTTTAATTATCTTATAATAATATTTTAAATTCTGTTATACAGATGGACCCATTTGAGGCATTATATGGAAAGCATTGTCGAACTCCAGTATTTTGGGATGAAGTAGGTGAAAGGAAGCTTATGGGACCACAATTGGTAGAAGAGATGGTAGAAAAAGTTTAGTTGATTCAGAAGAACATGAGAACAGCTCAGAGCAGACAGAAAAGTTATGCAGATAACTGGAGGAAGGATCTTTCTTTTGAGGTAGGTGATCATGTATTTCTCAAGTTTTCTCCATGGAAAAGTGTGATGCATTTAATAAGAATGGAAAGTTGAGTCTGAGGTTCATTGGACCCTATGAAATACTGGAGAAAGTTGGATCAGTTTCATACATAGTGGCTTTACCTTCAATTTTATCCCAAGTACATAATATTTTCGTGTTTCAATGTTGAGAAAGTATATTCCAGATCCATCTCATGTTTTCAGTCCAGAGGTAGTTCAGTTGAAAGAGAATCTCTCTAATGAGGAACAACCAGTCCAGATTCTTGACTGTAAAGATCAAGTGTTATAGAATAAGGTAATTCACCAGATAAATGGTTTGTGGAAAAACCATATGGTTGAAGAGGCAACGTGGGAATCTAAAAATGCTATGAGGAAAAAAACCCTCACTTATTTGATAAGTGAATAAAATTGTGAGGATGAAATTTCCAAAAGGGGGAAGGATGTAACATCCCAGGTAAATAAAGAAATAATAAATTATCTTTTTATTAATATTTTGTGAATTAAATATTAATTCTACTTTAAAGGGGTTTCTATTTTCGATGGCGTACCCAATATGCAACAACGAGTTTCTTTGAAATCTTTCATTTCTCACTAATAATATAATAATATTATTTTAAATGGTAGTTAATGCCTTACTGTTGTATTGACATAAATGAATAGAACTAACTACAATATGATTATACATGTTTTTTAAATTTATTTACATTTATCCAATAAATGTTAGAGGCTTAAAATGTGAATGAATCTAATTTTAAGCTTAATTTATTTAAAAGGTCGATTTACTGCCTTTTAATGGAGAACCCTCTTTAAATCCAGTTTTGGTCAATTTTATATGTTCTATTTGACAAAATAAAATTCTTCTTCAGATTCAGGACATCAAAATTTACTTTGGAAAAAGTTTTGGGATTTTTCTGGTAAAGTTCATTTTTTTTACGAATAGTGAAAAATACTGTATTTTTATTCAAAAGTTCCTTTTAATCTAATTTATTCATATGGTTATATTATATTTTTAATTGGTTTTAAAGTGTAATTAGGTTATATTTTTACCATTTAATCCAATTTTGGTCATTGGAAGCAATTTCACTTTGAAATTGGACAAAAACAACTGTCAATATTTTGATAGTGATTGTTTCTTAAAAATGCATTATTTATTTTGACAACGGGGATTAATTTTTAATTAATTAATGCAACTTCTATGTTTTTAATTTGGTAAAATATACATCATTTTTGAATTTGGGATATCAAATATATCTTAGGCAGAATTTTTGGTAGTTTTTTGAAAAACTTCATTTTTTGATGAATAGTAAAACCACTAAGTAGTAGTTAAAAACTAACATTTTAATTTAAATGAAAATTTACCACTTAAATGGATTAAATTTAAAAAATCTGACATACATGTTTTTTATTAGTAATTAAAATTTGGTTTGATAATATTAAAAAATAATTTTTGGTGAATAGTAACTTTTGACTTTTATTTATCGCGTTTAAAGCTAAATAGGGTAATTCAAGGTAAAAAGAATATTATAAAAATAAAAAATTACCTTAACACTTGTCCTAACCTTATTGGTTGAGTCATTTACGACCATGGGCATCTTTGGGTCGATTTTGGGACCCCATGGAGCCACTTGGGAGTGATAATGACACTTTATATTAATTAACTTAAAGTAAAGGCCAAAATGTCAAAAACAAATATCTTTTAGTAAATTAATTTTTACAAGGGGTTATATAAATTATCTTTTTGACTATAAATATTTATTGGAAATGTAAAAATTCTTCCTAAAACATGGTATTTTTTTATAATTTTTAACCGTCAAATAAATTAAATTATTTATAACACTATTACGATGCAGTATTTACCTCATTAATAAAAGATTTAAATAAATAAGATTATAAATATTAAAACAATATCCAAAACCTATCCAATTCTTATTGGATGATTTTATTTCGACCATTAGTCAGCTTATATTAGACTTTAAGTAGTTTTGGACCTTTAGAAACTGAATATCATTATATAATAAAATAATATTTTCACACTTTCCTAAAGAGCCCCTCCTCCCCCTTATAAAAATCCCACACTTCTAACCAATTCCTCACACCTCTCAAGCCACTTGGATCATCCATCCCCTAACCAAATAATCTCTCAGGATACCTCTTCTCCTCTTAGAAGCTTTACCATATGCATAAGGCACTTCAAGAAGTCCTTTTGGTTCAAACCAAAGGGAGTTACACAAATTAAAGGTAACGATTCCTCTTAACTTTTTTTCTTTTATTTTACTTCCCCAACCACTAAACTCTTTTTATTCCTTTCTTTTATAAAAAAACCAGTATCCTCAATATACTAGGATATTGTTATGATAATTATTTGTACTACACTTACACACACATCCATATAATGGGTGAAGAACATACTATTTATGTGGATGGAAAACTAATGCCTCACAAAACGATGATTGTTCGATTATATCCTACCACCTATCATGGTGCCCATTAAGATGACACTATATTTATATATGATATATATTATGTTTATGTTTTTTTATTAATCTGTATTTTTTTATATCATACCTTTATGGTTTCCATTATGGGTAAACACAGTAATTTCATTTGAGGAAGTGCGGACTACGACCCCCTCAAAGTGATATGAATCGTTAATTTCATATATGGGATGTATAAAGGACGGTGTTAATGATATTATATATGAAATTATACTATAATTATAATATACCTATTTATAATTATGTTTTAATTCAATTAAAAGATGAAATATAAATGAAATTAGTGTTCATGCGTACGTACGACTTACCGTCTCCATGAATGGTGCATTTCATTTATTACCTCCAAATGTTATGTACAATTATAAATACATGTATATAATAGATATATATTATATATATTATATCTAAATCATGAATATAATTCTGTATATAATGAAATTTTGACCATGTGAACGACTTGTAATTATAAGAAGTCCATTTTTAACTCAAGTACCAAATATCAACAAAACGAACGTTATTAACTTAAATGATTACATAATGTTTATAACATGGTAATATGTGAAGTAAAAGTGATAATGAAATTCAAAAAAGTTCTTAAGAAAGTATAAATTAACTTTAGTTTATTATTTAGGAGATTAAAGAATGAACGGGTCAAGTCGGACACGAGGTAAGGGACATCGTCTCAATCTCCTTTCATTGAGGCATATTTCGAAAATATATACCTTATTCTTTTACATGGTGTTTAATAAAACCATTTGACTTTTACTTTCATTCAAAGGGAATCTTTTTTCTACAAATAATTTACCTAAATGACAAAAATGAATGTTTCTTTTAACGTAAGTAGTGACAATGACATTTCCACCGCCGTCTGTATTATTTGATCTTTGGATTCATTAACAAGCTGTAATGTTTTTAAAAGGAAAATAATTGCCATACACTCTTATGTATTTTGGTATTGAAATTGGTTTTGATAATGGATTTTTTTATGTCAATATATTTAAGTGATATATTGTGATTGAAATGTGGAAATTTTTTCTTATTTTATATTTTTTGTATGTGTTATGACTATATAATGGTACTTGGACATCTGATGGGTTCTTACATGATCAACCAAATGATGGGTAGTGTCGTGATAAACTAGGATGGGTGGTTACGTTATAACCTCCAATGCACTGGGTATGGAAGTCAGTCATATGGCTATTCCATTTAGTGATATGTGTGAAAGTCGACTATATGGTTATTCCATTTAAGTATGTTTATGTCCCAAGTTACCTTTATATGTTATGGGTTCTTTATATGATTTTTTTTGTAATATTTTGGTTACAAAAGGGTAAGAAATGATCTTTTATTCAGTGAAGAATATTTACTACTTCATAAAGGTGAAATGTATTAATTGTGATAAAGTATTCATGGTTTACTTGTTGTTTTGAAAAACTAACAGTTTTCATTCTTTGTGTGTCCCTTAATGATCTTTTTATACTCATCCCAAGTTTTTGAAATGTGTTTCACAGGACATAAAGTGGAATAGGGTCAAGGATGGGATCAAGTAAATTTCATGTTGTCTAAAACATGTAAGTAGGCATGACTCTTTTTTTCCGGAGTTTTTATTTTTTTGTAAAAAATAGATACTGAGTATAACTGTCTACATGTAATATTCATGTTATTATGCAAATGTTATGACCTAATTCTCTAAAACTCTCAACCTGAAAATATCATCAATGTGAATTATTCATTTAATTCAATATTAAGTATTGTTTAATGTCGTTTCCTTATATAGTGTATACCTTGTATTCCCAGGCCATACACCTCTGAAGGTACATGGGGTATAGCCTAGCACACATGGAATATGAGGTCGCAAAGGTCCTTGGGTTTGTACTCCCAGTATATGATGACCTAGTTGGGAAAAGTTCACATAGACTTGTTCATTAGTCACATGTCTATGTGATCTATAACTCCAACTTAAACCATAGTTCCACACAAAAAGGGACTATGTGTTCTTCCAAAACACATAGCGTGTAATTGTGAAACTTCTAGAAAATTGTCAAATTCAACATGTCAATGATATTTAATCATCCTCTAAATAATTTTCTACAAATAACAACAACAAAATCCACCATTTGTGTCTATAATTATCAATTCCTTGTTGAAAGTCTGATTTTCCCATCATTTTTTGGAAAATTGAACCGACGTCACCTCACATAGAAGGATTGTCATCTTGCATGCACTTCCTTTTGAATAAAATATCACCCAAACCTCCTATAGAATAAATTCATCATCATAGAACATTTGTTGTACCTAAATTGAAGTTTCTAAACCATTAATAGTGATTCATGGAACTGATAATTAGTCTTAAAATTAATTGGTTCCAGGATAATGGTCAAACCACCATCCAATCGAACGTTAGTGATGAATTCATGTAGAATAGGGGAGAAAGATTCATTTATACCTATATCATAATCTATAGGGTTAGGTGGGTAACCCTATAGATTCATCACAGATAGATATAAATAGGAAAAATCTATTTTAATGGTAATAATATTAAATTAAACTAATTATTTAATTTATTCTTTTTATCCCATCACGCGATTGTGCATCATCCAAAAACACAATTCAAATGAAACTTATATCATGCCTATGGTAAATTCTACATTTCAGACTCAACCATGGACCTGGTTTCTCCAACTAATATTATATTTATTAGATATGGTATAATTCATCTTTGTGAATAATCAATATATTAATAAATTTAAATTCTTAATGTTGAAGTTCAAATGACACTTGATGGAATCACCATGACCATAAAAAACTCAAGGGTATTAATAAAAAATTACAAAGGGTCAAAAACCAATAAAAAATGTTATAAAATTATTCCCACCTTTAGAGATTTCATACCTGATAGAAAAAATCACTAAAAATAGTGTGGGTGTTGAACTTGCGTTTGGTTCTTACACATCCCAAATCTTTCTTGGAGATTTTCATTCGATCATAGGACACACACTAGGGTAATCACTCACCTTTTTAGGATCATATCATATAAATCCTCAATCAACATTAGGAACTCAAAAAAATTCCTCTATATTCAATATTCATCTCACCCTAATCAATAATTTTCATCAGATCATGCATGTATATCCTCATCTATGAAACATGGAGGACATCGTGGACTCGGTCTAGTAGTGTGGGTAAATTTAGAGGGTATGAAACTTTTCCCACCCTCTGAAGAAACTAGAACAGACTGAAGTACCATGGAGATAGCTTTACACCCTAGCCAAATCCATGTAAGCCTCACTGATTATCCTCATTAAACTCCAATGGCCTCCATCAAACATATGTATTTGAATTTTGATGGATTTTTACTACCCTCATACACTCATGAATGATCTAAAACTTCTCAATAATCGTGTGCACTAACTTTGGTCCCATGAATGTTGACATTCCTAACATAGACCAGCAAAAATATGAACTAGAGAGTCTCCCATAAAAGACCAAAAATTCCTCCATTCTAGTCATGGAGTCATAATTTTTTTTTACAAAAACTTTATCATTGGAAAATATCCCTCCCAACTCCAAGATAAATCCAAAACACAAGCTCTCAATATATCCTCCAAGACCTAAATGGTCTGCTTAGTCTATCCATCAATCTATAGGGGAAAAGTCATACACATTTATAAAAAAGTATTGGAATCCTCTTATAAACCTCTCTTTAACTAGTACATAAATAAATAATCATGATTGGAGAAAATAATTAAGGGTACTCTATAAGGTCAAGTGGTCTCCTACATGTACAAGCATCCTGGTATTTCCACCAAACTATGAAATATGATGGCTAGGAAGTGGGATAACTTATTGATTTGGTTGACAATCACCAAAATAAAACCATTACCTTGCATTGGTCATTGAATACTTATCACAAAATCTATTTATTTTTTTATCACATTTAAACTCTATAACTTTTAGGGATTAAATAAAAACTACCGGAACTTGAATTTTACCCTTTACCTGCAAACTGATAAGGCATTGGGATTTGAACTCTACAACACTCCCCTTTATTGCTAGCCACAAAAAGTTGTTGAATATCCTCATAAAAATTTAATATAGATATATTTAACTCTATTTTAGATGTATGAAACTATCTTATCACTACTTATAGATAGTTAAAAACTCCCCATATTTTACCCTAAAAAAATTATAACATGATCCACACCTTCAAAAAATCCATTATGAACATGCCCTATAAGTATTTGATCGTAAAATACCTTATAATAATTATCACTATGTTTTGATTCACTCGCACACTGGATAAGTGGAGAGGTTAAAACCATTGATAAAATGCACGTTTATCCTTCTACATTCACCAAGGATTACTGCAATGTGGACACTTACTCTAATGTCTCACTCAGAAGCTAGGAACAAGACTTCATACTAAGAACATCTGCCACCACATTTTCTGTTCCATGAGTATAGACTATTTCAAAGTCTTAACCCCATTGGAACTCATGTATTTGTAACTATCTTCTGTTTTTATCTCTTTTTGTGTAGATATAATTGAGACTCTTATGGTTATAATACATAATAAACCTCTTTTCAAGATGGTAGAGATGATAAGTCTTTAGAGAAAATACCACATCTGTCATCTCAAATTCATGGGTTGTTTAGATTTACCTATGGGGTCTCAAATTCCTAGAACTATAGTCTATCACTTCCTTATTCTACATAAAAATGAACTCAATCCCATATCTAGTGGCATAAAATAACACTACATACATAAATACATCATCTAGAAACCTCAGAATGTGAGTTTTCATCAACCTCTACCAAGAATTTTTAAAGGCCTCCTAAAACTTATTTGAACAGATAAAAGGATTACCCTTTCTTGTCAAAGTAGTATAAGGAGTCACAATCCTAGAGAATCATAGCATGAATATCTAGTAATATCCAACCAATAAAATAATGTTTTTCACCCCTATCTCACTCTTGGGAAGATCCCATGAAAGCAATTTCTTAATCTTTGTCAGCCATAGATACATAATCCTATGAGAAGGAATGTCTTAGAAATTGGACCTCTCTAATCTAAAATTGGAACTATGAGATTTTTCTATACATTTGATTCCCTCAAAGTACCACTAAGACCATCATCAAATGATCTATGTGATCATATTATGATGCTAAGTAAATGATAATATCATCGATAAAGACCATCGTGAAATGGCCAATAAATTAATGGAAGATATGGTTCATGAGTCACATAAACACCATTTTGGGAGTTAATCATGTAAAAGAGAATCACCAGGTAATCATAGTGAAAATAGAGACATTATAATTTCATATAAGGTATGTCCTCCACACTTACCCACAACTGATGATAACATGACAATGAGGTCGATCTCTGAGAAACACTTTACCCCATTAAACTGATCGATGTGGTCATCGATACTTGAAAGTGGATACTTATTCTTGATGGTCACCTAGTTAAAGTGATATAAATTCACACACAGCCTTAGTATCTCACTTAATTTATTATAGAATAATATTGGAATTGGCTGGGGGGACACACATGGTCAAATAAACCCTTTCCTCTAATGTTCATCCAACTACAACCTCTACTCTCAATGTTCTGTGAGAGCAATCTGATATGCCAATGAAGATGTAAAATCTATCTTGAGATGAAATTATATATAGAAGTAAGCCTCCCATTGAGTAGTTAACTTATTTATAACCTCAAGAAAGATAATTTGTTGATCCTATACTACTGTAGGGAATTGAATAACCATTGAGTTTGTTTCACCCAGAGTCAGGTTGGCTAACCTATATGAAATTATATATAATCTTACACACATAATCCCAACCTTCTCTACCTAGGACTCCTTCTCTCTAGTGAAGGAAAATATCAAACTATATACCTAGTTTCACCATGTTCTCTAATTAAAATAATAAATATAATCGTGGACGGTGGATAGTCATTCCATGCTAATAATGACATCATACAGTCTCATTACAACCATGAAAAGTCCACAAAAGAAACTATGCCCACCAAGTGTGAAATAAAAAAAATGAAAGAAAAGTATGATCATATAATCTCCTCTAGTAAGAGTCTCTAGTTGTAGGGGTTGGTCTAAAGAATCTGTTGGAATCTAAATTTCTTATACAAGTGAAAATTCTAAAAATAATGGATTGCATCTATGTCTATAAAAACTAAATCTAGGGAAGACATTGACCATACCTTAGATCATGTTAGGATCATCTGGGTCATAATCCTCCATTTCCTACAACTAACCAAATACCTACCCAAATGCTTCCTAAGCATTATGGGGACTACCTGGAGTGGTAGTGGTGGTATCAGGTCCTAGCATCAACCACCTATTGTAGCTCTCTCAGCTCCTCTATCATGACTGACACCCTACAGTTCCTCCTACTCATGTCATAGCCTCTACCTCAACTACACATCCAATATATTCATGTCCTTTTCTACCCAGTGGGTTAGGAAATATTGGGTTATATAACCTCATCCAACACAGGAAAAACATTTTCTCTCCCTCTCATGATAAGAACCTCTCTATGAACCCTAGGATATGGACCCTCAGGTATGAGACTATACGTGACAATTCTTAGAGTGTTACAACCTAAAACCCAATGTCATCCACTAACTTTTAAAGAATCTACTATCATGTGGATTATATCAACACCATTTATTTCTATCTACTCTACCAAAAATATCTCTATTAGCAAGGCTCATTCTAGCACCCTGGCATAAGAGGGGATTCAAAGGAGCACGAATACAGCTTTAATGTCTCTACATATCCCCTTCTCAAGAATCCTATTCTATAAATACACATCATAATCCATGTAATAATATTATCATATGAGGTCATAAAATCATGACACATACTCATCCACTGACATTTTTTCCTACTAAAGCTCAAGAATATCTCAGATACACAATGATCACAGAGTCATATAAAAGTAATCCTTTTAAAAAGGGTGATAGAATTCAATACAGGGAGTAGTTTCCACATAATGAATTAGTTTCATGAATCTCTATTATCATCATATTAATCCATGAATAAGACTCTCCACAAGAACCAAAATCTGATCAATAGGGGTTCAGATGAGACACAATACTCAGAGCATGGACACTAACCAATCCTCATATACCTATGGGTCTAGATCACCCTAGATCATGGATGGTCTCTATCTATCAAACTCAAGAAGAACACTCAGCTTATTCACTACATCTTTAACTACTAGAATGATCTGTTGTCTAGTGATAGGTAAAAACTAGAGGAGGCACATCAATTAGGAATCTTATGTCAGTGGGACTTCATTAGCATTTCCCAAGAAAAATCAGTTGGTATTTAAGAATTGAAATACATAAGTTTAATTTTACTTGGTATTATGAAAAGGATGGGTATTGCTGATGATTCATAGTATATCAAACCAATGGAATGTCATGAAAATCATGAATAAAAGAGAACCAGGCAATAAAAAGTGAATTTTAGATAATTTTTTTTAATAAAGTGAACAAAAGGAGGAATCTCCACATTCTAGATTCCCTTCTAAAAAACCTTCATAAAAAGAGAGCATATACACCCATGGCTAGATCATAATAAAATATGGTTAGCCATGTTTTCCAAATATACCAAATTTTGGTGGGAGGTATCCATTGAATAATGAAGTTCAGTTCGCTCTACCTCATCATCCAACACCTTAGTATGAAGAGTCTCAATGAAATAAGATAACTCTTAATATCTTTTCTGACTAGTCGCCAATAAAGATGGTGATCTTAGAATATGGGATATGGAATCAGTTGCAATTTCTTTATATTATGCTATTTATATAGTCAATAGGTCCATCAGATAACGTAGTTGAGAAGTTGTGTGAAATATCTACTAAAAAAACTAGGATGCTTCCCTCATTTAATAGGCTAGAGAACCTTTATCATCAAAACTAAAGATGTCCTTATCACTATTAAACAATTGTATCTGGGTCAGGATGATTAAAGGCATGATATCATATAATGGTTGGAGGTCAAATCTATTTACCCTAAAATCATGAAAAATATGATAAAGGAATTCTTATTGGCCACGAAACAAATTTAAGGTAATATCAATGACCATGGTTTCAATATTCTTCCAGATTAGGCTTTGTTATGCTTGGTCCTATGCAACTATTTCATTGGGTATGCCAGAAGGATGAATAGTTGTCTGATCTGATGAATAAGAAATTATGGAAATTTCATGCGCTATTCTATCAAATGATGCATCATTAGTCACTAGTGTTGAAGTACCATATTCCTAAAAAAATATTTATACTATACTTTTCTTCACTAGGAATAGTATTCTTCTTCAAAGTATTTCTCAAGTCTTCAATTAAATCTATTTCTGCTATAGGTAAGGGGTTCGGAGAAGCATATGTTTTTTCAACCTAATAGAAGAATATATTAAAAACATAACCTGGGTAGAATTCCACCCAATATTAGGAATAATCATAAAATTGGAAGTTATGGGTTTCAACATTTGGAAAAACAATCTAAGATTCTTTTTATTCAAGTTCCAATATAAGAAAAAATTGGAGGATAATCCTCAGATGTCATTATCCCCATATGCCAGCTGAAGGGAGAGGATAAACCCTTTGAATTAAGATAAATTGGTGAACAAAAAAATAAGGGGTATATGGGTTGCAAATGATCATATCATCCATATAGGTAGAAAGGACCCCATCCTAAAGAGATATTTTATGTAACTGTTCATTGAAAGAGCCACTATTGTTATCAACA
The DNA here is from genome assembly GCA_963277665.1 of Viscum album. Lineage (NCBI taxonomy): Eukaryota > Viridiplantae > Streptophyta > Magnoliopsida > Santalales > Viscaceae > Viscum > Viscum album. Next base: position 1,293,580,013 of record OY728136.1, read on the forward strand.
ATTAGCTTGGTTGGTGAGGGATAGGGAATGAAGTTGAAATGATTAGTCTATCTCATTATTTCAATGACTTCATCGGGTTCTAGTGGCATAACCTCAACCCCTGAATATTGAACAAGATAGTATGGAATAAAGAATCAGTAATCCCAGTAGTGTTGTGATATTTGTAATAGTGGAAATTATCTCTTATCTAGATGAATATGAACTGGAAAGGGAATCCAATTATATAATGGACATTTCTGAAGGACCTTGGAACACCCTAAGATGGGAGGGGAGAACTAGGGTGTCAAATTTTTATTTTAAAGTGACATATCTTGTCCCCACATTGATAGGAACTTGTTAAATCAGTATTTTGGTAATGTGAAATAATTTAAACATTCTCACACAGAAGGACCACACAACAATTTTTCTTGGTTCAACACTAAGGGACAATATAAGAAGTATAAACTGATAGGTTTTTGGTTGTACCAAATTCCACTAATCTTTACTAGTTTGGATTAAAAAAATTTAGCATAGTCACTCTGTGATAGGGGCACTACATTTATAAGGTTTTAGGGATAACACACTGCATCCCTCGAATCACTTCCATTGAATCCCCCTTACTCAATACATTGGGAAGAATCAAAACTCATTTTATCAACATTAAGGTTGCTTCAATGGGTTGTCATTAAATCATGCATCCCCAACTATAGATAGATGTTTTGTTGAAGTCATGTTTTCACCTATTGAAGTAAATTATTTTTCTACGTACTATTTGTTCTGGATCTTTTTCTTCATGTATGGGCCTTCTTCCTCTACATATTGTTTTGCACTGTATACTTCGAGTGATTAATGAACCACCTCTGTGTACTATCTCTGAAAACCATGATATCTTATTTCTTTTGCAAATTGTGTCTACATACTTCTTCTTCTCTATGGACCAACTCCTCCTACGTAAACTATCTTCCACGAACCATCTTCCCCAAACCATCTTGGACTTCCCCGAATTCCTTCCAGATTTCTAATCTAAGTCTCTTTTTTGGGGTTGTCTTCTTATGAACCACTATATAATTCACTGAATTCCTTCAATATTTTTAATCTCAATGTCGCGCCCTAATGAAAGGATTAGTGCTCCCTATATAGGCAAATAGATCCGCATAATCGGCTAAACTAAGATTTATCAAATCCTCACCACGTACCATTCTCCCAAGAACCGTTCTTACCTATGTAGTCCATGTAACACCTTTTCTTACATGGCTTCCAAAGACACCATATCGTTTTCATGAATGACACACCATCCTATGAACCATTTTCCTTTCTCAAACTACAAACCTTCCTGCAAACCCTATTCGTCGAGAAAAATGTTTTCGATAGCGGTTCACAGACCGTACTTCTATATGGATATTCCAATCCCCGTACCTCCATTAGTGGTTCACAAACTATGTTTCATAGTCCATGAACCATTCTTTGGAAACTCCTTTTCATAAAACCTTCCTTTTCCAAAAATATAAACTCTTGATTTTGAGGACCAAAAATTTAGCAAACCTTGGGAAACTACACCACCATAACCACCTGCTTGAGCATGTACTATAAGAATCCTTGTCTTAAAAACTCCTTGATCAACTCAATGTGGATTGAAAAAAAAACACCAAACATATACCATTTCCATCAAAGAACACACTTGGGTCTAATAATTTCTTTATTGGATAGAGATCAGGTCTTAGTAGAGGTGAGAAAGAGTTGACATGGAAAGTTTAGCAGGCTAACCCTTTGTTAATAGAGGTACTATCACCAGCGTGACCACTCATATTCCCAATTCTTCATCCCAATTGGAGAAATAAATCCATTGAAAAACATGGACAAATACCCTATTATCCAATGTCTTACTGATATTTCCAGTCTTTCCCAGTATCTCTATTAGGTATACTCCCAAACCTCAAGGATTTTTCAATATGAGCCCACATTGTCACGAACCTGTCAGGAAGGGTACGGATGAGGGCATATAATAGATGGTTAATTACTTCTATAGAAGGGAAAGGTATTGATCCAATCCTTAAATGAAATGAGTGAGAGATGATTTATCTCCTTCCTTAACATCTCTTTCACAATGTAATCATGTCCCTTTCTAAGGTCAAAGTTTGTGTGGGGTCATCCAAAACATATGTGGTAACACTACTAGAAAATATGGTTTTGGAGGCGGGGAATCTATAGCGGCCGCCATTTGGAAGCCGCTAATACCATCAACAGCGGCCGCCAAATGGCGGCCGCTGCAATTTTTCCTAAAAAAAACCCTAATTTCCCCTCCCTCCCCTCTCTCCCCTCCCTCCACTCCCCGACCCCGCGAGCCACCCTTCCCCGACCCCGCGACCCCGACCCCGACCCCCGGTGACCCTCCTCGACCCCGACCCCCGGCCACCCTCCCTGACCCCCGGCGACCCCGACCCCGCAGGCGACCCCGACCCCCGTCAACCCCGACCCCCGACCTCCCGGCGACCTCAGCAACCCCCGATGCGCCCCCGTGACCCCACCCCCTTGCCTCCGTGCTGCCGGCGACCTCCCGGCGACCCCCACCCCCGACCTCCCGGCGACCTCCCGGCGACCCCGACCTCCCGGCGACCCCGACCTCTTGGCGAACCCGACCTCCCGGCGACCTCCATGCGGCCCCGAACTCCCGGCGACCTCCCAGCGATCCCCACCCCCTTTCCTCCGTGCTGCGCCACCGGCAACCCCCACTACCTTGCCTCCATGGTGATCCCCCATGACCCCGACACCCCCTGCCCGCGCTACACCCCGGCGACCCCCACCGCCTTGCCTCCGCGTTGCGCCCCCGTGACCCTGACACCCCCGCGACCCAACAACCCCCACCCCTACCCGCGCTGCACCTTTGGACAGCCCCGCCGCTGCCGTCCCCTCGCAGCCCTGTTGCATCCCTCCAGCAAGTCCTCCTGCCTCCGTTGGACCCTTCTGGTCCATTGTGCCCTGCCGTGCAGAACCATCCACGCAGTCCAACGGTTCGGCTCCTTTCGAGTCCGACCGTCGAACCTCTATCGTCAATTCATTGCGCCCTCATGGATCTGCAATTGAGTCAGACACCGTTACCCACGGTCGAGTCCTTCGCAGGTAATGTTTTTTATCCAATTTTTGTTTTTAAATTATAATGATATGTGTTTTTTTAGAATTTAAATAAGATATTTCACTTATTGATTTCTATTAAATACAGATATGGATAGGAGTTGGATTGATATGCAAGATAGATTTTCAACTGAATATTATGAGGGGATTAAGCGATTTATGGATTTCACCAACAAATTTCCAAGCGATATGATTAGTTGTCCATGCAGAAAATGTGCAAATAGATATCTCTTCAAACGAGATAGTGTTAGAGAACATTTGCATTTTAATGGGTTTTTGAAAACTATAATACATGGACGCATCATGGAGAATATTCGGTTTCATGTCATTGCTCATAAAATATTCATATGAATGTTGATTCGGGAACAGTTGATCCGATGAACATAATGTTGAATGATATGATGCGTCAGTTTCAATCTGAAGACAGTAATGTCATAAATGACGACGTTGGATTGAGTAATCCTCGTTCTTCTGCAGATGGAGAAGCATTGAAATTCTTTGAAATTCTTGACGATGTGCGTATTGAATTATATCCTGGATGCACTAAATTTAGTAAACTGTCGTTCATCGTTGAATTGTTACACCTGAAGGCCTTGAACCAGTGGTCAGACACCTCATTCGACATGTTGTTGGTATTATTGAAGAAGGTACTCCCTGCTAGAGCGAATATTCCGGAGTCATTCTATCAAGCTCGCAAGTTAATCGATGATCTTGGTTTTACATATGATACAATTGATGCATGTCGTAATAATTGTATGTTGTTCAGAAAAGAGAATGTGCAATTAAATAATTGTACTGTTTTCTATACATCCAGGTGGAAGACCAATGAGATTAATCAAGGTAGTCAGATTCTTCCTGGGAGAGTCTTGAATCAAGGGAAACAAGTTGCCGCTAAACATATGTGTTATTTCCCACTGAAACTGATACTGAAGAGATTCTTCTTTTCCACTAAAATTTCTAAATTGATGACTTGGAATTCAGAGAGAAAGAAAGAGGTTGATAAATTAACTCACCCGGCAGATTCGTTGGCATGGAAAGAGTTTGATCAGAGACACCCATACTTTTCCCGAGATGGTCGTAATATTCGACTGGGTTTGGCAGTAGATGGTTTTAACCCATTTAGGTCCATGGTTGGTGCGACACATAGTACATGGCCAGTGGTGTTGGTTTCATACAACATTCCCCCATGGGTATGTATGAAGCAGCCTTTTTTGTTACTGTCAATTCTAATTGATGGACCGAGAGGACCTGGTGATAAAATCGATGTTTATATGAAACCTTTGATTGATGAGCTACAAGAATTTTGGGCCGATGGTGTAATGACTTTTGACTCGGCAGAAAATGAAATTTTTAGACTTCGGGCCGCTTTGTTATGGACAATTAATGATTTCCCAGCGTATGCTAACTTATCAGGTTGGAGTACAAAAGGAGAATTTTCTTGCCCTTGTTGTAATAAGAGTAAGAAATCTATATGGCTTAAGCACTGTAGAAAGTGGGCATATCTTGGTCACAGATGCTTTCTTCCTCCATTGCACAGGTTCAGAAAAGACCGTGTATCGTTTGATGGGAATAGAGAGTTTGACCCATCACCCCAAATACTGTCTGGGGTTGAAATTTGTGCACAAATTGATGAATAAAACATCCGTACAATGTATGATTTTCAAGATTTATTAGTTCTTGCATTGCCTTCTATTCCTGCTGCAAATAGACAGCGAATTCATAATTGGAAGAAACGAAGTATTTTTTTGAATTGCCTTATTGGAAATATAATATTTTAAGGCATAATTTAGATGTGATGCACATTGAAAAAAATGTATGTGATAATATTTGGTGCACCATTTTAGGCGTCAAGGGGAAATCAAAGGACAGTGCTAATGCTCGACGTGATTTGCAAAAAATGGGATTGAGAAAACCTTTACATTTACAGCTGGGTGAAGGTAATCGGGCATACATGCCTGCTGCACAGTACACAATGAGTAAAAAAGAGAAACAAACATTTCTATCAATTTTGAAGACTGTTAAGGTGTCAGATGGTTATTTCTCTAATATTTTGAAGCGCGTGAATATAACGAGCATGACATTACAGGGTTTGAAAAGTCACGATAATCATATTCTGCTTCAACAATTAATTCCTATAGTAATTTGTGATTTCTTACCTTCCCAGGTTGTTGAGCCGTTGATTGGAGTTTCTAATTTTTTCAGACAGCTCTGTTCTAGGAATCATCGCATGAGTAATTTGAAAAAGCTACAGGATAAGATTGTACTTGCACTATGTCACCTAGAAAAACTCTTTCCGCCATCTTTTATTGATGTCATGGTTCACTTGACCGTGCATTTAACTGGTGAAGTCATTGATGGCAGTCCCGTGCAATTCAGGTGGATGTATCCAATAGAGCGATACTTAAATACATTGAAACGCTATGTGCGCAACAAAGCTCGTCCAGAAGCATCAATTGCCAAGGGATATATAATGGATGAGTGTACTAATTTTTGTGCTTCATATATTGATGAGGTTGAAACAAAGATAGATAAACCGTCCCAGACTGACGAGGGTCCAATTGGAGAAGGAATAACATTTGATATGCGGAACGATGAGTGGGTTCAAGCTCATCGATATGATTTTTTCAAAACTCCATCAGTTATGCCATTGATACAATAAGTTTCATAGTTGATGTGTATTTTGTTTATATATTAATTTTATTGCTTACCTTATATTGTGTTGTGATTTAGGATGCATATCGCTGAGTTGAAACGTGAAAGGCCCCGCGCAACTGAGTATCAAATCCAAAAACATCATTTCAACACATTTCATGAGTGGTTCAAGACTCATGTACGTATAATTGATTTAATATTTTTATAGCGCAACTAAGTTGTATTTTCACAATCCTTTATCCATTAAACTATATATGTGAAATTTGCAGATTCAAAAGTTATGTGATTTAACCCAGCATGTGAGCGAAGAAC